>CM034151.1:276743094-277943094 GCA_019776745.2 Taxus chinensis | reverse complement strand
TATCCTACGAATGAGATGGGCCCCTATCTGAACTATCTGGGTGGCCCTATAGTTCAGAATAGAGAACTCGGGCTCCCACGGTGTTGCTCTGTCAGCCTATCTATATAGATCTATATGGCATGGCGACAGCCGGGATCTCATTTGTTGTAGAATGTCCTAAAGTTTTGTGTGAAGCTTGACCAAAATTTGCACAATCAACAAAGTGTTTTCTTGCTCCTTCTGCAAGTGGGATGTATCTGGAGTTGGAAAAGCAACTTGAATCTCATAAGGTGCCAAAGGTTGGAAGCCATGACAAACTTCAAAGAAGAATGCTCTGCAGAAACACAGGTAGCTTGATTGTAACTTGTAACTATGCCGATTGACATGCACATAGGTATCCCACTGCCTACTCTTCCGATGAGAAATGTAGATAAAAATATGATTAACAATCCCTGCCTGGCCAGCAGTCTGGATAAAATGAAGTGGAGAAGTGCAACTGACAAATCAAAATCTTCAACAACAATTGCCAAACGCATTTCAAGAAGCACGAGTCACATTCTGAAATGATAGTGAGTGGTAGCCTGAAATCGCTCCAAACATGGTTGAAGAACAAGTCTGCAACTTGTAGAGCAGCAATGCTTTTGTAGCACAGCATAAAGATAGGCATTTTGGAAAACCGCCAGACAACCACAAAGATGCAGTCATGTTGTTGCTGAGTGTTTGACAAACCACTAATGTAGTCCATGCAATTGGATTCCCATAGTTAAGAAGGTACTGATAATGGTCGATATAATCCAAACTTTTAATTGGACGGTTTAGACTGACTGCAAAGAGAGTGCTGATGGATGAAATCCTCAACCTACTTATGCACAGAAGGCCAATAAAAGTACCTGTGAAGGTGCTCTATATGCCAAAATGTCCACTGTAGGAGGATGAGCAAGCTTCCATTAGCAAAAGTTAGCAAGAAGGCCGGAGGACCTATGGGAATGCAAAACTGAGTGAACTTGTACAACCCATCCCATAAATTGTAGTCAAGGAGAGATGTCTGTTTCACCACTTCCGGTTGCTGCAAAGCCTCAACAGTCGAACCAAATTGGGTATTCATGGAGTAGAGACCTTTCCACTTGTCATAAATTGCATACCAAGTATCCAAAATACTAAGTACATGTGGACAACAATTAGGAAGATCTGCCACTTCGTTGGTGACACCCCTCTTATACTTTATCACCAAACGGAACTGCTGAATGTAAGATGCCAAGTTCAAATTCCTTTGTTCCTGAATCAAAGATTGAGCGTACAAGAATTGACAGCAGAAATTTAACAGCATAGACAATAATTTTTACAGCAGAAAATAGACAATAATTTTTACAGCAGAAAATTGACAACAGGAATTCGACTTTTAGGGATGTGAACAGCAAGAGAGGGTGCAGAACACACAATAAGTATATTAGAGCCTGGAGGTTGGAGCTGATAACCAGATTGAAAGAAACGATTGGCAAAAAACCAAAAAATGCAGTAGAGACCTGATTGTCAGGCTCTGATACCAACTGATTTGATTCCTATTTTTGAATACTTATATACATAAGACAAGCATGTATATATAGGATAATTTTTTACAAAGACATATAATGTTTCCAACTCCTACCTACCGACTTCCAACTGCCCACCTTTTAATTTATATCTGTCTACCGTTTCAATCTATGTTACCAGGAAACGGAAATGGAAACGGAAACGGAAATAGAAACGGGTACGAAATGCGGAAACGGCAATTTTCAAAAAACCTTGGATACGAAACGTCGACGGAAATGTCCGTACAATATATTATTAAAAAAAATAAAAAAATATATATATATATGCATAGTACTTATTTAGCAAGAGAAAAATGAGTGTGATTTAGAATGAACCCAAGAGGTCATTATATAGCTTTTAGGAAGTGTGTTTAGCAAGTCTAGGAAGTTGTATTAGGGTTAGGGTTCATTTAATGCAAGGTTTTTTTTTGTTTTAATAAAAAAGTCGTTTTTTAAAAGCAAAAACCGCCGGAAACGCCAAAAACGTTTCTAGAAACGTTTTTGGCATTTCCCCCCCGTTTCCCCCATGTTTCGTGTTTCCGAAACGTTTCCAAGTAGAAACGTGGGCCCTTTAGGCGTTTCCTGGTAACAGAGGTTTCAATAATTCATTATTCCACCAACCCACTTGCATATGGATTTGACTAATAAATAACTATAGTTAAACTTACTAACTATATTAGATGTTCTCATCAATGCAGGTGCCCTGTCTAGGGTAACCCAAGCTTCATCACCTATGGATTATGGGAATCATGAGATGCATAGAAGTAAGACTCAAAACCAGTTATAGCTAATGATAGAAAAATAATGCTAGAAAAGGAAAATAGAACAATTTTTTTTATTCATCGAGTAGGAATCACATATCTAAGTGAGAAAGTAAATAAAAGATTTTTTTTTTGCAAACTTTTGGCCTCTAAGGGGGTTGATTGTGACAAATTTACAGCAGGGAAAGCGAACTGGAAAAGCAGAAAGAAACCTATGTATCCAGGAGTGACCTACAGCACCAAAATATGCTACAAAGGAATATTAATCTGATGAAGGCTAATAATTTGTTGGATGTCTTTTCAAATGCTCGTGACTGATGGGTTATGGGGAGGCATTTGAATAACTTCATCTATAACTTTTTGTGTTCTTTATGGACTTTTGCAATTTTCCATGGTAGGTGCCCCGCTGCATGCTCTCTTGATTAGGCCACGGTCTGTGCCCGTTTTTTTAGCTGTTATTTTATCTTATTTTTCATTATTAAGCCTCCCTTTTAACCTTTTCCTCAAAACTATTTGGGCCTCTTTTGATTTTTTACATTTCAAGTTATAAGGTCAAATGCACTACATATCAAATGATGGTCTAGAGGGGGCGTGGGTATAGATATATGACATTTGGGCTGTAACATCTTTTGCCCCTTGGAAAATATCATTACCCTTTATGATGAGACAAGTCTCCCTTGCAAGCCTCAAAACCTCTCAGCTGCTTTCATTTAAGCACTTGTTCCACTAATAAGTTGTTTGTTGATTTGCTTCTTCCAGTGTCCCGATTCTCCTCGGTGATGCTAGTCGGGTAATGTTTTTTTATTATACTTGAATATGAAATTAAGCTGGAAAAACTTGCTTAAAAGGAGATTTCTTGAGGAAGCTCACGTAGAAGAGTACATGGTATATTCCAATATGATGGCGACCTTAGTCTATAAACTGTTTCATTGATAGTCTCAACCATTTTAAGTGGTTCATATTACCAGAGTGGTAGTCTTGCATACCTGCATCTGAAGAGGGAGATGATAGGCTTGACCCTCAAGTACACTTGATCCTCTGATGTTGGTCTTGGTATAGCTTTGCTCTGGCTTGAACCCACTCCATGTTATTCTTATGCTGGTTTAATTCTTCCTACTTCTTTTGGAGAATCTTCAATGAGACTTGTGTCTTCCCTTAAATTCCATGGATAAAAAAATCGTTCAATTGATGGGGAAGGCACCATAAAGATTGATAATTGAAAGTTCGGTTGATTTTTATGTATCCAACTTGACCAAAATGTGAGTGTCGTATTTGTACATTGCTCCAAAGTGAGTTCTACATATGTTTGACTGTTTTTGTTTAGCAAATTCATCAAAGGGAAGTTTCTCTTCCCTCAAAATTTGTTGCTGCCACATGCTTCGTGCACATCTTCTATTAGTCATCTGACACTTTACTTTCCCATTTGTTTGTGGGAATTTAGTTGTTTCTACAAAACATTGAGTAAATTGTTTCGAAAACTGCCTGGTGGGTGTAGGATTCATCTCATTCATGTTCCCTATTGGAATACCAATTCAAGAATTTTCGCAATCAAAATACTTTCTATGTTCTCTCCCTCGTGTCATCCAAATGGGTTAAGTATGGTCATTTTGGTTAGTTAATTCACCTCCTTCATGATTTGATCAATTTACTCATCTTGGCTAGACACATAACCATATCTATAGGTGTGATTTTATCACCTAGAGGTTTGCATGCTTCCACTACAAGGTTTTGTTTCACTTTTTAAAACATAGCAGATGTTGCATGCCTTCCCATGGTGGACCATATTCTTCATGTTTCTACAATGTACATAGCCACAATTACTTCATAAATCTAGGAATAGTCACATAAGTGGTGCAAAACTTTATATCTTAATGGAGCAGCATTACACAAACAATTGTATCGATAATTGATGGCAAGGTGGGTTGTGGGTTGAATGAATGATATACAACTCAGAACTGCATCAAAGTATGCAGCTCACAATGACCTACACAAGATAGGCACACAATAACTCATTCTTCATTTGAACATGAAAATTGAGGAGACATTACACTAACTTGCTTAAACTCTCAACTTTGTGAATTGAATTCAGAGGCTGACTTCCTACAAATTGGGTCGACTTGGCCCTGTTCTCTATGCACTCCTATGCACGCAAACACCCATTCCCCTACTCACTATGAGCTACCAGGCCCTTATTTTAGCTACTTCACACTCTACTCTACTAGAGCCCCACAATGCTATTGGAAGACTCTTCCAACCCGTGCCCTCTCTCGTGGTGGTGAGAACCTCATATCTCGTGTCTGGGATTATTGTGATTGTGTGGAATCTCTTCAGCTAATCTCGTCCTTGCCCTATACTGGCCAAGAGGCATTGCAGGAATGCGCTGATTTCAGATTACTACTTAACATTTGAAACACGTTACAAGCATAGTTTGAAGGCAATCAATCAATTGTAGTGAATTATGCTGCATTGTGCTGGATTCTTGTGGCTTTTGGGTATTTTGACATGTTTTGTGTAGGAATAGAAGGTTTATAGTTTAGTATTAAGTTACTATTAGTTTATTATTAACTAATAAAAGGTTGTAACCACTTCATCTATTTTGTAACCATATCTTCCATGATAAAATGATGGACACAATGAATAATGTGTGCATTCCGCTCCTGCTTTATCTCTCTGCTCACATCTTCTAACATTGGTATCAAAGCCATTGGTTCTCGACAGGGTTTGTAATTTGAATAGAAGATTGCAAATTGTGAACAAGAGACTGTTTGGAAGGTTACTTTTCAGAAAAGCAAGGAAATTGAGGTCAAATGGAATTTCGAAGGGCAAACTAAAGAACAAATAGAAAGTTGCGAACATGGTTGTGGGAAACAAATGGAATTTTGAAATGGCTCAAGCTCATGAATACAAGAGAAAACGTTAATAATTTACAGTTGCAGAGGGCTTTTTAGAAGACAACAAGCGAGAATATTATGAATTGCTTACAGTCGCGACAGGAAATACACTAATTTCGAGCAAGTAAAATCATAAAAAGAGTTTGTAGGGCATAAAAACAGTTTGCCAGTCATTATGAGGGCCTGCAAAGTGGTTGTGAGGGCTAGAAAGCTCAAAAACAAATAGTTTGCACTGCTGCCATTTCAAAAACACTAACGCCATTGATTTACCAGTCGCGAGCATAAACAAAACAAACTTTATAGACACACATACAAATTTCAAATTGTTTCACAGGATATACAGTTGAAAAGGTAGAAAATGACAATAAGGCAGAACACCTGGTCGCAAAAAGGCAGAAAACCCAGTTGAAAAGGCAGAAGACCCAGTTGCAAAAAGGCTGGAAACCTAGTCTTGTTATTAGGGCACACTCCGATCGAATGTAAAATATTTTGCATATTTCAGATGCCAAAAGAAGGGCACAATTTTAGTAGTATTTTGTCTCACAAAATATTTTTGTAGAGAATTGTGACATTCCTTTACTGAACAAATTCAGACATTAATTTCCACGACAATATTAAAATACAGAATTATATTTCTCTCTGTTGAATTCATTTCTGTGCATGAAGTCAACAATTGTACAGACTATCACTTTCAGTTTGCTGCATTAATTTGCAGTTATGAAATTAAAATTGGTGTGAAAAATGTATGATGAAGTCACTATATCTAGCCACATGAGGTCTCTCATCAAACAACCAACATAAGTCAATACTACAGTAGATGATGAAGATGCCAAAACTATTTTGTTAAACAGTCTGCCTCTACGTACAACAAGGGAAAGTTCAAAAACAAACCAAATGGGTGAAAAATTTGTTGATGAAGACTATGTATTTTAAAGAAGCCCAACACTTTGAAGACAAGAAGGGATCCAATGTAGGTAAAACTCATTGTGGATGGCTGCCGAAATAGTTTGGTAGTTTGTGGATCCCTGGAATTCACCCTTACAAGGGTCATGAGACAACTTGATGGAGCACTATGGGAGTAGCTCAGTATGAATGGCTATCCAACAATTCGGGAGATTTTGTAATTTGGGTGTTAGGGGAGATGGAATTTGGGAACTTGGGAATTTAACTCGGTAACTACACCTTTACGAGGGTCAGGGAGGCAACTTGATGGAGTTTTAATTGGTCAAAGCATTGTGTTCAAAGAGCAAGCTTATGAAGAATGAGTGATTTTGTTTAGCTCTATTATTTTTAATCTTTTGTCATTATGTTTGTTTTTGCTTTCTGTGGTGTAAGCCTTAAAAGGGGGTGTAGGAATATAAGGCTTATAGTTTAGTATTAAGTTATTATTTTATTATAACTAATAAATGGTTGTAACCACTTCAACCATTTTGTAACCATATCTCACATTATAAAATGATGGACACACAATGAAAAATTTGTGCATTCCGCTCCTTTTATCTCTTTGTTCACATCTTCTAACATTTTGCAGTTACAAGTCCAACATCTTTGGCAAGCTGTTAGTCCCATCTTTTGGCAGGGAACACATCCAAAGAAGTGGCAGATAACATTACTATGTTGATTACTTAGATGTAGAGTACACACGCTCGAAACTTAATGCAAAGCGTGGACACTTGGCTGCTTGTGGAACTCCACCCCTTTGGAATGGAGCTAGGGATGAAGTTGATAACTAGCAACACTGAGTGGTATGAGTTGACCTTTGCGGAAAATTGAGGAATTTTATTGAAAAAACATAAACTATCTATCAATTCAAAAAAGTTGGAAAATAATAATTCAGTAAATCCAATATATTATTCCTTTATTCATTTTCCAAATAGTCAAGACTCAAAACAATTAGCCAACTCCATGCTCATACTCGCACAATTACCAATAAAGTAAATATGAAACTCATTTTTTTTCATCAACAATATACATGATAGCTTCCTGTTATTTACATCAACATTAAAATCAGCTGATTCCAATAATAACAGTTTCTGACTTTCTACTCAAATTAATAGTACATAAATTTTCGGTTTTCATGAAGTAATATAACGAGACAACAAGCTTGACCATTGACATAACATAATGTCAAATAACCAGTAATCGACTTCGTAGTTTCTGTGTCTTTGTTGTAGATTAGTGCAACTTAGGGAGAATATCATTGAGACGTTGTTTTCATCTCTTCACCTCCCTAACCAGTTGGTGGCCTTGCCCTTCAAGAAATGGAGTAGATAAATGAATTCATCCCCATAGAGATCAGAATAGAGAACCATATGTACATAAAAGTATGCTTTCACTACCATACACAAATCAATCAATACGAACAAGGTAACCCCACTGCCATTTTGTTTCCGACAACATGCAACCCTATGTAAAGATGAATAGACAGTGATATTGACGATCACACTACTTTGGCCAAAGCATTCTAAACTACGTTGGTAGTTTGGTATCCCAAGGTTTGCACAAAAACAAGAGATAGGTCTTTGTTCATACACAACTATCTCATTCATAACTACATATCATTCTGCTTCAAGGAGAAGAGAGTGATCTCAAGAAAAAGGCAGAATCCCTTCTCGATCCCAACCTAATCACCAAGGAGCTAAAAGAAAAGTCACACCAAAAACCCATACAAAGGAGTGCATGTGGGCATAGGTTCAACACAAATGCCTGCATGCATTTCTATGTACATCCACTACAATTTCCCTACTCCATTATGCGATTTAATGCCAAAAGGAATACCCGAGAGATTGATGAAATCAGAAATAAATAACCAATACTCAAAAATCCTCGTTTAATATTTATTTCACATGCAAACTTGTTAAATTCAGCTTTACTTTAATAATCATCTAGAGTTTGCGTTTACAACAATAGCTCAATTACCCTAGCAAAGCTATCCATAACAGATCAAGAGAATGTTCATGCTTCATTGAGCTTTTCCCCATTTTATAGCATAAAAGATTCACATGCAAAGTCTATGCTGTGCATATTCAATACTGTCATAATCAACCAAAATAATACAAATTAATGTCGAGAAATGCATTTTGCAAGTTTAGAGGACTCAAAAATCAATTTTGGTCAAGAGTGAAAAATCTCAGTGTAAATCAGAGTTTTGGACTTTTGAAGCATGTCTACAATTTGCATGCGAATTGCTTCCAAACCTTTGAATCCCGATTGGGTCTATTCCCTTTGTTTGATGGAGTTTTGGAACACATTTGCAACTAATTTGCAAATTGCATGCGGACTTCCAGATTGCATAACCCTGCCCAAGTCTTTATCGGACTTTTCATGTGCTTGAGCACAGAAAAAGTCTGGCCATAGTAAATCAGCCCTTTCTCGTGCGCAAGCACAAAAAAAGTTTACTGAAGCGGCGAAGATTTCATTGAACTTTCGGACTGCGCATGCAAGGCAAAAGTTCGCTGCGGTGTAAGGAAGACTTTTAAAGTGCGAAAGCAAGGAAAACGTCCACCAAAGTGTAAATCAGACATTTGGATTGCACAAGCAAGGGAAACGTCTGCCAAAAGAAAAATTCTGTGATAGTGTATATCAAACTTTTGAAGTGCGAAAGCCTAGGAAAAGTCCGTGATAGTGTAAATTGGACTTTTGGAGTGCAAAAGCATGGGAAAAGTCTGCAATAGTGTAAATTGGACTTTTGGAGTGCAAAAGCATGGAAAAAGTCCATGATAGTGTAAATCGGACTTTTTAAGTGCGCATGCAAGTCAAAAACCTGCAAGGGTCTTAGTTGGGATTTCAAAGGTGCTCAAGCCCTTCAAATCTCTACCGGTCTAAAAAGGGGTAAAATCACACAATAACTAGAAATTCTTTTACCCAAAAATTCATAATGTGATTTATAACTATAAAAATCCATAAACACAAGTTCCAACAAACATCATTATGAAATTCAAGATACACAACAAAATAAAAGTGTTACTCGTCTGGAAAGAGGCTCAAATCTGGAAACACCTAAATTTGCAAAAACCCTTGTACCGTTTCTCCTAGTCTGGCTTTTTACTTCCCAAAGATCTTGCTCAGCTTGTGGGTTTGAATTTCCAAATTTTCTAGAACAATTTTTAACCCAAACCCTTGCTAATAAGCATGAAATGAGCACCCGACTCCCTTAAAATAATCAAATATATATACTTACGATTTATTTCTTCCAGGATAAAAATCATAACCAACACTCCCAAAATAGAATCCATCACCATGCATGCAAAGGCTGCATTTTGCTTTCAGATCTCATGATTCCATCCAGATTTCCAACAGCTAGTTTTTCCAAAAATAGCTTCAACAAGGTTGAGTTTCTGTCAAGCTCAAAGATACGCTTAGTTTTAATTAATCCACTTCAATGCAACTTATGATTGTATTTTAATTTTCATAAAGACTCTAAAATGACCACCAAGCCCAAGATTATCGCAAGGGTGGAATTCAACTAAAGTAAACACAAGTCAATCAAAGCATGGATAAGCCCACAAAACCATGGCAGCCAAGGGCTACAAAAATATTCACAATAGTAACAAAGTTAAATTAACTTAAAAAAAAAACGACCATCACAATAGTCACAATCACCACCACATGTCATAAGTTAAATGCACGTACACAACACAACAGAAACACACAAGACTAGACTAACTGTGTGCGTTGGTTTTCATTTCCTTCTCTATAAAGTTATGTCTGTCCCGATCTAAAGCCTTCTTCTTGATTATACCCTACCTCTGGGTGTCCCTGATCTTGCGTCCGTAACTCATGAAAATGCAACTAGTTAGACCATAATCGTACAAAAATCATAAATTCAACAACTAAATTTAAAAATGCATTTACTAAATTGTTAAATGCTAAAAGCATATAAGATATGATAAAACTAAATCATATTTCCCCATTAATCGTATAGATTAAACATATGCAATTTCATCAAATATAATGATTAATCCATCACTAAGCCATTTATCCAAATAAATTATTTTTCTGTCAATAGAAAATTTGGGGTTGTGACACTTGGGACCCTAAGGAGGCCATAGGAGGATCTGTGTAAGAAATGGTGCGCACAAGCTCAAGTGGCGTTATGCCACTTGTAGAATTGTGAGCAACTTTGGTGGAAGATGATCTTGGGAGTACTACAAATCTTTGGAGGTAGCTCTAAAATACTTCCGAACTTTGAACGAACTTGCACTGATCTCTAGCCATGACATTGGGCTTCTTAGCTCATGGCGTTGATGGCTTGTGGAGCTAGTTAGAGCCTTTCTAGGCTTGCAAAGCTCAACATTGTTATGTGAAGCTCACCTTATGTTTGCGAAGCTTTGTGAGGGTTGTGAAAATTGATAGGCCTTGAGAAGCTTTTGTAGGCTAGCAATGCTCTTAGTTTTACGAAGCTCCAAATGAACTGCTAAGCTTGCGAAGCTCAAGATGTGTAGGATAGCTTAAAGATCCAGGCTAGGTTGCCAAGAAACGGGTATGGGTATGGGTTTGAAATGTGGAAACATCAATTTTCAAAAAAACCTTAGGTACGAAACAACACCTAAATGTCCGTACGATATATTATTAAAAAATATAAATATAAAAAAAATGCATAATACCCGTTTTTGTGCATAAAAGATAAAACACTTAAAATACTTTGTATTCATGAAAGTTCAAAACATTTTATATTGACATGATTATAATCTAGATTCTAGAATATATCATCTAGATTTTCCTCAAACACCGCTAAAACAAAAGTATCTAGTGTTTTTTATTTTTGGAGTTTAAAAAACAAAAGCATTGCTAAAATGGTACAGAAATGTCCCTGGTATGGCTCAAGCGTTGCTGAAACTGTACATAAACATCCTGGGTATGGTAGGGCCATATTCAAGACTATTTTGGAGTTTCAGAAACGTTTTTGGTGAGTACTAGGACCAGGACCAATACTTGATATGTCAATATGCTACCTTGGTTAGAGTTTCAGGGTATCCAAGGATCCAGGGATGCTCCTGCATTACAATCCCTTGGAAATTTGATTGAGAGCATAGGTTGACAATAGGAGTGCTACGATTGTTGGTCGTGGCCAATCCATGCGGCCAAGTTCCTCTAAGATCCATGAATCCTCCTCAAGTTCTTTCCTTCCACCGAACAAAGTACTCTTTATACTCTTGTTGGTTTTTCTTCTTCCCAAATCTTTCTTCCAAGATTTCTTACACCCGTTTAAGCTACTTCTCAAGAGTCTAGCTTTCCATTCTGTAGAGTTCTCCTCTACTTCTTCAACACCATCAACCTAATGATAAGTATATAAGCTTGTAACATTGAAATATGGTTGAAATGTCTAATCCTTCCAGCAATTTTATTTCCTATGCACAGTATGATCTTGATGTCTAATCTTCAGTTTCAACTTATCATATGTTTCTCTTAGGAACCTCACAGTATGTCTAATCTTCAGTTTCAACTTATCATACGTTCCTCTTAGGAACCTCTCCTTCCTCAGGTGCACCGGCACTGAATCTCCTCTAGCAAATGGTTCCACTCTCCTATTTTCACCTATTTTCTCCTTATACTTTAGAGTACTTTGATGTAGCTTCCTTCACATTTCCTAATGTAATTCGTACATATGCTTTGCAAAATCCTCTGCATTTGCACTTTTCCTTTTCTGATATCACTCTCAACAGAATCATCACTTCCTTCGGTGATCTCACACTTCCTAATGCAACTTGTGCATATGCTTTGCAAAATTCTCTGCATTCACACTCTTTTTTTCTGCTGTCACGCTCAACAGATCCGACAGTCACTTGGGTGATCTTCCACACGCAATTTGTAATGGGGTCATTCCAACTGACATGTGCATTGAGTTTAAGGCGAATTCTGCATGGGCCAATATCATATCCCACTATGCTGACTTATCCCCAACCAAACATCTAAGCAGATTTCCTAAACTTCTGTTTTTAACCTGTATTTGTCCATTTGTTTGTAGGTGATATGCAAAACTGTACTGTGACTTGGTGCCCAACTTCTCCACAATGTTCTCCAAAAGCGACCCAAGAATATGGTGTCTCCATCTGAAAGAATACTCCTTGGCAATCGATGCATTCTAACTTCTTTGAAACACAAACTTACAACATTCAAAGCGTCATTGTCTTCTTGCAAGGAATAAAGTGTACCATATTCAAAAATCACCACAACAAATATAGTCATTACCTCTTTGTGTCCTTGGCAGTCCAAGAACAAAATCCATAGTCAGCTCTTCCCATGGTTCCTCTAGTAAAGGAAATGCTGTATACAATCCTATATTCTTGCTTGTTCCTTTGGTCAACTGGTGTCCTCTGCACCTTTCCACGTACTTGCTAACATTCTTGGCCATACTCGGCCAATAGTAGCTCTCGTCTAGCAATGCTAGGGTCATAGCTCTTTCAAAGTGACTTGCTAATCTACCAATATGTAACTCCTTGATGAGGTTCTTCCTTATTGATCCTTGTGGAATGCACAACTGTGTTATATAATCCTCATATCACCTTCTACCACTTATCGATGGCTCTTCGCAAGCTCTCCACAGTTTTGTGTAGTCTGCATCTACTTCATATAGTTCGTAGATTCTCAAGTCCAATCATCTCTGCCACAATTCTCCAGCATAAGGCACCAACCACCTTGTTTCACTGACCTGATCAAAGTTTAAGCAAGCACAAATGAATAACTCTGCAGTTCTCAACCCACTTCATGTGCCATTAATTCAGCTTAGTCAGGGTATGAACTTCAAGGCTTGATGGTTTGTATACAATACAAACTCTTTGGGCAGCAGATATTGCCTTCACTTCTTCAATGCTTGAACTATAGCATAGATCTCTTGATCATACACTAAATATATCTGTTTTTCCTCATTCAATGCCTCACTTAAATATGCAATTGGTCTTCCCTCTTGACCCAACACTGTACCAATTGTTATTCTACTTGCATCACAATCCACTTGGAACACTTTATCAAAATTTGGCAAGGCTAACATAAGCTTCTTTGTAACCTTCTTCTTCAATAGTGCAAAGCTATTTGAAATTTGGGATGTCCAATTGAACAATCTTCTTCATGCATGTAGTGAATGGTGCACATACTCCGCTGAAGCTTTTGATAAATTTCTTATAGAAACTTGCTAAACCGTGAAAACTTCTTAACTCAGTAGAATTCCTTGGTGTAGGCCTTTCCAATATTGCCTTGAGCTTGTTTGGGTCCATCTTCAATCCTTCTAGTGAAATCACAAAGCCTAGATACACTAGCTTTTCCTTCATGAGCGAACAGTTCTTCAGATTTTTCAGTAACTTCTCCTGCTTTAGTGTCTCTAAAACTTATCTTAGGTATAACAAATGCTCATCCCTTGTTCTATTGAAAATTAGTATATCACCTAGATGCACTATGATAAATTTTCCAAGAAACGAATTCAACACTTCATTCAACACCGTCATAATGGCACTACCAACCACTCATACAATCCCTTCTTGGTTCTAAATGTACTCTTGCATTCATCTCCTTCCCTTAAGCTGATGATATCCACTCTTCAAATCAATCTTGGAGAAGTACTTTACTCCACTCAAACAATTTAACTTGTCATCCATACTTGGCAATCAGAATTTGTACTTAATGACAATTTTTTTGATGACTTTGAAATCTGTGTGCATTCTCCATTCTCCCTTCTTATTTCTAAATGTAGTCTTGCATCCATCTCCTTTCCTTAAGCTGATGATATCCACTCTTCAAATCAATCTTGGAGAAGTACTTTGCCCCACTCAAACAATCTAACCCGTCATCCATACTTGGCAATCAGAATTTGTACTTATAGGTGATTTTTTTTGATAACTTTGAAATCTGTACGCATTCTCCATTCTCCATCCTTATTAGGCATAAGTGCTGCTGGTGCTGCACAATGTGCACATGGACTCAAACTTTCTTTTATCAATCCGATATCCAACAATTTTTGAACCCGCTTGTTCAATTTTGCACTAATAAGTAGATTCATTCTATGTGGTGCCTTGTTTTTCAAACTTTCTTCATACAACAAATCCATATGATGAGAAATATTTTTCATTATTGGAAATCCACTAGGTAAGTCACTTGACACTACCTCTTCATATTCCTTCAACAAATTTGCCACTTTTAGAGGACACTTATTTTTCTTCTATTTGCTATTCTGGTTTGGGAAAGACAGTAAAACATACCTTTGTCTTCTTCACTACTTTAAGGTATTCTTTTCACTTACCAGCGAGGTACCGCATATCATTATGCTCTTACATATCTTAATGCCTCTTTTACATATTGATGGGTATATTGAAAGGGCAAGCTTCTTCTATGTATTGACATGTACATAGGAAGGGAAGGTATATCGAGAGGTTTGGTATATTGGTCGGCAGTATATCAAAAAGGGAACCTGTTGGAGTGATAAGGAACCTCTCCATCTCCTTGGTACAAAATGAGTTTAATAAAATCAATTGTTCGCACAACTTTGACTGGCAAAGGTACTTGGTTAGAGTGGTTCCGAAAAGTGGAGAACACACTTATCTTCAATGATCTATGGTTAAACATTTGCGATGGGGACACAAAGCCAACATTGCCTAAAGATGCAAAAGAAGCCTATATTTGGAAGCAAAAGAATTTGAAAACAATAGTCTTAATGAGGTCCTCAGTCAATGTAGAAGTTTTTTGCCACATTTAGGGGTTTGATACAACATGGGAAGCATTCAATAAGTGGAAGGACTTGTATGATTCTCACTCAGAGTTGGAATTCATATAGTTGCAATAGAAGTTGTTCAATCTTGAGTTGATAAATGGTGATGCGATGAGTTCGGGCATGGTGAGCTATCAAGCATGATGTTGAAACCATTGGGGTATATATGTATGAAAACATTTATAGAAGCCCTCCGCTCTACATATTCAACCTACTTGAAGTCTTTGCAAGTAGTCAATTAAAGTCTCACAATTGATTAATTGGTTTAAAAGATGGCTGAAAGGGAAAAGGCTTTTGGAAGAAAAAATAACTCCAGAGGGGAAAACATTTGCTATGCCCATCAAAAGGGCAATTCTTCCAAGATCTCTTCTCTCAGTAAGGCTTCGTCCTCCAAAAATGATGGCAAAGGGAAGAATAAGGGTAAAGGAGGCAAATATAACAAGAATGATGGGCAAAAACAAAATGATAAACAACACTTGTTTTTGCAAACGGTGTCGCAGAAAAGGGCAACATGAGGCTCATGAATGCATTACTTCATGGGAGAAGATCAAAGCTTATCACAAACAAAAAGAAGCCCACCAAAGAACTAGAATTTTCTTAACTCACAAGTGAATATGTGCTCTCAAGTATAAATGAGGAAGCAAACAAGGTGTCAGTGAATTCAACATGGTTTGATGCTTGGGTCCTTGACACCAGTGACACTAAACATATGGCTTTTCGAAAGGACTTCTTTGAGGAGTTTCATGAGGAGCGTTGTGGCTTAGTATATCTAGCAGATAGATGAAGTGTGTAACCAGAAGGAAAGGGTACAATCCGACTCAAGTATCCAAGGATCCCAAATTTCATTCTTAAAAAACGTCATCTACCTTCCTCAGTTGAAGGGAAACTTGTTCTCTTTGGTGCCCATTCTTTAATAAAGGCACTCCGTTTTACTGGACAATGGAGAAGTCACTATCAAAAGAAAAAGTGAAATGCAATTGTATTGATTGGATGAGAGGAGGGCAAATTAATAAAAATAAGGGGTGAGCCATCGATTTCAAAGAATTTTGCTCATCTTGTTGAAGATGAAATGTCTCCAAGTATGTTGTGGTCAATGTTTTAAAAATCGGAACTGGACTCAGAACCCGTTGAAGGTTGGACTGGACCGGTTCAAACTTTATGAACCGGTTTACCAAAAATCACATAAAAAATTACATTTTTAATGAAAAGAATATATTTGAAAGATTAGAAACTATGATTCCAACAATTACACACAATTTGCTCATGTATATACTATATAACATGTAAGATAGGTGTTTATAGCAAAATGGCATGAACTCCAAGTCCAATACACAGTACATATATCATATATAAGATTTCGAAACAAAATACATAAATAATGAGGCTCTAAATGGCCTCTATAGTCCAAGACTCCAAAAAACATGTTATGATGCTACAAGTTACAAAACTCTAGAAGATACTAGATGACATCAATGAACAATCATCAAACTCCACACGACTGTTGAAAATGGGATCCCTAGGCTCAAACTCATCAATATCATCACATGCCTCTGACTCAGACCCATCCAAATCCTCAGGGACATCTGCAACAACTGTATTAGCAGTAGCACGAGTGCAACTAGTGCTTGCCATGTCTCGTGATGGTGCTACTAGTGGCTCATCATCCTGATCCAAAGCCATCCACCCCAAGTCATAGGGATCAAACTTTGCTGGGTGACTCTTCTCTACCCAATCTGAAGTTGGATTTATATCATCCAAGACAATGGGATCTGTGTCAGGTCTTTGGTTTAGTAACTGGTTGCGCCTTAGCTAAAGGTTGTATTGCACAAAGACAAGATCATTTAACTGTTGTTCCAAACAATTTCTCTTCTTCATGTGAATCTGCTAAAAGACAGACTAGTTGCGCTCACACCCAGAAGCACTACAAGTTTGGCTCAAGATCTGAATTGCAAACTTTTGCAATTGAGGACACTGATTACCAAATGAATCCCACCAATGTGCTGCAATAACAAAATGTAAATGTTTAATTATTAAACAATGATGATAAAAATAAAGTCAAAAATTAAAACTCACTTAAAGCGTAATTCAACAAATTAGATTATGACTTGAGCTAAAAATTCATGATTATAAAGTTTAATCAAATGAACTTCAAAAAATTTAGATTTGCTTACTTGGTTGGTCTACATCTCTTGCAATCTTTGCAAGGTTTTTCCCAAAGGTATCTGTGGCTTTGCTGAAGAAATTGATCTATTGGTAAACTTCTAGTTGTTGCCTCTTATCAGGGACCATGCGCTCTAGGCACTCGTACAAACCATCTTTGACTTCTCCTGTTTGATCTTTTCCAAGCTGAGCTCTATAATGATATCTTGGGTTCAAGAAATAGGGTGATGGAGTTGATTGTTCCATCTATTATCTATAATCTCCTATATAGGCCCATACTTAACTACCTTGTCTTTGTATGTTGCCCTTATCTGTTCCTTTGCTTGATCCATAGCCTCATAAATGTAGCCCATGGCTAATTTTTCCCCATCCACAAACCACAACACCTTAACAAGAGGCTCAACAATTTTCACCTCTTTTTCACGTCTGCTGTTTTTTTCCAAATTAAATTATCAAAAACTTTCTTTTGTGTCTTTCCCATCTTGTTTGTGGCTCCATTTGGATGCATTCCATTCATTACTTAAAAACATCTTTTTCAAGTTTTGTGCTTGGGAAAGAAGCAATTGCAACGTGAGGAAGTTTGTTGCAAATCTCGTGATGGTTAGCCTAACAAGTTCTTTGCCTTCAGTGTTTTTTTCTCATTAGGTTCAATACCCATGAGTGATTGTAGATGTATTTTGTAATGCTTTTGGCATGCTCTACAGTGTTCTTGATCCAATCGTGTTTTCCTATATCCTCAAGCATGATGTCTATACAACGTGCAACACATGGAGTCCAAAATATTGTTTTATGTTTAGTCTCTAACATCTTATCAGCAAGAACATAAAGACATTATCTGTGATAATTTGTACAACATTTACCACCCCCATCTCTACAACAACCTCATCCAAAATATGAAACAACAAATTTGCATCTTTCACCCTATCAGATGCATCAACTCATTTCAAAAACATAATTGCTTGTGGACAAGAGGCAAGAAAATTTATTACGGTGCGCTTCTTGCCATCACTCCACCCATCTAACATAATAGTACATCCTGTTTTGGCCCATGATAATTTACAACTCTTCAAATATTCATCTAAGGACCCAACTTCTTTCTGCAAAAGAAATCCTCTCAAGTCATGCATACTAGGGCTTTTGAAGCCTTTACCAACAACAACAATGGAAACAAACATAGGTTGGTAATAAAGTGAGGTGAACGGGCAACATTGAAAGGGATATCTACATCATACCACCATCTAACAATGTATTCAAAAGTAGATTCTTTATATTGCTTCTTCTAATGGTTATCTAAGGTGGGCTGATTTTCTGTTGGCATGGAGGCACTAGCAAGTGTGGGGGAAGGTGGAAAAAAGATTTGGATGTTCTTTCTTTTTGGAGGCCGGTTATCATGACTATGAGTGGATGTGGGAAGCATATACCGAAAGGGGTCTCTAACATGAATAGAGGGGTTAGAGCAAGAGCCTTCAACACTTGTTTGGGCCATGACATGTTGCCTCCTTCTCCCTATTTCAGCATCTATCTCTTTTTGCCTATCCTTCTCTTCTTTATGTTTCTCAAGCGGGTTTATCATTTCCAATCTAATGACATTAATATCCGGTGCATCAAATGGGGAAACTTGGCCTCTTTCACCAACCAAGTGTTGTTTCAACCTATGAACACCCCCTCCAATGTGTTTCTTATAATATTTACAAAATACTTGATTATCAACTATGTAAGCATGGTTCCATGTAGGGTCTTTCACTCAGGGTGCCATTGCAAACGCAAAGAAATCTGAAAATGCAAATATAGAAACTGCAAGAAAGAAAATATATTTAAGATTTCCTATTTAGTAAGATTTAAAAATAGGGGTAGGTTTAAAACTTAACATACCTTTCAATGTGCACTCAAATGTAGGCAAGAAACACTCTGAGCTTGTATATGTATATGGATTGCACCTTCCAAACGTAGATGTCAAGACTCAAGAGTAAGACTCAAAACCACCACAAAGAGCCGACAAGCAATGCCAAACAAACCACAAGCTCACTCCAAATCAACACTCTTCAATGCTGCTACAAGCCTTCAAATCCTTACAAATGAGAGAGGTGTTCACAAATAGAAGTGAGGAAGCCTCTATATGGATGCCACTATCACCATAAAGAGCCCACAATCAATGGCAAAAAAGCTCCAACTTCCAAGCTCACTCTAAAACTAAACTCTTTAATGTTATACTCCAAATGCTTTTGCTCACAAATGCTCAATGAGAGAGGTGTGAGGTGAATAGGGGTGCTCTATATAGCAAAAAATTAGGGTTTAGGTCAGTTAAAAGCTGAAGTTTTAATTAAAAAATAGTTTTTTTCAATTTTAGTGTCGTATTATGCGACTTTTTCTAGCTCGGCCGGTTCAAATCCGAACCAGACCGATTCGGTACCAAACCGGTCCACCGGTCCGATTTTTATACTGGTTTGGGCAAAAAAATAGTGAACCGGTTGAACCAGCTGGTTCGGGTTTCGGTTTGACCGGTTTTAAAAACACTGGTTGTGGTATGCGAGATTCAGGTACTCTAATCATGACTGCATTCGTGTGTTGCAAAAGAATGGTGTAGCAAGATTGCTCATCTTTCCCACACAATTTGAGAAGTTGAAGCTTGCATTTTGGCTAAACATTCAAGAGGACCTTTTCAGAAGTTAGAATGGAAAGCCGACAAAAAGTTGCAGTTGGTCCACTCCAACTTGTGTTCTCTTCCAATTTTGTTAGTTGGTGGTCTTAAGTACTTCATGTTGTTCATTGACCACTACACCAGAATGACACAGATCTATTTCCTCAAACAAAATTAGAAACCTTCGAAACGTTTCATAAGTTTCGAGCTATGGTGGAAAATGAAGTTCAAATGGCATTGGGACACTCGGGATTGATAATGGTGGCGAGTAAAATTCAAAGGTGTTTGAATCCTGTCTCAAGCAAAACAGGATCAAACACCATCTCATAGTTCCTTGCACTCAAAAAAATGGAGTAGTTGAGAGGATGAACATAATCGTGATGAATATGGTTCATGCAATATTATATTTCATGGGGGCAAATCTACACTTTTGTGCAGAAGCAACACAAACATTAGTGTACCTCCGAAACAAATCACCATCGACAACCATTCAATTGAAGACTCTATATGAAATATGGTGTGATTATTTTCCTTCAACCCATCATCTTAAGGGTTTTGGATCCACTTGTTACATATTTATTCTTAAGGAGAAAACGAATAAGTTGGATCACATGAGTCGCAAATGCATTCCCTTGGGGTACTCTAATTCCTTCAATGCATACAAGCTATACGATGAGAAAAACAAGAAGTTTCTTGTTGCAAGAGATGCACTCTTTTGTGAAACTGCAAAGGACACAGCCAACACTGATTGGCAATTGAGTCGACTTGACAAATATGCAAAGTTTGATGTCTATAAGGAGAGTGATTTGGAAATTCCAAGCAATGAAGGAGGGACATGCAATTGCTTGTCATTTGATTCTGTATTATATCCTATAACAGAGATTAAAACTCCTAAATAAGAAAATGAAACTTCATTAGAAAAGGAACAAGTGGCATAAGAACAAAGGATAAAATGTGAAGGAGTTTCAAATTATGAGATTGACGCATCAAAACAATAGAAGAAGATGATTAAATGGGCAAAACATACATTGAAAATTGGCACATGAAGTGCACATGCAACTGCACAACCAATAGAAAATGTCCTAGAAGAAATTCAAAACAAGATTGCAAAGCTTGCCTTGAATGATTCTCCAGAAGAACTACTCAATGTTGCTTTTGATTCAAAACCAACCTCTTTTAAGCAAGATGAAAAGGATGAGTCCTGGAATGAAGCCATGAGAGATGAGTACAACACACTGGTGAATGAATGGGACTTGGTAGTTGGTTGATCCTCCACTTGGCTGTAAACCAACTGGTTGCAAGTGGGTCTTCTGCAACACATAGAAGGCTGATGGTTTGCTTGACAAATATAAAGCAAGGCTTGTCACAAAGAGTTATGCTCAAAGGAATGGAATAGAGTACAACGAAACCTTTGCATCTACAACAAAGTGGACTATTATTTGGACTTTGTTGGCTTTGACAACATGGTCCAGATGGAAAGTTCATCAAATAGACGTGAAGACTGCAGTTCTCAACGGTGAGCTAAAAGAAACAGTGTACATGACTCAACCAAAAGG
Organism: Taxus chinensis; assembly: GCA_019776745.2. Classification (NCBI taxonomy): domain Eukaryota; kingdom Viridiplantae; phylum Streptophyta; class Pinopsida; order Cupressales; family Taxaceae; genus Taxus; species Taxus chinensis. The sequence continues at coordinate 277,921,844 of CM034151.1, read as the reverse complement.
GTTTGTTGTGAACGATCTAGAACACAAAGTTGCAAACTTGAAAAATCACTGTATGGTTTGAAACAAGCCCCACATGCATGCTATGAAAAGCTTACCGAGAACCTCCTGAACATGAATTTCAAGCGATTTGAGTTTGAAGATGCAAATCTTTTTGTCAATACAATTGTAACAAAAATAATGAGAAATATATTGCAAAAATCAAAGCAGAGTTGATGAATGGGTTTGAAATGACAGATTTGGGCCATCTTCATTACTATTTGGGTATTGAAGTGCTTCAAAAATCGAAGTACATCTTCATAGCTCAACAAAAGGATATTGGTGAAATTCTGAAACAATTTGGAATGACAGATTGTAAGCCTCTCAGCAGGCCCATGGAACAAAATATGAAATTGACATCAAAAGATACCACTGATTTGGCTGATACAACCAAATACAGACAACTCATTACAAGTTTGATTTATGTGATCACAACTAGACCAAATATTTCTTTATCTGTTGGTGTTCTGTCTAGATTCATGCAACAACCCAAAGAAAGTCATTAGGTAGCAGCAAAAAGAGTCCTTTGATATCTCAAAGGAACATTCAATTTTGGGCTCAAATACTCCAGAGTAGGAGATTTCAGACTGGTTGGCTATTTAGGTTCTGACTATGATGGTGATTTTGAAGATGGGAAATCTACATTAGGGTTTCTAATGAATTTGGGAACAATAGTTGCTATTTTAAAATCAAGGAAGCAATCAGTTGTGAAAATTTCTTCAGTAGAAGCATAATACATGGTCTTTTCCAAGGCAACGAGAGATATTTATTGGCTCATAAGGGTTCTTTCAAACTTGCAAGAACAAGTATCATCAACACCATTGATGGTTGATAACACATCTGCAATTCAAATGACAAAGAATCCAGTCTTTTGTGACCAAACCAAGCACATCAATACAAAACTCCACTTGATTTGACATCATGTGAAAGAAGGCAGTGTCAAATTGCTCGATTGGCCTATTGCAGAGCAACCAACATACATCTTGACATGAAAATTTTAGAGGCATGCTTGGTTTCACGGTAACCCCTATGGATTTAGGGGGGATTTAATATTATTGTACATAATATTAGATAATCCTAGGTGTTGTTTAGGAGAGCTTTTGTCTTGTAGTTTGAACTTGAAGAGTTCTTGTAGGTAATTGAACAGTCATGGAGTATATGAAGTATAACAACCACTTCGATGGCTTTATATTGGTAAATCCCCTCATTTGTGTATGGTGAATAATAATATGAAGTTTTGTCTTGCACATTCCATTTCATTTTCTTTCTCTTTTGCACAATCCATTATTCCTAGCTCGACAAGCCTCACACCCCCAATTAGGCAAGACCCAACCTACTCTGGTACCAAATGACACGGAGGTGAGTTGTTGGTCGAATGAACAACAAACAACTCACAACCATATCAAAGTACATTGTTCATGATGACAACACAAGCTAGGCACACAATTATTGTTTTCTTGTTTGAACATGAAAATCAAGAATTATTACACTGACTTGCTCAAACTCTTAGCTCTATGAACTCATAGGATAACTTCCTATACATCAGGTCAACTTGTCCTTGCTCTCTATGCATTGCTATGCACACAACCACCCATGCCCCTACTCACTATGAACTACTAGGTTCTTATTCTAGCTAGTTAACAGACTATTTCTTTGGAGTTCCAATGATACTAGAAGAATCTTCCACCCCATTCACTCCCTCCTGCAATGGTGAGAGACACCTATCTCACACCTAAGATTATTGAAACTTTATGTAATCTCCTCACTTGAACTCGTCCTTGCCTTATATTGACCAACATGCATTGCAAGAACCCGTTCATATCAGAGTACTAAACATTTGAAACACGTGTTACAAGCATTGTTTCAAAGGCAATTGATCAATTGTGGTGAATCCTGTTGTTTGGCGTTGGAGTCCTGTTGCCTCTAGGTTTTTGACATGTTTTGTAGTTACAAGTTCAAAATTTATGACACAATCCCATCTTCATGCAGGGAACACATCCAAGGAGTGGTGGATGGCATTACTCCCTTGATTGCTCACTATGTATAGTACTTATGCCTGAAACTTTATGCAAAGCGCCAACATTGGCTTGTTGTGGAACTCCATCCCTTTGGAATAGTGTTAAGGATGATGTCGGCACCATGAGGTACAAGTTGACTTTGCGGTGGGGCTGGAAGATGCTTGGGACCTTGAGGATGCCATTGAAAAAACCCTGTAAGGAATGGTGCGCCCAAGGATGGTGCCTTTTTTAAATTGCTCAAGTGGTGTTGCGTAACTTGTAGAAATGCGTGCGTCTTCATAAGAAGATAGGTCGATGATCTTGGGAGTACGCAAACCTTTGGTGGTAGTTCTAAAATACTGCTGACCTGCAAACTCGACCACATTGATCTCAAGCCATGGGAATGGGCTTCTTGGCCTCATGGCTTTGGTGGCTTGCGAAGCTATTCGAAGCCTTTATAGGATTTAGAATCTCAACTTAGTAATGTGAAGCTCACCTTACACTCGTGAAGTGTTGTTAGGCTTGCAAAGCTCCTCTAAGTTTTGTGAAGCTCCTCTAAGTTTTGTGAAGCTCCAAATGAAATACTAAGCTTGCAAAGCTGAACTTAAGTTTTGCAAGATAGCTTACAGGTCCAGAGAAGCTCCTACATCAATAATCATAAATGTTTTTCTTTAATATTAAAAATGAGGAAGATGACTGCCCTAAGTTAACAATACCACCACGTGTTGGCACCAAGTCCCCATGAATTAGAGATATTGCATGGACAATATCCTTTTGTAAAAGGCCGTTAACAACAATGTTTTATTGATATATAAATATTTTGACATATATTCGCCAAAACACGTGATCCCATGATATTGCAGAAATCTTAATTCCTTCAATAGAAAAGAAACCAGAGGTTTATGAGCAATTATTAACCCAAAGTGATTCTTCTTTAAATAATACGTCCATGCTTTTTATATTACAGATTAGTCCCAGCGATTCTCGGTCAAATTTAAGATGCCTCTACTTAGATGCATTCATCTTTTGACTTTCACAAGCTGTAACTTTTCTGTCTCTGACTTTCATAAGTTAGTACCAACTCAAGGTGTTTGCAATGACTCATTTTTTAACTTACTAAAAATCAAAATGTCATCCAGAAAAAACCTTTCATTTTCCAAAGGCATCGAATGATTATTCAATATCACATAAAAGTGGCAAGAACATTAGCAGTTAAAAAGGTATGATTAAAACACGTAATTGTGCTGTTGCAGTAGGGACAACACCTCTTGCAATGGGGACATCTACATCTGAAATATTTCCCTCGAGCTTTCTTCCATATGTTGCCTCTGATCCTTGGTTTATGGGAACTTTTGGAGGAGCATCTTAAAGGCGACTTCTTTACAGAAAGCCAGAAAATCCCAAATGCATGTAAAATGCTTTTTTCTGTTTTTTCCTTCTGTAGATTCTTCCTATTGGACACTTATTTAGTATTTTCTCTGTTCACAGCAATAGTGACTGCCTTCTTCATGGAATTTGGCTTGACAGCAATAAGATCATCTGAGATGTGGAGTTTGAGGCATCTGCATAGCGTATAAAATAATATTTGTTAGGAATATTATGAAGACGTGCCATTATATCTTTCATGTAATGGCTATATTTTTTTGCAGGCTTTATAATTTAAATCCATTGATTCCAGGCCTCAAGCTTGTCGTTTTTTGGAGCAAATCTTCATATGAAGGCTTATTTAATTCTTTCCAATCATTTATAGGACTTAAAATGTTTTTCCTTTAATGCTGGTGCGGATCCTATTTACCCATTCTTTAGCAGGCTTCTTGATACAATTTTTGCATTGTTTTACAACTTGCATCAAATATTCTTTATGACTAAAGCAAATGTATACTAGTTTGATCGAAGACATGAAGGTAGCTATAGTGCCTTTGGCATTGTCTTCAACAAAGTCTATTTTTTTCACCTTTTTACCCCTTGTTTACTAGCTTCTCACTGCTAGAAGGAAATAGCCTTTATAATTCTTGGCGTATAATATGATTCTACTGAGTGCCTTTGGGTCTCAAAATGCTAATTGATGACTTCGATTTATATTAAATATGAGAATACCCTGGGAATTCACAGGATGAATCATACAAAGAACGTATAATAGAGAAGAAAACCTCAAAAAGAAGTCATTTGTGGCATTTGCCATGTAACTTAAACATCCGTTCCTAGGAAATTTTATGCACACATAAATTTACAAATTTATTTCCTTATTTCCAACAGGTTTCCATTGCTCATTAAGAAAATGCTTTCATTTGAGGAAGTACAGGAAAAAGAAGGTTCACTGTCTCTTTTTTATTGAATAATATATTATATTATGTATGAGCAATATCATGTAAGCAAATTTTCTGCTTTATTGGGCTATTGAGATTCTTATGATTGGATTCCATTGTAACAATCTGCATGGTTTCTAATTCAGGCTGCAAATGTGGGATTCTGCCGAATATTGCGACTGGTACTTTTGTTTCTATGCTTATTAAATGTTAAGATCACTTTAATTCTCTCTTTTCTCTGCATTCACTTGAATCTTAATTTTTCAAAGTTTCTTTTCCTAGGTTAAAAAAGTCTCCTTTGTGGTCATTAGTTACTAATTTTTACTGTTGGATTCCTTCTGTTTTGTTCTATAAGGCACGACCAGAGGCAGGAAAGTTGGCTATAGCAACTGTGGCGCTTCTAGTTGCATCAACAACAAACATTTTAGTTGTATGTAATATTTCTTTTCAATGAAGTACATGAGAGTGTACTTTTATAAACCCTCCTAAAGTTCACCTTTGATTTGAAAGTTTTTAGATTGCTTACTGCACCATGACCTATCTTTGGTGGCCTCAGAAATTCAGGACATGAAGTTGTTGCTTTGAGTCTTTTTCAATGTGGATAATTGTTAAATAAAACTCTGTAGACAACTAGAATTCAGCCTATGTAATCTTTAATATAGTATTATGGATAAGGCTTTTTTTACGCTGAGAGGCGTTCCTACGCAACCAGAGCTGTAATGGAGCGAGTTGTTCACTTTTATTCTTCACATTAAATTTGACGTCCATTTAACCGTCACATGAGAATTCATCGTCAAATTTTACTTCTATTTGACTATCACTTGTATCTTATTTTTTCCTTTTTTTTTATTGGAGAAGTTGTTCAAAAAATAGTAATATCTAGCATAACTAGATAGGTGCCTCTCGGATGATATCTCTCGGCGTATTTTAGATAAATGTTACATACACTTCTTGCAGAAATAAAAAGCTTGAAATGTAAAGTGAGATCATCACTTTTCCAAATTCAAAAGCTTCATGGTTTCCAAATTCATTATTGCTTCTACCTTGTAAATTTGTAGAAAAATTCAAAATTTAGCTGATCCTAGTTGTGCTTGGTTTGATTCTTTGATTACTACGTCATTTTTCATTGTAAATACTCAGATCTTGTTACAGGCCACCATTCCTTTACTAGTATACACACACGAAAACAAGATCTGTTTTATATTAGGTAGTTGAAGGTTTCCACGAGCATTGTAATTATGTTATTTATTATTGTTGGATTTTTACTTGTGTGTTTAAGTCATTTTTGAGACGACCTCCATGAGTAGTCATTACCCTGATGACATTTATTTTCATGTAATTTTGGTAATAATCACTAGGCAAGGGGAGCACACTAGCACCGTTGGCATATGTTAGTAGGGGGAGGAACCGTGAATGTAATCCACCACTTTGGCTAATGGGGAAAGAGACTGGAGGGTGAGTGCCACCAGGAAAAGAGGCTAGCAGGCGAGAAGTCCAAAGCGGTGGAATACATTTACCGTTCCTCCCCACTACTAACAAATGCTTATGGCATTTGTGTGCCTTGTGATTATTGCCAAGATTGAGAAAAAATGTCGTTAGGGTAATGACTGCTCATGGAGGTCATCTTGAGATAACCACATGAGTAAAAAACCCACAAAGAAACGACCAATGATTTCAAGAGAAGGGAATGGGGGCCAATGAAGACTAAGATTGGTGGCAATCTGTACTGGACTCTGGGGCAGGAGAACGTTGAGCATCCTCATCAATTGTCATGGAAGGGCCAATATGGTATCTGATGATGTCCATAAGAGAATAGATCAGACTAAGAGGGCCAAGCAAGATAATCCAATGGGTAATCAAACGTATGGTCGGAAACCTTGATAAACCATCTAATGTTTGCTGCAACCATCCCATTGAGAAGTGGGGCCTCAAACTTATGGTTTGAACCAACTCTGCCATATCCATGGCCCAATTTCTCATCATGTGTGGGGCAGGACAATGTTGAGCATCCTCATTGATTGTCATGGAAGGGCCAATATGGTATCTGATGATGTCCATAGAAGAAAAGCCCAGACTAAGTCGGCCAAGCAAGATAATCCAAGGGGTAATCAAACGTATGGTAGGAAACCTTGATGGACCCTCTAATGTTCTCTGCAACCATTCCATTGAGAATTGAGTTATCAAACTTATGCTCGAACTAGCCCTGACATATTTATTGCCCAATTTCTTATCATGGCTGGGAAGCCAAATTTCCCTACAGTGAGTTTAGATGAAGCCATAGTTCATTATTTAGAGCGGTTAATGGTCTCATGGTCTATGATGATTGGCAACATTCCCGTCAAAGAGAGTTCAAACAGAACCACTGTTACTGAAGCTCAGCAGTACTTGGGCAGCCATTGTTCACTCCAATTAACAGTAAAAGAGGGTTCCGTCAACATAGGGCTTATCCTCCTTTATAATTCGTGCATCTAGGGCTTGTGCAAATTTGCATTCATAATAATAAAACATGATACACAATTAAGATACAAACCCACAATAGCTAACAAAAAATATACTAGAAGACTATCTTTGTTTTCATCAACATTGTAGATGCCCTTGTTTGCAACAGTAGTGTCTAGTTTCACATCACAGAAATGAATTCAAGTAACCAGTATCTGAGGACATATCCCACTTCCTTGCATTCTCGAGACATGGGAAGTCTCCCAGAGACGTCCCCTGCCATCGCTAGGATTGGGATGTCCATATTTGGGACATGTTCGATGCGGGAAAATGGTGGGGGACATCTCCCAAATACCCAAGAAAAATCTCTAAAAATTTGAGGTCCTGGAGTATGCCCCACAGTGCCTTTCATATGTTTGATAGAAGGCCAAACTCTAAAATGGGGTCAAAACATGCAGAGATTTTTCTCTTTGCAGCAGAAACAAGAGGCGGAGGATACAAATTTACAGAGGCAGAGAAGAATCATATTCTCTCTTAAACTTGACCCAGAAAGTGTCCCAACAGCATCTTCGCTTGGATTTTTGGCTTGGGGAGGGAATAAAGTTTATTACTACCTGCTTGTGATCTCTAGTTTTTGAGTTTTTGTTCATCTTCCTGAGATTTGCACTTAAAAGTCTGCATCATCGAAAATCTTCAAAACCACACAATCGCAAAAAATGAGCAAGTGAAGCAGCATAAGAAGTGATTCTCAAATGGAGACAATAAATGAAGAAGCAACATTTGAGACAGTTAAAAGTGGGACAAGTTGGCCATCCAAGGCTTTATCTCAAAACTCAAAGGGGCCTTTTGACTCAAACAACCTATCTTCAATTGGCACCAAACTTCCTCTGAGTGCAGGAAAAACAACTAGTGAGTCATGTAACTAGGTATGAAATATTTATGACCATCCTTGAATGGAGAGTTATAACAGACCTAAAGAACCATGTCATAATACCGGGTATCGACTATCCAAAGGATGCTGATAATCTGCGACAAGATAATCAATTGCTACATCCTATTTCACTCCGGCCTAGACTTCTTAAAATGGCAGACTGGCAAGGATTACAGGCTATTGCACATGCACTTTTTTCCTGCAGGGATGCCACTTCATTAGGAGTGGGGGATTATCTGTTGCCATTTTTATGAATGGGCCAGAAATAAATTGTTCCCATATCAAACCAGGGGACTTTTTTTAAGACACGGGGATATCTGCCCAGAAGTAATTCAAGCTATTACAGTATCACTACAAACCATGAACTGATAGGCCTGAAGGTGGCCTCAAATTGCGTTCTATTTACATTTTGAAGCATCCTGGGATATTCATGTCTATAAATGGGTTGCAAACCATAGATGTATATTTAGTCCACTTAAAGCAGTTAAGAAGCAATTCTCTAAATTGCTGAAAATGGAGTTGCATCATCTTCCCAAGAAGCATTCTAATAAATTCTTAATCGACCGCTTAGTCAATGCCACCTAAATATGTCTTTGCTTGGGTTATCACCTTGGGGAGTGAGTAAAGTTTAGTCCCAACTTCTTGGCTGTTCTCCATCGTCTTCAGTATTTGATCTTGGTCCCCAAGTACTTTGCACATACCATCCTATTTATGTAGTTAATTATTTAATTCAATGGGTATTATATCTGCAACTATATTGGATTATTAATGTGCTTTCATTGGGGTCATGTCAATCTTGAAGCTATTGCTTTGGAGCACGATGCAATCTGTAGGAATGGCACCATATAATCTGACTTCATTAACAGTGAGTCTGATCACCAGATCGCAGTCTTCCCTTTCTAAGAAAGTATTTGTGCGTAGCTCTTCTACAGAGATGGACATTGTTTCTCTAATATCTATTACACTTGTTAGATTGTAGTCCAGTGGCCTTTCCTTACATCAATGTTTAGGGGTTTCTGGCTTGCTGTAAGGGGTTTCACCTTCCATACGTTAACAGCTATATTGGGATTATCATCTGAACCATAGTTGCCGTAGTTCAGGAGTTTATCATGACTGTAGCTAGCCACACCAACACAATAAGGCAATAGCCTACAATCCAATCCTATCAGGGAAGGTAGCTAGGCCTAGGTAAGATTACTGGCTTTCAGCCATGCTGTAACCAATATCTTGACTTGTATGTGAACCTAGGAGTGTGGAGTTTATAATAACCATCGAAAGCTACTCTAACACAATAAGCCACCATATTTCCTTTTTTTGGAGACCACCAGAAATCATTATGGAGAAAGCACTTGGTGAAAACATTACATAAAAGGTCTTTATAGGGAAATACCTCCGGTTTGGCTACAACTCTGTGAAGTATTGAACCCTTAAGTTATTACAAATCTACTTTGTATTCATCATCTGCTTGAGTGGTCTCTTGATCGTTAAAGAGATTATTAACCCCTTCAATTGCATTAAAGACTTCATTGTAATTCTAATATGTGGAGAGAAAACCGTGTCTGAAATCTTGGGATGGTCACGATTAAGATGCAGTAGCTTTGAGCTTAGGTTCCATAGTGTAATCTTTGTGAAAATTTGGTGAAACTTGGTGAACTTTTGTGTTCTTTGTATGCTCTGAGAATTCTTACTCAAGCCAACTCTTAGAGTAAAAAATGATTGTTCTATGTGTAAGCTTCTACTTCCTCAATATCAACAAGAATCATTGAGAATGAGGCTCATTAATGGGTTGTAATTGTGATTAATTATCATAGCGTCAACTCAGGTCTTGGTTCAATTTGGAGTGACCATAGGTAAAACAATAGTTTGCAGCAATTAATTGGCAACCCAAATTTCAGCTCGGAAATCGGGAACCGGCAATTTCTTGACATTAATTGGTAACTTTATTGCTACTTTAAAAAACATTTAAATTCATAAAATAAACTTAAATTAAATGTAAAAGATTGTTAAATGCAATGAGAAGTGAATGTATAGAAATCCATAAGTATATTTTCTATTAATTTTCAACCAAAAAAGAGTACAAACAAGTAGAAAATTACAACCTACAATGCTCATAGAGTTATTTGAATTTTGAAATATCAATAATATTTCATTTCATTATGTGCACTTGAAATAAGTTTGTTGCGGCTGCCTTATGGAAGTGGAAGGTAAAGATTTCTCCTCTACAACACCAACATCATCATCCGCAAATATAGTTGTGGATCCTCACCAACTCTTAATGCCCCTGATGCTATTGCTTCTTCTGTCTCCCTCTCCAAATTTGATATCTCCTTTGTAGTAAACATGGGCTCCACATCATCAACAATTCATTCATCATATGGATTGATCTCATCCAAGTCAATTGCATCATAACTTTGTACCCCCTCTACTTGTGTCACGTGAAGACGAAGATTGTATTGCACGAAGACAAGGTCATTGAGGTGTTGTGTTGTCAATCTATTGTGCTTCTTTGTGTGAATAACTTTGAACATACTCCAATTACGTTCACACCTAGAAGCACTACATGATTGATACAAAATGTGGATGGCTAGCTTCTAAAGATCTAGTGTTTTTGCACCATAATCTTCCCACCAAAATAATGCAAATAAGTCAGTTATAATTTTGTAAGTCAACTAGGCTTGAATAAATGAAAGCGTTCTAGTATCTAGTTTTGCACGTAACGAGACTAAAACAAATGGCTCAATTTGTTATTACTTGGCTGAGCGATGTTTCTTCTTCTCACACATAGAGCCAAAGAAAAGAGCCTCCTCGTTGTAGTCTTGTAAATATGCAGCGCATCAACAATCATATCTGTATTTTTTTTGTCAAATACCATCCTCTTTGTGCATGTATTAAGGCCATCCATAACTTCGTCATCAATCGTAAGTGATGGGGAATAGAAAATTTTTAGATTCAGGTAGTAGGCCATTGCATGAATATGTTGATGGAGTGTCTTGTTCCATCTGCGATCAATTATGTACCAAATGGGTTCATATTTTCGCCAATTTTGCCCATAATATTTAGCTATGGTCTCCTTTTCCCTGTCCATAGCCTCATATAGGTAACCCATTGGATTTCCCATCCACCATCCGTGGAACTCGAACCAAAAGCTATGACACCTGAAACAAAATAATACACAACTTTAAAATGAAAATTAATAAAAAAAAGTCATAACATTTAAAAGATAAATAAAAAAATAGTTTAGGTTACCTTAATGATTTTCTCCTTTCGCTTTGCAAACATATCATTAAAAACGGTCTTCATGACCCTTTTCCCTTCAACCTTTCTAGCATAGGGAGACTCCTACTACCATGTGCTCACAAACATCTACTTAAGAGATGTTAGTGAGGCCATAATGCTCTATAATGTGATGAAGTTTGTGTTGAATCATGCGACTCTTGGTTGCACAAACACCATTCCATTGGTGTTCTCTCTCATCAAGTTTAGCATCCAAGTGTGATTGTAGATGAACTTGGTAATATTTCTTGCCTTTTCAACCACATTGTTTGCCCATGAGTGTTTTCCCATGTCCTCTAGCAGGAGATCCAAGCAATGGGTTGCACAAGGGGTCCAAAAAAGTGTAGGGTGCCTCTCCTTAAGAAGTCTCCTTGATGCTATATATTCTGCCGCGTTGTTTGTCACAACTTGGACGACATTCTCCATGCGCGACTCCTTCACCATTTTATCTAGCATATCACACAAAGTGTTTGCAGTTTTCACTCAATGGGAGGCATCAATTAACTTCAAGAAGATCAGCTACCCACTTGAACCCTCTAGGAAATTAAACAATGTGCGGTTTTCCCCATCCGTTCACCCATCAAACAAAATGGTACAACCTTATTTTGCTATACCTTTCTTGGCTCTTCTACAAGATTTTTGGTATGTTTGGCAGAATCCTCCAACAATGTGCCACTCAAATCATGACGAGTAGGATCTTTGAACCCCTTCTTAACAATGGTCAATGCAGTGACCAAATTTTCCCAATATGGACTTTTCGCCACTTTGAGAGGAATGTTGTTATAATACCAAAAGTTTTCCGCAACTATTCTTGCTTTCTTATGCATTTCTTTGTTCCAAGCGATGCCTTTGAGTGAAGGTTATGACCTTGCTTTGAGAAATAAAAAAAGTAGCTGAATCTTTAGCCAATGAACCCTGTCCTAATCCGTGATCTTCGAGAGTTGGGGCAATAGAAGAGGCCTCAATGTCAAAGTCATCCATTACTGCCCACCTATTCACTAGGGATGTAAGTGCATTAGCTTTCCTTTGTCATTTTTTTCTTTACATAAGCCGCAAGGTAAGCAACCAACTCTCTTTGAGCCTTAGGTGGTGTTTGTGTGTACAATGGTACTTCATTCCTTGATATTCGTGTAATTTAGAACTTAAGGTGATAGACACCTCACACATCTTCATCTCACAATAATTGCATACAACACAATTGCTCTCCACTCGTTCACAATGATTCCAAGAAGGGTCTTGTTGCTTACTCTTACTAGAAATCAAATTGCATGAGGAAATTAGGAATGCCATTAAGCTCAGTCAAAAGAATTAAAATTATTAAATATAGTCAAGTAGCTTCTAATGCAAATAGTTTGTGGCCAATGTAGATGTAATCATGTAAGTTTGTTGGATGCAAATAGTTACAAAGGGCTATTGACTTGACCAAAATGTTACAAAAAACTGTTGACTTGACTAAACACCAATGAGAATGCTTTTCTTTTACTATTCAATTGAAGGGTTTGCTGTTTACGAGTAAACTAAATATCGTTTTAAAATCCCAACAAATATAGCTAAATGTTTCTCATATTTTAGATCCACCTTCACCAACCTTATACCAAGCAAAAAACTTACAAATGCATATAGCCTAGGTATATTGAATAACAAATTACAACAAAGGCATATAAGTTTTGATATAAACAAGATGAAATTTGTTTGAGAGATGCATGAAGAGGTTCAAATAAGGTTATCACAATGTTATGAAATTTGTTTGGGAGTTATAACAGTCTAATAGACTGCAACACTACTAATGTCCAATGATGATGGACAAGAAATTGTTGTTTGAACTTCGAAACAATGATTCTTTTCTCCTCTCTAAGCAATTTTTCCCAAAGCTTGTTTAAAATGATTGTAGTTTTGTAACCTGTTACTCCTGTCGGTTGTGCGAATGTATTCGTTGAAGGAAAAATTTAATCTCTAAAACCCTAGCAAATTGGAAACCCTTTTTTGTTTTGGATGTTTTATACATTTTCATGGCGATTTTGGGTGATTTTCAGTGATATAGTTAGTGGTTAATGGCACAATTAATTGCCAAAAATCGATGATTAATTCTCATAACAAAAATTGTGATTTTTCGAAAGATAAATCATTTCGGGGCTGAATCTTGCAATTTATCTCCGATTTCTATCAATTTTTCAAACAGAGGGAGCAATCATTACAAGTTAGCTTGCTTTCGGATTAAACTTAGAGAAGAGTGTGACCCACTGCCTTAGGGTTAGTACAAATAGAATTTTGATGGTGCCACAAAAACAATCCAGGTCACGTTGGGAGAGGAGGAATACTCATAAATTCTTAAGGAGATCCAATCATCAAATACTTCTAAGGAGTTGTAAACCAAACCAACTATTTTTTCCAACTCTTCGTGGTATGTAGAATTCAATTAGCAAGAGAAAAGGTTATAAATAAGGTCTTTATTGAACTCTAAAATCAGTATAGGCCACATTGATAATGCTTGTAAAAAAGAGAAAACTCAAGGGTTAGATCAACAATTGTTGCATCTATCAATTGGAAAATGGAAAATATCATCTCTTATAAAATTTGCAATTTCTCTCTCTGGGAATTGCTTCATGTACCCATGGGAATTCAACCAAGTCGTGAAGCAAAAAATCCATATGTGTTGCACATAGGCTCCCATATATTTGTGGGTACTCTCTACAATCAACTTTCCAACTCTCACACAATTTGTGGCACTATCACTAACCACATTCTCCACACTTACTTCATGAATGGCTTCCTCTAATATTTGAAAAATATACTTTTAAGTTTTCTTATGTGTCATGGTGTCAATCACCTTCAAGAACACAACACCTTGAGGGAAAGCCACCAAAACATTAATCAACGGCCATTGCCATATATTTGACCATCCATCACTCAATATAGTGCAACCTATTGCTCTTCAAGAAGCTTTGACCTTAGCTAATTTCTCAGTTACCCTATCTTTTGACCTCTGCAGAAGAGTTGTTTTGAAATCCTTTGAGGAGGGAGGTGTGTAGCGTTTGCCAAACTCTGCAACTTTCTGATTTGCATTTCGAAAATGTGGATTCCTGGCTACATTGAATGGAATGGCACTTGAATTAAACAAACAAGCTAACACATCATCCACATGTTTTCCTATTGGTTTCCACTTGTCAATCCACCTATCGTGGCCTTAGGCATACTGGAAGAGTAAGACTTGAAAGATGTTGTGAACCTAGACATATCCTCTTGGATTCTCTGTTTCTTTTGTGTCGATTCTATCTTTCCTACAATCAAAGAGGATTGGTCTTTCTCTAGAGCAATTATGATCTTTGGAATTGTTGATCCACATGGAGCCACCCCCCTCCCCGACCCACTGAAATGCTAAGTGGTCCATTAACCTTGTTAAACTTCTGTAAAAGTTGATCTACACATGCTTTTACTATAAGTTTTACAACACTTGGCTGGGTCACGAGATGTTAATCTATCTACCTGTGCACTTGATGGAGTTTTTTTGCACATGACTTGTAGTTGCTAGAGTACCTATTTGTGGAGGATTAGAGTTACTTGTATGTGTCATCTTGTTGATTGAGATATGACTATTGTCTTTACAACTATATGGTTGATGTGGGGATTCGATACTTGTGATCGACATATATGTTGACTTCTATGGATTTGGGGCAGATATTTTTAGATGTATATCACAATCTGATTTGGTTATGTAGTTGTAGATATTCCAAATGATGGACCTGGATATATCTTGATACTTTTCCTATTGTGTTCAAGTGTGGTTGTTCCAAATATGTTGCTTCATATTGGCCATTGAGAATTGGTAATCTTTGATTGAAGCTTATTATAACACTAGACAAATACCAATCCTAATTATTGCAGCATTGAGAATGAGACATGTGACAAATCCCAAGTTTTTTTGGATATCCCATATTTTGAGCGAGTGATGGAAGAAGGCAAAGATTTGTTGTTAAATGATGATTGGTTGGTAGATCATGGATATGTAAAGTCATTCATAGCCCCTATAGTAGAGTTGTTTCATTATGTAAAGAAAGATTCACCTCTTCTTGGAGAACTTTATGAGATCTTTGATAGCATGTTAGGAAGTGAGGCCTTTCATTTTTGATATATATTCTAGACAAGGGTTCTACACACAAAGGATTCAACACATGATTCAACATAGGCGGGACTCTATAAACATACCTCTTAACATGGTAGTCTATGCAGTTATCTTAAAATAATATGTGGAGAGGCTTGAAAGAGTGGCACTAATTGATTAAAAGGAGCTAAAGTATGGATTTTGTGATGTGATTGTGAATATTTGTAGCCATGTAGGAGGCCATGAAACTTCGACATTGTATTTTTGATTTGTACATACCTTTTCAAAATTACCCAAGGGAGTATAGCCATAA
This sequence comes from Taxus chinensis, assembly GCA_019776745.2. Classification (NCBI taxonomy): domain Eukaryota; kingdom Viridiplantae; phylum Streptophyta; class Pinopsida; order Cupressales; family Taxaceae; genus Taxus; species Taxus chinensis. Next base: position 277,906,450 of record CM034151.1, on the reverse strand, counting down.
CATGTCATTCGACAAGTTGATTTGGTGGAGGAGGATGCATGTGGGTAAAACTACAAATGTTTTCCATCTTTATTTTTGTATTTTCATTCAAATTTGTAGTTCTTTCGCGGCTAAGAGGATCTGGTTGGCTAGTTCAAATGGTAGTTGTAGTTCATTCCTATTTCTTCAACATTAGAAGACCTTTTGAGTAGTTGAAGGGGCCAACCATATAATAGGCTATTGATCTTGGAGAGATGTGGAGGGTGTAAAGATTCAACAAGTATTGGCTGGGAGTGATACCTAACATCATTGATAAGCTAGAAGAGAGAAATAATTTTTTTAATGTCAAAAAATTATCTAAGTAGGTAAATGAGACTCAAAAATTACATTCAGCTAAATTAGAGAAGTGTTAACATAACAAGAGGGGGTAAACATAAAGCATTTCAATCCTAAATGGTAATAACTAAGTACAAATAGCCTTGCGAGGGAAGGACTCTTCAATGAAGGACGAAGTTGATAAATATCAAAGCGGGAAACCATAACGGGAGATCCTTGCTGTCAAGCATCTGTAGCAAGGCTCAAGCTAGAACAACCAACATCTATGGCATTTTGTAGCCAGAGGATTTCAATGATGATTATGAGACCCACAAATCTAACGTGGAAGCATTTTTGTTGTGCATGTAAGTTGAAGACGAAGTTGATGAAGATCAATGTGGGAAACCATAATAAGAGACCATTTCCGTCAAGCACTATAACAAGGCTCAGGCTAGAACAACTAACGTCTGTGACATTTTGTAGCTAAAGGATTTCAACAATGACTATGAGACTGACGATTCTAATATGAAGCATTTTTGCAGTGCATGGAAGTTGAAGATGAAGTTGATGAAGATCAAGGTGGGAAACCATAACAAGAGACCATTGCTGTCGAGCATTTGTAGCAAGGCTCAAGCTAGAACAACCAACTTCTATGGCATTTTGTAGCTGGAGGATTTTGACAGTAATTATGAGACTGGTGAATCTAATATGAAAGCATTTTTGCAGTGCATGGAAGTTGAAGACAACACATGAGTTATGTAAGCTTGGCTCATGGTTTGGTCCATGCTTAGTTTCTTACTTAAAGGACATTTAAACATTTTCTAGTGATTATGCCATATTATGATGTATGAACATAGAAATGTATGAATATATGCTCATTGATTTATCAATATGCACTATCGTTTTATTTTGTTTTGATTTTTCTAGTGAGAAGTGTAACACCTACATTAGTAACACGGCCAAAACACAGATAATTTTTTTTCTTAATTACCAACAACAACACAATATCACTTGGGCCCACATAACAGTAACACGCTGCTTGAACTGAAACATGACATGCATCACCATTGCATGCATCTCCAAGACAAGGAGAAGGTGATGCCAACAAAACATCAGGAATTAAAATGTATAATACAGCCAAGCCATCAATAGGTTGTCAAGGGCAAAATGATGCCATTACTTCCACTTATCCCTCCATAAAGGAAGGAAGACTAGTCTTTGGTTCCTCCAAAATAGTCATGCAACCACGCATGAAAACACACTTATCCCTCCACTAAGGCTAGTCTCTCCAACATTTGTTTCCTTCTAAAATAAATAAGCAACCCCTTACACCATAATAACACTCATCCCTCCACCTATGACAATGCAAATCCCCAACATACACACATACATAACATACCCATGCATGTAAGATATAAATATCATCAAATAAATGAACACATGCTCTGATGAGCAACCAAATAAACCAACAAAAGATTAGAATAACGAGAGAGTGAAAATGACATTTCATCAATAATATGAGTCACTATATCAAGCCTTCATATGAGATTTGCAAAGGAGAAGGACCATCATTGCAAACTACCACTTATCACTCCACTAGGAAATCCTGGCTAGCCTTTCGTTCCTCCCAATAAACACACAATATAAAGTAATAAATATACATTTATCCCTCCACTTGCGACAACACTTATTGCTCCACTAAGGCCAGCCCCGAATTCCCTTGGTTCCTCCATATGAAAAAACAACTCCTTATTCCTCCCTTCATTAACACCACACTCATTCCTCCATACACAATGATATACCCCACCCCAATACATTCATACATCTACACCAATAAACAACAATAAAAGGATTTCACATCGATTCCAAAAGAGCGAAATGAAAACAGTAAGCATAACCACAAGGAAATGAAGAGTAATGTTTTTAACCGTCACTATACACATTTGATGATTTGCATTTTATTCAATTTAATCATTTTGTATTAAGTATGGGTTAATGATGGACAATATTCGTAAGCATGTACATTCTCACGAATGTGACGACAATAATTAATACTACGTTCACTTCACACGAGCGATCACACTACAATAAAATGACATCAAGAGGGAATAAGAAGAAAGTGATTTGCCCACAATGTACATAAGTAATTTTGTTCACATTTCCTGTTTGTTAAATTTCTTCATTTAGCATCACTGATTGAACCACGTTTATGTGTACGAACCATGTGTTCATGTCTCAAAATTGCAATTTTCCCATTAATTAAAATGTTCGATCACTAATGAGGCACTCCATTATTTTCATTTGTATTACAATCATGTTAGGTGCTTTAGTCGCTTTGATATAACTTAAGGTGCATACGATTTATATAACAATTGTTTCGAAATAACGAATCCATGATCCCAAGAAACACATCCCAACATGGGAATGAGTCCATATAACTGTTATAAATAATGTAAGGTTGACCACCTTTTTATAAGAGATAGGGCAAAATCACTTTACGTTGTGAATCCATATAATTAGGTACCATTTGATAGTGGTAAAGAGACTACTTGATTTCCATATTTGACCATACGACAATTGACGCTCACCAAGGACACGTGTTCTCATTTCACATTTGCATACTTTCTGTTTCACTAATCATTTACTCATTTTTAGTTTAGTGCATTCTTATTGATTCTTACCACAATCAATCTCCGCGATTCAATTATTAGTTGGGGTTTAAGTAGCAAGATACATGCTTCCACATGAAGCGTTCAGTGCACTTTTATTAGAAACAATTCTTGGAATGTCAAGTTTTAAAAGTACAACTCCAAGTTTCCTAATAACTCCTACAACACCTTGTTAAGCACAAATCGATAAGAGTAAGATATAAGATTTTACCCACATTAAGAGTTTTTAGGAGTAATAACAAACGTATATGAGTCACATAGAAATTGTGCTCAAGCTAGGGTTTCTTGTGTCCAAGGCACATGTTCCTAATAAGCAATTTAATTCACTTCCTTAACATGAGAGTTTAACATTAAGTTTAAGAGACGAGCACAAGATATACTTTTCATTTTCGATATCATCCTAAGGTACACAATTTTTGCGGTTGCCGTTGAGTATAGTTTCCATATCTCTAACCATAATGACCCATGAAATGGTCTTAGACTTAGTTAATTCAAAATTGCACTTATAGGATCAAGGGACTAATTTCTTCCGCTAAACAAGGTCCACGACCCACTATTGGTTAAACACTAGGGAGCAATTTCGCAAAGCCTTTGCTTGAACCAATAATACTTCATGCTATTTGTCAAGACACACACTCTTACCCATAGTGTTAGTAAGATCGCTCGCACGAGGATCCTAATAACTAGACATGTCATGGGGAACCAAATTTGTTACAAAGGACATTATTTCAAACCGTTTCCTCATACTCCACCAAGGTTGACCATGATTGGGAACATGCTGGTTTGGTTAAGAGAGCTCATTTAATATTTAAAAGTCTAAGAGTTTAAGTTTACTACCATACCATCATGCAAAGTACAACAAAATACCATGGTAACTAAATACAAGTTCTCCGATACAATTGAATTATAAAGCACAACGTATAATTACATCGTTTTGTTAATCACCACATAAACATGATATTAACCAACTTTTCTAACTTCATTTCATACAATAGGTACAAACTCCTCACATAAAATACATTTGATTTCTCTCTTGACACTGTGTCAAAGACGGCTATGACTTTGAGTCATGTACAAATTGTAGTTGCAAGCACATTGATGTTTTGCCTTGTTACTATGTTGGGCATGTGTTGCTTATGTCTCTTATGCTTGAGACTTCTGTTGAGTATTGTGATTTGTGGACTATACTTTCTTTCCCTAGTTGGGATGGTGTTTTATTTTGTGTTACAACCATGAAAATATGATAAGTGGAAGTTGGTCTGTGTTATGGTTTTGGGTCGTGTATGACTCCGTGATGTCATGTATTGTTGGTAACCCTGTGAAAACAAGAAAAAATGAATTGTTAAACAAGGAAAATTTTAAGGAACATTGAATCAAAGAACAAGACCAATAAGAAAACTAACAATTTAGAGTTTTTTTCGAGAAAAGTTTGGACGTGAGTACCAAACTAAGAATAAATTCACCATGGTAAAGAGAATTACCAATCTTCACATAACTTTAACAATTTGAAAAAATGACAATTTTTGTTCTTTCCCTTTGTGGTCACCCACTGACAACAAGTTCTTTTGCTACAATATTAGTTATTGTTAATTTCCTCCTGCTCGTTTTTTCCCATCAACCTTATTTTCGTGTCATTGAGGACAATGCTCTTATAAGGGGAGGGGAATGTAGTGCCCTTCTCTTTTACGCTTGGTTGACGAGGGTGTGGGTCCTGTTTCGCGAAGTGGTGTGTCGCATTCAACTTCAATCGAACAAAGTTTCTCATTTCGAAGACATTGGGGGCAGCCATTGTGAGATAAGTAAGGCTATCACTAAACATTGTTTGAATTTGGAACTTTTTGCCAATGTAGTTCCCTTTTATTCTTTGCCACGTCAATCTTGTTCATAGGATTTGCTTCTATGTTTGTTTTGTTTAGTGATTGGGAAATCGTAATTTTAATAAAAATAACAATAATAGTGATTTAAAATTCATTATACGGATATATATATATATATATTTGAATGAAACAATAAAATAAAAAAAATGGGAAGGGAATCATAAATTGGAATGGAATAAAAAGAAATAGATTAAAATAAATAAATAAAGCAATCAAAATGGAGAAGGGTAGATTAGGGTAAAATTTCCTAGTTTTTCCTTGCCTTTACTGGGCGGTCTGAATGAAATGTTATCTAGTTTATTTCTGAATTGATTTCCACAAGTGGCCAAGAACGGTCAACGTGACTGAAAAAAAATTGTCAGTTGACAAACTAAATAATGGGAGTGCCTAATGCATCTGCAATAAAGTTAAAACATTCATATAGAGATTAAGGACATGCTCAATTTAATTGGAGTTTTTATTAGCTGGAATGAAGGCTAGATTACAACATATACACAAAGCTGGCAATAAGCAAAACCCATCAAATAATAGGATAATGGTGATTCATGAACTGTATGGCTAATGGCAGACTGGTGGAAAAGAAAGGTTCTCGGACAGAAAACCAAATGGTACAATCCAAAGGGGAATTGAAGTTCAGACATGAAGAGTCTATGATAGATCACGTTCTAATGCTAAGAAGAGTATAACGAAAATAATGAAGGTCCAATATTCTGTCTTACAGACATGAGCAAAACATTCAAAAAGTTGCAAAATATTGACTTTGGCCAATATTGAGATATCAAGTACAAACATTAAACCACAAAGTATTAGCAAAATGAAAACAGGAAAGACCCAAGAATGTGACAATAAGATTGAGGATGAAACAAAGATGCTCAGGATTTTCAATCTGCTTTGGGATTTTGATGGACAATATTGAATTTGTTAATCAACTTCCTGGGCATTTTGGTGTAGTGTCTACTATTAGTAGTACGTAAATATGTCTTTCAGTGTGTCCCACGTCTTTCATTTCATCTTGTATGAGTATGTTGTACATGTTAAATGCCTCATTGTTTGACTAGACAAGCAACATCACAAATTTGAGTGTTATCTTTGGGTATTCAACTTCGTGGACAAATTTATGGTTTCTTAAATTTGTACTTGTCTGACTATTTGTGTTACTTCCTTTTCTATAAGGTGCAGAAGGCTTATTATTATTTTTCATTCGGTAGCTGGTTTATTTTGATTTTGGTTTTTTTTCCCCCTTTTTATGTTGTGTAATTCATGTTAAATCATAGTTTTCTGGAAGCTTAGCTCGTTAACACTATCTCAAATGGCTAAGCTATTGATAGGTAAATGTGCTTATTCCATAATTAAAGGCAATCTTGAGTTTTTCCCCTTCTACTTGATTTTGCATTAGACCAGATTCTTATGAGAATCTTCATGGATACTGACATTTTTTATTTCTTTGACTGTAGCCAAAATATGGTGGCAAGATTATTGATATCGTTAGTGGACATGTCAAAACACAAGAAGAGAAAGCAGAAGCCTTTAATGCCATCAAAAATACTATTGTGGAAATTCTTCTCATAGTCGTCATTGGGTATGGAAACTTTGCTTAAACTTTTAATTTGCTAGCTTGAAACCCTTGCTATGGTTTTCATTTCGTTTTTGCATAAGGAGTGGAATACAATACCTTTGATCGCATGTTTTTTTAATGTCTGTTGTGTTTGTGACTTAAAAATTTAATAAGTACCAAAGGCTGTATTATCCAAACATTTTCCTCCCTAAGGCTTCTAAATGGGTTAAATGTATGTCTAGTTCCTCTATTGTATTTCCTACATATACACTTTGAATGAATTATTTTTTTAATTCCTTTTTGAAAGCCATACATATTATATTACTTCATATATTTCAGTGTGTAATGGTCCTTTCCGGGCTGTAACTGAAAACAAAGGGAAACTGCACAAACCCCAATAGATAGTAAACTGAAAATTATGATAACAAGGTACATCAGTCTGATTTTTTTTAACATCAGTAAGGAATATGCAATATCTCTCCAAAAATGCATCATTCACACCATCCAAAGCATATAGGGAAACATTAGAAATATTTTAGAACAAATATCAACCAAGAAATAAGTCTTCAAACCCCAGCTAGAATTTATTTAATTAAATAAAATAACAACAGTGAACACCCTTACAAAAGTGGCTGGAAATGAAGGATTCCAAGCCCAAAAATGAAGTCCAAATGTAGATCCCAGCTTCTAAAAATATGATAAATACAATGATGGCTGAGTTGGATGTTGCCGTGCCCTAGAAACCCCCAAATGCCACCTTAGGGCAAGTCGCCACCCTAGGAGAGGGCCTGAAAATCTCTGCAGAACCCTAGCAGCCTTTATTCAACCAAACCATAGTTGAAAATATGTAAAATCAATCTTCTGGAAGCTCCTTGGAAACCATGGGATGGAGAATCCTCAATGGAATTAAGAATTTTTGTTCTTCAATCAAACAAGGAAGCTTTTCGTTCTCACTTGTTGGCCACACAAGAGGGTTTTTGTCCTCAAATGGAAGTAGTTAGCGATCAGCCTAAAAACCATGCAAAATTATTAGTAGACAAGATGATGATGCACAAATGAGCCAAACGACCTCTTCTTATACCTTAATGTGGGGCCAAAACCAATTTAAGTTTTCTTAAGAAGACTGACCTCCTTGGGGGAATTAATAGTTCCTTTTTCCTTCTATTCTTCCATTGCCTTTTCATCTCCCCCAGCTGACTTGACTAGGGAAAACTACTAAAAAAAAATGCAATGCTCATGAAAATAACTGAAAAACATGACAATTACTCTCCTTGCTCATTTCCTTTTTACACACGGGGAGTGGAATGGGCTCAAAGTTTTCAAATTGAACTAGCTTGGAAAAGGGGACATTACACACTGTTGCATGGAGACTCCTCTCCTACCACAACAATTCAATTTGGAGACCGATATTCATCTTTGAGACTGGAATTCTTTGGTACTAGTCTTAGAGACTTGCATTTCAATGTTTTTATTTTTTTTTGTACTCTTGACCCTAAAAATATGGTGAGATATCAAAGATAAATATCAATATAGGTACTCTTATTTTTTGTCAACATCTAATATCTTTACTTAAAAAAGTTATTAATGTTATTCTTAAGCTTTATAATATGGTTTTCTCTAAAATTAACACACACACACATGTATACGTATACGTATATGTATACGCATACGCGTACGCATATACATATTTGCTGTCTCCAAATACACGCTCCAATTTTTTTTATGAAAAATGGAGTACCCCTCCCCGTCTCTTCGTACTGGTACTTGTACCCATCTCTAGGTCAACTATGAATATTATAAAAGAGTTGCATGAAACGTGTACACTTTTGAGAGATTCTCTCCTTACAGAAGTGAGAAAAACAAGTATCTTTGCTTTTTTGCTTGTTAGAGAATGGTTAAAATCTTTTTTAAGCATACACAATCCAAACAAATTTCTCAATTAAATCTTTCCTAAAAGTTTCATGGTTACTAGTGAGGGAGATTGATCTTCTTGAAAGGCTGTTTTACATTGTGAATCAGCTCAACATAATTTCTTGGTTCCATCCTTAAGGGATTTGTGTTACCCATAAGGAGATTTTTTGGTGGATCATTAAGGATTGTTGTATGGTATAACCCTACCTTAAGGGTATTCTCATAGGTATATTGAATGTTTTGGTACATTAATATTTTCCATGCATCCTTGTATGTGTATCTGTATCATTCTTTGCATATTTTTGCTATTCAATCTTTGGTTCATTACATATGCTATCAAAGTGGCTATTTGGGATAGTAGGAGATGTTTCTTATATCATGAACCATTTTGCTGAATTTTTCTGGGAGAAATGTCTAATCTTGCAATGCGATTTTTTCTTAGCTCAAGAATCAAATTGAAGTTGTTTAAGAACCATCATAAAGATAATTTCACGTCATTTCCAAAAGTGATCATGATGACAAATTTGAGCAGTATTGAGAGAGATACAATCTCTAGGAACTGAACTTTCAAAATCCTGTTTTTATTGTTGTAACCCGCATTATGCAATTATAATGTGATATTTAAATTGCAAAGGAGCTGAATTTGGGGCATGCTTGCATTATTTGATGGCAAATTTTGAAGCAAAAAGTGCTATGATAAAAAATTATAGCATAAAGGGACTCACTATCTAGAGAAGTTGGTCATATGGAACATCCTCAATCCCTGTCGAAAAAGTGGGGAATCATCAATTTGGGTAAGAGCAAATTGAATTCCATGTTTGCAATTTAAATAAAATTTCTAGATATACTTGTGTATAGGTTTTCACATTCAATTTTTAGTTTGGAGTGGATATCCATTGAATGCACACTCTTGTTTTTAGTAAAAGCCTAGTTTTGATTTGAAATGTGATAGCCTACACATGTATAAGGCTTGGAAATATTTACAAACCCAAAAAGAAAATCTGATATAAGTTATGAAAATTGAGGGTAAACTTTAAAGGGAAAGAAAATGAATGAATCCTTATTCTTTTGTGAATCTTATGTGGAGACACGATTGTTAACGACAAATATGAAATATCATAACCCAAAAGAGCATATCATTCTCTGCTGAATGAACTGCCTATAGTAAAGGCGACCCCAATCCCGATTTACAGTAAACAGCGCAAACATTCAAAATACCTTGTTATACTTTATTTTTTGATTAACACATGTTCAGTCAAAAATTCAAGATAGGCAAAACCAACAAAGCTGCAAGACCGTTTAAGCAAACAATATTAGTTCGAATGCACAAGCAACAATTAAACTTCTTCAAGCTTAAAACCAAATGAAAGAGTAGTTTAAATTTAATATAGTAAAATTCGAATTAATACAACACCATATATGAACACGGCAATTGCAGAGAAAACTCCTTGTATTAAAAACCAGTATTGCCGTATCGTCTTCTTACAGGTGTACTTTCTGTTTTTTGAATCTAAATAATGATAATAATGTTCCATATCCCTTTATTAGTGTTACAAGTTCATTTTGTAGCTCGTAGGAGTATCAATGCTTCCTGTTTGAAGGAAATATAAAACAAACATCTCCATGACTGTTCACCTTCTTCAGAATAGACAAAGCCTGCTCTCTTGGAGACTTAGGAAGACTACCTGGCCACTAAAGGTTGCAAATATGGGTATGCTAGTGACAGAAGTGGCATCTGCCCCTCATGACTAATATTGCAGGCACTTTGATTCTCCCACAATTGCACACCGTCAGGCTTGCAACACATTTGACGTGCTCCTTACTATGCAGCATTAAACTTGGAGCCAATCTGATGTGCCTCTTTCATAGTAACAACTACCTTGAAGGCAACTTGACACATTGCCATTTGTCTACATTTGGGGAGTTTCAAGAGCATGGCCCGGCAAACTCTTACTCGCACCATCCTTTTCATACACTTAGAGCCTCATTGAAAATCAGACAAACCAAGCATTCTTCCCAATACCACCCATTCCTGGGATGTGCATGAGTGAAGGCAACTTTTAATGCTCAGGTTTGTCTGATTGTACGCTACCCACAATATCAAGCATAACAGGGGATGGTCTAAAGCCTGGTTCACTTGTCTTAGGAACAATGTCCGGAGTCCAATTGGTTCAGTCTATCTTAGTGCTGATCTAAACTTACAGGGGAAAGGGGAAAGAGAAATAAATGAAAAAGATGGTGATGCACTAGAATAGTTTGATCCTCTCCTCTACCTGATTATGACACAAAACTAAAGAAAACATGCTTAACTAGATGTTTTGGTAGACACAATTCTTTTAGCAAGGAAAAAGGTAAAAGCTAATTTGAATGTAAAAATGGAGTTAGAACAAGAAGAAATGAGAAGGATAAATGTGAATCACAACACCTTTTATCAATTTCTGCAAAACACTCAATTACTATTGCTGAAAGAGAATCTAGAACACTTGTTGATTTGCATGAAAACTCAATCTAAGCTATATTACTGCTGAAATAAAAGCATGAATTCAAGTGATTTCAAGGAAAGATCCTTAGAATATAAAGAGACTCTAATTATTACAAATCTAAAAGAAGATAAGAAGTGAAAAACGTGTGCAATGTGCACCAGCTCTGAAATTCCATTATTATCCTAAGTTAAAAATATCCATCCTTAGATAATAATAATAAAATTCTACTCACATAATAAAATATTCTTTAAATTCTTCAGTCAAGTTCCTTTGAATATTTTGATATAAAAGCTAAATAGCTTTTAAACCCACTAAAATCTAATTAAAGAAAATACTTTAAATAATATTTTAATTGTTTTATTCTTACGTGGATATTCCAAAATTAGCTTTCAAAGCTCGTGTTCTGATTATTTTCATATTAAAAGCTTTAAATAAGATTTTAAATTAAAATTGGTGCAGATACAAATATATTAAAAGTTTTAAAAAGCTTTTAATTTAATTAATTAATAAAAGCAAAAAGCTCTTATTAATTCACATTCACTTGTCACATTCTCTTAATCCTTTTAAAACTAATTTAAACATTGCAACACATTACTAAATAAATAATCCTTATCTCATATATGCGCAATATTTTAATTGTAGAAGCCATGTATCTAAATTATAGCTTTTATTTTGAGAATTAAAAGGTTGAAAAATCAGGGGAACTTGGAAATATTACTATATTGTCAAAGTGCGAAAATTTCTTACAATTAACGATTGCGACTTTCTTTGGGCCAAAAAAAATGTGGATATATGTTCTTCTCCTGCTGCAAGCATTTCCATTTTTGGTGTTTTTGTTATGATTTCCAGGCTTGTTATAGTATGTATAAATGGAAGGACAAGATTGATTTTTACCTTATCGGTATCCAACAAAGGACTTTTAGGGGTTCTTGTTCGAATAGGAAGCCAAATTTTAGATCTCTTTTGAAATTTGAACACAGTTCTAAACTGCTGAAATGCCGTGCTTCCCTACCAAAAGTGACATTTTTAAATCCTGAGGTCTGCAAAAGCGAACCATACTTACCAAATTAGGGGAGGTTTGTAGGCATTTGTTTGATACTATAAGTATAAACAAATGTGCCCGTGGGATTTCGAAGTACTCTCTAAATGACTGTATGAAGTGAATTTGGTTCTGCAAAATCTGCCTTGGGTGGTGCCAACGAAGGCGTTAGTTGTAATTTCCTTCTACTTACTGCACTTGACATTTCATTTGTTTGGAGCTTTTGGTATTGTGAAGCTTTTTTGTCTTTTTCAATGTTTTTCAGGGTTTGTGGTGCTCTTCATGGTTTTGCAAAGCTTGCTTAGCTTTGTGAATATCCTCAGAGCCTACTAAGCTTGTATGTTTTGTGCAACTCCATGTAGTTCTGCAATGGTCCCAAAATTTTACAAAGCTCTACGGCTTTGTGCAGGTTTCTTTCTTTGTGACACTTCTTTGTAGCTTTGTGATGCTCTTTTCCCTTCTTTGTCTTATGGCGCTCTTTGTATTGCTTACGAACATTTTTCCCTTCTGTTTTACCTTACACTCGAAGCTTTCATCAAGGAGAAAGGTACCAAATCTTGAATGGACGAAGAGGAATCAAAAGAAAGAAAAGTCACAAGTCCTTAAATCACAAACCTATTGGGGTTTGAAACAAAGAAAAAGGAAAGAAAGAAACGAAATTATATTAATGTCCATGAATGATCAAAGTAGGTCAACGGGACTCGAGAATACGTCCAAAGATTAATTGAAGTGAAAACCCAAAGGAAGCACCAAGAATAAATTGGAATTAAAAGTAGGTGAAAGAAGAAAAACCCTATGAAATCAAGTAGAAAATACTCCCAAAGCTCATTCTTTAGGGAAATTTATTGATATTATCATTTAAATCTTATAAAAGGGGTGGCCCCAAATGACACTTGAAGGAGTGGATAGATTGAGCAAAGTCTTTTTGTTTTCTAATTGTATCCTTCTCCATAGTTAAATGGTACCTGAGACTAAGTACTTGAATTCTCCTAATCTGGAACTGGAATAATAGAGTCGAATCATAGATTTTTTTTGGTAAAAGTTCTATATTGTTAACTATGAGTGGAGAGCATATGAAAAATTTAATTGATTCTTTCATTTCCCTAGTTTATTGGAACTTTGTTGGGGGTTTCGGGGCAAACCAATATTTTAGAAACGAATATAATTGTGGTACTTGGTGTACTAATCTATTTCTGAAAGGGAGTGTGTGTGAGTTGTATATTCGAATAATATAGCTGGGTCCAACCAGCTGCACTTTGTAGATAGAGAAGTGCATGATCTCAATGAATTACTTCTAAACGAGAAATAATAAATATGGAAGAACTATAGCATTTTGTAATTGATTGGAAAATAAATAAATCCATAGGAGAGAATTTTTAGAATGGTTAAAAATTTGGGCTCGATGGTGACAACAGTCTCTTTGTGGAAATTGTTGTTTGGATTCTGTTTGATTCAGTTGCTCATGTATTTGTATAAATATATATCCCTTGGGGTCATGTATTATTCATTCTAGAGTTTTAAATGTCTCTACAACTGAGTAGAGTAGTGAAGCCTGCTGATTGAGCAAGTTTTCAGGGTAAAGCACGGTTGTAGAGAATTGTAGTTGTGTGGTAAAAGTCCCACAGTGTCCTTGGAGGCTCAATGTGAAATATTAGCTTGTAAATACTGCATGATGCTATTGGAGATGAGGAGGCACAAATGTATACCTCCAGAGTTTCCCCACATTGGGTTTCTCTAGGGAAAATTCTTGTGCCAATTCTCCCTTTCATGTGTGATTCAGTCATTTACTTGCTTGATTTCATTTTTATGCAACTACTCGTCAATTTTCAGCTCATTAGGCATCACAATTGTAAGCATAATTTTTTTTATGCAAAATACTTTGGGGAAGAAATCTAAATTAGTTATATCAGATTTCTAGCATGTTAAGATTCGTGTTGATGGATCATGAATGGAATTATTTTTCCTAACCACGAATTGAAGTAGTGGAAGAGTAGTTTTGTTCCTTGGTTTGAGTGGATTGTGTGGCAATCAGTTTTTGTAGATACATGCCCTTGACTACATCACTGGAGAAAGAGGAGAAGGCGATTGATTTGATTCCTTTGCAGCAAGAGATTCCACAAAGAGGTGGAATCAAGAAGTGAGAAGAAGCATGGCCCAAGAAGAGTAAAGAACACCTCAAGAGCATTATGTCTCAAGTAGAGGGATTCTTGAAGTTGGAAACAAATGTGTCGAGTATTTCCAAATCAAGGGAAAAGGTTGATAGGATGGAAAAGATTAAGGTGGCCATCACTTGCAAGCTACGGTTTTCCTTGAAAATACCCAAGACAAAAGAAGAGGCAAGTTAAGAGCAGCCCAAAGACCAAGAAATTGAGCAGTCCCATATCATCCTAACATCCTCAACTCAGCCACCACTCAAAGTAGAGGCAAAAGTGAAAATTCAACCCAATGAAGGTAAATGTAGAAGATCTTGATCATTGGTTTGCACAACTTGAGGTATATTTTAGTTTGCATAGTGTTAGAGAAGAGCAGGAAATTTCTTTTGCATGATTGAAACTTGATAGTCATGCACTCATGCGGTATGATAATTATGCTCATCCTTTAGATTTGAAGAAATTGCCACCAACTGCTAAACGGGAATAATTTAAGAAGCAACTAAAAACTTAGTTTTATCCTATTTATTATGAGGAGGAATGCTTCCTAAAATGGCAATATTTTAGGCAAAGGCAAAGGCATGGATAAAGTAAGCACGAGTATATTACTGAAGTTTGAAAGCAAGCCATCCAAATGAGCAACGACATACAAGATATTGGTGTCTTGATGAAGTACCCGGGAGAATTTCATAGCCATCTAAGGAGACATGTCTTGATGGCCAAGCCTAATAACTTAGAGGAAGCATGTGCACAAGCACATTAGCTTGAGATGGACAATAGAAGGGTCCATCAACCTCTTCACACACTCAAATCAGCAAAGTTGTTCCAAGCCAAAGGGTAAGGGTAAATGGAAAGGTAAGTGGAATGCTCCTAGTATTGCAAAGAAAGATGCTAAAAATCATTATTTACCTTGTGTTGTTTGGCTTTGAAGAAATAGCCACCATTTTCTAAATGGGAATAATTTAGGAAGCTAATAAAAAGCTAGTTTTATCCTATTTGTTACGAAGGAGACTGTTTCATAAAATGGCAATATTTTGGGCCAAGGCATGGATGAAGTATGTAGGAGTATAAAACCGAATTTTGAAAGCAAGCCATCCAAATGAGCAAGTATGCACAAGATATTGATGCCTTGATGAAGAATCTTGGAGAATTTCATAGCCATCTATGGAGACATGTCTCGATGGCCAAGCTTGAGAACATAGAGGAAGCATGTGCACAAGCACATTAGCATAATGATTTCCTTGACAAATGCAACATTTGACATGTGGAGGAATGCCTCTTGGGGAGAGGGCGAGAGGGGGAGGGAGAGGGAGAGGGAGAGGGAACATACACCACCTGTTTTACATCCCCAACTTTTCCCTGCTACAGACTTTTTACAGAAGCCTTGCAAAACACAAGAGAGTTTGTAATTGGCTAGGTTACTGATTACATGATTTTGGATACATTGACTTTCCAACTTTCTATGTACAATGCGTCTAAGTTTTGCAAGGGAAAAATCGTCAGCATTTTGACCTTTCTTGGCTGATTCAACAACCCATTGCCCTAATCTACAGGGGAGGGATAATAATTAATGATGCTTAGTTTGTGGCTGATGCCAATCTCCTACCCTATATGCAAGTTTCTCATTTGTCAGGAAGTACTCATTAAATTGGCTGAGGTCAAAAAGACGCATGGTGTATAATTGAGTACAGGTTTCTTGAATCTTATCAGCGCTTTCTGGACAAAACTTTGATAGAATTTCAAACTCTAATTGAGATAAACCTAATTTAGCTATGTTGTTTCGACCATAGTCAGTTGGTCTAGGGATATCTTGACCTTCATCTCTAGGGCCTTCTTCTTTTAAATGTTCCCACCAATCATGTTGTTTTCCAGACAATAATTTTGCAGCATTAAAAACTGTCAGTTTCTTGTCTAGCCCAATTAGGATGTCCTGCTTCAAAATTTCTAATGTTGTCTATCCACAACATGACTGCATCATATGGATCTGTCAATTTATCAATTTTAAAATATATCCATTCAAGTTAGCTGACTTGAGATTTGAAGTGCTTGGAGTATCTTTTCAAGTATAGTATCTCCAAATGTTTCTAATGGTTCTCCTGGTTTTAGCTTTGCATATTGCTCCAGAGGTTCATCTTGATATGCTTCTTTAAATGATTCTTCTCTAGAGGTAGCAGATTCTTCCTTTTCAGACTATTTTGAGACTGAAATTTTTTCATATTCTACTTAAGGTTCATTCATTTGGTGCACTCGTTGTGGTGGTTGAAGCTTTTCTTGGACTTTTTTCTGGACTTCTGCTATCCACTCCATTTCTTCAACTTCTTCTGTTGCTTCTTTTGTGACTGCTTGAATACTAAGAGTTTCTGCACTCTCAGATCTTTTAGAAAATTGCTTTGAATGTTCGGAACTTGGCTTCAGGCCTTTATGCTTAATGACTTCTCTTTTGGTAAGGGGCTTGTTCCAATCCTCATCAGAACTAACATGTTCAACTTGTTTAAGTCTGATCTTTTTGCATATTCTCTCACCTTTTCTACTTTAGCTGCTACTCTGGTAAGCAACTAAGAATATGCTTGCTGATCTTTCTGTAGTTCTCAGAGAGAAGTGACTTAGGAGGAGGACCTTTGTGTAAGATCTTGATTCTTCTGACTCATACTGACTAATAATTTTTGAAGTAGCGTAAATATAAAGACTTAATTTGACTAATATCATGGATATTAGACTGTACACTAGACTTAATTTGAGAGACTTCATTTTCAATTTTTGGGAGAAATGAGATTGTAGACCCTATAGTACAAAATTACTGAAAATCAGACAGTTTTATATACATATTTTTGGGTATCAGAAATCAAATCAGACAAACTTTCAATATTTCTTCGAACATCTAAAACATTGTGAGTGATATCATCAATATTCTGTTGTGCATACAAATCCCATTGGGCAAGCCAGTTTCTTTGTGCTTCATAAGACTTCACCTCTTTTCCAATTTGCCTGTGGAGTATTGCTTTGTATTTTCCCCATAGCATTCGGTCAGTATTATAAATAGAAAATGACTTAGGTGTTGGCCATCCACCTGGTTCACAACTGACAACCTTTTTAGATTCAATCCCAATCAGAATGTCATATTCAATTTTCTTTTCTTTTTGTTGTCTTGGCAACTTCCTTCTTTCGCTGATCATTCCATATATTTCTTTTCCTACAGAATTCTCAACTTCAGGATTCTCTTGTTCACTCTGCTTCTTATGCGATTCTTCAGTTTGAGGGATCAAAGCAAGCTTTCTGCGAATTCTATTTGCCGGTAGATCTAGGAATTGTGGATCTATATTGCTAGATGAAGCAAAGCTATGTCTAGAAGGAAATGGATTTATGGGTTCCGATAATAATCTTTGGGAAGATTTTATGTTGAGACGGGGTTCTTCATTGAGCCAACTAGGAGTTTGTAGCTGCTTAGCACTGTATTTAAGAATTTTTCGTGCTAGGATTTCTGGTTAATTGCCGGCCAGATTGTCACTTTTGTGATTCATTATGCTATCAAAGATGTCGGTTGAAAGATAATTTGATGTCAGCAGACGAGTCAGACTTACTATAGCAACCCTCCAATAGATTAGACGTGGCTTTAATGGAAAGATGGATCCTGTAGAAGGCAGATCTTGGAAGGTGGAAGATGGATCTTGTATGTATTGGACCAATGAGTATGCAAGGTTAAAGTCCATTGGGTCTATATGTCTGCCATAATCAATAGGGTTTTTGGATCGTAGTGGATATCTCAGGCCTTTTGGAAAATTAGGAGGTGCAATAGCATTTTAGAAGTCTGAAAGTACATCAGCTAGCTATTGTAGCATATACAGATCCGGGTACAAGCTGGATATCTTTGAACTCTATACACAACAAGAATGCATTGCAAATATTCTTATCACTCAATTGCATTGTGAAATTGGGTTGGATACAACATAGACCGTCACTGCTTAGTACTCCTATGAACTGTCCTTTGACACTGCCGTTCCCGTCAGGATTTCTGACGTTTGTGTAGCAAAGTATCTTGCACTGATATCATAATTGAAGTGTAGGTGGAGAACTATATCTTTCTGTGAGTAATGTATGTGATAGTATCTTTTTTTCTTCAGTTACACATATATAATATAATTTATATATGTATATTATAATATACATTTACATATTACATATATATGTATATGTATATATACACGCGTACACACATAACATAAATCATGTAGAACATGTAAAAATATATCCATCAACCAAATAGTTATAATTTTTTAATGCAAGTTAACAACTAAATAATTATATTTAGTTATTAACATTATAAACAAAAACTATTAAGAACTTAGTAATATTATTTAGTTATAACTTATTTGTCATAAAATTAATGTTATAAATGAAAAATATAAGCAATTTTTTTACATTAATAACTAAATAATAATATTTAGTTATTAACGTTAATAACTAAATATTCTTATTTGATTTTTAAATTATAAACTTTAAATGCTAAACAAGAATCATTAAAAAATTTAAAACCCTAATATTAAACCAAAAATAAAATACTCAATACTAAATAACAAAATACATAATAAAATGAAAATTAATAACTTCAGTCGAGACTTACCTTTGTCGTCAAGCTTAACCTTTGCTACTATCGAGCATCGCTATTATTGAGTACCACTGGTCCACTACATAGTCCCGAGTGGCGAGGAGCTTCAGTTCGTGCTCTTTCGTGGACACAAGTGAACACAAGGGTTGAACACACACAAGCAATGCACTCATCCAAACACAGGGATCCTAAATGCATCCGAACACCCTCAATCTCTCCTGCTTCTTCTTTCAACTCCCGCCTCCGCTTTGCTCAAATGCCTTTGATTTTCCCTTCACTTTGGTTTTTTCTCTGCTGTCCGCATTGATTCATAGGTGTTTTGTGCATACGATAAGGGTTCTAATTAATGATTAGGGTTAACAATTTTTACTTTTAGGGTGTTTTTGGGTTTTTAATAGAAAAATATAGCGAACCAAATCAGATTTATTCGGACACGTCTACAAATACGGATTGAGCCAGATCTGGTACAGATCCGGCTGAACTTGGTAATTATGCATTTTTAAAAATAAGAACACAATGGAGAAGGTAGTTGGCAAGTGCATTAAGTGTGCTCACCAATCACCACGTTCTAGGTCACGCACAAGGTAAGCTGAATTAATGGAGGAGTTTAAACTAGACTGTCTGGAAATGCCTAAGGCCCCCCCGTACCAGCCTGGAAACGTACCAGGTACTGGTACGGGGTACGGTACGCTATGGGTACGCTTAGAAACATACCCACAGGGGACAGGGTACGGTCTGGGTACGGTTTGCCGTACCCATACCGTACCTTGTCCCCTGTGGGTACGTTTCCAAGCATACCCGTCAAAAAAAATCTTGCCAAAGACTGTTTCTTTCCTTTTTTGGCAATTCTTTCCTTTTTTGGATTTTTGGTGGAAAAATCACAAGGAGAAATTTTTTTGCCATTTTTGGAAAGGGTCCAGGAAGATGTAGCAGCAAAAACTTGCATGTGCCATAACTTTCATTCTGTGACTTCGTTTCAAGTGTTGTTTTCTCTAAAAGTGTATATTTTCTTGAGCTCTACGCATTGATGGCAATATTTTTCTTATTTTCATAAAATCCATTTTTGCACCTTTTTGGACCAAGCAACTTCTTGCAATCTTCTGAAAGAATCATGAGCTTTGATCGCCTGTAGACAGATTAGTAATTAAAAATACTGGATAGCTTTCCAAAACTCGGCGAGTATTCTCCCGTGCTCGGACTAATCGTCCCACCTGCTAGCTTGGATCCATATTTTTCCTTCTTAGTTATGATGTTTCAGGAAATATGTCAGAAAATACTATCGTGCTGAGTGGATCAAGGAAGGTCACCATGAACAATCAAAACTCCTTGAATCTTATCACAGTCACTAAGATAAATAACTGTGATAGAGAAATAATAAATTTCAATAAGTATGCAATGTATGAGAATTAAATTTCAATAAGTATGCACATGCTTCTTTAAATTTATAATTTATATACATATATATATATATATATATATATATATATATATATATATATATAAAACGTACCCAAAAGCGTACCGTACCCAAGATTTTTAAAAATTTGCCGTATTGGCGTACCGTACCCGTACCTGTATCCAGACTGTCTAGATAACAGATAACATAGTTTATCTAAAAATTCAAATAGGAGCAAGAAGCCAAAACACCGTAGACACAAAGTTCTTCGTAAATCTATTTTTTATTCAATTCCCCAACTTTCACAGAAATAACATCAAGGGTTACAACACAAACTCTGAAAACTCAAGAATGCTCTAGCAAAATTGTGATTTTTTAACCCGTAGGCTCTTCCTCTATTTACAGTGTATAGAGGGCAATTACAAATAGGAAGCTTTCAATGAATTGCCACATGTGGAAGCTATGAAAAGGGGAAGCAACTGGTAGTATTCTTCCTGGAATTCCTCTTCACATGACATGCATGATTTATAACTGAAAATAGAACCCTTCTATTTTGCATGTTTGCCACCTATTTCCAAGTAATTATCTTCTTCTAGTAACTTGAAGTAACAACTTTTATAGCCAATTACCTAAGTTTTATAATTTTAATTGATTGCTCAATTGTTTTGTCTGAGAAAACAAGAGAAAGAAAAAGAAGTTATTCTAGCTGCAACACTCTCCGTTTTGTCCTTCCTCCATACTCTGCATGCTGATCCAATATGCATTGTACTTTTGCTTCATCTATTTTAGCAAGGAATGATTTGAATGATATCTCTGCCTTGAATCTAAGATGTTTTTTTTCTCCCATATGCCGTTGAATCATTTCCTTTGATTCTCACCAAATTGGATCTGGAAGCAGCTGGCTGTGATTTTGCTTGCGGGTGTTGCCTCTGACCCGTCCTCCCTCTTATCCTTGAAGCTTTTGCAGTTCTTCTCCAGTATGTGCACCGGTGTAATGTTTGCCATAAACAATTCGGACAAAACTCATCACCCTTCATCGTGCCTGGATCAACCTTTGTCTGAGATATATATTTTAAAATTTTTTTGCCAGAAGACCTTGCAAATATGAGAGTTGGATCTATTTGTGCAGAACCTGTAATTTCTCCTTCTGATTCTGAAGATATATTCAAAGTATCTGACATTGACTTTGTCTTCTTTTCACCAATATGAGCACCAGTGAAGTATTCTTGCAAATAATTTAGACAAGTATGCAGTCCGTAGCTTGAATATCTAATTTCTTCACCGAGATCTGATTATAAAAGCCTGCTGCCCTCTACTTTTAGACTTTGCTTGCATGCCAAGCGAGTTAAAAATATTATTTTATTCACTTGTGCACTCACATCAACATGTACATAGTCTGAATAATAAAAAGAAAGCTTCTCCAACCCTAGGCACCAAAATTGGATGCTTCCCGACAATAATTCTTTTTTTTTTAATGCTAACAACTTCTCCAGGGCAACATGCTCCACCTAAAAGAATTAATTGTCTTCTCCTTATGGCGTCCACTGCTTTTATAGACAACTGCATGCTTAATTTAACAACCGCCTCTTCTTATTTTTAGCAATTCTTAATAATAAGTTGTGTTTTTTCTCCCAATTTGGGCGCCCAAGTTTGCCTAATTTAGCTTGCTTTTCCTTGCAATTATTTCCTTTATTTTTAGCAAGCTTCTTTGTCTTATTTTTGGCCTTCCTGCTTGCTTTGACTTTCCTCCTATTTGTGGCGCCAACTTTAGCTAGAAATAAATAAAATAAATATCATTTAAAGCATGCAGTTATGCCAAAGTGAGTCACACTTTTTGGCTAGGAGTTGTGTGAAAAATAAGAGGGCAAGGAAGTGGGAATTTTTACCCTTCCAGGAAGCTCCAAAATTCCCATCTTTCACTTAAGTGATTCAACTTTAATTGAGGGAAAAAACAACCTTCTAGGAAGCCTCCAAATTCCCCCCTTCCAGGCAACCCCAAAATTCCCATTAGCATGAAGAAATTACTTTTCCAAAAAGTGCGACTAGCATGAAAGAAAACTTTTTTCCAAAAGTGCGACTTGCATGGGTGAATAAAACCCTCTTTGATGAGAATTCTTACCCTTCTAGGCAGCCCCAAAATTCTCATTTGTACTTTATGTGATTTATCTTTCATAATGGGAAAAAACAACCTTCTAGGAAGCCTCTTAATTCCCACCTACCTGGCAACTCCAAAATTCCCATTTGCACTTAAGTGATTTAACTTTAATGATGGGAAAAACCAACCTTCCAGGAAGGCTCCAAATTCCCACCTTCTAGGTAGCTCCAAATTCCCATTGGCACTTAGAAACCATCCTTCCCAAAAGTGCGACTTGCATCCTTCCTTTGTCAAAAATTAGCATTCCATGATTTATTTTTATCTTTGTTTGAGACCATGGATGACTTCCAAAAATTCCAGGCAATTAAATTGGCTATACAGAATGGACGAACAGATCAAGGGGAATTACCAGACAGACTTCGGAGAAAAACCGAAAACAAACACAAGAAATAAATAAAAAACGAAAAAACATTGCCAAAAGTTGTAGACAATTGCTTTGAAAATAACCTGCTGAATCGCTGGTTAGAAAAAAACTCTTCCCTAGTGAACACTCCACTGAGAGGTGGAAATACCGGGGTGAAAATCTTCTGTAGGGTTCAACTGCAACACAATTTATTTTAAATAGAACTTCATTTATTTAATAAATAAATAAATAAAACGCTTTCAGACAAAACTTGATGAAGAGATAGAGTGAGTTTTAACATGTGGGTATTTGTCGAATTTGGCTTTTATGACTCTCTAGGGATACCTTAAAGCAATGGGGACAATTGCAGGCAAAACAAACACAAAACAAACCCATTACTTTGAAAAGAACGATTTTTTTAAAAAGGGGTAGTCCCAAATTTTAGGGTGAAATCTTGGGGACACCAACTAACTTGAAAAATTAAAAAAAAAGAAACTTATATTTCTACAAGGAGGTCAGTCCTCTTTGGGGGATCATCATTTTGGATTTTGGTGCCACCTATAGCTATATAAAGGGGTCACTTGGCTTGGAAAATGACACACTTACTTTTGGAATTCATTTTCTTGGATTTGGAGCACGAAATTGCTCTCTCTCTCTTGCAATTGAGGACGAAAACCCTCTTTGCATATGATTTGAGGACGAAATTCCTCATTTCTTCATTGGTGATCTCATACGGAGGTCATACTTGAGCTACACCTAGATTTTCTTGGGAAACTCATCATTTCCAACTTATTGTAAATCCTTTCCTTGGATATCGACTTGCATAGTGGATGAGTTTGGTGATATCTAGCACACGACAATTCATTCTTTGTTGATATTTGGATTGTTCATAATTTCTAAGGCTGGTTGCACTTGTTGGATTGAATTTTGGGCCTTGGAATTTCAACTTCTAGCCATTTCTATAAGTGGCTTCATTATTGTTGCAAATTTAATTATTTAAGGACTCATTTCTTGGCTTGTACTTTTGTAAAATATTTATAAAGTTTCCAGCATGCTTTGGATGGTGATAAAGTTTGGACGAGACCATCCAAGTCTTGGACGTCCCTCCTTTCTCATTTTGAACCTTGGACGACCTTCTTCTCTCGGGTAAACGTCCTATTCTCTTCGACAATCCTTATTTTTTCCTAGGATGACACAACCCTACTCTACAAGGCCTTCATTTTGTCTTTTGATGGATTTTTCTTGGACTTGTATGGATGGGGGTTAATGGGGATACACTTGGATGGATGGGTGGGGGTTTTGGGAAGTGTTTACAAGATGTATAGATGATTAATGGTTTAAGTGATCTTAAGAGTTAATAGGATAATTTAAAGTGGAATGATTAGGATTATGTGAAAAGATGTGATACGGGACTGGGATAGTCTAGATTTTTTCTTAAGGAAGATATGATAGACTAGGATTTTTCATTTTATAGTCTTTTTTGACTTAAGGAAAAAGGGGTCATTTGATTTTTTTTAAAATTTTATTAGACCAAAGAGAATTTAGTGGATTTTGTTCACTAACCTTCTAATGTTTGTTCTTGTCGAAATCAGTATTTGCATTGTCTTGTGCTGACTTAGTTTTTTACTTTTCTTTTAGCCAAACTTCAATGAAATCAAAACTTTGTCTCATTTTCATACATTATGCTCTTTGCTGTCATTCTCGCGAAGTCTTGTACTTTTTTAATATAACGTCGAGCCTTTTCAAAACAATGCCTGATACTTCTCCATGTTAAAAAATTAAAAGAGCTCCTTTGTCATATCTCGGTTCTGCTTCACGTGGCTATTTTTGGAAAGGTGTTAGCTTGCATGTCTAGTTTTTGAAAATCTATTTGTATGCTTATCCCTCAAATTCTTAGAATTGATTCCCTCTTCCATCATCTGCGTCTCTTTGAATGCTTATCATCTGCTTCTGTTGTAGTGCCTTCATGAAACAATTTGAAAACCAGCCCCCACATTCTTTCTTATTTTATTCTCTTGCCTTTAGCAAATTCATTCATGAAAATTGCCTTAAGGCAATTTTACACTTTGCATGATTTCAATTTCAAACTGTTAACCACATCCTTAACTTCCTTGCTATTAAAGTTCTTAAACACAATTGCTCCATTAGCCCATGCTTTATGTATTTGGAATGGTTTGTACACTGTTTATTGTGGTTTGGACCATTTTTGGATTTGTCGGTATATCTTCTAAGTCTAACTCTAACCACTTGAAATATTGTCTGAGGATTCGTTTGACCTCTGTGGTTTTTTGTCATCCATGGCTACCATGGAGGAAAGCTGGTCTAGGGTGGTGTCCACCCCAACAATTTTTTAATATTCTTTGTGGCAAGGGAACAACCTACCATATAAATGGACTTCAACCTCGTATGTAGTCCCTTGCACTAACTCCATTATCAGAAAACTTGTCTTCCAAGCATGACATGGCCATTTTGTCACTTGTTAAGTTCATCCTTTCATATTTCCCCCAAGATGATATTTGAAACTTCAATGACACTTCTCTTAGAAATTGTGAGAACTCATTGTTATTAAAAACCTTATTGTCTTTCGTACTCATATATTGTTCCCATGATGATATGTGAAACTTTAATGACATATCCACTAAAAACTGACAAAATATATTTCTTCCTCATATTTCTAATTGTTGGTTTGCAATCCTTAACTGTTTTGGTAGAATGGTATAACACTCGTCCTTGCTAGAGCTCTCTTGTCAGCACTAGTAGCCTTGCCACCCTGAACTACGACTATAATTTGAGTAGCACTTGCAACTTTCAATCTCCCCATTGACTAACTTTACATCTCAAATATGTATCCCCCCTGTCTTTTTTCCCCATCCTTTTCCAATTTTATTGGTGGTCGCGACAGTCTTAGTGGTATTCCTCTTTCTAGATTAAAATGATCTCCTTGGCTTCCCATTGCCTTTTGACTTTACAAATCCTCCTCCATAGGCTGGATTGGTTGGTCCTTACCTATGCTCTCTTGGCATTGTTGGTTCTGGCGCTGGTCACCACACCACAATCTTTTGTGCACTTGGTTGCAGACATTGACTCTACATTTCCTGTTGGTGCTCGTCTTTCCCAAACTCAGTACTTCTCTCACCTTCATTGTTGAGCCTCTCTCATCAACAATCGTCTCTTCTTTACATGGACAACAATAGTTTTGATAGGAAATTGTGTCGGAATCGTAGGTATAATGCATTTCTAAGCATTGGACACAAGGGATCTTGGAATGAACATCATATGCACTACCCAGGCTCAGAAATGGGCAACGACGCTAGAAATGTAGGAGGGAAATTTCATATGAATACCAACCTTCTTATAGAGCATTATATACCAAACACATTGTAGTAATGGAACACATCACATCACAATAGGAATAGTTTATCACTTTAAAACACATGACACGTACTCAAGCAAATAATATATTCATATCAACTATAATAATAATATCTTCCACAATGATATAATGATAAGATATTTTAAGATTTGATGGTTATTCTCCTGGAGTGATGCACATATATAGGAGGCTAGGAGGAATGGGCACGACAGTTGGGGTCCAACTGTTGGAATCACCTCTCTATACAAAATTTGATTAGACCCCAATTGGTCTAGACACAATTCATAATTCATGCTTTTTCATTTATTAATTCATATAAAATTCTATCTACACTACAAGTCTACACTCTTTGTGAGCATGAATACAATCATTGTTCCTAGAGTTTATAGTGACACCATTAGCCAATCTCCAAGCTAATTAGTGATGAAGGGATAATGTTTTATGTTGGCATGTGTATGCCTATCTTGACTTATGACCACGTGGTAGGTTCTTCCGTTGACTGAAAAAATTCATTATCATGTGATAAAAACAACAAATCTTATACATGCAAACAACCTTTATTGATCCTACTTAAGGTTACATGGGTGTAAGGTGCTGATATGCAGCACCGGGTGCAAACCACCAAAACTTGAGTATGTGGGTGCAAAGATAAAATGTATGCGAGGTGCGACCCTCAAACAAATTGGGTATGTAGGGTAACATAAAAACTAAAAACATCAAACTTGCATGTTAAGATGAAATATAAGATCGTCATAAAACATAGTAAAGTTTAAATAAAAAATATTATATGTTTTTAAAGATTATAATTTTAATGCATCAGCAAATGCCATTAGACAATTACAAAGTAAACAAACTATCCAAAATGTTCAAGAACTGTTGGCCACTACATGCATATCATAATTACATATAATGTCCCTTTTTAGGGCTGAACCACCTAACCGAGGAATGTATACAAATCCCAACTGAAAATAATCTGATTTTTATAACAGATCCAACAATATTAGAAACCCTAGCAGCAAACAAGAAATTACACTTTTAGGGCATCATACATCATTAAAAGCGGCTGAAAGTAAATAAACAAGTATTCCTAATGTAATGAACTGTAGCAGCAGTTAATGAAATTCATTCTCAGGCAATATGGGCTGGAAATTAACATAGAAATATCCCAAATACTCAATAAATCCAGCAAGATGAAATCTGGAGCAAATTTGTATTTTATAAATTTATTTCAAGTGCAAATACAGCTGAAACTTATAAAATTCATAACTCAATCAATACTTGGAGTTTTAACACAAACCAATGCTCAAAATGATCTTGAAGAGACTAGCTATCCAATGAAAGCGAAATCACAATTTTCCAACCATGAAAACCCACTGAAAAGTTATCCTAAAATCTCTAAATGGGTAGATCAAGCTGGAAATGATTGTAGCAGCCCCCAAAAGCGTGTCTTAGCTGGAATGTGTGCCCTAGCACAGATAGAAACCCTTGCTGATATGAAATTCTGAATTTTGAAACTCCAATGTGACTCTCAAATAAAGTCACCAATGCAACAAATAAGGGTTTTCGTCCCCAATAGGATCCAATGAGAGTTTTCATCCTCAAAGGGGTGAAAATGAGAACTCAATACTCCAATTTGCAAAAGAGAAGTATATAATTCATAAGATGATGTCCACAAATAAGCCCCCATCATTTGCTTTTATAGCCTTTACTTTTCTTTCTTTGTGGAGCGCTCTATGTAGGCCTCTTTATTTATTTTTCAATATTTGCTTTTCCCTCCTAAAGAGGGATGACCTCTCATTTTTCTTTTATATTAGTATTTAAAAATACTTTTTATTTTAATAATAATAATATGAAGTTGTCCTAAAATGAGAATTGGCTGGGCCCAACTTAAAATATTATTAATTTTTTTTAATTTAGAAAATGGGACATTACAAAATCAAATGGCAGTCATATGACCTTATCTTTCAACAAAAGAGTAGTAGAACAGTCATGGATCAAGTTAGGTTCTAAGTTGCCGCATTCGAATTCGTGTTCGAATTCGCCGATGATTAAATTCGTGAAAAATTCGCTGGTAAAAAAATCAGCGATTAAATTCGTGATTAAATTCGCCTATGAGAAATATACATATTTATTACATATATAAAAACAAAAGATAAATTCACATTTCAAAAGAGAGATAATATCACATTTCATTGATTTCATAAGTAGCTATTACAATAATGTGATTGAAAGCAAAAACTTCAAAAAACATGTGTTCGCAGCCTTCAGGTTGCGACCAAGCTGGCAGGTGGGACGATTAGTCCGAGCACGGGAGAATACTCGCTGAGTTTTGGAAAGCTATCCAGTATTTTTAATTACTAATCTGTCTACAGGCAATCAAAGCTCATGATTCTTTCAGAAGATTGCAAGAAGTTGCTTGGTCCAAAAAGATGCAAAAATGGATTTTATGAAAATAAGAAAAATATTGCCATCAATGCGTAGAGCTCAAGAAAATATGCACTTTTAGAGAAAACTACACCTGAAACGGAGCTACAGAATGAAAGTTATGGCACATGCAAGTTTTTGCTGCTACATCTTCTCGGACCCTTTCCAAAAATGGCAAATTTTTTTCTATTCTTGCGATTTTTTCACCAAAAAACCAAAAACGGAAAAAATTGCCAAAAAAGGAAAAAAACGCGAATTACATCGCGAATTTCAACCCACTGTTAAAATTCGGCGAATTTCGAATTTTTTCCTTCAAATTCGCCGAATGCGGCAACTTAGGTTACGTTAATATTTGTATGCTGGCGGACAATCTTTGTTGGCTAGAAGTCGAACCCTTAAATCTTTGTTTGCTGACCCCAGCAACAGCTGTTTGGTCTGAATAATGAAAAGAGAAAAATGTCAGGTGAGAATAGATATTTGATAATAGATAATAGCTATTTAGGGTTGTTTTTGAATAAAATGATAAGTTGAATGAATAAAATGATAATAGATATTTGATAAAGTTAGGGTTGTTTTTGCACCTTTTAAATTTTTGTTTCCTTTTTGATTTCTACAATTTTATTGTTATATATCTTTTGCTTTTAAATGGTATGTATCATAGCTTAAAAAATCCATAGTTAACTAAGTCTTAGGGACGGGGGATGGAGGTACGGAGGGATGAGGTTTCTAGGACGGTCAAGAAATTTCCCAAATTTTGGGGATGGTTGGCAGACGGTTATTAAAATAATACATAAAAATTAATATTTCAATATTTTAACTTTTTTCAATGACATTTACGGATTTCAACTGTATTTTAGGTATTTTCAAGATTATAATTTAATGTTCTTGGTAAAAATAACAACTTTTAAAAAGTAAAAACATCAGAAAACTTTTGAAAGATTTGAAAAAAACTGGGGACGTTGCCTCCAAGTTCCCCAAGTCCCCGAAATGTTCGGGATGTCACCAACATTTAGGGGACACGTCCCTGCGTAACACTGAAAAAATCATACTTGGCAACCCAAAATTTGACTCGGAACTTGGGATTCGGCGATTTCTCGACAACTTTATCACTACTTTAAAAAACATTTGAATTCATAAAATAAAATCAATTAAAATGTAAAACATTGTTAAATGACAGGACAAATGAATGTAGGTTGTAGGTTGCCGTTTTGTGGCTGTTTTCCTTGAGGTTTGAAAATGGAGTATGTATTGAAAAGTGGTAGGAATCACTCAATCAGTATGTATTGTTGTGCTGCTGTAAGATTGAATGGATTACATAGTAGAAAAACTGTAATCTGGATTAACAGCAATAAGAAAAGGCAGGATGTTGACCAATCTGTGGCTTGGAATATGGATTAACAACAATAAGAAAAGGAAGGATGCTCACTAATCTGCAGCTTGGAATCTGGATTAACAAAAATAAGAAAAGGCATGATGTTCACCAATCCTCAGCTTGCTTGCTGATTAACTCTTCTA
Organism: Taxus chinensis; assembly: GCA_019776745.2. Classification (NCBI taxonomy): domain Eukaryota; kingdom Viridiplantae; phylum Streptophyta; class Pinopsida; order Cupressales; family Taxaceae; genus Taxus; species Taxus chinensis. Next base: position 277,876,663 of record CM034151.1, on the reverse strand, counting down.
TCTACAATGTTAATGAAAGAAGCGTAGATTCAAAAATGGCCAAAAGCTTGCCGAGTTCTTCATGGGGAAAAACACAGGGTTTAATGTTGCAGAAACAAGCATGAAAAAGTGTTTTTTTTTTTCCTGTTACTTTTATAAACGCCTGGGCTTTATTACCACTACTGGTAAGACGATGCCAATTAATTGGCGATTTTTGCCAAGAAATGACAGTGATTTTTGAGCAAAAATCGCCGATTAATCGGCATTTATCTTCTCGTAATTTTTGGAAAGATGAATTGTTCAGAGTCTGTATTGCAATTTATCACCGATTTTGGCGATTTCTGAATCTGTGGTATGTATATCCCAGAGTTGCATGGATACAGATACTAGTTTTTAATGCCCCTGATATGGATACAGTTGAATACGGCATAATATATAATATTTAAAATACTATAATAATCTAGATTATAAATTAAGAATATATTAATAATATTTATCAAATTTAAATTATAAACAAACTTACACATTAGATTAAAATTACACACTTCAGCCCACAAGAAGGTAGGAAATTTGGTATTCAATAGATTAAAAATAAATTGCAGGTTGTGTAGGCCGTCGGAAAATAGACAAAATGAAAGAAAAGAAGTAAAAGAATTGCATGTTGATTAGAACCAATGTGAAAACTTGAAGTAAAAGAGTGAATCGACACTTTCTCCTCCATGTCCTCAATTGTTGCTACTAAAATGCATTATAGAAGATCATTTGTAGTTTTCGCTATTTTAGCTTTTTGTTAGCCTTTCAAAGGGGTTTATTGTTTATTTTTTAACTGTTAAATCGGATACGGCTATAGTTTCCCTGCTTACCGTATCCGGTTGTATCTGATATGGCACAATTATGGGTTTGTATCTAAATAAGGCTGGGTATGGTATCCGAGTCTTATTTGAGAAGCACCCAATCTGTATCCTTATCTGGCATGTGGATATGCGTGTCCTAGCAGTAGGGGTGGAGTATCCGGCAGCATTGGTATATCCTAATTAGGGGAAAGTACCTGGTTCGTTGAGCTACACCCAGTACATATAGGGTACAAAAAGGGGTACGTTTGCCATCCGCACCAGTGCAAAGCCAATTTTGGCTGGGTATGTGCACTCAAACAACCTTGATACTAGCTTTTATTTATATCCGGTGGATACAACTTATTTAGAACACCAATCAAAACTATTTTGCTTAGAAGAATAATGAATAACATATTTTCTTCAAACAAGCAAGTTAATCTTGACTTTTTGATGATGAATTGATTGTGGAGAAAAAATGTAATGGTGTTTTTGAGGTTTATGTTGGATCTTCAGAAACGTCTCAGGTATTATGATGTTAATCCAAGGTGGCATCCCTCATACAGAAGAGTCATTATTTCAATATGCATCTGATTCCAGATATTTTGATCAAGTGGAATTTTATTTGAGATAACTTTTCCTTTATTGGAGTTGAAGATTGGCACAATTATTTTTCTTGGATGGAAGATTGATGCTAAATTTTGAAACCATTCTGGAGTTAGTGTGTCTGGAATGACAAAGAAGACTGGTACTAATAGTTTTTTCAAATGGTTGAAGCTGTTGTGAATTTCTCAAAAACTATAGTAAATATTGTAACAATCGAGCAAACATGTCATCTGTTATCCAAATCAAATAGAGGCAGAGAGAGTCAGACGATGTTGTTCTTATCCTTTAAGGCATTTTCCAGTGTTTATACACAAGGTGGTTTTTTGGAGCCTTTGAAGTAGAAGTTGGTACAATGGGATGTAATATATAACTATATCTGTATTTGGAATTTTGTAGCTTGTTCGAGTAAGAGATTGTCTTCAAAGATGCATTTGCAACAGTGTTTGGACATTCTTTCTATCTGGAGTAAAATGAGAGAAATCAATGTTCAGAACATGTTCCAAGTATGATAACAAATTCCGCTGTATAATAGTTAACATGTCCTGCAAGCGGCTTGGACCTCTGACTGAAATCTTACTGAAAGATTTCAGTTGCATTGTTCCTGAGTTTTTTTCATTGCAGTTTGATTAAAATGCACAAGTTTATACCATTGTACATGTTGCAAGTGAACCCACAGCATATGGTGAATTGAAATCTCTTATGTGAAGCAGACTGAGATGATACCAATGTGTCAAATGACATTGTTTGATGTAAACAGATTTTATGTATAAATTGTAGAAGATCCTTGTTAAATCGCCCTATGCTATTGACAAAGCCAGATAGGTGACTGTAAGGAAAAACACAAAAGATTTATGATTCATGCATTTAATTTTACTTGCTTTGAAGTTGAGTTCTTATCGCAGATACAAATAGAAATGGGTATCTCCTACACATCATAAATTTGTTTCATACGAGAAGCTATCATACCTCAAAACTTGGAAATGTTAACCCCCTTAGAATGTCTTCTATTTCATGTGTAAAATCCTACAACTGTTTAAGAAGCAGTTGCATCAGAGGAAAGAAGAAAGCATGCTCGTAACATGCGGGAAGGATGCTTATTTGTTAAGATATTATTAAAGAATTCTTCTAAATTTTTCTTTAAAGTTTTTAGTATCTTATGATTTTTGTACCTAATCACTTCTTAACCATGGAGTTTATTCATTTATCATGATTGTCTGTCGTGGAGTCTATATTGAGGCTGTGTTTATGTAAATCCATTTACTCTTTTCTGTTTATAGTGATTCGTGCGAATAATCCATTATAAGGAAATATGAACAGGGAAGGAAAGACTAAAGAAAATTCTAAAATAAATTTAATGTTGCATCTGTCCAAGATCTTACTAAGTTTGCTGTTATCCAAGATAGTATTCGCTGTTGCAACTATCCAAGATTGGTAATGAATGAGAGAGTGTCATCTTACTCAAAGTTTACTATGGTGTAGTCCACACAATTTTTGTGTTTTAACTTTATTGTTATGGTTTAAGATGTTTTTGATCTCATCTGGTTATTTCTGCAGTTCCATTGCTACTGCATTGCGTGCATGGTGGTTTTCATCAACTAGTGAGCGTGTCGTTGCACGATTAAGAAAGAACCTATTCCGTCATCTTATTCAACAAGTGAGAGCTAATTATGTGCCTTCTGTTTTCCAGATGCTGTATGTCTTTAAACATGCTGTATTCCAAAGTGTAATGTCTTGATTGTTATACATGGCAGGAGATTGCATTCTTTGACGTGACTCGAACAGGAGAACTTCTTAGCCGTCTTTCGGAAGATACACAAATTATTAAAAATGCAGCAACAACAAATCTGTCAGAAGCCTTGCGCAATCTCACAACTGCTCTAATTGGCCTTGGCTTTATGTTTCAGACATCTTGGAAGTTAACATGTATGTGTTTGTTATTGGATTTCTACAGTTCATAGAGCTGCTAAGAGAGTTATGCATGCCTAATTGTTTGAGTTTGGACATTGGTTAAGTGTAGAATCTAGATGTTACCAGGCAACAATTAATAAACTTAAGATACAGTGCTAGATGTTACTACACTACAATTAATAAGCAGCTTTACATCATGGAAGAAAACAGATCAATGTAGGAAAGTACGGATTACTATGGTTTTTGAAGCAAATCTAGTACACGCTGGAAAAGGGGATCATGTATTTAAAATCCAAGAGTCTAATAACTGCATTTTAAGACCTAATACAGTTTATGAAAGCATCAAGCAAATATTAGTCACTCTTACAATTTTTTTGGTGATTACAGCTCCCCATTAATGAAGTTCACAGACTTAGGCCCAACAGAATCTTAGTAAAATGGGTACCCCTCGGATGTCCGAGTTGGAATCTTAATATTGACGGGGCTTCCAAAGGTAATCTGGGCTTGGTTGGGTTGAGGGGTCTTATTTCTAGATAAGGAAGGAAATCTTAAGCGTATTCTATCAATGTCTCTTTTGGGAGAAATAATGAGACAGAGGCTATTGGCTTGGTCAAGGCTCTGAAATAGCTTTGAGCAGAGGCATATCTGAATTCATGGTAGAGGGAGGCTCCTTGTTGGTCATAAGTGCCATGAAAAACAAATCTACTCCGAATGAAATAAGGCATCTAGTCCAGGTAATCTCATTTATTCGTTGTTTTTGGGAAGGCTACAAATTGGCATATCTCTAGTGCAAGCATATCCTAGGCTCCATCCCAATTCATTCACAGCCATGAAATGGCTACTTGGTGGGTGGGGGGTTTGGAGACGGGTAGTATCTGAAAGACTGAAAGACCTAATTTCTCAGGGTGCTTTGGGAATAAATGTTCCCAGGTCTTTCCAAGGGGGTATTGAATCCCTTATTTCATTTCTAATTCTCAAGGGCGTTCGAGTCTTCAGGCAGCAGCCAAAGGTATGCTTTGGAATCCTGAATAGGTTCGTAGCAGAGTCTTTTATGATCTTGTGTGTAGGAAGGGAGAGGAACATGCCGAGTACTCAACCATCCTTACACCAATTGCTAACGAGTATTGATCAGAGTATGCCAACTTCAAATGAGGAACCTCCATTGGGCTCTTGTATAAAGACTGCTTGGTCCTTCCTGCTTTTCTGTTCTATTGAATTTTTAGTTTACTTCAGTTGTACTGAAAGTTTTGGATGTTTAGCCTTGCCCAATTGTTTCCTATTTTTGAGAAGGTTAAAATGTAGATTAGTTATGGGGGCTGCAGCTTATATAATAATCTGCCTGGATAATAAACAATGTATAAGACTTTAATGCAATGGGCATTTGGTAGTTTAGGCATCTGGTTTTGATATTTTTAAATCTTTACAGCAGGTGGTGACCCTGTAAAACCCTTGTTGATCTATTAAAAAAACAAAAAAAAACTGGTCATTACTAAGAGAGAACAAAGAAATTATACTAATGCCCATGAATAAATAAAGTTGCTTCCCGGGACTCATAAATTTAGCTAGTTATAGTAACTAACTAGGAGTGTCAAAATGAACTCAAAAAAACAAAAAAGATCTAAAACTAGAAAGCAACAGAGCCAGAAAAATAGTGTGTAGACTTAAAGCAGGTTAACATTAGATGAGTTAAAACATACAAAAGCCATAAAATAAAAATCAATACTGTCAATTCCATCCATCTTGTGAATATAAGGCCTCTTTTCAAAAGGAACCACCAACAAAGTGAAGAGAAATGGACTAATGGAGAGAAAAGTTCTAGTTTGCATTAGAGATGGGAGCACAAGAAGGGCCAATACAGAGTCTGATGATTTCCTCAGTAAAATGACCTTGGCTAGGAGGGCTCGACTGAAAAATTCCAAAAGGAAGCAGGGTACTCTCATTGCCTCTCCTAACTTCTATGGCCAATGATCCTCTAGAAATAGAGAGAAAGTTAGTAAAGTGCTGCTGTTGTCTGGACTATGAGTGGGGGATATGTAGCTGACTGTCTATGCCAAGTGTGGGAATAGGCAGTAAGTAACAAATTTCAGTATCAAAACTTGCAATTTAAAGTTGAAATGTTCAAGTTTTAAACTCACATCTCAGCTTCAAGAACAACAAAATTTTATTAATGATGATAAAATATGTATCAGATTGGTTAGACATCAATCTACTGGAGTTCTTTAGCACTGCAATAAGGTATCACAAGAAACATTAACCCTATAATTTATTAATTTGTATGTTTTATTGTCCTTGAGAAAATTATAGTTTGATTTCTGCTAAGAAACACACATCAAGTCTGTTAGAGGAGAAAAGCCTCTTTTCTATCAACATTTTGGAAATTATTCCATCTTCACGTGGTCCTGGATAGTTTTTTGATGAAATTGACCATATACTAAGGTTAAACTGATAGATTTTTGTGACGATCGGGATCCGAGGGTTGTGCAGCTTGGCCTGCTGTGGCAAGAATTTGACAAGCTGGAAGAAACCCATAAGCACTGGGATCTATTTTATCAAGGTGCCAATCCATGCATAGGAGGTGTCTCTATAATATATACCACAATAGTAAATATTGAACTTCTTTTTCTGCTTATTTAATACAGAATGTAGATCCGCACAGGACAATTTGTTTCCTCAAATAAAGCTATGTTGGTATTAATGTGGTATTGGTTTGTTGATTGCACAAATAAGGTGCTCACATGGTATGAACACTCTTATTGGCTTCTTGAGTCACTTAAACTCCATATCTTAACATATTAAGTTCACCTTGGAGGTAGAAGAACACCATTGTCTTCCATTCTTTGACGTCCTTATCACTAGAAGAGCAGATGGCACCCTATCCAAATAAGTTTGTAGAAAGAAGACACATGCAAATATTTATTTTATATCAGACACCCATCAAAACCCCTCTCAGAAAATGGGGGTTCTGAAAATTTTATACACCAGAGCCCTCAAAATCTCAGATCCCGAACATCTGAAAAATGAAAACACCTACACAAAAGCTCTAAAGAAAAATGGGCATCAAGACTGGAATATTAAAAAACATTCAATAAAGTCAAAGGATGCCAAGGTCACCTCAAGGCACCAAAGGGCAAGAAAGAAAGCTTAATACCTACCATATGTTCAAGGTTCCTCAGAAAAATTAGTAAGGATCTTTAGAAGAAATGGCTCCAAAACTTATTTCGAGCCCATAAAGACCATTAGAAATTTCCTAAGAAGTGTTTTGGACCCTCATGAACCTAAGCTCAAAAAAGGAGTTTACACTATGTTACACAAGTTTCTGGGATGTGGACGGAAGGGGATGAGATTTCAAGATGGATTTATTGGGAGGCCATTTTTTAGAGGACGGCTGGGACTTTAAAAAAATAGGGAAAAACATAAAAAATGTAGGGAATTTCAAATACTCATTTGATAACATTGATTAGGTATTCATCATATACATTATCGAAACTTAACACATAACATTGGAGCTGAATTGAGATTTCACATGAGAGCCGATACATAAATTAAAAAATTAAAAATTTTCATTGCTTTCATTGTCAATGTGCATATAATATTATATAAAATTACAAGGAAATGACCAAAGTCTACAAGTTTCAACTACAAAATGACAAAAACATAGAAACTCTGCCGCTGATCCTAATCAACATTTGCCAACACTGCATTGAAATTGGAGTTTGAGTTTGAGTCACTGCCACTATGAGGGATTGTTTCGTCTAATTGAACCCCAACCAATCCCTCCTGTGCCTTCTCGTCAACCTATGTGGCATCTTCAAGATCAACATCCCAATGTGCTGCTGGAGTTTGACTATACTCAGGAGTTTGTCGATCCTAAAGTCGCAAGGCGCTATGCACGTCCACCGACTTCTCTTCTCGTTGAGAGGTAAGCCCATTCCTCCTGATTGAATGGATGAAGCTATATATGGATCAATTCCTCTCTAATCAAAGGAACTGGAAACCTGTGAAAGGAGGCAAGTGGCAAACATCCTCAACTCTGGTGCATCCTTGCCATTCCATCTCCAACATCCAATAGGATCCATTTTAGCTAATATAGTTGTATTTGTCCTCACCTCTGGTTTGCTAAATGTTGGACCACGGAGATTGACAAAGGCTAGCCACTGCCTTCGAAGTAGAGTAGACTTCTCGTTAGTATACATCTTTTGAAGGGCCTTCATGAACCCTTCTTTCACCTCTTCATCATTAGATAGAGGCACTTTGCCAAGTGTTGCATACCATTTGGGATTTAGAGCTTGGGCTGCCATATGAAGCAGGGTGTTCATAGTGTTCCACCACCACATCACAGTGGGTCTAATATGCTCCCCATAAAATCCCAAATTAAGATCCCTACTATGAATGGTTTGCTTCATTTGTCCAAGCTTGCTGTCAAATGTCTTGTAAACCTCTACAAGACTAAGAGAGTTTGTATCAACACATCGTATGACCGGCAAAATAGGTGAGATGAAGGAACAAACATATCTACAAAGAAGATACAAAAAATTAAAATTTCAAAAAAGATTTAGACTCAAATGACTAAGAGTAAATGCTATTACAAAAATTAACTAAAATAATTTACAAGTTAGAAACATTAATGATTTAATAATAAAGTCAACAATTTCTTACCTTTGTACTGCCCCCTTTTTTGAAAGAATACGAATTGAAGGCTTCTTGCTCATCTTCCTTTTTGTGGGCAAGAAGACGTTGAACAAGGGAAGAACTTGAGTTATATTTCAGTTTTCTTTATTCATATTTAAGTTTTTATTTTGTGTTTTGCCTTTCTAGGCAGGTCAGCTGGTTTAGAGAGCTCCCAAGATGAAATTAGAAAATAAAGCAAGCTTCCAAAGAGGTCGGTCTTGGTGTAATTCACCCCTTAGACCTTTGACAACACCATAAGGGTATAAAGGGAGTCGCATAGGCTCATTTTGGGATCATCTTTTGGCATATATTCTTTTCTACTTGTTTTTAGGGGTGATTGCTCTTATCCAAATCCACTAAGGGGCGAAAACCCATTAGTGTGGCATCCAAGGAGGACGAAACCAACCCTTGTGGGATATTGGAGAACAAAAACTCTCCAAGTTGGTGGTGTGAAGGCATTCATTGAAGACCATCTTATTGGTTTGCAACTAGGGCATCAAGAAGAAGACATATCAAGGGCTTTGGCATTGTTTGGAGCCCCTCTCCTAGGGAGCGACTAGGGTCGGGGTGCATTTGGGTGTCTTCTAGGGCACAAATCTACATTCTATATTGATATTTGAACTTCTCATATTTTATAAGGCTGATATATTGCATATTTGTCATTTGTTGGGGTTTGGAGACCTCATTTTTAGCTCATTTTTGCTGTCATAAAATTAATTGCAGTTTCGTATTATTTCATATTTTGGCACATGATTGGGTTGTTTTGTCTTGGTGTTTGCTCCATTAATTAAATATAATTTGAAGAAGGATTTGTACACTTGTTTTCAGCTTATTTGGAGGGTGTTTGATGCCCTAAAGTGCAATTTTCAGTTCGCTGCTAGGGTTTCAGTTAATGTTGGAACTGCTGTTATAAGAATCAAATTTCATTCATATTTGGAATTGTGTGAATTCCTTGTTTGTATGTTTCAGCCCCAGAAAGGGACATTACAATCTCACTGTGAACCACCAATCATTGTCAAGGATCTTTTGTCTCACACTTTTTTCTTCAACTGAATTTGCCTTTGTCCATCTACTCCACTTTGGATTAACCATCATTAACCATAAAGGCTCCTGCATCTCAAGCATTTTCTCTAACGAAATAAAGTAGCTAGCATATCTAGTGTCCACGGGGCTTGAGGAATTCCTTCATCAAAAAAGTCTTGAACAAATCAAGTGAGGTGTAATGGTTGCAAATGAACATCTTTATGTCTCTAGCTTTTGCCACCACTATTTTCACCCAATCTATCTTTCCAATATCTTTTCATGAACACAACATGGGGTCTAGAAAATGTGATTGTAAGCACCCTCCACTATTAAGCCAACTAACTTACATACATGGGTTGAGTTGATCACCATGTGTACAACATTTGAGGGCCCGACCTCCAATATAACATCCTTCAAAATTTGATGTTGGAAGTTTGCATCCTTCCTCTTCTATGAACAATCAATAACTTGAAGAAAATAAGAGCCAATTGAACATTTGACAATGATATTGACGAGTGGCTAATGTCTAAAAGCGGTCCCACCCATCCATGATGATAGAGTAACCCTCCCTTATCCAAGTTTTCCTCTCGTCCTCCACCACACTCACCTTAGAATACTCTTTATCAAGGAGGTTGGTGCATAGTTTATGTTGTCCCGGGTGGGCAAACGGTGGACCAACATCAATTACATCTTTGAACATTTGTTTGAAATAAGGAGAACATGCCATAAAATGGTATGGCACAAACAATTTTTTTTTTTGGCAATTGAAGACTTAGCTACTTCTCGTGATTGCATATTAAACATCCCTTCAACACTAGTAGCCCTTCTCTTTCTTTTGGTAGAACTCTCTCCCCTCTTATTCTCAACCTCCATGGTTTGGGTAGGCAATGGCATACTAGGTCGTGTATTCTCTATTGGCGTTCCCGTATTTCTTGTCTCACTTTTCGTGTATAACTTAGTCACCTCAACCTTCTCAGCTAGGGTAATATTTCACAACCTTTTACCCCTATCCATTTATGCACAAAAGATGAGAGTAAATCCTTGTGTAGTTGCCCCTATAATCCTTGTTGCCCAAATGACATAGCCATACTCTACTTCCTCCTATGTTTTCTTCCTCGTCTTCGTTTATGGTTGTTGCAAATTGTGAAAGGGTTTTTTTACAATTAAAAGATCCCTTTGCATAAATTTGAAGGAGTTCAAAAGAGCATTCAAACGGCTTATTTTAACTCATAGTTCCTGCAATACTCCCACTTCCATAAGAACCTTGAGTAGTACCTTTGCGTCCTCTTTGTTCAAATCTGAACCGCTTCATTGTCACTACCCTCACTACTACTCATTGTTTTTTTGGTTGAAAACTCAAACAACAGCTGCAAGTGCAAACATAAAATAAAAGACAAACAAATAGTCCTTAAGTGTTTAAATCTCTGAAAAAAACAAAATAAACGCAAAATAATTTGTGCAAACAAACCATGGATAGTCAACTTACCTCAAATGACATAATTTGATGCTCTTTTGCCTTCTTCTCACAACTATTCTACTTCTTTTATCGTTTTCTTCACAAAATGCAAAATGGAAAAAGGAGTTTTTTTGTTTTTATCTGTTAGTGTGGCTGTTTTAGGTTTAGGGTTGTTGTAAAGGGGAGTGGGGGTCCTTGTATCCTTTTTTTTTCAATTTTGTGTTTTGTTCTTAAATTACTATTTTTGGCTATGTTGTAGCCGTCTACGCCACAGATGAGTGATGTCTATACTTCCCCTGGCCATCCTGGGGATGGCTAGACATTTCCTACCATTTCTCGTGAAAATACATCTATCTCGGGGACATTTCCAAAAAAAATTGAAGTTCAAGGAGGATTGGGGAACATTTCAAAAAAACATTGAAGTTTGGGGATGAGTGGGGGACGTTTTCGACCCATCTTTGCATTACTGAAACGGTTTTGATAGGGGATGTGACTGAAAACGCAGGGGACGCATCCTTGGGGTACACTAAGTTTATGAGATGCCATGCTCATGTAGTGCTCCCTACATTAATTGAACTTGAAGATCATTTCAAACTAGGTTCAAGGAACATGACCAAGTTTTACAAAGAAGAAATATCAAGAGGGTCGGCGCTAGCTTTGCATGAGTAGTATTGCTAAAATCTCAACTCTAGAAGGTCGATGGAAGGATCAAAAACTTGAAAAGCTATTGAAATCGAAAAGTGGCCTCAAAACCTTAACAAAGACGATGGTTTCAAATTGAGTCATTCATGGAAGCCCCTGATCTACAAGCTCTACCTGTTTTAGTTTAGGTGGTATGCCCTTCCTTTTTTCCCTATGTTCTTTTCTTTCTTAGGTCTTTAGTTTTTTTCCTCCATTTTTCAAATTTAAATTTAATTAATAAATAAAGTATTTAATCCATAAACCTGATTAATTTATCTAATTAGTCAATTTATTAATTTATTCTCTAATCTTCTAACTAATTCATTTATTTTAATATCTCATGTTTCTAGTTCGATAAAAATTTACTCTGAATTAATTAATTAATTATTTCGTTAGTGACTGCTTAATCAATAAAACAACTAAACCCAATTATTTAGTTATTTTTATTTAATCATTTAATTAAATAATATTGAATGAATCTAATCTAAATTAAAACAAATAATTCAAATCTAATTATATAAATTAACTTTATTTGATTAATCGATCATACGGATTAACTTTGTTTAAACAATTAATATGATTAGTTAAATTTTTTATTGATCATTTAATAAATTTAAATTTCTCAATATGTAGTTGTAAAGCAACTTACTAATGTCTAGATCAATCTAATACTTAATTATTAAGTTTTTAAATTCTTTCTTGAATATTTATGAAATGTGAGAGCAAACCTCAATGCCCCTCGCCCCTTCCTCCCCCAGCCTTTTAACCTTACCTTGCTTGTATCACAAACCTATTTATGAACTGGTTTGTTTCTCTTATTCTCCAAGCATTGGCTTCATCTTCTCTTCCCCAAAGATGGTTCCAGTAGTGGAGAACATCAGTCAATAACAATTTTACGCATATGAATCTAGAAAAATCTTATTTCACATTTTAATGTGTTCAAGTAGTAGAGGTGGAAGTTATGGCATTGACATAAGATACCAATTCTCCTAGGTATTCAGCAGGACCCTGACCTGGTATATCTTGGGTATGTGGTATAGGTCTGGTTCTTCATGGGTTCTAACTGGATTCCCTAGGGTTCTTTAGAACCCAAGGCAAAAAACATTTTATTTTCCATTTTTGCTAAAAAATAAACATAAAGTCAGAAGAACCCTGGTGAATTTGTGCTGCCCAGGGTGAATTCAAGTAGAACCCAAGGCCAAAAAGTCTTTCTTTCATATTTGCTCAAAAATAAATATAAAATAACAATAAAATATAATAGAAAATACTTTTCCAACCCTATAAGCTATAAGTGAAACACAAAAAAAAGAATTTCCTATTTAATAGGCTAGAACTTCTATATGCATACTGTGTGGTTAGTGTCACTAATTTCCTATTTATTACTTATTAGGCTAGAATTTCTATATTTTAAAAATATTTATTATATTTGTGTGTGGCTAAAACTAAACCGTATCTAAGGCAAAAAATAAATAAATGTAATATCCCCTTTGGGGACAAAACTAAAAATTACGGAAATTAGCTCAAACCCCACAATTAGCAAGTCTGATTTTTATGACAGCAATTAATAGAGGACCAAAAAATACTCTCAAACCCTAGCGACTAGGAGAGAGAGAGAGAGAAATCCACCGTAGAAACACTCAAAAATTGTGAGAAGTTATTCCTTGGATTGCCCTTGATTTTAGAAGCTAGAAAATGTGATCAAATCATCAAACTCACAATTCTGGAATTTATTATGGCGCAAAAACAGCTGAAACTTGTAAATTCAATAACTCTTAGAAAACAAGGAATCTCCACACATATGAATGCTCAAAATGATCATAAAAATATCAGCAATCAAATGAGACCAACATCATAATTTTCCAACCATGGGAACCCTCTCAAAATTGACCCCGAAATCTCTAAAGAAGTAGATAAAGCTGCCCAATGCCAATAAAAATTTGAATATTAAGTATTCTCCTCAAATCTGCAATAATCTTCACTCTCAATCAATGTTGAAGGGTTTTCGTCCCCCAACAAAACCACTAGAAGGGAAGCCACACAAGAGGGTTTTTGTCCTTAAGTGGAAGAACATGGAGCAACAAGCTCACAATGCCTGAATAGGAAAAATTCGCCAAATTTAGATGCCCAAACGAGCTCCTCTAATCTTCTTTTATACCTTCCTTTGGGGCCAAATCCCATAAAGGTAAGGCCAATCCCTAATAAGGCATTATAATCTTTTATTAAGCCTCATTAAAGGCACTAAACCCAGCCAACCCACTAAGAATGGGTAATACAAAAACAAATCATGAATATGGATATGAAAACTGAAATATAATCCATGATCTTCCATTGTGCAACTGTTGCTTGCTAAGGAATCCTTTATTTCAGATTAATTCGAAAAAAGGGGACATTACAATATATTATCATACCTGAAAATCTGGTTCTTTGAACTCGAACCCAAACTGGACCTAGGTTAGTAACTTAGCTATTGACATATATTGTGGACTTGAAGTTGATTATGTTATGATTTTTTTACTAGAATGTGTTTGTTGTTCCTATATCATAATGGAGCTGTATGTTCATTATGTAGCAATAGTTGTCATTGGGTGGGTTAAAGATTGATTCAACGAATTCTAGGTAAAAAAATATATTGGTCAATGGGTTTTCGAGTCTTCATATGTTGTAGTTCATGTTGATGGTAATTAGTTAGTATTCAAATGATGGTAATTGGCTTTTACGCACAAAAGAACGAAATTTCTCATGGCAAGGCAATAAACAATGCCTTGGAAATTTTTCACTAAGGTTTGTACGAGGAGATGGTTTACTATGAAACAATAATTAAGCAAGGAGAGATAAGAATCGATAGAGGCATAAAGACGGATCCTCCTAAATATTAAGTATCTGAACAATTGTGAACTGATTTACATCTAGCACAACTATGGAATTTAGATGTTTTTTCTAACAAGAAACAACATAGTATGATCCACTTTGAAGGTTTTGGAGTATATTAAGGTTCAAAACTTCAAACACCATTTGTAAAGGTAATTTTCGGTTTAGCTTTGATGATTTGTTTATTAGGTTTTGTGTTTTTGTTTGTGCTGCATAACTTGATCTTGTGTGCTTCAATTTACAAGCAAGGCCAAGTAAGGCTATAGATTTGTGATTGAATTCTCTTGAAGGAAGTTTTTATCATGTTTAGATGAATTCTATGGTCTTAAGTATGATCCTTGAGCATTTAGTTAAGATATCCAAATGGGCCATGTGGTATCTTGATGATTATTGCTACTTAGCATCATGTGCCATAATAGACATCCATAGGTTGAAGTTACAAAACTGATGGTATTGAGGGGATACGGATATCCTAGCAGGAACCCAACTGGTTTTTTTTCTCCCTATTATTACTGTCAGCTTGAGAGTTGCTATAGATTAATGACATTTCACTATAACTTTAACCACATCATGTAGTTATTGACTGACCATTTTCTGTTGCAGTATTGGCATTGGCAGTTGTGCCTGTAATATCAGTTGGTGTACGTAAATTTGGGCGCTATGTTCGTGAACTCTCTCACAGGACTCAGGCTGCAGCTGCAGTGGCTGCATCAATTGCCGAGGTTTCTTCTTTTGTCTTTCAGCTTCACTTTCTGCCCTTTTATTACATTTACAAGAAAAAAAATATGAGATGCAACTGAGATCAGGTTTTGTATCGCCAAATGCCAACTATACGGCAATAATGCTATGTAGCTTACCATACAATCACAAAGCCATTTTCAAGTTGTAGACTCTTGTCTACACTTCTTTTGAAAATGTTGAATGAGGTGTAAAATATTTGTCTTTCAGTTCACTTCGTTCTCAATTATACTATTCTGTACATATGCATTAAAAAATATGAAGTAATGATAATAATGGAAGGGTTTATGTTTTATGAAACAAACAAGTGCATTCGATTTTGCTCATCTGTTTCCCTTTTGAAATAGATGTAGGTTGTATGCATGAGTTTGCCTATCACACCCATCTATAGTTACCTACCATGTTTCATTGTGCTATGCACAGTTGACCTCCTCGTCTAAACACCTAAAGTGACTGACTAAGCTAAATAGCCTAAGACAGAGTCCAGCTGATATCTATGCTAGAAATAAGAGATAAAGCTAACTACAGCATGCATGGGAAATAAAGCTTTTATGTAGGGAAATAAGTGTGTACCTATGTTGTCTTTCCTAGAGAGATAGTTGTGATGGCAGTCTTCAGTGGATCCTCTCACGAGTTCAGTAAGCACACATCACTGTCAGCTTTGAATTCGTAGTGTTTTCTTTTTTTTAGTGTTTTAGTTACTCATTGATCCTAGGGTCCTTTTACCCTATCAACTTCTTTTGTAATTAGATGTATTCTTGAGTCCCATTGACCACCTTTTGGTCAATCGTGGACTTCAATATAATTTTTCTTTCTCTAGGAGAAACAGGGTGATCCTGTTGAACTTTATGAGAACTAAAGGAGTAGGTTGCCTGTCCAGTTTTCCAAGGACCGAGAGCTTTGCTAACCTACATAAGAGTTCCTTAGGCTTGGAACCAAATTGAGAAGCTTTTCTTGTCACAATTTGAGCAAGGTAGACCTAGCTGTGAAAGCAATGGTAGCACATGCTTTCTCTTTAGAATGTAAGTTGTATGGAATAATGGAAACCCTTACCTAATTTTAAAGTTGAATGTGGGTGTAGATATCATAGAAATAAGGGATCAACTAAAAGCTTGCTACTGAATCTGAGATGCAAAATAATCTTCACATGAGTTCACTTGACCAATCTCAGATTTAATGGTGTGGGAAACTAGCACGGGTCAGTTAAACTAGTTTAATGGCTATTGGCCTTCCCTCCTGGAAAGATCACCTACTGGCAAGCTTTGGTTGCATTTTTAGTGATGTTTAACTGAGAGCTTTGACTCTAAAATTGAGGTCAAAATGAGTTTTATGAAAGTGACTCGTGAGGGTGTGGCTAAGCTTTATTTGCATGCACCCCCTATGGGTAGGGTACAATACACAACTTCAAAGAATGATGTCTTACTAAGAGTTCCAACTCCAAAACCGAGTTGGAAGTGTGTTTTTCAAAAGGAATGAGTGATGGTGCGGCCTCATGTGTCTATTTGTTTTTTATAAGTTTGGGATTTTGATAAACTCAAATTTGAATCTAAAGGGTCACATCAACGTCCGAGTGTCTCGACAAAGATGAAACTGACCTAAGGGAAGTTGGGCATCTGAATTGTTCTTCTTTGCTGTCAAGTGCTATGCGGACCTCCTAGACTCAATTTAGGGTAACATTGTTTGTTTTAAGCCAACACTAGGGACATTGGAACCTGCGTGCAACACTTGAGTAGGACATTAAACTCATATCTAGACCATCATTACCTCAAGGGCATGCAACTAGCTACTCATGATTGCTGCGATCCGCTGTTTCAACTAGGCCTTAGAGAGATTATGAGTTTGCAGTGTTACATGGGTCAACGCTAAAACATAGAGGCTTTGGATAGATGTTCCATGTTTTGAGGTTATATGGATGTGGTGGACATGTAGTGACGATACCACTTGGTGATGCTGCAATTAATATCAAGCTGATTTGCATTGGTTTCAATTTGGGAAAGGCTTACAAGATGTACGTGGAAGTAGTGATATTTTGACTAGTTTGCAAGGATCCTTCCGAGGGTTGTTATTACGTTTGCTTGAATGATATTAGCTTCACATCTAGATTAATGAAGATTTTAGTTCTGGCTGGATCTATTTTACATCTATCATAGTTATTGTACTGTCAAAAATGACTCGGACCTTGTGAGTATCTCAAGTACATATCTTTGGAAAACGACTAATGAATATCTCATGTATGGATTTTCGCTCACTTGTTGGAGGATACCACCTAGAACACCAATAGAAGTTTCAGGTTTAGGCAATAAATTTGGGTCCAGTGTAGTTGTCAGTGTTGCATTTATAAGCACATTGTTTTCTAGCATTAAATTACTTTCTATATATACACTCACAGGAGGCTTCAGTAGAAGCTGTTGCATTTGATGCTCCAGTTTGTATGTGAGGTACTTTGATTAGTTTGTGAGGATTTTTCCAAGGTTTATTGTTAAGGAGTCTTGCAAGCTGTTATATTCGTATCTAGATTATCGGAGATCTTAGACTTTTTGGATAGAGTTGATTGTGCGGGCATCATGGTTGCCATACTGTTGACCAAGATTTTCATACTCATGAGTACCTTGAGTATGGATCTCTGGCAAACAATCAATAATTTTGAGTATGGATCATAGAGCACTTGCTCGATATTCAATATGTACTGATGATATGCAGTATGTGTCATCGCCCTATGGACATTATGGGACTTATGAGAATCAAAGAAAATATTTTTAGTATTTTTGGTTTTGTTAGGAATTCATTTATTTAGTGCTACACATGATTGGTAATTACCGTATG
This sequence comes from Taxus chinensis, assembly GCA_019776745.2. Lineage (NCBI taxonomy): Eukaryota > Viridiplantae > Streptophyta > Pinopsida > Cupressales > Taxaceae > Taxus > Taxus chinensis. The sequence goes on along the minus strand of CM034151.1, from coordinate 277,859,083 downwards.
GTAAATTAATTTGTATTACAGTTATACTTAGCTAGTTGTATATTGTTGTGGTTACAACAATATTACAAATATAGGTTAGTTGTTTATTCTATGAGAGATTCTAGGGATACAAAATTATAGGAGACATTCCTATAAATGTGTGTAATACCCGAATGATTAATACAGAGAATAATATAATTTGTTTCAGCTGCTCAATTTCATTTGGCATTAGAGCGATCTACGTTTTGTTCCTGTGAGCATTGGAAGCTTAAAAGATTGGTAGGGGAAGCCATTGATTCTGTTGCTGCTGAGGATGAGAGTACGAGTTTAATGTTTGTATTCCAGATAAACTCTATTTTTTAGTGTCTATTTTGAAGTTTTACAAATTTCTGGTTCGAATGATCTTGTGATTGTGTGGGTTTGTATTCTGCTCCTAGCTCACTCCTCGTCTATGTTCATTTTTTTGTCAAACTCCAACGGCTTTGCATCCTCGATCCCTCTCTCTGCATTTTTGAACTCGGCTCTGCTCGAACTCCATAGAATCTACTAGTCAACGGTATATTCGCTGCATTTTATTATAGCCCTGCACTGTTTTTCACATTTGGATTGGCGTTGGAGATTATTTCAATTATGCAAAGATTGCCAGCCCGTATTAAATGGTGCTTTAGTTTTATTGAACAACATTTGGCTTGATTCATATTGGTCAATATTCACGCCGCTTCCAATCTCACACAGAGTCAATATTTAAGCCGCATGCAAGGAGATGTTGAAGCCAATATCAATGCTATATTTATTTTTCATCTCTGTCGAGATCTCTTTAGCACTCGCCTATCTCCATTCTATCCTGCCTACGGTACGAATAGTGTATAATGAGGGCACTGAGAAACGTATTCTCATGCGAAGTGGGAGGCAACATATTTGCTACATGTCCATTGGCGGCACCTTCATACCAAATTGGAGCTTGTTTATTGCAAATAGATGCTCGTGAGTTTGTATTCACCATGGAATCCAAGCTTAGAAATTGATGGCACCGGTAAATTGAAATTCCATGCCCTCGAGACATGTTTAAATAGTGCAAGGTGTGTAGTTTTCAAAAATCCAGAAGCCGTATTTTTATAATAAAACAATCGATGTTGTCATAGGTAATATTGAAGTTGATTAAAGGTCGATTAATAGTTTATTGGTTAAGCGATCAAATCCCTTAAATCATTACATTTTGGTCAGAAGGTCCATTCAGGTAGTATTGTGTGTCAATAGTTTGGTCCAAGTATTAGTGATTAATATATAGATTTGTAATATTTTTTTATTACAAATCTTGTAATTAAAAAGGTTATTAGTTGTGTCGTTCATTTATCAAAATCCAATCTTTAATTGGATTTTATAATTGTTGTCTAGTCTTATAGCAAGTCTTAAAAAGTGTCAAAAAAATAGTCTATGGTTTATAGTTGTTTTGTTTCATCAAAAGAGTTTAGTAAATAATATCCAAGTAGTATAGTCGTCAAAAGTTGTGAAAATAATTTTTTTTTGCCTTACGGACACATTATCGCTGGAATGCGATGTCCACTATGTAAACTTGAGCTTTATGTTCACATTCGGCTGAGCTAGTCGTGTCACACTGGAGGATGAAGGCACAGGAGGATGGAGAACAATCAACGTCCTCTCGTCAGTCGCCAACGACGGGGTTGCTTCAGCTATGGTGATGTGTGTGTTTATTTCATTTGATTTCAGTGTGGTGTTTTCAAAATAATGTGTTATGGAAACTTCACATTGTTGGGGGGGGGGGGATGATACAATGCTTTAGTTTGTATGTGTGGAATGTTATGTTTGCACTATCATGGATTCCGAAATGTTATCTCCGGAAGAGCGACTATGATGAGAGCCGAAGGATGTACTAACACATTGCGATATGGTTGTAGGTAAACCATGTGAAAACCTTCACCCCTTTGTGGTCTGTGGTCAACCACTGGAAAACCACCTTACTCTCGGTTTTTGGTTAACCGATGGAAAACCAACTTTAGGTTTGTGATAATCCATAGGAAAATCACGTGATCACGAAATCAGGTATAGTGTAGCATGGAAGTTTTCCCCATGTTTGCACTAAGGGGGGGAATGTTAGGAATTCATTTATTTAGTGCTACACATGTTTGGTAATTACCGTATGGTAAATTAATTTGTATTACAGTTATACTAAGCTAGTTGTATATTGTTGTGGTTGCAACAATATTACGAATATAGGTTAGTTGTTTGTTCTATGAGAGATTCTGGGGATACAAAATTATAGGGAGACATTCCTATAAATGTGTGTAATACCCGAATGATTAATACAAATAATAATATAAGTTGTTTCAGCTGCTCAACTCTGTACCGAATTTCAGGTTTCAAACTATAGATAAATGCACCTTTCTATTCAATGTGAATCCATGCATTATTTACTTTTCTGTTCATTAGAAACGTGTCTGTGTTTTTCAATACCAAAGCACGCTTAGTACTACTATGACATTCATTGTCCTTCTTGGCCCTTCTATAAAATGAAGGGGATAAAAAAAATCTTTTGAAAATATGTGAAATAAAGTCTAACCCGATTACATCCAATCAATCGTCAATGCCGATTGTTCTCAATCCTTTTTGTCAGACCAACGAAAATGCCCCTGAATGATCCAATAAGAGGTGTTCTGAGGGCAAGTAGCGCTCTGTGAGCAGGACAAAGGGCTTGAGCAGCAGCGGACTGGATTGATAGGGATTTGAACAACAGACTGGGGGCTACACCACACACCAAGACAGGAAGGAGTGAATTAGAGGGCTCCAACCCCAACGGCAAATAGACTGGTCTCTGCAAACTTAGGGCTCCACATTCAGCGGAAAAATCTGATGGTGGACCTGAGGTTTCTCCCTCCCAAGGAGGGAGCGAATCAGAGTTAAGCAACAGAACCCACGAGCAGTGATCACGCGGGACATAGTGCTTGGATCTGAAAATCCTAGCAGCAAAAGAAGACAGGTACTTTTGGGTCCACACTTTCTTTGCATTAGGTGGCATTATATTGTTTCACTTCCACATTGTTTTTGCATCTTTTAGTAATATACCATTTGGACCCACACTATTTTTGTTATTTACTATTTTTTATAAATTTATCATTTATCTTACAACCAACAAAACAAATTTGAGAAAAGATGAAAAAGAAGCAAGAGGGGAACAAAGATAAGACAAAATCAGGGTGGTTAGGAACATTTCGTAAGGGAAAATAACCTCTCAATGACAAATGAACATACAGAAATCACAGTGCTAGAGAATCACACAGTCACCAACAGTGAAGCCACGGAAGGGTCCCCAATAGGGAAACAAGCACGTGGGCCAATGTCGGGAATGGTACCTCATGGAAGTTTGATAATCCCACTGGACTACACTTTACACAACTCCACAGGGCACCCGACAGTTTACCCACTTCCCAATCTTAGTCCTTACATGGGCTCAATGGCGGGAGCTTGGGGATCATACGTTCACCCGCAAATGCTGGGATACACAAAACCCAATTTATCAGACATAGGAGAAAGATTGATAGACATAAATGTAAAACAGTTTAAAGGGATTTTAAGATGTAGGAGTTACGTAAAATGTGACAAGTTAGGTGTAAATAGATCACAATTATTTTGCCAAGGACAGCCCATAGCACTCCACTAGGCACTTCAAAAATGCTTCAAGTACAGGTAATGTAAACAGCACAGGGACAAACAAAGGGAAAGGATAAGCTGAGTACATTACCTCAGGATGAAGTAGGGCCAAAGCAGGGAAAGCATGGGTTGGTTTTGGAGAGTAAGAAGTATGGCAAGAAGGTTGTACAGGTAAGTACTATATCAACCCAAATACGAGTGAAGCACACATGACAAACAAAAAAAGGGATAAAGAAAACCGAGAAAACAAAGAATTGTACAGCCCCACATCAACACCACTAATGTGGTCACCAAAAGTCTATGCCAATGAGTTAATGAACATGGAAAAAAGACTCGAAGTTCTAGAAGCAAAGGAACATTATAAGGACAGCAGGAGAAAAGAAATTGCAAAATCCAACTGGTAGCTAGGAAGAGAGAACAATCAGCTCAAGGAACTAGTGAAGAACTTATAAAGCAACTTGGAAAGGGGACAGCAAGAGCTGATTATGTTAAAACAAGATCTAGAACAAATAAAAACAGCAGAGGGAAATAAACCAAGAGTGTCTGAAGGAGGTGAAATACAGCAAATCAAAGAGATCCAATCCGCATTCGCAAACATGGAAGTACAAGAAAATAACTTGGACAAAATTGAGGAGGTCAAGAGTTGGGCACAAGTGGTAAGGGGACGGATAGACAAACAGTGAGAGCTTATAGAGAAACAGGTCAGAATGCAAATAAAAAAAGAAAATGATAGACATGACAGGCTGCAAGTATCATTCTTAAAGGACTGAAGGACTATGGGGAGGATGAGAACACCAACAAATTCTGAAGAGAATTCTTTGGAGACAAATTGCAATGGACATGACACATTTATCAAGCAAACAAGATTGGAGAGATGACAGGTGGAATGGCAAACATGTAAGAGATATACTGAAAAGCATAGAAGACAAGCACAAGATATTAAGGAATAAAAGGTTTCTTAAAGGTACACACATCTACCTAGATGAAGACTTAACCCCCGTACAATAAGAAGAGAGAAGGAAAGGATGGGAGAAGGTGAGGGAAGCAAGAGATGCAGGAAAATGGGCATGGCTACAAAATGGAAAAGCTCAAATCAGCCATCATATGACACACAAGAAATAGGGATTCGGGGTCCCCTGGGAGCAATTGACCTTGGTAAGCTGAAATTGTAGATGCTACCCTTGGAGGAGAGGTCCTAGGTTGGGGCCCATAGCAGAAGGAAAAGATATTATCATTCTTACTGAAACTCATGAGCATGACAGCTGCAAGGTCTCAAATTTTGAAGGATATAGGAAAATATTAGTTTGGAATGAAAGGACTGAGATTGGCAAGGGGTGTGGAGGTATAACGGTGCTTATCAGAGAGGAGTGGTGCAGAATTATAAAAGTTGAGAAAGAATACCCAAATAAACAATCCATATGGCTGAGAAAATAACAGGAAATGAGTTAACAATTAGGCTTGTTGCTTATTACTTTGCACTGAAAGGCTCAAAAACATATATGAAAATGAACTTGGACTGTGAACACACTAATGTGTCGCTAAAAAGTGACATTTCAGTTTTCAGCACCTTGGGGGAACTCTTGATAATAGGGGACTTCAATGCGTGGATAGCAAACAACCAAGCTCTCAATTTCAAAACTGAAGGCACAGTGAAAAGGAATCCATTATGGCTAGAAGAAGAAGAAGATCAGCCTTGGGAAAGGATGTCAGAAGATGGAAATGGGGGTGTTTCACACTATGGAGCAGAGCTACGTAGTTTGTATGACATAGTTATATGTAATGGCATGAAAATGCGGCCAAATTCATGTAACACCACATGTAAAAAGTACAATGGGAAAAGTGTGGTTGGCTATGTTATTTTCTTGCAATGCTCTATTTCTAGATTTATGGAGTTATAATTCTCTATAATATAAGTTTTCTTGGGCCTTTGTTTTATTAAAAATAAGATTTATGGAGTTAGAAGTTGGGGACTGTCTCACAGAGATGAAATCAGATCATAATTCAAGGTTTGACATGCACATTAAAACTAAGCAAGAAGAACAAACCCAGCACGCCCAAAAGAAGATGCCTCTTCAGGGTAAAATCCCTATAAATCGTTAGAATTGTGAACTCTTCAAAGCAGCACTCGAACAAAACTTTCAAGAAGAAGAATCTAACACATCTTGGGCGAAAAATCGTCCAATGAACAACAATACGTTGATCCCATTAATCCACAGGACGCTAAGCACATGCAAAAGATCTAGGCCTAAAAGTGGGAATACAAGTAGTTTTCCGACTAACTCATGGTATGATGGAGAGTGCAAGGAAACAAAGAGAATCTTGAAAGATCTTGGGATGAACAAAGAAAATAAGTAGGCTTATGAAGAGCAAATTCGGTCAAAAGAAAGAAATATATTTGCACACAAGAAGGCAAGAAATAATTTCCCTTGGCAAACATAATCGTAAGGGATTTTGGAGAGAGCTTCAACAAAAGAGAAAGCAAACTGGGAATAATATCACATATGCCCAGTGGTTACGATATGCAAATTTACTCTATGAGCATGATCAAGATAAAGACATTCCCCTTATTATTAAAACAACCATATAGCTCTTTTCCATGGAAGATATTACTCAAGGTATAAAGAGAGTAGGAGGGGGTAAATCACAAGACATAGATGGGCTTCAAGCAAAGTATTTTAAATGGGGTTCGAAAGTCCTCACACCGCACATCAAAACCATTTTCAATGGTATCATCCACGAAGGCTTCCCTACAAATTGGACAACTAGTGTCATTATCCCTCTCTACAAAAGTGGATATATCAGTAATCTATCAAACTACCATACTATCATGGTCAATCCCCTCTTGGGAAAGCTATTTGGTAGCATGATAGAGTGTAGAACTAGCAGTTGGGTAAAAAAAGAAGGGAAAAGAGAAAAAGGACAGGTAGGTTTCAGGCCGAAGCATTCCATTATTGATGATTGTGTCACCCTTAGACTCTTGATCAAAAATGTATGGGATGCCCAAAGAGTGGAAGCTTTTTGTTTCTTTGTGGACTTTAAAAAAGTATTTGACATAGTTCTGTGAGGTAAACTTTAGAGTAGAATGGAAGAGCTCAGAGTGTCAAACCAGTATAGATCAATAGAGTAGTTCATAGACTTTATGAGAAAGTAAGGGCCAAAATCAGAATGGGTGAAGGAATGTTAAGCTACTTTGGAAGTGACATCGGGGTCAAACAAGGATGTCTGCTCTCCCCCACTTTGTTTGGGTTATACATTGATGAACTTGAGGAGCGGGTAAATAGAGTTGATGGAGGCTGCATTAACCTAGCCAACTATGTAATAAGCTACTCTTATATGCAAACGATCTTATCCTAATCGCAAAAAAAGATGATAGTTTGAGGGAGCATCTTAGGGTGCTAGAGTTCTTTTGTTAGGAGGTTGGTATGCAAGTGAACACCAACAAAACCAAAGATAAAAAAGAAGCAAATTAACTTCCTTTTTGACGGAAGGCCACTAGAGGTAGTGGAAGAATACAAGTATTTTAGGATTGATATTCAAAACAAACTTAGTTGGGAGATCTGCAAGGCAAAAATAATTCGAGGGTGGAAAGATTTATATTTGCTACAAAACTGGTGTAGGAGTGCATAGTTGTGGGATTGGAAAACAGAGAAAACCTTGTTTGGTTTAATTGTCACTCTAGTGGTCCTTTATGGTTGTGAGATTTGGGGCAGCAACATGTCAGATTTAAAATGGAGACAAATAGAGAGAATCCAAAATTTTTTAATCATAAGCAGTCTCAAAGTTAAAACTTCAGTTCCTGATGAGATTCTTTTAGCTGAAATAGGGACCTTCCCCATGGAGGAAGATGCTATGACTCGGAGATTAAGTTATTTAAAAAAGGCATAAAGTATGAAGAATCAACCATGGAAGAAGAGCTAAGTAGAAGGAAGATTACATGGATGAAACAAAACAACAAGTGGATGAGCAAGTGGGACATTAGTATGCAAGGTTGCCTAGACAATAAGGAGGAAAAAAAAATGTAAGAGAGAAATTCAGGACAACCATGTGGACAAAGCATCTTGGGTGGAAGAAAACTTTCTATATCGAAGAGTTTAGTTCCATGTGGGAACATGCTGAAAAAACCTACATAGGAGTGGGAATCAAGTGGAAGGTGAAGATATTGATGGCACAATTGAGGACTAGCTCACATCATCTTCGGTGTGAGACTGGTAGGTGGACAACACCCAAGGAGGAGTGGGAAATGAGAATATGCTTATTTTGTAACAAAGGGGTGTGGAGATAGATTGACATTACATCATGGAGTGTGTAGCCTATAGTAATATCCGTATCAAGTATGAAGACACCTTGAGAGTTGACAAATTAACTGACTTGTTTGAGGAGGCAAGGCTTGAAAAGGCGACTAGTTTTTTGATCAAGATCCACAGCAGAAGATCCAATATCAAAAAAGGGTTGGAAAGTTTGCATGAGTGATAGTGCAGCCCTTGTGTCCAACTATTGTGCTAGTGTGGGGCCCTTTTGTTTCAGCTCTTGGTCCTATAGACTGTTTGGTCTCATGGACGTTATTAAAATCTTTCATTCATTCATTCAATATGCGGATTGCTAGAGTTGCCTATCTTGATAAGTGCAAGTCAAGTATGAGTTTTACAACTATGAGACTTATATATTCATAGGTTGTGAATCCTATTGGCTTGATGTAAAATATTATGTTGCCATGTGCAATTTGAACATGTTTTTTTGAAGTTCTTAAATACCAAAAAATTGTAGTCAGGTCAGTGGAGCATTGAATGTGACAACAGTGTTGATATTAATGTCGATTCTTAGTCCATGATTAATGTCTTCTATAGTTAAAACTACAAAATGGACCAATGTATAACTTTCTTTAAACATAACTGGCTATGAAAACAAATACAAGATGGGTTAACACACTTTTCTTAGAATACAAGTGATTGCCAAATAAAGTAGATAGCCTTTTTGTATCGTAATTTATATCTCAACTAAGAAAATAACAAGACTATGTTGTGGCCATTGGCCATTGGAATTACCATTTGTGCCTTGCAGGAGTCTTTTGGTGCAGTACGTACGGTAAGATCATTTGCACAGGAAGATTATGAAAGCTCACGGTATGCAGAAAAAGTAGATGAGACTTTGAAGCTCGGCCTTAAGCAAGCTGTAAGTTTGCAAGATTCTAGGCATATTTCAATTTTGTATACATTCTTTTGTCAAAAAAATATAATGTTTGATCAGTTTGTAGTACATGTTTGGAAATTATGATAATCAAGGCATTAGTATAAACTGTTTTTACCTTTATGCTTTTCTATGAGCAGATGGTGATTGGATTTTTCGCGGGAGGAATGAATGCAGCATCAACTTTGTCTGTTGTTACTGTTGTTATCTATGGTGCGTACTTGACCATATATGGGCCAATGACAACTGGAGATCTAACATCTTTCATACTTTACAGCCTCACAGGTCATTGCTACTTTCTTGACTTTCTTCTCAAGAAATTGAAATGATTGGATACAGATCCTTTAATGAATCAATTACATGATATAAAAAATGTAGGTTTAGGTAGTGTTTGTAGATTTTACTAGTTTTAACATTTTCTGCTACACAACAACTAAGTGATGTATAGTTAATATATACTAATTTTCATTAACGAGTTTGCTAATGTTTTTCTTTTGTTGTGTTCAGTTGGTTCGTCTGTATCCTCTTTATCAGGATTGTATACAACAGCTATGAAGGCTGCCGGAGCAAGTCGGCGAGTTTTTCAGCTACTGGATCGTGTTTCAGGCATGCCAAAACCAGGAAATAAATGTCCTTTACAGTAAGAGTCAGAACTTAAGATTTATGCAGTCTATTATGCTTTTCACAAACTAGGACCCAAATCGAAGCTTGTATTGAAATTGTCTAGATTATTAGTGTCTATGGGAACTTATAATAGCAATACATATATAAGTGTGGTATTTAAATGGATACTAATAGCCAAAGGCCCAAATCTATTGGTTTCTTAACAATATAAACTGGATGCTGAATGTGACAGTGATCAAGAAGAGGGAGAGGTTGAAATCAATGATGTTTGGTTTGCTTATCCTTCACGTCCCAACAATATGGTTCTCCAGGTATTGAATAGATTTCTTATGTTTAGATATTTATTTTGTGCCTAAATGCTTCATATCACTTGCCTTCCAACACAATTAAATGATTTATGAAAGATCAAATTAATTAAATTGCAATTGTTATTGGTTTTTCCGAACTACATTTGGTACTTGGCTAGATGTTGTATATTTATTACCTCCCTTGCTATACCTATTTTCTCGTTTCCAACTGCTATACATGTTTTAAGATGGGTTGAGTGATTAGGCTGCCACAATAGTGGTGGAAGATTAGGCTGCCACGATGGGTTATGTAATGATCAAAACTATGGCTGTAGCCAGTAGCATTTCAGATGGTTTTCTTAACGTAGGACATCATGGATATAGCAAGTGGGTCAGCTCTAGAATGGGTAGAAAAATTGACAATAACATTTCTGTATGAGGAGAAAATTGATACCGGAGGGTGAAGATATATGGAAGACTCGACTCCACACAATGTTTAGAGATGAATATTCTAAGCCGGAAACCTAATGTGGAGGGTAAAATGACGAGTCTTGTGATGGTGGAATGCCCAGTGATCCAACCAGTGTGGATGCTTTGCATAAAAGTCTATAACAGCAGCTTCCAAACGTTTCTGGGTAGAATTAGTAACAATAACATTTCTGGATGAGAAGACTACTTCTACCTGAGGGTGAAGATATATGGAGGACTATACTCCACAATGTTTAGAGATGAGTATCTTAAGTTGGAAATCTGATGTGGAGGCTAAAAAGGTAAGTGTCATGTGATGGTGGAATGCTCAGTGGTCCAACCAGTGTGGATACTTTGGATGAAAGCCTATAACATCCGTTTCCAAACATTAATACTGGGGATAAACCCTAGGAAAATTGTCTAATATTCCTTTCAAACATAGTCAACTGATGTTAAAGTGGGATCCATTCCGTGGAATAACAATGTGGCAGCTATTTATAGTGAAAAACATAAGGTATATTTGATAGAATAATAAAGCTTCCAAATGAAATATGAAACAGCAAGTTTGCACTCAATCAAGGATCAGGGAAGGGACTTAGTAATTAATCTGGAAAAAGAGTTCCAAACAGACTGGGTTTGCAGGAAGGTCTGCAAATCTACTCAAAAGGATTTTCAAAGTAGTATGGAAGCGTTCCTTAAAGGTTTCTTGAAGATCAATTTTGATGGGGCACTCCAAGGTAATCCGGAAATCAAAGGAAAGGTTGCATGGTCTTTCTGTGACATGGGATTGGTATTCTAATAACCAGGCTGAACTACGGGCTGTATGCTTGGTCCTGCAAATAGCTTTGAGCTTTGGATTTCTCAAGGTAGTTTTTGAGTGTGATTTGCAGCTTATTAGTTCATGTTCAGGTAGAACCAACAAGGGTTATATGACTTCTGTTTGGACTGGAATCATATGAAAAACAAAGGAAGAATTCAAAATTATCTCTTGGCAACACCTAAGGTGCTCAGGGAATAAAATGGCGATCCCAACGGTAGATATTACAGCAAGTAGCATTTAGAAAGGGTTTGCCATAAATATATTTACTATGATGGTGTGAAGAACAGCAATCATTTGCTTCTCATAGATGGGCTTTAGCGAATTCTTCCCTTTGAGCCAGTGACTCTCAAATGTGACGGGTTGTCCTCCTTGCATGCGTACTGCCCCTGTTCCATGCCTTAATGCATCACATTCCACGATGAGGGTCTTCGAAAAATATGGGGTACCCAGTACTGGGGTGGTGCACATGGCCTCCTTAAGTGACTCAAATGCCTTCGGTAGCCGCTTCATTCTATCGGAATTAATCCTTCTTCAAAATTGTTGTTAGTGGTGCAGCTATGGTGCCATAATTTTTTACAAAACGGCAATAGTAACTTGTCAGCCCTAGGAAGCCCCAAAGGTTCTCGAGGGACTTTAGGACTTTCCATTCCACCATGGCCTTGGTCTTGTGGGGGGTCTACTTTTACACCTTCACGGGAGACAATGTGACCCGTCACCCAAGTACTCCACCTCTTTCACTCCAAAAGAACAATTGGAAGGCTTGGCGTCAAGTTGATGTTGTTCTAGAGTCATTAAAACTTGATCCACATGCAACAAGTGTTCTTCCCATGTCTTGCTATATATCAATATGTCATCAAGAAATACCAAGACAAAATTTAGCAGAAAAAGGCCAAAAGATATAATTCATCAAGCTTTGAAATGTAGATGGTGCATTGGTGATGCCAAAAGGCATCACTAGAAACTTCTAATATGTCTGAAGTGTTGTTTTATGAATATTGTGACCTCGAATTCTGATTTGATGATATCTAGATTGAAGATATAATTTGGTAAAATAAACAACACTATGTAACTCATCTAGCAAATCTTCAATTACAAGAATAGGGACCTTATCATTTATTGTGTATTTGTTGAGCTCCCTATAGTCTGGGAAAATGTGCTAAGTGTCATCCTTCTTATGCACCATCACTACTAGAGAAGAGTAAGCACTCTGGCTATGATGAATAATACCCGCTTCCAACATCTCTTGTACCATCTTCTCGATCTCACTCTTTTGTAGATATGGGTACCGATAAGGTTTGATCAGTGATGTTGGATGGTTGACTTCCTAGTACTAGTTAAATGTCATGATCATGATCTCATTTGGGAGGCAAACCTTTTGGCATTTCCCCAAAAATAACTGAGTGCCCATTAATGATGGATTGTAGATCTGACAATATATGACCTTTTGACTGTTGTGCTTCTATTGAAAATAATTGTGGCACAAACCCATTTGCACCTTGGCTACGCATCTTTTGCATTTGATGAGAGCTCACCAAATGTGGAGACTTTGCACGCAACCCTCGTAGTCTGAAAGGTTTACCCTTTGAATGAAAATGCATGAATAACTCTTGGAAGTTCATCTCAACAGTTCCCAAGGTAGTAAGCCATTGGACTCCCAACACGATGTCTGCACCCCCATGGAGATGGTATACATGGGACAATTTAGTAGGTAGTCTTCCATAGAGAGTAATATTATGGTATTTTCTTGAACAACTTATTGTACCTCCATCGGCAATCATGGCCTGAAACTTTGGATTCAAATAAACAGAACAATTCAAGTGCATAGCCAACTTATGATTGATGAAGCCGTGAGTATTTCCCAAATCAATCAACACTGTCACCCCCTTTTTCTTCAAGAATCCCACTACCTTGAGGGTTTGTTGGGTGCTAATGCTTGAATTTTCATGGAAAGAGATCATTGGTTGAGGATTTCCTAACTCCTCTGGTACAACATCCCCAATTTCTCCTTCATCCTCTTGATCTTTGTTGGGACCCTCAATACAGAATAACTTCTTTTCAACACATTTATGTCGCCAACTATACTTGCTATCACAATTGAAACATAACCCTTTAGCCTTTCTTTCTTCAATTTGTTGAGGTATCAGTCTTGTAGGTTGAGGAAACGATGTTGATGGGTTGCTATGATCTCTGATGGTAGTACTTTCCTGCCTCTTGCTAGATAAGTGTTTTTCCTCTATCACATGTGCTATGATAATAGAATAAAAAATATTAAGTGGATTAAACATGCATGCCTCATGTTCAATATGGTCTTTGAGACCTTCCAAAAATAGGTCGTTTAGATTTTCATCCATAATCATCTCTACACATAGAGATAGGTTCTAGAATTGATGAACATGATCCTTGACTGATAATTTTTGACGCAACTTTGCCAATTAACTGAAGCAGTCCTCTGTTACACTAATATTATAGTACATTTGTAGCTCCTTCGTAAACATTGCTTAGGTGACACTGAGAGCCTTCTTTTTCCTTTGAGCACATAACCATCGATATCAAATGAATTGTTTAGTGTCTAGATATAAGGATGCCATTGTAACCTTCTTCGTTAATCCTTAACTGACCATGTTTGATGCAACTTTGTCAATTGGCTGAAGTAGTTCTCCATTACATTACCACTATATTGCTCATATGGGTATTGATGTAGATCAAAAACATTCTCCATTTGGTTGATCTAGTTGAGGGGGGTCCTTTCTATCAAACTTACATATGCTCAGCTTTGGGAGTAGGTATTGCGGCCCAAAATTAATGCTAGTTAGGGAGAATGCCAGTCAGGAGGAATGTTGTGCAACGTTTGAATCACGATTGCGATATTTGCTAGATCCACCTTGAGTTGTTTGATAGGCTAACTAAATGTTTTTGCACACGTTAGTCATATCTCCTTTCATAGCCTCCACATCTCCTTTCCTCAAATCCACATCCCCTTTCATCGAATCTACATCTCCTTTCAACACCTCCACATCTCTTTTCATTTTACGACACATCATGTCCACATCTTCTCGAATATCACTGCACAAAATCTCCTAGTTCAATTGCATGTTGTGCATACTCTTTGCAAGGGGCTGCATTTTGTCATCCCCCAAAAAAGACAACATTAAAAGTTCCGGAAAATTCAAATTCCGACTTGAACTCCTTGTTTGGAGTTTTCCCTAGAGTGGCTAATTCTTGTCCTTGGGCTCTAGTTGATCTCCTTTCATGGCATTAGGGTTTCAGGATGATGTCGGCTCGACCGATACAAACACCGAGAACAAATCCCCCTTAAAATTCACAGAGATTTTGGGAAATGTAAATAAGCTAGATAAAGTCCAAAATTTATGGCTTGTGGATCGAATTTGTGAAAAAACACTAAAATGAAGATAATTATTGCAAAAAAAATTAGAATAAATCTAGAATTCGGAGGGTAGATTTCTCTAATAATGTCGCAGCTTTAGTAAAAAAATTGCAGAAATTTATAACGGTTTAAGAGATATAGGTGAATCCAAAAAAATAGGGTTTTGACCTAATTTTGGCCTGAAGCGAAGCTCTGATACCTCTTCTAATGAAATTACTTAGATATATCCAAAGAATAACAACAATAGAACACCAAATAATAGAGATAAGTTCCGAATATTAAGTCTAAATGAACTAGCCACTTTGAGGGGGCAACCAACCTTCAATAAACTCAAATGCTCAATATGATGATCAAATACTTGCTACTACCTCCTATATATACCTTACCTAAGCTATACAAACCACCTAGGTTGACCCTACTATTAATATGAAGCATATGACAAGGAAAGAGATTCTGTTAGCCACAAGTTGCTCATACATAACTCGATACATGTTATAGGTTAGGGACAACATAGCATGAATAATCGACTAGTAAAAACATGCCTTCCAATAGTTCCAATATACATGATGACTTCATTATGCCGATAGGCATTCTATAATGGCAGACATGGGAGGTGGTGGGAGGCTGTAATTTTTCGTGCATAAACATTATATTTGACATCCATTTGACTGTCGCAGGATAATTTCATCCATAAATTTGACATCCATTTAAATGTCACCTAGAAGTTTTTTCTTTTTTCTTTGAGAAGTCAATTGAAATATCGTAATATCTTGGCCATGGTAGGATTTGGAGCCTGTTGTTTTTTTCGTGGAAAGAGGTTTACGAGCTTGACACATAAGTGTAGTTAGATTGATGTCATTTGTTACCAATCAATGGGAAATTTTCAGGCGTGGTAATGTAGTTATTAATCAATGTGGTATACGTAAAATGTAATATAAGCGCCTAGAGATTGATATTTATCAGCGTTTTTGATAGATGTATTTAAGATATCTGTACTAGCTCCAAGCGCCAATTAAAACAGCGAAAGCTGTCACAAGATTACAAAAAATCCCCTAGTAGCCAAGAAAAAAATGCCAACAAAAACAAAATAAGGGGTTGGGTTTGAGAATCATGAATATTGTTAATTTAGCTTTGGGAAAAAAGATGGCATGGAGAGTATATAAAGAAAATCACATGCTTTGGAGCAGGGTGGTTGGAGGAAAGTATTGGACAATTAAGAAGTTGGAAGCTATTCACTTTAGATTCTCTTCCATATGGCTCTCAGGCCTGTATTTTTTTATATGGTGTATCCCTTAAATCAAAGAGGACTTGAGATGGAACGTAAGGAAGGGTGATAAGGCTTTTTTTCGGGATGATACCTGGGCAGAGTCAGCTCGTTTGACTCAAAATGAAGAATTTGCTAATCTAAAGGTCTATGCAAGAAGAACTTGGGTTGACAAGGTTAAACACTATC
Organism: Taxus chinensis; assembly: GCA_019776745.2. Taxonomy (NCBI): domain Eukaryota; kingdom Viridiplantae; phylum Streptophyta; class Pinopsida; order Cupressales; family Taxaceae; genus Taxus; species Taxus chinensis. The sequence goes on along the minus strand of CM034151.1, from coordinate 277,843,217 downwards.
TCAAATATCTAGAAGGAAGATAAAAATGGAAGCATTTGGAATGGTCTCATCCTTTTGATAGAGATAAAATTACAGTTCTGGAAGATATGTTGAAAAATAACATTCTTTCAAATGTGAGAGGGAGTGATCAGTTTATAAGGGTCAAGAGGCGTATGGAAATTTCTATAGAAAATGTGAAGGGGAAATAAGGCAACACCCAGCCAAGATTGTGTGGCTCAAGCATGGACTTCCAACAGAAATTCCTTTATGGTTAGCAATTTTAGGTAAGGCACTAACATATGATGCTCTCACCCATAGAGGATTTCATATCCCTTCAAGATGTCGTTTATGCAAGATCATCTTAGAAGATAATGATCATTTGTTTTTGCATTGTAAGATGGCATGGGAGATTTGGTGAAGATTCTTTAGTAAAATAGAAGTACAATGGGCTGGTCCATGATCAGTAAAAGAGTGGATATCACTGTGGCCAATAAGGCTTTAGAATGGGATTTTGAAGGTCATTTGGATAGTTGAGCCATTATAAATTGGAATCTATGGCTAGAAAGGAAATCAATTATTTTCAGGGAGAAGGAAAATTCGGTGTGGAAAAAATAAAGGCTTCAATATTAGAGTTGGTAAATACTTGGAAACCCAGATTAAATAAGTCAGTTGAAGAAGATGAGGAAATTCTAAAAAGGTGGAAGTTGATTAAGATACTTGATAATGGCTTTGGTGGGAATAGGTGGAAGAAACCTCCTAAAGAATGGCTTATGATTTTTATGGAGTTGCAAGATGAAATTTAGGATTAACTCAACCTCTATCAATGTTTTCAGTTCACTTGGGACTGAATACAAACAATGAGGCAAAAACAATCTATACCTTGGTAGGAAAAGGACCAAGAAAAATGAATGGTAGAATCTTCACACGGGACACAATGAAAATTCTTGCAATCACAAAGGGACAATGCAATGACTATAAAATAAACAAAGTATCATTCAAGAAATTAAGATGGAATTTGAAAATATTGAGATTTTATGGCAAGATGGTTTACAGTCATCCTTTTCCATCCAAGGCACTGAAGCTATCATCAAGAAATTGTACCAAAGTGGAGGTCCTTGCTCTTCTTTAAAATTTGTACAATTTGGGATCAAAAAGAGGAAAGAGTTATATGGATAAAATATTGTCTTTATCTGTTCTCTATTGGAAAATAGCTCTGATCATCATTTAGGAAATGATCTAATAGTATGAAGGCCAAGAAACTCCTTAGAATGGACTCACTCCAATAGACACAAAAGACTGCAAAGGTACAGGGAAAGGATAAAATAGATTACTCCATATCAGAATGCTTACATTACATTACATCCACCATGTCCATCACTTCTCTTCTATATACAGAGAGATAAGGAGTATACATAGTTTGTGCATGAACAAGGCCCCCTTTCCCTATTGGCCACATAATAGACACATGCTATTGGCCTATACAGAGGTGACATTTATTAATGGTGGTGGCATTTAATGCCCATTTATCCTATTTTAATCTTAAAGAAGTGTGACAAAGCACACTTACTATAGAAGCCAACTTAAATTAACCGAATATTAGGTGCATATTAATCATTGTGCCAACGCCCCCAATTAAGTGCAACTTAAGGAGGCCCACACACAACAAGAAGGCTAAGAATCCTATGAAAATGGCTCTCCACAATCAGGCTGACAAAGTATCCCTTTACAATAAAGTGCACCGGAAAAAATGAGACACATCACAAGGGTCTCTTAGAAATACCTATAAATCAGACTACGTGACTTGAGGTGTTGAAATATGCTACAAGGCATCTGAAGAAGCAATACAACACACAAGCAGTACAACAAAATGCTGAAAAAGGATGGGTTGTGATCCATTAGTGAAGAGAGGTGCATTGGATGGGCTGATTCACCATTGAAGAATGTGCAAATGAATGGTCACCTAGTGAAGAACTCAAAACTATACGAATGGTTCGAATCCACTACTTGATCACTGAAGAAGACAAAGAGACACTGTATGCACTAGAATAGCTCAATACATTGAGATTGTCAATTTTTCAAGTGAGGTGTCGAAAATGGGCTGATTCACCATTGAAGAATGTGCAAATGAATGGTCACCTAGTGAAGAACTCAAAACTATACAAATGGTTCGAATCCACTACTTGATCACTAAAGAAGACAAAGAGACATTGTATGCACTAGAATAGCTCAATACAATGAGATTGTCAATTTTTCAAGTGAGGTGTCAAAAATACAAAAGAGCTCACTGAATGATTGCCATCAACTGAAGAACTGCCAGAAGTAGATGTTGAGATGTGCCACAACAAGGGTAAGCAAGGGAACTACACACAAAATTCAAAGAAAACATTATAACCACACTCATCCTTTAATGTTGACTGGGTGGAGTGGATGAAAATATTTGTATGAGTGGTTTGAATCCACTACTCAAATCTTGAAGAACTGATAGATGTTGGGGATGCTAGATAGTAACTGTGTCAAGTGAGTTGTAGAAAATACAGGAAAAATCTCACAAATAGTTGAAATCTATCAAAGATGCAATTAATGGTGATGTGAGAGACAAAGTACCCAACAACTAACATAGGAAAAGGGTGTGAGACAAGACACACACTCACATGAAGGTAGACAAGGCTAAAACAACAAACACCCCTTGACACTTTATAGATTAATGCAAGTACAATATACATCCCCAAAAAAACAAAGAAGGCAGAGACACCATATTCACCAAAATAATTTCATACAATAAGATTGTCAATCTATCAAGAAAGACCATTCTCAATATGATATTTGCTCCAACAAGGGAGCATTGTTGGTAGTATAAAAAGTGTGCGGGCGATGCAAGTGAATGGTGGAGGAACTACATTGGTAGAGTCCACACAAGGAGCATTGACGACACTACCACAACTGGTTTGAAATCCATATGAAATGAAATCAGATGGTATAAGAGGATGCTTGCATATGATTTGGTGTCACATCCACAAACAGTGCATGCAAGGAATCATATGAAGATGTGTCAAGACTCTCATGCTTTACAAAAATAAACTCAGGTTTCTCATGCCTTAGAAAATATGTAGCAAAACTCATGTGTTACTCAATATCCTCATGAAGAGTGGAGTGAACAAACCCATGTATTGAGCTTGTACAAAGTTGTCCCATGAAGTTGAAGCGAATGCTCAATAGCCAATGCCGTGGCAAACAGTCCAGTGAATAGGTTGAATGGGGGGAAATAGTGTCGTATAATTGCTTACCAATACCTCTTCCAAAATTACCCATGGAACAGAGTATACTTGAGCCAGTGGTTTGCTTCTCAAACAAGCCAAGCACATATGTTGGTGGATCTGAAGTGGGGGTTGGAATAGGTGCAGCACAAGGGCATCAAATACAAAAGTCAACGATTGATTTGCAGGTTACAGTCTAAAAGAGCATAGAAAGGATGTGTACCAGAATTTGGAACATGTTGTGTCACATGGTCGACTAGTATCAACGGAAGGGGTGTCCATAGTGTCAATCTGATGTTGCAAGTGTACAATAGTGTCCTGTAATGAGTGAATGAGGGCTTCCTTACTAAAAATGAGCGAGAAATATTGAGGGTTGCTTCTTAAGTTTCTTCTTCGCTTCAACAAATTTAACCATATCCTCCATAAGTGCACATGCTTCAAAGAACATGTCATTGTCCAACTACAGATTATTATTGGTCTGCGTGACGGTGTGGATACCTTGGCACAAAGCCATTATAATAAAGCAAGAAAAAAAAACTCCTTGGAAGAAAACCTCTAACTAAAACACATTCAAAAGATGAGAAACCTTCCAGCTACAGTTTCACAATATTTTCCTTTATACAAGGTTTGGTTCAAAAGCCAAGATGAAATAGGCCTCCCAGAATCTATATTCTAGACCAACAGATGTAGAATGTGATCCCTCCCGCAGAAATAGGTGACACTATATATAGTATGTTTACAAATGTTTTACAGTATATATTTATACAAATTTTGCTGAGAAATAAAATCTCAATATAGAAAAGAAAAAATATGAAACAACAACTGCGAAGAGCACAAAAACTCACACTTCTGAAAAACATGTAAATCAGACACAAAACAAAATTTGTGGCTCCTATAAGATTGGAAATCAGGGAGGTGCACAACAAAATCTGGCGAAAACTACAAAAATTGGAAAAACAAGTTGCCCAAAATGTGATGGTGACCTCGTAATTGTGTAGATCTCGTAATCCCAAAAATTTACAACTCAAAATCCACAATAATTTTTATTTTATTTTAATTTTTTTTTTATTAGCTACAATTCACTAATGGAGCCCAGTTACACTACAGCTTGCTGTTGCATCCATCAAGTGCTAGGTTTAATGTAAGCCCTAGCATAGTTTCTATAGTGGCCAGACACCAAAAGTGACACACTCACGTTGAAACAGCCATACCATCAAAAAATGAGTTGTGGGATAGAGGCGGTTTCAAGTGGCATAAGGGATTTCTATATGCAGGCTAATTAAACCCCAACAGAAATGGTATGCAATAAATTCACCAAGAATCCGAAATTTGAAACTGTCATTTCTGTAGCATTCTCTAAGTTAGTGGAAGTGTAGGGAAGTCCACAATTTATTTTTGCGGATTCTTGGTTGTAAATTTTTGGGTATTACGGAAAACAATGGGCAAAGTGAAAAAATTCACCCTCCTAGGCCTTCAGGATCAAAAGTTATGAGCCCCGGAAGAAAAATGCTTCAAAAAAGAGGCCAAATGAGCAAGGGGCAACACTTGGGGGGTAAATCTGTGAGCCATGGGTCACGTGTGTGACTAGCCACTACCCTTAGCTGCTAGTGGTTAAGGGTGGTGGTTAGCACTAGCCTCTAGTGGTTAAGGTTGGTAGCTAGCACTTGCCGTAAGGGCTAGGGTTAGGACAAGAAGTCTTCCACTACGCAACTGCAACTTCAAACAAATGCCAGAGGAGTTCTACAGATCTAATTTTCGCAAACATAGACTTGGTGGAAGATCTCAGAGGAAGAATTTGAAAATATAAAGTTTGAGTCTTCAACCTACAAAAAATACAAAAAACTTACTGAAGAGCCTGCTGGTCCTTGCTTCTCCTTGGAGTGTTGAACTTCAAAAATTAAACAAAAATCAACAACGCGTCCAAAGAATTCAAATTTCTTGTTGAAATTTTGTAATATCCCCTTAGGGCATAAAATTCTGGAAATCCACATAAAATCCTTATAACAAAATATGACAGAAGTCTGATTTTAGTTCAAACCCTTAGGATAAAAAGACAGCAATCTGAATTCTTCCTTTATTTATCAAATATCATCAAAATAAAGATACCCAAATGTTGGGAAACATAGATGATGTCTCTAATAACATGGATTTGATAAATAAATCAGGTTTACATCCAAAACTGAATTTATTTATTTTTATTTCAGACTGAAAATGAATGCAGAGGTACATCTGACCGTATAGGCAAAAATTTTACAAGGGAGAGGCTCCAACTGACTGAAAATGGAGACTTGAGGCAGAATATGGTTGTATGCAAACCCTAGCATCCAACACACAGCCTTCAATGTGGTTCGCCCAGCTCTAGAAGTGGTTCGCCCAGCCCTAAGAGGGCTCCCAAACACAGTATCAACACCTCTAAACTAAACCCCAACTGAGAATATGATGCCCTAATTGTAAAAATTCAGGAATCTGCCCTGGAAGTGTGCCCTAGATGACAAATCTGATCTGCACTTGTAAATCCTTGATGAAAGCCCAGTTGTAACCCCTGTAGTGGAGTCACCTCTAAAGATCTGGAGGATTTTCGTCATCAAATCTGCAGATTAGGAGGGTCTTCGTCCTCTAACCTTGTGCAATGAAGGTTTCCGTCCTCAAATTGCAGAAATATATAAGCATTAGCTCAGACACCCAATCTGAAATGATATTATGGCCAAAGATGATCTCAAATGACCCCCACACTCTTCTTTTATAATTTTTCATGTCACGTTCCACGATGAAAGAGTCCCAAAAGAAACTTTCTCTTTTCTATTTCCTAATTGATATTGCTTTATCAAAAATTAACTTTTTATGATAATAAAACATAAGAGTCTTAGATAAAGTTACTTTTTGACACTTAAGTTATATTATTAATTTATTAATACTTTATTTAAAAAGGGGACATGACAAATTTGTATTTTTTCTTGAACGTTTATGAGATAAATAATGTGACTATCCCAAAAAATCAGAAATTTTCCAGGATCTGAAATGCCCCCTTAAACCATCCGAAAAAAAGTCTTGGCCCAGACATAAAATATCTAGATGGTATTTTTGAGGCTAAAAAACATGCTAGGGTTTGGAGAAGTATGTGGAAATTCAGAAAAGGCTGAAACTCTTAAGAAATCCACAACTGCCACCTAGAGGAGACTAGCTCTAGTACATGTTGGAAAATAGCTCTGATCATCATATAGGAAATGGTCTATTGGTATGAAGGCCAAGAAACTTCTTAGAATGGACCCTCTCCAATCTACATGAAACACTTTGCAAATGTATGAGGAATTGATAAAATAGATTATTCCATATCATAGCACTTTAATACATTGAATCCACCATGTCGACCATCTCTCTCCAAAGAAATGAGGGTTATATAATATATATAGATCATGCGAAAGCTAGCTTCCCGTTCCGTATAAAGGTGGCATTTATGAATGGTGGTGGCAGTAAATTCCCACTTAATTTAAACCTTAAAAAGTTCTACAAAGCACACTTAGTATAGTAATTGATGTAAGATAATATTAGATGCATATAGAATAATACACCAACACACTGATTTTCATGTTTAAATCAAAAAGAAAATAATGATAAAAAACAAAGAGTGTTATGGATAAATGTAAGACATTACATCCACCATGTCCACCACTCTCTCCAATATGCAAAGAGATGTGGGGTATGTGTAGCTTGTGTAAGAGCAAGCTCCCCTTTCCCTATTTGCCACATAATAAGCTTGTGATTGGCCCATATAGAGGTGAAATTTATTAGTAGCAGTGGCCGTGGCATTAAATGCACACTTATTTTATTTTAAGCCGAAAAAAGTGTGAAACACACTTAGTATGGTAGCTAACCTAAGTTAACTTAATAATAGGCGCATATAGAATATTGCACCAACACACTCATTGACTTTTCATGTTTAAATAAAAAAGAGGAGAATGATAAAGAAGAAAGAGTGATGGATAAATGATGAAAGACACTAGCTTTTACTTTTGGTAACTTTCTTGTAATTGGAATATGCTTGGAGCTGAAGAAGGGATACTTTCCTATAGACGGAAAGTTGGAAACGCATATGCAATTTTTTATTTTCCTAGTTTGGTTTGTCGGTGCCAATTGGGAGTTGGCATCTTGGCCAACAATTTTTCTGTTTAGGGTCCCTTAACCCTAGGTACCTTTAGCAAAATTAAATGAATAAAGCCTCAAAAAAATGTAATAATTTAGAAATATTTAGCAATACTTACACAACACATTCTAATATTGAAGTACACTTTATGAAAGGCTGGGAGACAATAGAAAACATTCTGTTTTAGGAGCTTTCAAACAAGATCAAGCCAGAAACCTTTGCCTCCATGAGAATCCTACAAAAATAGCATTATTCCTTAGTGTTAGTCTGTTAGAGAACATATTCCCGGAAATGTCCAAAAACTTATTGCTCCTACACTTCATTGTTTGTTAGATTCCTACTTTACCGATATTGTTAGCAATGGTTGAATAATAGTGAAATGTCTTTTTGTAGAAGATAATGCTGATAGAGAATTCCTTCATGTATGGAGCTCCCTTGTTTCCCATTTCAATCAGTTGATTGTAATGTACCCAAAACGACATATAAATGCATGCAACGGATTTCCCCAAATTCTGACTTAGCATATACCACAAAACTTTTATAAATTGCAGATCTGGAATTAATTCCAGAAAATGTGATTCACCAAAATTATAGAAATTCTTTAAAGATGAATAAAAATAACACTTATCAAAATGGAACAGCTGAATTTAGAATTTAGAATGCATAAATAAAAGTACCAATTTAAGACTCCAAAGATGGCTGATTTATTTATTAAAATTCTGCAAACCCTTGTCTTCAGACTCAGCAGGAAAGATGATGTTTTGGAGCCAAAACCCACTCCAAAAAAAATGATGTAGATCACTAAAAATCAGAACTTATAACAGCAACCCAGATCTGATTTTCATCCACCCTCAATACTCGAAATAAAGAACAAACTTCAGCAACACTTATCTCCTTCAAACCCTACTTCAAATCAGCCTTACAAGTCTTCAATCACTGCTGGAAAATACCCAAGAAGAAGAGTTTCTGTTCTTCTCCTCAATCTCAAGAGGGTTTTCTTCCTCAAGAGTAAATCTCTAAGGGTTTTCGTCCTTAGAAGATTGCTGATGCAAGCTCAAAGCACAACATGCAAATTCAGATTTATAAAAATAGAAAGGATGCTCTCTACAAGCAAGTCAACTTGCTTTTATAGACGAGTTTGACTTAATGGCCGCTCTCAACTTCCAATCAGCTCTCACTTCATTCATTTAATGCTTTTTTTCCTTTGTTCCATCCCACAAGGAGGTCGCATTTTCTGAAGGAAAAATAAACATTATAAATTGATTTTATCCTTTTCTAATTTTATTTATTATTTAGAGTATAATAAATTAATATAAGTGTCTTTATAATATTTATTTTTTGTACGCACTTTATAATAATTTATTATGACTAAAGTTCCCCCTTTTGTTCATCCATTAGCCGTTGGGGAAACCAAAAATAGGCTAAGGGTCTTCGATGGGTTATTTTAGAAAGAGGGACATTTCATTGATAAAACTTTTGTAGACAAACGTCTTAAGCCTTCTTTTTGTATTCATGTCTTACTTGTACCACTTTGGGCTTTAATAAGAAAATTCTCTGTTACAAAACATGTTATAATTTTTCATTCAATAATTTGCCCAATATATGTCTATTATTATATTTCTTTATCCTTTTCACTACCTTTGATCAGTAAGCACAAGAGCAAAAAATACATGTAATCTATAAGAAATATTTATTTAACTTTTATAGATCTATAGGTCTCTTGATTTTTGAGGGAAGTTCTAGGAAATTTATTGAGATGTTAGATGAAAGCTCCTCATGTGTTGAGATGTATGCATACGTGTCTCCTAGAGGGGAACATGTTTCTAAGATGAGATACAAGTACCAAGGGTCATGGTACAAACTCCTAGGTTGCTATGTTATCAGTTGTTTTCTAAATTTGAATTACATTTTTGATGTTGTATTTGCTTCTATATCCCTACTCGTATCTAAGTTTCAATTAACTTTGAAAAATATTTTTCTATTTTTCTGATTTCCATGTAGCCACAAAAACACAGTGGCAGTTAAAAACAATATCAAATATGACATTTTGCTTTCGTTTAGAGGAGATATTTAACACACAAATTTTAAGTTGTCTACAATATGGCCAAAAATGTAGTACGGTAAAACATCAAAAGAAGGGGGTGGTAAAAATCTTGGTTAGCTTGAATGGAGAAACGATCAAAACCTGATCTGCGTGTAGCTCTTCCTGTGACTATGGTGTTAAAGGGCATGGCCCTCGACTATGGCTTAACCCTTTCCTAGAGTGTCAAGTCTCCCTTGCGATCTGGTACTTCGATAGCTTATGGTAGATTGTACTCGCATTTGTCTGAAGAGGGCTTAGTTTATACCAGAATTGAGAGTTCCCCAGGTTTTTTGCCCTTAAATTGTGAGGATATTCCTGTTTCCGGTGTTTGGATGTCCAATTCGTAGGAGCCTTGAAGTCATCGTTGTGTAACTCAAATGATGGCAGGTCGACACTTAGGGTTGGATCGTCATTAGAATTTGACTCTACTCTTGGCAACCAGGTTATGATGGGGTTGGAGGGAGTTTCTGTGGGTTTTTCCCTCCCCTCTTCACCCATTGGCTTGCTTGTGACTGTCGATAATAAGCTTGCTCTCATTTTTAAGGAGGCTTTTGGATTTGATGTTTCTACTTCCCATGGCATTTAGTTCTTCAACAATCCCTCCTTTAACCTACCTAAATCCTCTTATGATTGGTCACCTCTATCTTCCTTGGGGGCTGTTGGAGTGGTGTGTTATAAATTGGGAGGCCAAGGGACTTTCATTGAACTCTTATTGGGGTTTGGCTCCGAAATATGCGTGCCTTTTGTTTAGCTAAGACTTCGCAACTCGCCATGTGTTGTAGTACGGTACATTGAACATTGTTGGTAGTCTGACGCATAGTTAGCATACTCAGCGATTGCTCGCTGAGTTGGCGAGTATTTTCCAAAAAAATCCCAAATGAATACTCTCCTGAAAAACTCGCCACCTGAGTTTTGGCGAGTATTCCCGAGTATTTTTCAATGTCAATGATGATGCAATTTTGTATCGTATTTTTATTCAAATCTAATAGAAAACACTTCTCCAACATTTTATGGGCTCATTTGATACATTTTGTAGTTATGTGTTGCTTAAAATTTATGTTTTTTAAAGAAATTGGCGTATTTTTCAAGTTGCCGAGTATTCCCGAGTATTGGTCGAATATTGCCGAGTTTTTGCCGAGTCAATTTTTTTTTGGTCTGCTGAGTATTTGCTGAGTACGAGTATGTGAACTATGGTCTGACGTATGTCCAATCATGGTAGGCGAACTTCAACCCTGAGGATCATGGCCAAGCCCATTATCCTTTTTGGTTGGAGTACCCTTCTTTCCTTACTAATTTGTGCCTCTTTGCAAATCTTTTTATTGGGCAGTTTGGCAAACTCATCTCGGATGGTTGCCAGAACTCATTCCGCCCAAATCCTCGGGTTTGTGTAAAAGTGGACCTGAAGCGGAAACTTCCCCCTTTCATCTTAGTTCGTACCATAGATGGAGCCCAACAACATAAGGTCTGCTATCTCAATCTTTCGAATGCCTGCTTTGCATGTCAAGCAAATAATCATTTCATCAGAGACTCTCCTCATCATAAGCCCAAACAGGGTGTAATGGCTTGTGAAGAAGGGAACCCAACTCCTTCCTCATCCAAAAGCTTGGGAACTAGGGGCTCATATGAAGTTTTAGATTTATCCAGTAAGGGGCTCAGAGGATTTGCTATTGGTGCTTCTAATTCTAATTTTTCGGGACATGAAGGTGGCGATACCCTGTCTTCTAGTGACTCATATTCTGGTGTATGTTGTGTTGGTGGTTCTAACTCAAGTATGCCCGGTTTGGTGAACTCTGCCAAATGGTCTGGGGATCAACCTTAGACCAACATTTCTTCTTTGGAGGTAGGTCCTCTTCAGGTCCCTCAATCCTTAGGTAATGATGCTTCTTTTTTTAGGTCCAAATGGTATGGAGATTGAATCCATTTGGCAGGTTAAGAGAAACAAGAGGAAAGTAGCTTCCTCACATGCTCGTGTGGACAAAGGTGAGGTGGATTTTAGCATTAAATTGTGTAGGAATTCGAATAGAGATGTGATGATTCACTCTTCGAAGCATCATGTCCTGAGCTTGGAGATAGACAACCAATCTAGTAGCTTTGCACTTCTTCCTCTTTTGGAATGAAGATCACTTTCTTGTGTTGGAACATGTGTGGGATGACAATTCCTAGTCGTAAGCAGTTTGTGTGTGGTGTTTTGCAGCGTTGTAGATTGGATGTGGCTTTCCTTGAAGAAAAACCATTCTGGTTTTGAGCTCAGAATAAGGATGAACTATTGCTGGAATGGCACTTTTTGGGCCTCTCAACATTGTCAAGGGAGTGGGTGGTGTTAGAATATGTAAATAAGGAACGAATTAAAATGAATTGGACAATACACACTGAATGAGTGTGTAGGTCCTTTGTTTTATTATGCTGGGAGTGGTTACACAATGTTGTGACAATTTTGAGACATTTCATAATTGATTACAGTTAGAGAACTACCGACCAACATGTGTGTATAAATACATTCAATACCCCCCCCTAATGACTAAACTAGAAACAACACCATGTTTGACCCAAAATTTTACAAACAAGATAAGACCAAGAGGTTTAGTCATTAAATTTGCAGGCTATTCCTTAGAAGGACAAAAGTGAGGAGAGATATCACTAGAATCAATGAATTATCGAATATAGTGATGATGAATCTCAATATGTTTGGTGCGAGCATGATATACAAGATTCTTTACCATCTTCAACACACCTTGATTGTCACAAAAAATGGAAAGTGGAGTAGGTGCAATTTGAGGAAGTTGAAGATCAATGAGAATCTGATGTAGCCAAGCTGCTTCACAATTGACACTGACAACAACCTTGTATCCTACTTCAATGGAAGAGATAGCCACAGAGGGTTGAAGCTTACTCTTCCATGAAATGACTCTTAAACCAAACAAGATGTATAGAGTGGTAGATCTCAGGGTATCCACTGAACCTCCCCAATCAAAGTCTGTAGAGCCAAACAATCCGATATTTGTGACTCTTTGATAGAGAATGCCAAAGTCAAGAGGACCTTTGACATATCAAAGAACTTGTTTTGTTGTTCCCTAGTGTGTGAGTTTTGGTTTAGACATAAACTAAGAAGGATAGCTAACAAAAAAACATATTTCCGACCAAGTGGATGTAAGATATATTAGGTTGCCCACCAACTATCTATATTCATTGGCCGCTGGTAAATCATTATGAGCTGATAACTTCAGCCCAATCATCATAGTTGTAGAAGAAGGATTACAATCAAACATCCTAAACTTCTGCAACAAATTCGGTACATATTTGATTTGAGCCATGAAAATCAAATGATTATGTTGCCAAAGTTTTGCACCTAGGAAATAGTGTAGGAGGCCTAAATCAATTATGTCAAAAGCAACATATAAACTAGATTGTACTCGTTGAATAGCAGTGGCCCCATTACTCATGATGTCAAGATCATCAACATAAACAATAAGTATCACAATGTCATCACCATCAATTTTGACATAAAGATTTGGATTAGAAAGACTCATTAATCCGGAATATTGTAGACATTGATCTATTTTGATATACCAAGCTCGAGTCTGTTTAATCCCATACAAGGACGTAATTAGCTTGCAAACCATATGTTCATGTCCACATGTTTGAAACCCTTTAGGTTGCACCATAGAGACTTCCTCCGCCAAGTCTCTGTTCAGGAATGTGCTCTTTACATCCATTTGAAAAACCTTCTATCCAAACTGAAATGCAACTGAAAGAAGCAACCAAAAAATGACCATGTTCGCAGTAGGAGAGAAAGGCTCCTCATAATCTATTCCCTCATGTTGTGAGAAGCTTTTCGCAACAAGACGTGCTTTGTACTTATCCAAAGTACCATCAACTTTGCACTTGACTTTGTATATCCGTTTGCAGGCAATGGGTTGTTTCCATGGAGGCAACTCCACCAATGTCTAGATATTGTTCTTCATCAAGGCATCATGCTTTGTTTGCATGGCAGTTTCCCACTCAGGTATGCCTTTTGCTTCAAAATATTTATGTGGCTCATGGATTATGTGAAGATAAGAAGAAAGAGCAAAATGAACATGCTCTAAATCAGCAATTTTCTCACCATTTCGTCGAGGCCGTGCATCTGATTGAGGCATTTCATCCTCCTGCACATCTTGTAAAGTGGAGTAAAACCACTTAGGCCTTTGATGGATGGAAGAAATTTGTTCCTTCCGAGGCTCTACTGGATGAGGAACCAACTCGATACATCCATGTATCATTTGTGGGTGTCACAAATTGTTGTGGAGTCTGTGGAGGAGTATGAGATGAACAAGACTCTTCATTAGGTAAAGGGATCACAACATTTTCAGATGTTGCTTGCTGATTATAGTCAACTGTGTATTGACTACAGCTAATTGCTTATTGATTACAGCCAACTATTTGCTGGTTACATGCAAACAATGAATCTGCTTCTTTCACATTAACATCACGAGTAACAATTACGTTGTTAGTGGAAATATCAATCAGCCTATAAGCCTTGGACTGATCACTATAACCAGTAAATAAGTATCTTGTACTTTTAGAGTCTAATTTACTCCTCTTTCTATTAGGGACCAAAGCATATTCAACTAAACCAAAACTACGAAAAGTTGATACATTGGGTTTGATGCCGGACCAAAGCTTCTTTAGGTGTGACTTCTTCCAAAGATTTGCAAGGACTCTGATTGAGAATATATATTGTTGTGTTTATTGCTCCTCCCCAGTATTTGAATGGTAGGCCTCTACTATGCATCATTCATTGAACCATCTCCATGCTAGTTCTATTGTAATGTCCCCTTTTCTAAAATAGAATATTCAACAATATTGTAAGTTGGGTGTGATCAATTCTCCATGTTAGGGGCAACTTAATATTATTTGTAATAAAAAGGTATTTTTAATACTCATTTATTTTGTCGGCAAAAAGGATTAAAAAATAAAAAGAAGATGAAATGGGAAAAAGAAAAGAAAAATAAACTTATATTTTTCTATGTGGTCTGTCTTTGGAGTGCATGCTTGAAGATAAAGGAGAAACATATCTCCCAAGAAGGTCGATCTTCATGGGGATCATGTTTTAGAGACTTGGCACCATAAAAGGGTATAGAAGGGGTCGCTTGGCTCATTTTTGGATCAATATCTCTTGTATAAAAATTAACATTGCATGGTTTTTGGGTTGATTGCTCAATTAATTCCACTTAAGGGTGAAAATCTTTTGGTGTGGCTAACAAGGAGGACTAAACCCTTCCTTGCATGATTGAATAACAAGAACTCTTGAATTTGTTGGGGATTCTCCATTCCGGGGTTTCCAAAGTGCTTCGAGAAGATTGATGTTGCAGATTTTCAGCAAGGGTTTGATTGAAGAAGAGCTGCTAGGGTTTGATTGCCATTTTTGGACCCTCTTAGGGTGGTGACTTGCTTAGAGGCGGAGTTAGGCACCTTCTAGGGCACATTTCTTCATTTGGAGTTGATATTCATAGTCCTCATGATTTTAGAGGTTGATTGCACACTTTTATGAGATTTTTGGGGCTTGGAATCTCCATTTCCAACCATTGTTATGAGTTGTAATTCTGCTATTATGAAATTAATTACAGCTGTAGAGAATTTCCAAATTTGCATATACTTTTTGTGCTTTTACTTGGTGTTTGCTCCATTTGTTGAGTATAATATTGTGGAGAATTTATACATCAATTTTCAGCTTGTTTGGTGGTGTTTATAATAATTTTAGTTGGCTATCATAAAATTCAGTTTACTTCCAATTGGGTTTTGTGCTATTTCCTTTCTTTTTCAGCTTCAGCCTGGAAAGGGACATTACATCTATTTTGCCTCTCAACCATCTCATTCTACTGTGGGGTATATGGGGTTGTTAGTTGATAAAGTCCTTCGTTACTGCAATTGTCCTTGAATTGCTTAGAAGTGAACTCCCTCCCATTATTAGATCTCAATGTCTTGATCCATCTGCTGGCTTGGTTTCCCACCAATGCTTTGAACTTCTCAAATGAAGCGAAACAACCAGACTTCTTTTTCAAGAAGTAGACCCACATCTTTCTAGAATAATCATCCACCAACAAAAGAAAGTACTTCGCACCAAGAACAATTGGTGACTTCAATGATAGCTCACAAAGATTTGCATAAACGAGATCTAAAAGCCCCATCCCACGCCAAGCACCTTCACTTGGAAATGGTTCCTTTTCTATTTTCCAGCCAAGCACGCTAGACACATATCTTGTTTCTCTAGGATAGCAGACAAACCAAGAACCATGTTGGCTCTGCTAAGTTTGGCAAGATATTGAAGGTTGAAATATCCATATCTCTTATGCCACAAAATATTGTTATTACCCTCCACTACTTAAGGCATGTAAGTTGACCATGGCAAGGTCAACCAACCTATATAAGGACTCCTTGCCCAATACGTAGAGGAACCAACTATTGTTTTGTTTTAAATTAGACACTATACATTTCTTGCCAGAGAAGTTTACAAAAATGTTGTATTTTTTGTTAGTTGACTTATTGATAAGTAGATTCTTTTTCAAGTTAGGCACGTATTTAACATTTCTAACCATGAATTTAATATTCTCATTCAACATGATTTGCAGATATCCTTTATCCCTTCTATTGCATGAGAACTTCCATCCCCTAATGAAACTGAATCAAAATAATTGAAACCTGTATGAAAATTTACATACCAATCTTTTTGGCATGTTAAGTGTCTTGATGCTCCATAATTTAATGAACCAACACTTGGTAGGGCTGTCATTTGATCATGATGTCATGAGGGCATACTCTTCTTTAGACTCTCGTTAAATTGTTGCCACATTTGTCTTGTCCATTCTGCTTTTTTGTTAGCAAGAGTCATATTGTCTCTCTTCGACAATCCTTCTGCTACATGACCATGTTTATGATAGTAGTTAAACCTTACTTCATATTTAAGAGATGATCCTTTAGGTTGACGTTTCCATTTCCCTTTGGATTGAATAGACAAAAACACTCTCGGTTTGTCCAGAATTGGACTCAAGCGTCTAAGTTTGTCTCCATTCTTTTTGTAACAAACATGAACTTGACTTTATCAAAATTCAAAGTCTGACTTTTAGCCATCACGTAGAGGGCTTTAACAAATGACTCATATGATGATGACAAATTGTTCAACAAGGGCCTGTCCCCCTCTATAGATATGGGATAGGGTGCGCACACCCTATATATAGATATCAGAACAAAGGGGCGATAGTCCATAGTGCTTCTATGGATAGTCACCGCCGAGTGGTTGGCTAAGCTATAAAGAGAACATCACAATGCTTTGGATCTATCTCTAGCCGGGGGGGAGGAGGGCGGCTACGACTATATTCTATATAGTCGTAGTCTAGTCAGGCCCCCCTGAACTCTATATGGTATATGCGCCCATCTCCCACTCAATCGTTCATTCCTCTTTCTGTATAGGGTGAAGGGAGGGCGCCCATAGCCCATAGATATAGAGGGGGCCCAACATATTAATCTATGGGTGCCATATGGAGTTCAGGGTGCCCCCACCCCCTGAACTATAGATAGGGGAATCTAGATAAGGGGCTGACTATATCTCACTCTCTAGTCTCTCTGTCTATATCTCTATCTGAAGTCTCTCTCTCTCTCTCTCTATATCTCAGTCTTCACTCTGTATCTCTCGATCTATCTATATCTCTCTCTATGAACTCTCTATATCTCCATCATATCATCACTATCCACCACCTATTTGTTAATGGAGGTGAGATGATCTCGGAGGTCTTTCATCCAAAGTAGGTGATCTAATAGTGATAGTGCTCTTGCAACCTTGTTGAAAATAACAAATTGTTTAGGCATAACACCCATCTCTTCTCTGAAGTCATATATTTTTCCTTTAGACTGATCCATAAATCACCAACGACAGTGGCATTATAGACTTCCAGTATTAATTCGTCAGATACCGAGAACTTTTGCAGCAACAAGGCTTATGACATTTGTCATAATTCACAATTTTTGCAGTGGGCCTACCTCTTGTGTCAATTATTATTTTATTGCTATCTCTATATTTTGCAATAGTCATAATTTTATGATTCCAAAAATTATAATTTTTGGAATTTAACTTTTGTGCCTCTCGCAGAACAAGATTTTGTATAGTCGCCATTTTCCAGAACAAGATGACTGTTTACCCCGCAAAAAAAATTAAAATATTTAAGGATTTGTCGATGGCCTAACCTAGGCGTTTTGTATTGCTCTGCAATGGAATACTTAAAATATGTTTGTCATTTTCGATTAGAGTTTTGCAAAATTGTTGTCATTTTCAAGTACAGTTATGCAAAATTTTTGTGCATGAACTCCCGTGCCCTAGATACTTCATACATCTGACTATATTGCACCCATGAAATCAATCATAGAAACTATCGTGCCCTTCGAAAATGGTGACCAACGACTGTATTGCCATGTATTTCCTTAAATCGTGACCAAATTTTTGTGTATGCAAATTGCAACCAAACTTTAGTGTGACCAGATTATTTGGTTATTTCTTTAGAAATGCGACCAAATATTTCTTCAAAACGTGGCCATATTGTTTGGATTATTTCCTCAAAATGCTTTTCCTCAGTTCATGCCCTAGGGTAGGGCTTCCTTGAACTTGCAATATCTTATATTTCAACATTTGTACTTCTTGGCGATTCCCTCAGATACTGAACCCTTTCAAGCACTAGATGATCTAATACCAATGTTAGAATACGTAAACAAGGAAAGAATTAAGAGGAATTGGACTGCACACCGATTGAGTGTGTAGGTCCTTCATTTTATTATGTTGGGAGTGGTTACGATGTTGTTGGGACAGTTTTGAGACAATTCATAACTAATTATAGTTAGAGAACTACCAACCAACGTGTGTATGAATACCTTAAATATGGTGGCGATTGCCCTCTCCTTGTATCTTCAAAATTTTGCAGTTTCCTCTAGTTTGGATCCTGATGATCTTTGTGTTTGGATCACTTTATTGATTCAGGATAGGGTGATTGGTTTGTGTTGTCTATGCTCCCAATCTTGGCTCTAATCAACGTAGGCTTTGGGACTGGATGGCTTTCTCTCTTCCTGTTGTAGAGTGGATTGTTGGGGAGGGATTTCAACATGGTGAAGTGGGAGGGTGACAAAGGGGGAGGTTTGGGTTTTGTGGTGAGTGGCTTTGAAAAACAATTTTCGGGCTGGTCTAGAGACACTCTTCAATTTTTTGACCCAAACTTGAAATATAAGGTCTAGATCATGGCGGTTGGTTTACTTGGTGCAATTTTTGTCATGGAGGTCAAAGGGTTAAATCTTGGCATAACTAGTTTTATGGTTATCATGAGGGCATGACTATCTCTGATCAGTATTGGCCCATTAAAGTGATTATGGATATTATAGGTTCAAATCATCTTTTGATCCAAATGTTGATATTTATTTTGGTCCTTTAATTGACCCATTTCCCTCTTCTTTATTCAAATTGAATGCCTCTCATTTAGAGTTGGAGGACTTTTGTGCCCTTGTTTATAGACTCTGAAATCTTTCTCCTCATCCCGTTGGTGATCATGTATGGATCCTTTGGTGGGAAGCAATGGTCTATTGCATAATCAAGTTATGAGAGGATGGGGTAGGATGATTGTGCGGAAACGGAGGAAGGAGTCGTGCAAGGCTCGACAACATCTTGAGGTGGTTTGCATTGCCCTTAAAGTTGATCTTCATAATGCGCCCCTTCAAGAGGAGGATGCAAGGCTAGAGATGATTGTTCGTTGTGGTGAGTATATTGTTAGGGGTGCTTAGGTTTGATCCCGTTTGCAGTGGATCCAGGAGGGTGATCAAGGTTTGAAGTTATTTTTTTCCTCAAGAAGAAGGTTGTTGTGGAAAAGGTCCATGGTCTTCGTCGTCTCGATGGCTCATTGGTTGAGGATCCTTCAGAAATCAGAAGCTTGTTTAGCCACCACTTTCAGAGTATCTTTGCTCCTTATCCTCTGACGGATAGGGTGGTGGCTATTAGAGGCTCTTGCTGCAAAGTAGTTCCTCATAAGCTTTCTAGTGGGGATATGGAGAGATAGGATGAAGTCATTTCGAAGGAGGACTTGCACGTTGTCTTATTTTCCATGCAGAATGGCAATCCCCGAGCACAGGCCTTCCTTGTGACTTCTTCAAGGCTATGTTGGATTCCATTGGTGACGATTTTTTGTTTGCTGGCTTCGTAAGTTTTTATTTTTGGGTGTCTTTCTGAGTCACTCATTCAAGGGCTAATCAAGTTGATTCCCAAGAATACCCCTAGGGACACTATTTAGGATTGGCAACCTATTACACTTCTTATTGTTGCATACAAAGTCATTGCCAAGATCTTAGCTTTGAGGATTCGCTCGGTTGCTAAATATGTGGTTTGTCAGGAGTAGACTGGGTTTGTGTGGGGAAGGTTTATTCTTGACACTGTGATCTTGACTTTTGAGGCTTTCAATTGGGCTAGAGAGAGTGGTCAACAGTTCCTGTTTTTGAAAATCAACTTCGACAGAGCATATGATTGGATTGACTATGTAATGTCTCTTTTTCCCAAATTCGAAGGCAAATTGGATTTCCGAGCAATTCTTCTCCATGGTCGAATTAAAGAAGATAAAGGAGAGAACAAAAATGTGTCTATTAATATTTTTTAATATGTTTTAGTGTAATGGACTCAATTATATGTGGCAGCCTTGTATTAAGGAAAAATAAATAAATATAGGGGGTCGGCCAAGGCATAATGAAGGGACATAATGAATGGACATGTCTTTTCTATTTTGGCGCCAACCTTTGAAAAAGTATAAATAGGGGTGAAGGGCTTCATTTGTACTCATGGACTTGACTTGCGAATTTCAGATTTTGAGAGAGAACTCTCATATTCTTCCAATTGGGACGAAAACCCCATTTGAGGTCCATTGGAAGGACGAAACCCTTTCCAATTGACTTAAACCATTCATATTTGCAGATTTTTATTGAATTAAAGATCATTCGGTGCCAATTCTGATTTATTCTGCCAAGTCGACTTGCATATGAGATTGAATTCTAAATTGTTACAAGTAAATAACATCAAATAAATTGGTTAAATCAAGTCAACCTACATTTTAGAGCCTAAATCTGCATTTGCACGCATTTCAAAGCATTTATTAGTGCAAATCGAACCATTTATTGGCTGTTGTGATTTTTAGATTACACAGTTAATTTCCAGCAGTTCGATTTGGCCATAATTCAATTCAAAATTAATTAATAATTGTTGATAAGGGTTTGTGGATGCTTGTTGATGATTTTTGGCTCTTATTTCGATAAATTCCTGCCGTTGCAATTAATTTCCAGTCTGCTGCAATTAAAAATCAGAATTCTGGAAAAATTGTTTAAAACCCTTATTACAGTGGTATCAGAGCTTGATTCTCTTAAGGCCTTAATGGATAGATTAATAACTTGACAAACAAAGCTTATGGAGGCCATGGATCTTCTTTCCATGTCTATCCAAAATCTAATCAATATCAAACAAATAATGGGAACAACCCGAGAATCGAGTCTGAAGACCAGAGTTGAAGTCCTACCGGAAGAAGATCCAAGCACCATGGGAAGAGAAAATGTTGAAGCAAGCTATAAGGAATACATGGTTTTTCCCAAAGAAATCCGTGAAGCAATGTCATTCACAGAGTTCATGGAGTTGGATAGTGGAAGATCTAGGCCTAAGCCTAGGCATGCCTAGCCACGAAGGGAGACAGAAGAGAAGAGCTTCCAAGTTGCATCAACAGAGGAAGAAGTAGAATCCAAAGAACAAGCATAAGGGAAGACGAATATTCCGCTTGGAGGAAACCCAAATTTATTGGGTATGGAGCAGCCCTTGGAAGTGATAGAAGCTTACGACACTCTTGTCAAAGACGAAATATTGACTAATGTTCAGAACAACAGTAAAAGGAGGATGTTTTTGAGGAGAAAACCATGGAACATGAGCCACAAGAAAAGGAAATATCAGATTTACATATGGGAGAAGACAAGTTGTCAATAGAAAAGATCAATTTCCAGGCAAGAATGAAGACCAAGAGCTTGCTGGAATTTCGAAACCAGCAGCTCGTTGGAGGCAAATTGAAGACATACATAATCAGGGAGAGAACTATGAAGAAGTTCCATGCATGGGAAATTCGAGGTATTATGACATTTTACCTTCTTTTATACCGCTGCCATATTCATATCATAATGAGGGTTTGGGCAAGGAAGCATCAGACAAATGTATAGTGAAGGCAAACACCCGGAAAACAAAGGAGCATGGGGGTAAGGTGACCTTAGAATTCAGTTTACATGCTGATTTGAACTCAGAATTTCTGAGTGTTGTGCGCAGCATTCTTAGTATGAGAGATGGCACACATCACCAACCCCGGGTGAAGAATCTTCTTCATGATCAAAGGGACACCATGCTTATCAAAGAGGGCAGCATGCATCAGCATATTGGAAAAGAATTACCAAGAAGGTTGGAACCAAACAAAGCTAGAACAAGTAAGATACATAAGGCAAGTATGATGCTTCGTGGTGGCCACTCAACAAAGGAAGGATTCAATACAATTATGGCCAATAAGCGTTTGATTCCATGCATGCATTCACACCACTTGGTGAAGGGGCACCCATTATTCAAAATTACTTTGAGAAGTCACATGCTGACGTGGAATGAGTGTTATTCCTTTGATCCGGGCATAGTAACTCAGTTGAGTTTGAAAAGAATGATTGAGAGCAATCAAGGGGTCAGATTATGGTGTCATAAGCTTGCCATTACGGGTTTTTATGCTGTTGTTTTGAAACAACAGTCACATCATGTGCTTCTGGAGATAAATCCATCATTTATAGTATTCGGATATGATGCAAGTCACTCGGATTTATTACAGCAGTCCTATCTTGAAATAAATCCATTCTTTTCATGGATGAAATGTTATGAAAACAAGCCCTTTGGTTCCATTTTTGAACAACAGTCATATCAGGGAAGAATTTCTCTCTTACTGTGGGCAATATGTGCAAGGAAGGGCCCTATACTCGCTAGTTCTGATCAGCAGTATCATCCAAAGAAAATTTCACTTATTTCTTGGTTGGCACATGCTAACAACTCTCCATTTCCAATTGATTTGGTGCAGCAGTCATTGAAGAGCAGATTTCCGCTATGTCACCATGTCAGAAAGGTTGAGAAGGATCCAAGAAATAAGAGTAACAAAGGGCCTTTAAGTAAAAGCATGGAAGTTGAGATGGGTGGGCTCCTCTTCGCCATCATATGCATTCCATTTCAGCTGGAAAAGGTATGTGAGATGACTGATTTATATGGTAGAAGCACTACTCCTTTCCAAAATTGCTTTGTATGCAAATATATGCAAGTTGGAGATGTTTTGGGAGGAATTCATTATAATATTCTTCTTCACAAATCAGCCCTTTGGAAAAATTTATTTTTGGTTGGGGTTGTGCCAATTCCACCACTCCATGACTTTAGAAGAAAGGCTAAATCAGATTATGAGTTATTCACAAAGAGAATGTACTTCCTAAAGTTACTAAAAAATGAGGTAATGGTCTTGTGGTTGTTGGGATGGAGAAAGAATACCAAATTTCTTATCTACAAGAACGCTGCCATAAGCTTTAGTATGGGGGCATTTTCAAATTTTTACCTGTTGAAATCCTGCGGCCAACTTCCTTAGTATGGATGACAAAAGGAACTTTGAAGGTATGTTGTGATTTCATCTATTATACTCTCCTTCCTACTGCTGATCACAAATTTTCCAGCCACTTAACAAAGAAGGAGCCTCTAAGCACATGGTGGAGAGGGTATCGAACACTTCGTGGTTATGGAAGTCATCTTGCAGCTCTCATGCAGCCACTTTTGTGTTATGTCCCTCAAGGAACCAATGGTCTAAACATGAGATGGCAAATGCTTTGACCCAAGGGTCAAATTGAAGGTGGTCCCACCGAAGAAGTATGCTGATTTATTCATTTTCAGTTTGTTCTTCTCCAAGCCTTGGTTGTTATGGAGGCATTTCTATAGCTGGAAAATGTGTTTCCTACATAATGACACTTTTGCACTAATTGGAGGTGGAATTATAGCTTCCTTCATCTTGTATCTTCAAGCAGAGGAAGACCGTAGGAAAGAGATGATGGATCACCATTGTTTGGATGGTAATTTTTCAAAGAAGCAGCTGAAATTTGTTTGGGATCCAAGCACTAGTAATTGCTCGAGGACAAGTAATCTTGGGGAGGGAGGATTGTAATGTCCCTTTTCCCAACTTAGAAGACCAAGTTTGGATTTTCTAGCCATTCCTTCTTCGTGGTTAGAAAAAGGGAAATCAAGGAGAAGAGCAACATTTAATATTTAATAATTTATGTTTTTTATGAAGTAATTGTAGAATATATGGGTCGGCCAAGTTAAGGACAAAATAAATAATTATAAGGGCATAATGAATGGTCATAAGGGAGCGACCATGTCTTTTCAAAAGTATAAATATGGGTGAAGGGCTTCATTTGTACTCATGGACTTGATTGTGAATTTCAGATTTTGAGAGAGAACTCTCATATTCTTCCAATTGGGACGAAAACCCCACTTGAGGTCCATTGGAAGGACAAAACCCTTTCCAATTGACTTAAAACATTCATATTTGCAGATTATTATTGACTTAAAGATCTATTGGTGCCAATTCTGATTTATTCTGCCAATTCAACTTGCATATGATTGAATTCTAAATTGTTACAAGCAAATAATATCAAATAAATTGGTTAAATCAAGTTGCCCTACATTTTAGAGCCTAAATCTGCATTTGCGTGCATTTCAAAGCATTTATTAGTGCAAATCGAACCATTTATTGGCTGCTGCGATTTTCAGATTGCACTGTTAATTTCCAGCAGTTCGATTTGGCATGAATCAAATCAATTTGGCCATAATTCAATTCTAAATTAATTAATAATTGTTAAGGGTTTGTGGATGCTTGTTGATGATTTTTGGCTCTTATTTCAATAAATTCCTTCCGCTGTAATTAATTTCCGGTCTGCTGCAATTAAAAATCAGAATTCTGGAAATTTTGTTTAAAACCCTCAATTTTGCTCCATGTTGCTTGGTCCTTTATTCGCTCTGGGGTCATTGTGCAGTATTTGGGTTTTCCCTTTGGTGTCAGCCTATCTCCTGCTTCCATGTGTGTTTGGTGTCTTCAAAATCTTTAGAGTAAGCTTCATGTGTGGAACCATAAGGACCATCATTTGCTGACAAGTTGACAATGGTGAGTCTTATTCTCTAAGCTTCCCGTATCTTCTGTCTTGCTACTTTTTGAGTAGGACTCGGTTTTGACACCTTGAGTGGGTTCTAAGGGCTTATTTGTGGACCATATTTAGAGGGTAAAGGGGTCTCTCTTTAGTTCCTTGGAGTGTGTGCACCATCCCCAAGGATAAGGGGGTTTGGGCCTTACATACATTGTCACTCAGGGAAACATTCTTGCATCTAAGTGGGTGGTGCGATCGCTCGAGGATACTGCACCTTGGCAAATCTTGTTTTGACATCAGATGAATTCTGCTCAACATGTTTGCAAATTGTAGGGAGCTTTTAGCCTCTGTGATATCCTCTCGACACCTCATCTCTTCAAGGTGTCGGGCTTCCTCATCTTTTAGAGCATTTGGTTTGCTTTAAAATTAGTTGCTTGTTTGGTTCGTTGGCAATGGGAAGGCAACAAAGCTAGCTACAATCTTGTCTTCTGCCCTATTTAGTGTTTGGAGGGATCAGGGCTTGTGTGAGACAAAGCTTCCTCGCTTTTAGGCTTGCAGGTTGAACAGAAAGGGTATCTTTGTTTGGGGTCACCTTTGGGATTTTGTTGCTCGCTTGTGGAAGGAGTGGTGTGCTTATGTGCAGGAGTATGGTCTTCTGGCCTTTGATCGTTTCTATCTGGAGTTGAGAGGTCTTATTTTCTGAACCATAACTTTTTAAAATGAATATTGGGATAACTGGTCCAATTTTAAGGGACTGGAGGTGGAACTTTTGTTGTCCTTTTCTTCAATATGACTCTTGTTGTATGTACTTGATGTTTCACCAGAGGCACCCTTTATCCCCAACCTAAACGCTCTTTGGCTCTCCACGGATCCGGAAGATAGATGGATTTGTCATCTTCATAGTGTGTGGTCGTTTTGGCTTTCGTACAAGCCAAAGAGTGTTTGCATGGATTGTTATTTATCATCGGGTCCCTCCAAAGACTAGATTGGCCAAGAGTGGTTTCATTTATGGTCTCTTCCCTGTTTGTCACCGTTTGGAGATTTTGAAGCATATCCTTTGTGAGTGCCAGTTTGCTAGGTAGTGTTGGAGGTACTTTGAGGACCAGTGTTCAACTTTGCTCCATAGCAGACTTCATTGGTGTTTTGCCTTGTTTCGGGACTGTTCCTCCCAGGTCTGTTTTGTGTTTTTTGGGCTATGGCACTGCTTGTGGGTCCCGATCCTGTTTGTCCATTGGAAAATGAGATGCAATAATTTTTTTGCTCAAGAGCACAATTATTAGTTTGCTTTTTCTTCTATGTGGAGGGATGAGACCTGTCATCAGCTTCTTGCCAAAGGCAGGTTGTTGATTAAGGACACTCGCTCTTTGGATCCTAAAATGTATTTTGATTTGATTTCTGGTCTTGTTGCCTTTAGGGCAAGATGGTTATTGTCACTGTATATACCCGCCTTTGCTTTATATGGCTCTTTGTAAATATTTTTTTGTATTGATATGACGTATCCTTCAAAATAAAAAGTTCTCTACAAGATATGGATGGTTCATTTCAAATATTTTAATATAAAAATCAGAACCAATGTGATTTTCTTATATATGATTTCCTTCTTTGTGGCATCTTAGGTTTGCTTGTTGCATTTTTTTCTTGTGCAAGACGACATGTTCATTACAGTTTGTTGATTGAGTGGCAGGAATTTTGGTTTCCTTGCAAGCCAACTGTTACCTTTTTCAGTAGATTTGGCAAAGAAAGTAGATTGCACTCTTTTCATCTCTCATACCAAATTGGTGTGGCTAATTTCTATTTACATAGAAGCATTATGAAGTTTACTTCATTCACATCACAACATACTTATTTGCTATTGCAGTCTTTTGCATAGTTATAATACGTTAAAGAACTCTTCACAAGTCCTATAAAGTTTATTGTAGTTTAATGCTATTGAAGACTATGAAGCCAAACTATTACTTATTTGAACAATATGATATCATGGAATAGTCCAGCTATTGTGCTACCAGATAAATAGGTAGACATATATATTTCAAAAGACTGGTAGTAGAAGTGACAATCAAGCCTTAAATTTTAAAAAATATTGGAGTTTATGGTGCATTCTAACATCATCTCCAAACATCTGGAGTAATCAAATACATTTTTATGTTTGTCACAATTCACATATTTGTTTCACATAATTTATTTTAATACACACATAGACATATTATTCATCACATAATTTGAAGATTGTGTTAACATGATTTTTCATTTTGTAGGGAGTGCACTTGAGGCTGAAACCTGGGGCTAAAGTTGCTCTTGTAGGACCTAGTGGCGGTGGCAAGGTAATATTATCTTAACCTTCTCAATAGAACTATTTATTTCACATTCACTCCTGAGATCAATTGCCAAAATTGTTTCTTTTAAACTTTTCACTTTTTTTGAAAAAATTTAGTACTGTAATTGCATAAAGATTTTGTTTGGTGACTAATTGCTGATAGATTCTGATTGTACTTTTTGTAGACAACAATTGCAAACTTAATAGAAAGATTCTATGATCCTATTAAAGGAAAGATCCTTCTTAATGGAGTTTCTTTGGCAGAGATATCACACAAACATTTGCACGAAAAGGTATTTCAACTTGCTTTTTGCTCAATATACACAAAATCACACACAAATACCAATATAAAAGGTTTACATAAGAAGATTGTCATACTTTGAAAGTATACCTGCTGATTGCACATAAGTTAAAACTCATATATAAAGATCTTGGCTCGGGTATTAACTTTTCGGTAATGGAAAAACCAAAGTCCAAATGCTTTCGGAGGATGATTTTCTAGGGTTTTTTCATCTTCATCATACTAAAAATGTAGTCATGATTTTTTCCCTTGCTGATATTTAATATTTTTCATATAAATAAATTGCGGTTAGGCCCATTAAAATTAAACTCTGATTGGATGAACTTAATGTTGGAATTGTTTCTTGTGGTTAGGATTGTCCATGTTTTTAGTTTCTTCATGTCAAATGAATAGTTTGGTTAAGCTTTCAAAAACTGCAGGTTGTAATTCGCAGGTGCCCTCTTATTGCCTGTTTTCTTCAAGGGTAAATAATGTGAACTATGATTTTATCTTGGAGATTCCCTAAATGATAAAAAAATGTTTTTGGTAGCTAGATCTCTAATATGGCTTTGAGGATTCCATAAATATCTTGAAAGAAAGAAGTCATAAATATTTTCAGAAATGAACTGATTGTCAAAGGAGCAATCAAATTACAAACACACTAAATACAATAGATTGCATCTAATATGTATATTTAAATGTAGAAAATACATGTACATCATATCCCAAAGACATCTACCTGATGAGAGAGATGACAGAATATATAAAAATGTGGGATAGCAATAGGTTTTATACACAATACTGTTCTATACAATGTTGTAGAGGTAGGAAAGAACCAACTATTCGAGTGCCATGCCAACTATTTATTAGCATAACCATGTTAGAATCAGAAACAATTCGACCCAAGAAACAAAGAGAATATATAGTCATTAACACTGCAGGTTGAATGATATGGGTATATCCTGAGATAAGCTTGTTTACGAATTTTAATTTCTGTTATGCCTTGTAAACTTTATACGCTAGCTATGCAACTCTGGTGGTTAAACCACTGAAAACCTTCACTATCATTTTCCACTAAGTTGATTGCATGCAAACATTATTTATCTTGCTAATATGAAATAATGTTTTAAAAATAAATAAAAATCTCATTAGAGCATGCAGTATGGGCACACCAAGAAGTTTGTGTTCCTTCCCTTGGCCCTCCCAAACATGAAATCACACAATAAAAATAAGTAAGAATATTGTTAGAGCATGCAATCTGCTCACTCCAAGTTCCCACAACGTCACCCACCCCCCCCAACACAAGAACTTGAAACAGTGGGCTGAAAAAGAAATATTTGTCCATAATTTTGTCATTAGATTCCCAGTCTCATGCCTGAAATCTGTCTGAACTACTTCCTGTCAAATGAGTGTGTAGCATAGTAGACATGATTAGTGTTCAACATTGTGTTCCCTTTATGCCACGTTATGACAAATTTTAAATGAGGGTTTCACATATATCCACTTCACGTCATCAACTACCTTAGCCACAAAACATTTTATTTTACATGCTTTCTTCTTATAACTACCATTTTATTCGTTGGGGCCCTGTAGAATACATTTATGTCACATTGTGCCTATTGATATTTGGGATCTTTGGGACTCTTTCATGTTGCATTATGTGCTATGGGGTCCAATGGATATTTGGGTCTTTGTGACTATTTCATGTCGCATTACGTGCTATGGGGTCTAATTGATACTTAAGTGACTTGGGCTTCACTTTTTTGTGTAGAGTCGATTTAGGGTTGGTTTGGGTCCTAGGTGGATTATCTCTATTGAGTAAGTTGACTTACAACATAAGTCTCTTAGTTCATCTCCTCTTGCCGCATTTTGACAAATATGAGCACTGTATGACAAGGTTTCCCAACTATTCTCTTCGAAGGGAATATGTCATTGTTTAATGGGCCCATCGGGCCACTATCTTTAGGGTCATTACTGGTCACTTTATTCTCATGGATTTGGTTGTTCTAAAAAGCATAGCCCTCCTAAATACTTGTCTTGTTTGCTAGGAGAACCCCATTTGACTGAATATGCTCATTAGCCGGATAGTCGTCCAGTCAAACTACCAAGATCATATTGGGCGTTTAAGGAAGACATGTTAGATAACCTTTGTTCTATAATGTAAGTTTAAGGGCCCCCTATAGGATAGATCTCGTGGTTTTAGGTAGAGCTATGGGTAGGATAGTTCTTGTGGTTTTAGTTAGAGCTATGCAAAGAGTATTTCTTGTTATTTTAGGTAGAATTATGGGATGTCTCACATTCCTCAGCATTGAGGAATGTGCCATGCAAGATAGTCCTATATCTTGTTTAGAACCCTTGAATGTTGTCTATAAAATGCAAATTTCCACCCTTTTTGTGTCCCTTGTTGTGCTGGTGATTTGAGTCCTTTCACTCTAGCATTGCAATTCTTATTGAGGTCTTTCCCCTAACTAGATACTCAATGAGGTTTGTTTAAGGTTTACATCTCTCTTTATCCTTATGTGGTTTAGATTCAACTTGCAGATCATTGTTTGATCTCTCTAAGCTTGAAAGTCCTCATCCTCTTGTATGAGGCTTTCCAAGTGTTCAGTGGATTGCTTAAGTCAGATTTGGTTTGCATTGCAAGTTGTTGCACATCTTTTTAGTAGTGTTCCATGAGTACCCATCCCCAACCCTTGAGAATCATAGGGAGCCTTCCTTGGCATTTCAAGGAATTGGGGATGGGGCAAAAATGAGGAGTCACCTAAAATTTTGCATCCCTCCTAGCTGTCTTGGGGATGTTTTGGCCCCTTAGAGAGCCGTCCTGAGGATGCCCCATATTTTTTGGAATATGGGGTCGGCCCTAGCATCACTATGATGTTGAAAGGTTCATGACCGACTGCGCAAGACATCTTGTCGATGCCAAGAACTCTGATGGCCTGCAGATTTAAAAACACAAAAAACAGAGTTAAAACACGCAGCGAGGATTGATTGGGGTCATGTTGGAGGAGATAACTGATTCAAAATCCAGCAGTGATGAGGAGCTATTGGGGTGCATGGGAGATGTCTTTGATGACGACTCTAATTATTGAGCTTGCTTCTCCATGCTTTTAGCTTGAGATTTTGTTATGGCTGAAATTCGATTTTTATATTCTGATTTTCGTTATCATATAAGACTTATGTATTGTAAAAGCTATTTTCATGATGATATAACAACCAAATATTCACAAATTTTCATTTGTATTTGTCAAACTCAAATTTCAATTTCTTCGTGTTGGAAATGTATTTTATATTTTGCGGGGTTTGGGGTATTGCCCTAGTTTGGAGGAAAGGTCCAAGACCCCTGTTCAAGGGCAGGAGACCATGATTTTTTATTTTGGGTGATGGATGCGCATTTTGGTCCCATGGTTTTATACCCATTGTATGGATGGTTTCATTGCCCGTAATTTTATACTCATTGTATTGTAATATTGCTTTGATGTTTTCATTATGATGTACCTACAAATACTCATACATACACTAGGGTAAATCATAGCTTTGAAGTATATTATTGTAAACGGTTGAGTTAATGCAGTAAGGAAGAAGGTTATTGTGTTGGGTTTTATCTCCCAAAAGGGTATTCTCAGGTGAAAATCTTGTGTATTGTGTGTCATTTTTATCTTTTGTTATAGCTTAAAGATTATGTTACCATAGCTTCTCTTCGTAAGTCTATCCATCTATTTTTCGTCATTTGGTATCAGAGCTAGGGTTTATTTTTGTTTGAAGAGATAGGGCATCTTGGCCTTGTGATAAATTATTTCTAGAGTGTGAGCCTTGCGTGTGAGCATCTATAAAGGAAAATGATGGGGAGCACAAGATGGAAGATAGACAAATTTAATGGCCATAACTTTTGAGTTATGTTAGCTCGAGATAAAAGATCTTCTTGTGAACAGAGATTAGTGGCATTCTATGTCAGGAAGTGTTTCCAAGGACACAAAGCCACGAGATTGGAAGAAGCTATCTTGGGAGAAGCTAGTGCTATGAGGATATGGGATACATTAGGGGCTTTGTATCAAAGTCTCTTGTAAATAAATTCTCATTGTAAGTTGTATTCTCGAGGATGAATGATGGTGACTTCAGGGAAAAATATCTGAACACTTTGAATATTGTGGTAAGTCAACTTCAAAGGCACATGCTGATGCCTCTTCCTCAAAAACTAAAACCTATAATGACGACTTGGTGGATGTATGCTTAGCAACTTCAAGTACACATGCATGTCATGATGCATGGTTGATTGGTTCAAGTGCTTCATTTAATAGGCCTCCTCATAGGGAGTGGTTTTGTGAATATAAGAAATATAATGAAGGTGATGTAGTCTTAGTAGGCAATTTGACATATAAGATTTTAGGACAAGGAAGAATCAAGTTGATGTTCAAATACGAAAGGGTTAAAACCCTCCTTGATGTTCTGAATATTAAAAGTTTGTCTAGAAACCCGATTTTGATAAGCAAGATGAATGATGAAGGCTTGCAAGTTGTATTTTACAAGGGCAATTGCAAGATGGTTTGAGGAGCCATGGTATCAGCAAGAGGAGTCTACACTAGAGCATGGAACGTATTGGAGAGAGGCATTCAAATGTTACAAACTAAGCGTATAGCTGAAGGAATTTTTGATTGTCCTTTAGATTTTGATTTCAATGAATATTATGTATATGGTAAGCAAAGTTAAGTTTTACATTAGTGCTATTGGAGCAGATTGAATTTTGTAGCTAATACACAGCGATGTGTTTAAACTTGTGAAGTTTCCATCACCAAACAAATATCTATATTATGTTTCTTTTATAGACAATTTCTCAAGGAAAACCTAGACATATTTTCTCTAGAAGAAATCTGAGGTGTTAAATAAATTCGAGTTTAAAGCTCTTGTAGAAAATCAAACGAAGAAGAAGATAAAGGTTTTGAGAATAGATGATGGTGGACAATATTGCTTTAATTAAGCAACATGGAATAGCAAGGCAAATGACAACTCTATATACACCACATCAAAATGGAGTTGCAAAAATAATGAACAGGGCTCTGATAGATAATTTTAGAAGTATGATCAGTGGTACAGGCATAGAACAAAAATTCTAGGTAGAAGCAGTAACGACTGCTTGTTACTTGGTTTAATTGATCACCTACATTATTCGTTGTTGATAAAACTCCACATGTAGCTTAGACTAGTAAGAAACACTCTTTCTGACATCTTAGGGTTTTTTTGTTGTGATGCTTATGTGCGTATTCCAAAGGAAAAAAGAACCAAGCAAGACTATAAATCAGCGAAGTGCATCTTATTGGATATAACAATAGTGTTAAAGTACACAAGCTCTGGAATCCATAAATAAAGAAGACAATTTATAGTTGTAATGTAATCTTCAGTGGCTAAAATGTTTCTGTAATGTCCCCAATTCCAAGCAGTTGGCCTAACGGCCCTATTTTGGTCTTAGCCCTGGTCATTCCCAAGGGACTAACGACTTTGGAGGTTATTGGGGATGGTTGTCTGATTTCCTACTATGTTTTTGTTATATTTTGGGCGTTGGGAGGGTCTAATGGGCCCTTTGTGTTCTATTTTGTCGTTGGGATCACTTAAGTGGACACTTTTGGCATTTAATGTTATGTTTCTTCGTTGGGGCCACTTAAAGTCCCTTTTTGGCAACTTGATGGGATATGTATTGCATTAAATGTTATATTTCTTCATTGGGGCTCATAAGAAGCTATATAAGGAGATGGAGGGTGTAGTGGGAGATCACTCATGCATACACTTATATTTCTTTCATGTGCAACTGCTGTTTGCAACTTTTTAGCTTGTGGAGTAAGATCCCACGGGAACCCTAGCTTCGGTGGTGAGAGATCCATCCCTAGCTAGCAGGGCATTCTTCGGTAGTGAGAGATCTACCCTAGCTTGTCATTTGAAGCTGATTTCAGGGCTGTTTTACAGAGGTATTTTCAGGGTTTTTAGAGATAGGGTTTTGAAGGTTTTGGTGAGTTTGGGTGGAGATTTTCAGCTAGTTTTCGGATCAGACCTACGGCAGCAATAAAGGAAGGGTTTGGCATCATCTACAGAACTTTTCACAAGGGTTTTGGTCATCTACCAAGGAGGGCGACTTGTTTGGGAGATTGTAGCCCTAATTTTTAGGGTTTCCAATTGGCCGTTTTCAGATCTGAAGGTTGGAAGGTCATCTACTATATTTATATATGTTATTTCCCAAGTTTCATATTTTTTGCACTTGTAATCGGAAATATATGAATTTTAGAAGTTTGGAGCTGAATTGATGCCCTAAATGTGTTGGGCGACCTACTTTTTAGGGCAAAATTAGGGTTTCGTGTTTTCTGTGCGAAAACTAATTTTGGAATATTATTCTTCATATTTTTGTGGCCCAAGATCCAAAATTTCAGCTCATTTGGACTTCTTTAGCAAAAGATATTAATTTTAGAAGTTTTCGGCTATTTTAGGCACGCTGTAAATTTCTGGCAGCGTTATATTGACTGAAAAATTCCAAAAATATTTCCCTTGTGTTCTTTATATTATTATCTAGTTCTCTTTAAAATTTCAAGTGATTTGAGCGGATAATTTGGGAGTTATTCATATTTTACTGTTCGCTGCCCTAGTTGTAATTTTCTGCATAAAATCAGAAAAAAATCAGATTTAGTATTTGCTGCAAATTTCTGTATTTTGTCAATTTTTTGTAAGATCCCAACAAGGGATATTTCAGTTTCCAAAATAAGGACAACCAAAAGAACTTGAAAAGGTGCAAGTTGAATAAGGAGAATTTGTATCTGATTGCAAAGCAACAAAAGAAGATTAACTAGAAAGGGAATTGCTTGAGGAAGATTTAGATGAACTAGAAGGGGACGAACCTCAATTTCTAGCCTTGAGGAGACCAAATCAAGACAGAAGGAAACCACTTAGGTATAGTCCAACTGATTTCCATTTTGCATTTGCACTATCTGTTACTGAATGATCTTAAGATTGTGAAGGAAGCACTTGATTTAGAGGAAATAAAATTTTGGAAGAAGACCATGGATGAAGAAATGAGGTTCTTGGATAAAAGTAAGACATGTGACTCAGCGGAAAATCTGTTAGCTGCAAATGCATGTTCAAGAAGAAGTTCAATGCAGAATGAAAATGGAGAAGTATAAAGCTTGCTTGGTTGCAAAGGGATTTTCTCCTAGGTGGAGGGAATTGATTTCGGTGAGATTTTTTCTCATGTTGCTAAATTATCCTCTATTGGACTTTTTTTGGTTGTTGCTATTGCTTTTGATCTTGAAGTTGAACAGATGGATGTAAAGACAACATTTCTGCATGGGGAGGTTGAGGAAGAGGTTTACATGGTGCAGACAGAATGTTTTATAGTTAAAGGAAAGGTCTTGGTATGTAGGGTGAAGAAGTTTGTTCACGGCTTGAAGATATCAAAAAGAATGTGGAGTCATAAGTTTGACATAGCAAAGATGTGGAATCAAAAGTTTGACTGTTATGTGTTGGGACTTGGGTTCATACAAAAGTAAAATTGGTCACTGGGTGATAGCTTTATTATCATAGTCATGTATGTGGATGACATACTAATTGGTAACAAGAAGTAAATAATCAAGCATGCTAAATCTTAGTTATAAATGTCAGTTTGATATGAAGAATCTGTGTTGCAAAATTTATTTTGGGCATGTGAATTAAAAGGGATCGACTAAACATGAAACTTTTGTTGAATTAGAGAAAACATGCTGAGAAGATATTTCAGAGGTTTAGAATACATATATGTAAACATGCGAGTACTCTCTTTCATATTGGTCCAAAATTATCTGTTGAATAGTGTCCCAAGATACAAAAAATTGAGGACATGTCTCAGGATCTTTATGCAAGTGTTGTTGGAAGTCTAATGTATGCCACGGTTTGTACCAGACCTGGCATTGCCTATGCAGTGGAAGTTGTGAGTAGATATATGTGCAACCCAGGGAAGGAGAATTGGATTGTTGTGAAGAGGATCTTCAGATACCTCTGTGCCACTTCAGATTATGCAATCTGCTACAAAGGAAGGCCTGAGGAGAACAAAATAGTAAATGTACAAAGCTATGTTGAGATTGGCTTGGAGGTCTTGACCATAGAAGATCTATAAGTGGCTACATATTTAGTGTATTTGTTGGAGCAAGAAATTGGATGATCAAGAGGCAGGTAATTGAGGTTGCCACTCATCCAAGTAAGGAGGCCATATGGCTACAAATTTATGTTCAAATGTTTTTTCTTATAGAATGCAGTAAGGATAGATTGTAACCATCAAAGTGTAATTTGTTTGGCAAAGAACCCCACTTATGATGCTCGGTTGAAGCGTATTCATGTAAAATACCATTTTGTTAGAAACATGTTTGACGGCAAAACGGTGCTATTGAAAAGATTTATACATTGGAGAATGTTGTTCATTCATTGTCAAAGGTTGGGAGTACTAAGAACTTTTCTTGGTGTAGCAAGTCAATGGGCATGGCTGCTGTTAGCTGCTGAAAGTATGAATAGTGCCCCCAATACAAAGTATTCAACAATTGGGAGAATGCTTGATATTTGTTGTATATATTACATGATTTACCTCCTTTATAGATTGTATAGAAGATATGACATACAATCTGGCACATTGTGTGGGGGGGCTGCCCCTTTATGTGGGAGTTTGAGAGTAGGAACCCTAAAAAAATTTTTTTTATGATAATGGATGTGCATTTTGGTCAGCCCATGGTTTTATACCCATAGTATTGTATGGGCGGTTTCGTGGGCCATGGTTTTATCCTCTTTGTATTGTAATACGACTTTGATGGATTCCTATTGATATGCCTACAAATACTCACATATGCATTACGGTAAAGAAAAAATTTGAAGTCTTTATTTGATTGTAAATCATCGAGCTAATGCAATAAGAAAGAAGGTTGCCATGTTGGGTATCCATCTGAAAGGGTTTTCGTAGGTAAATTTTTATGTATTATGTGTGTGCCATTTTTATCATCTGGTATAGCTTAAAGATTTTATTAGCATTGCTTCTCTTTCATAATTTTATCAATTTATTTCTCTTCAATACATCCAATGTCGTGGATGTGGATGTTATTGATGTCTTTATTTTCAATCTAGCAATTTATAATGTTTACTTGTGTACATGGAATGCTATAAAATCTGTATATATATATATAGTGTTGTCCGTCCTTTGCCTTATTCACTCTCCGCCCCCAAAATGCGGCATTTTTTTTAATGGTCTAGGAGCGAATCCCACATACTAGAAACTTAGAGAAACATATTTTTTTAATTTCCAAAAGAGAGACCCTATCAGCCCCTCAGCTCGACTTTGGGCCTTTCATCTGTTGCATCCTGCCATTCTATCGGATTCTATTATTCGACTGTTGGCAACTTGGAAAGGCTCTCAAAGACTGGACCCACTCATTTTGGAGCTAAATGAGCCCTTGGCTTCTATTTATGATGAGATTTGGCAGGTTTTTTGCCTCGAACTTATTTACAGTTTCAGCTCACTGCAGAATTCATCTAGGTCAGAGTGTGATGCAAGTGACTTTATTGGGGCATACATATGTTGTATCACACAACATAAGGATTTTTACTTAGAAAGTGCCTATGGATAAGGATGTGCTGGAGAACTACATCGACATATTACATGCATACATTTACAAGGAAGTGTTTTGTTCAACCTCGAGACCTTGGAAGATAGATGTAAGAAAGCTCTCTATATTGAAGCCAAGAACAAAAAATCATCAAAATTATTTTAAGTCAACATATGGTGTAAAAATGAACAAACAAAGACTTCAATGGCTAAAAATTAAAATTGTGAAAAGAAAACTAGAAATACAACATAGAAGAAACCTGATGCCAAGGGCGAGAAGAGGACATGCAAGCATTGCTACAAGGATGGTCTGAAGGACCAATGTGGGCTATATTGCTTCTGGGGTCAATTATTGCAAACAAGATTAGCAGGAAGTTTGTAATGTCATGAGAGTTTGGAGTGGATGAGGTGGTCATACTTTTGGTATTGTTGAATGTTGCACCAACAAAGGCATCATCAAGTAAGGGCACACCAATAATGATGGCTCCACCAAGTAGAAGTATGCCAAGTTAGGCTGTGCCAGACCAAACAATGGAAACAATAGTACTCAATGTATCTAATCAAGAACCTCAACAAAGTCTAAGATGTATAAGGTTAGAAGTTGTTTTATGTGAATAGCGACAAGGAGTGGGACATAACTGCAATCGTTGAATTTGACAGTCAGCAAAACTCAATGTTCATATAGCTGGTCAAGAATCACTAGTTGAAAACATTCAAGCACACACATCATATATGTTGGATTGGATCATTAAGAATATATAAATGCAACCTAGCAATGTGGATCAATGAGATCGAGTGTGATGCGTGCCCCTAAATGTTTGTGAAGTGAAAGAATTTCCATGTCTATGGGATCAAGTGCCATTTTAAACAGAAACATTGTAGAAGCATCTGCTGATTGAAGATAGCAAGCCATACTTGGTGAATGAATTTCATGGCAAGGAGAAGATATCAATGGTATAAAGTATTCAAGTGGAGACATCAGTGCTAGTAAGAAGTTTGTACTATCTATGGCAAGACTTGGAGGGTGAGAGGTAGGATTAAGAAGGTCATCTACTTAATCGCTAAGTATCAAGAAAAGCGAGCAGATTCATAGATTGATTTTGTGCTATAAACAATTATTTATGGAGCCTTAATTGTTTGCCAACATAGTGACTAATATTTCAAGAACTCTATGAACAAGGTGCTAGCAGACTTAGTGGTACCATGTACATTGCTGTTCATGCTTGTTCCTAAGAAGGATGGACCATGTTGCATGTGTGGATATCCTAAAAACAATATCCCTTGCCACGGATATAATCAGACAAATTAAAATATTTTATTAAAATTAACATAAAAGTCAAGTTATGACCAAGTCATGATTCAAGAGGGAGATGCTTGGAAAGCAACGGTCAAAACCAATCAAGGCTTGTATGACTGGCTAGGAATGTTATTTGGTTTGTGTTATGCACCAATGAGGTTCATGAGCCCAATGAAAGAATTACTAAGATCATAGATAGACCATTCCATTTTGTGTATTTGAATGATTTTTTTGGTTTAGTGAGATAATTTACAGCAGAGAGTTGAAGATAGGTTCTATTGATTTTTTAGCTGTCAAGACTCAAAATTTCCACAAATCTAATCATGTAGCTAGGTGGAAGGAACCCAATATCTTCACAAGTTCATTGCAAAGCTTTTAGATATCATACCACCATTAATTGTCTTGTCTAAAGGAGGTAAGTGTAATGAGGATAACACACGTGATATTTGTGCAACACCAACTTGAGGCCAACCTAATCCTTAGATGTCGTTTGAGATCGAAGTCGAAGTTACAGGCCATATGTTAGGAGCGGTACATATATAGCAAGGACTTCGTATAGTATCTTACTCTTCATAAGCAATGGCCAATTACCCAAGTTATGATGAGGACTTTATATCATAGTTGAAGCAGTGAAAAATTATTTCCATTATTTGTTAAGAAAGAAGACTGTAAAGTAATTTGCATTAGAGTTGGCACTCTAAATTGATGGTGTTCCTGGAGCATTCAACATGGTGAAGAAGTATAAGAAAGGGGTAAATAACAAAGTGACAAATCAAGTGTTTGGAGTGGCAATGCAATTAAGTGCCTTATTTGTACAAATGTCTCAGGGAGATGTATGTTGAAGACAATGACATCAGCAACATCTATTATGAATGGCTGCAATGTCGATTTTTGGCATTCTACCAATAACAACATATTGAATATAGGATGAAGAATGGTTTGTTGTTTCAACTAAGATTTGAATAATGACTGGAGAAGCAAGGGCTGCTTGAAGCCTATGCATCAAAGGTAGTATGTTATTCTGGCATTGGAAATGTTAAAATATAGAGCTTTATATAGCATGTAAAGTTGTTATGTACTTGTTATTCGGTTGGTAATTGTTCAACCCAACTGAAACCACCTCTTCATATAATAAATTATCCCTACCTAAATCATTTGATGCAGTGCAGTTTGCCTTCTCTAAATTCTTTCTTCTCTTTGTATATGCTAACATTGGTATCAGAGCGATCGGTTCGCAGCTCAAGGAATCCTTTTCAAGAGGCACAAACTGGAAGTTTGGGGAAGCCCTAGTAGGGCACAAACTAAAGTTATTCCATCGCTTATTGCAGAAGATTCACGAGAAGGAAGACAATCCTCGATTCGCAGTAGGACAAAAGCAAAACCCAGTCGTTTGAAGGAGGAAAATCATGGTTTGAGTGTCGGAATTGTGGTTCTGTTCAAGAGGGCAGGAAAAAAAGTCGTGTGTTTGTAGAAGGCAGAGTCGTGCAAAGAAAAACGTGGCAGAAACTGTTTAATCTTTTCCTTCGTGAGGCAAAGTTGTGGGCAACAGAGGGCAAAGTCGTAGTTCGATGAGGGCAAACACAGTCACATTTGGCAAATCGTGTGAAGGAAAGGGCATGAATCGTGGGCAACAAATACCCAGTTTATGGCGTCAACAACACGAGAATTGTGGGCAAAGTCGTAGTTTGTTGGAAAAACGTGACCAGAAGCAGAGTCGTGTCTATTCAAAGTTGTGGCTCATATTTGTTGTTGCTGTCGGAAATCATAGACGAAGGCAGAAGAACAGTCCATGAACAAGAAAAACATGATGAGTTAAATATTAAGGGTTCGAAGGTAGATTAAATCTTATTTGGGAAGAATAATATTATTTTTTCAGCCACAAAGGTATTCATACTATATGCTAGAGTAATTAATTTTAATATTATTTTGCTGGAAAAAATAATATTGTTTTATTAAGTGTGGGAAAAAAATTATTTTATTATTTCTGTTACTTTGGAATAATAAAATGGCAAATATTTCACACTTGACTTTACTAGAGACACAAAAATTAACGGGCACTAATTTCAATGTATGGAGCCATAAGATTTTAATGCTTGCGGATTTTCATGATTGTGATAAAATAATCACGGGTAGTGAAAGTCGACCAACAACAAACTTTGCGGATTATGACAAATGTCATAAGGAAATGATATGATATCGGAAGTGCGGAATGCCACTGTGGCAAGCACATTGTGGACTAGTTTGAGGGATAAATATCAGACGTCAGTAAAGAGTTGGGTTTTATACCTGAAGAATATGTTCTTTCCGTAAAGTTACAAGGTGGATCGCTATCTGAGCACCTACTTCGGATGAAAGACCTCTGAGACTAGTTATCTTCCATCAACAAAAAGGTGGACGACGATGATATGGTGGCTCTGGTTCTAAACAACTTACCTTCTTCGTATGAGTCATTTGTGGAGGCACTCCATTTAATGGCTGAAAGTCAAACACTCACGTTTGACAAGGTACGTTCCTACCTATTGCATAAGGAGCGGAGAGAAATTCAGGCAAAATCTAATTGTGACCAATTAGAGAGTGTTCTTTTCACTCAGTCAAAAGGAAAGTGGAGATGTCAATCTAGGGAGTCTTCCACTCAGTATCAGGTCACATGTTATTACTGTCACAAGGTTGGGCACCTTAAGAAGGATTGTTGGAAGCGGAAGTATGATCTTTCGCAACAGAACAAAAAGCCATGTGATGAGGAACACGTGGCGGCAGTTACAGAAGAACGTGATTCAAATGATGGGCATGCTCTTTATTGTCTTACGACATCATGCTTGCATGACAGTGGTACTAGTTGCTGGATCATTGATTCTGGTCCATCCGCACACTTTTCATGTCATAGGGACTAGTATGTTTCATTTACTGCAAATATCTGTTTTGAATCAGTAGTACTAGCTGATGGAGAATCACTTGCAGTAGAAGGGATTGGAGATATATGCATTGTATTGAATAATGCTCATAAACTGTTGGTATGGAATGTTAGATATGTACCTTCTTTACAAAAGAATCTTCTATGTATTCGTTAATTAACTAAAAATCCCAATATTTATGTGGATTTATGTGGGAAGAAGTGTGTTGTCTCTGATGTGAAACAAAGACGGATAATTGCCCTTGGTATTGGGGAAGGTGGTCAGTATTGACTTGTTGATCTTGCTACGATCAACATGAATGCATGTGTGGAGGACAGCTCCACCATACATGATGTGCAAGAGGCTGCAATGCCTTGGGAAGAAGCCATTCCTCATAGATCTATTGACTTGGCTACAGTCAACCTACATGCACCTATTGTGGAGGAAGTATCCACTATATCAGATGTATGGGAGGCAGACATGCCTTGGGAGGATGGATTTCCTCATTCTGAAGAACAGTTTATTGTGGACGAAGACTCCACTACTCCAAATGCATTGACGATGCATGGTGAGATGGCATGCCAAGCCACTCACGCAGAGGTACTTTCTCGAAGTACAATAGAGCATGAACAATTTTCTCATTGTGTTGTGAAAGATCTTTCCTAATAGAGGGGGATAAATGAGCAAATAGAGGAGGAGTTGGTTCTCACTCCTACTACTACGGAGATGGTTATTTCTCCCACATCTAAGACAGAGACCACCGCTAAGATAGAGACCACTGCTAAGAAGGAGATGGTTATTTCTCCGAATATTGCGGAGTTAGTTCTAACTCCTACTGCACATATGATCACTTTTATGAAAAGGTTGGATGAGCACTACATGGTGTTGCAAGGACATGATCGAGGTGATTTCAATTGCAGGATAACTGAGTCTCTGTACAAACTCCAGTAGGCTACACAAGCCTGGAATATATTTTTCAATCCACCTCTCCGAGGTTCTGATTTCAGCACTCTAGAGATGGGGCTGACACTCTCAGCCATTCATGATTCATCACTGGTTAATGAATCACATAATAAAGAACTAGTGGACTACATGCCATATCCTTTGATCACACGACCAGATTTTTGTTTTGCGGTTCTTCTCCATTCGACAACCGCAACACAATCATGGACTAAACATATATTTGTAAAATTTCTGGACAAACTTGGTATTGTTTCCGGTTTAGTCATTAAGAGGGGGTGTTAAAATATAGAGCTTTATATAGCATGTAAAGCTGTTATGTACTTGTTATTCGGTTGGTAACTGTTCAACCAAAGTGTAACCACCTCTTCACATAATAAATTATCTCCGCCTCAATCATTTGATGCAGTGCAGTTTGCCTTCTCTAAATTCTTTTTTCTCTTTGCATATGCTAACTGGAAAGTCACTCAATTCATTCTCAGAGATATTTTTATTGCTTGACTATGTAGGGTGGTGCTCAGCAGATGGTTTGAGATTGAACGTTCTCTATCATGATGAAACTTTGTACTTTGTGCACACTGTTGCCAATGTTACATTGATCATGGGAAAGCATTTAAAAAGAATCCTAGT
This sequence comes from Taxus chinensis, assembly GCA_019776745.2. Lineage (NCBI taxonomy): Eukaryota > Viridiplantae > Streptophyta > Pinopsida > Cupressales > Taxaceae > Taxus > Taxus chinensis. The sequence continues at coordinate 277,800,574 of CM034151.1, read as the reverse complement.
TTTGCCAAAGACACTGTGGATTTTTTATTATTTGTGGTAGTCCATCAGTTAAGATGGAAGTATTTATTCCTTGCAAAAAGATCCTCAGTAACCATGAAGTTGCAAAGTTATTCTTTGACCATGTGGGTGCATTTTGGGCTTTAGAATCTATTGTTTGAGATTGTGACAACAGATTACTGAGCCAGTTGTGGACTATTCTATGGGAACTGATGGACACCAAGATGAAATATTTGACAGTAATGCATCCAGAGACTGATGGGCATATTGATTTGGTGAACACGAGGCTAAGTTCATATGTGATGACAAAGACCGAATGTCACATGCTCTAGATTTCTTCACCCTTGCCTTTATTATGTCAGAATGAAAGTACAGACGCATATTGGGGACAGTGAGTTTTCTTAATGAAGGAGAGATGCATCTGCCCTTTAATGGCCAGCTCTCTAAAGATAAGTATAATGTAACAAAACATAAAATAAAAAAATATAATGTTGGTGACTTGTAAAGGAAATTAATCCAAGGAAACAAATTTATTACTATAAATGGATGTCATGTCCTACTCTTTGTATTGGTGGAGAATAATATATGTAGTATTTGTGCGAAAGTGGAAGTTGATGAGAAAACATGGTCTATAATGAATAGGTTAGCTATTCAACATAGTGAATATTTATCCCTTAAACCGATCTTGTGGAACGATTTGTAGGATTGATTCACTAAAGGAATTTTGGATGATTATTGTATCCTTTTTCTAAGAGATCTTGGACTTGTTTTTCTATATACCTAAGCCTATTAGGTGTCCTAGAAGTTGGTTGGCTATTTGGCTCTAACCAGATTTCATGATCCATGCCTTTTTGGGTGGTTAATTTTGCTAGAAGATCATTTGGGAAGATATCTTTGTATTTGGTGAACAGGGTTCAAACATGATGTTTACTTGAGGTTTAGCTTCTTCTTTTAGGTTTTTCTGTTGAAGATTATGTAGCATTGGTTTGAATTTTTTGCGAGTCTAATAACTTGTAGATGATATATTAATGGTATCTATAGTTCATCGTTATCTATAGGATGTATGTTGCTATCATATTAATAAGTCCATTTACACTATAAGATATGGTATCTATAGTTCATCGTTATCTAGAGGATGTATGTTGCTATCATATTAATAAGTCCATTTACACTATAAGATATATTATCTTTTGATAACTTATATAACATAGATCTTAGATAGCTGAGATATCATATTTGTAAATCCTGTGAAATGCTAAAACAGTCATCTAAATATTTGCAGATCCCAACGTGAGTGTACATTGTAAAATGATGATCCAAATGCTAGTAAGTCTGATAGATACCAATTAGCCTCTTCTCAATAGCACCTCAGCCAGAGAACTAGTTAGAGACAATTGTCATAAACACAAAATGCTATTTGCAAGTCCCTACTCCTTATGAGTGCTTGTAGTGTTATTTCCTGAACTTCGTTACTTTAAAATCTCTTTAATGCATTTTTATTCCAATTTAATTGACAATATTTAACGTATAAATTACAGATGGCAGTTTTTCCATGTTACTTTCGAACAAATGATTCTATAGATTCACATTTTCGCTATATTGTAAATAAATTTCAAATAATACCTCATATTGGCTGACATATATTGCATATATACCTTAGTTCCCTAGTTAAGTAAGGAAACATGCCAATCATATTTTTCTGAAATTTCAGTATTGACATGGAAGAAAGATGCTTCCCGAGCTATCAGGTTGTGCTTCCTCTAGGTAAAATTCTTCAGTGTGTTTAAAAAATACTCCCACAAATATGTGGCCATGTATCCTACTTCTTGCCAGTCACAATTTTAATTTTCCTGAAGTGAATCCTCACTTAGTATCTACTATTATTAAGCATCCTTTGAAGATCACAAATTGGCAACATGCTTACCTCACTTTTTATTTTAATCTTAAGATACCCCTTTTGTGCGAGGAAATTGCTAGCCAGGAAGAATAATTCATTAATAATTTTTATGGACTGGTTTAAATTGGACTTGTAAACTTGGCAGGTAAGCATTGTGAGTCAGGAACCTGTCCTTTTCAACTGCTCAATAGCTGAAAATATTGCTTATGGAGTGAAGGGCAGATCCCGTACTGGTGACATTGAGAATGCAGCTGTACGTTTCTAAGGCATTTATGTACTATTTCTGGGATTTTGTTTCTACCTAAAAATTTGCGACTCTTTGGATATTTTATATTAACAGAGAAACTATAACCTTCTGAGGATTTGCCGTAAAAATAATTTATAAATTTATTTTTAAAAAATTTCTATCCAACTCACATTCTCTGTTTGTGGTGAAATGAAATTGCAGAAAATGGCTAATGCACATGATTTTATATCAAGGTTTCCAGAAGGGTACAATACACATGTTGGAGAGCGTGGCGTGAGGCTTTCAGGAGGACAGAAGCAACGGATAGCAATAGCAAGGGCATTACTGATGGATCCTCGTGTGCTCCTTTTGGATGAGGCTACAAGTGCACTAGATGCGGAGAGTGAGTACCTGGTTCAAGTAAGAAAACCTATCCCTTCACGGCTTGTGTTGTAATTTTCATTTTATCTCATTTTCTTCATTAATGATGTCACGACCTATATGAAATTAGGATGCCATGGATCACTTGATGAAAGGTCGCACTGTTCTAGTCATAGCACATCGGCTTTCAACAGTTCAAAGTGCAAATACTGTTGCAGTTGTGTCGGGTGGCGAAATAGTTGAAACTGGCACTCATGAAGAGTTGATCCAGAAGAATGGTATCTATACAGCCCTAGTTCGAAGGCAATTGCAAGGAACTACAAGTGAGATTTAACTTTTGTTAGCTATGAGAAAAATTGGAAGCAAACCGCTGAAGTAGTGGTGGCTAAGTTCATGCCAGATTTATAGCTAACACTTAATGTGAGGGTATCGCTAGTGAAAGAAATGCCACAAAGTATGGTATTCAACATATGTCAAATAATGTGTACATCTAGTTTATGAAAGCAAATCCTTCCTTCTAGTAATTTGTCTTGGACTTGGTGTAAAGCCTTCTTATTGTTTTGCATGCGAATATCAAAAGAATCCTTGAACTGTTAAACAATAAATGAAATATTCATTCAACATGTTTGACCACGCTCAAAGTAGTAAATTGTCTGAAACAAAATAACTAGAAGCTTCAAATTTCAATACAGTCTCATTCATGCACATTATCCCAAACTATACAAAACTGATTATAAACACCTTTGAAGTACATTGATTGATTTGTAAGCAGGGGAAGTGATTGACAAAGTAATAGTCTATCTTAGTTGGGGTAGTTGTGTATTCATTGTCCATGAGGATCATTTCGCTTGTAGTGTAGTCTCTGAATTTCAGGGAAACGAGTTGAGTATTGTCTAGAAGTATTATATACATGCCATGATCTATCTTCTAGTTGAGTATCGTCTAGAAGTATTATATACAGGGCTACGATCTATCTTGCATATTATCATGGCCTTACGGTTCTAACTCTCATTTGATTACAGTAAGGACTGAGCATTTTCAATCTAATTCACCCATTAATTTCACAGGGATAATTTATGGACTTGCTAATTAGTCTCATCAAGTTTGCATGAAGAATCTTCTTTTCTTTTTTTCCACGTATGAGATGTTCTTAAGTAATATGGACATTACATTTGTGTCAAATTGTCTCTGTATGAATGGAGAAATACAGGAGTAGCACAAGTATTTTAATGCCCCATATGTTGACTCTCAATGTTATCACACTTGCGAGGATAATAACGTATAATTGTGTTCATAGTTGAACAAAAACCAAAGATTCGGTAATCCATGATTTGATTTTAAGCTTTGATAAGAACAAATTGGCAGGTCTGCTTGTCCAGCCATATGATATATCCACACGGCATCGCATCCCAACTACCCTTTGCCAGAATTAACTCTTTTAACCTCTTCCAAATAGTGTACTGCTCTACCTTATTTCATTTGTTCACAGGTCACACAGGCCTAGCCTTCCATATCTATCACAATTATAGAAATTATTTTAAGAATTCTTTCCTTAATGTAGATTGGCTTATTAAAGAGTCTTCTGTCTTACCTAACCAAAGGTTTCACATATTCATCTAGGGCATTGCCACCACCAAAATTTTGCAACTTCATCTTCTAAAAATCCATTCAAGTTCTGCAAAGTCATCTTCATTGTTGAGAGTCCTTGTTCAGTAGAAGGCTATCTTCTAAAGTATTCTTTTGCTGTCAAAGTTAAAAATCAGCTGGGCTATGGTTGGTTCTTATTATTGTTTTCCTATTCATTATTTCTTGGTCATCTTTGAAATTCTATAAATTTTGTCAGTCTCAAAACTTAGTAAGACATTTACCAAAAAGATCCTATATATATATATATATGCTCTTCAATTTTTCTTCTGTTCTTTCTTTTTATAATAGTGTTCAAATAGTTATTTTGATTTATGGTATATTTTTGTTTGGTCCAAGTCACAACTTGATAAGGATTGTAGATCAATAAAGACAAAAAACATGAAAGACGACCAAAATAACAGAAAATTACAGATTGGAATTGAGCAAACCCATGACACAATAAGGAGAGAATCATATAATAAAGAGTACATGCTTGAAGTACAAAAACAAAGTTGTGAAATATGCAAGGTGGTGACTCTTTTTTGTTTATCAAGAAGACGAAAACCAAAATATCTCAAGTAGGAAGAAGAATCAAATCTTCTTCATAATCAATTCATATATATTTTTATCATCTTATGTGTGTGTATGGTTCTAATAATACCTGCTTTTCATGAGGTATTTGAAAGGTTGAATGGGGCTATAACTAAAAGACTTTGGCACCTAAACCCTAGGGGTAGAATCCATAACTATTAGCTTCAACAAAGACGGCCGGTGTCCCTTTTGTTCCAAGTTGGAAACAACCACCTTCTGCGGGACTGCTTTTTTGTGAGATCCTACTGGAAATTTGTTCAATCCAAACTGATAGCCATATTTCAGGGGAGTCTTCACTGGCGGGCAGCTCTCTTGGGTGATTCCAATGCTCTTGTTTGAGGTCCTTTTAAGAGTCTTTAGAATTGTGTTCCGGTTTCTGTTTTATTTATCTTACGGAAATTTAGATGCAATTACATTTTCAGAAATGAGGTATGCACTTTAGATATTTTGGCACACTTGGAAAGGAGAAGTTCGTTTGCAATTGCCAGCTAAAGGTTTTCTTTTGATAGAGGAAGCCAAGAAGCTTGAACCCATGGATTATTCTGACTTCATTGTTGTCCTTGTTTTGAGAAAAATATTGTAATCTTCTTTGTATATACCGTTGTATAGTTCCCTATTGTTTGTACAGCTCCTTGGTTGTAAATATTTGTTCTTTGTTATTGTATGAAGCATGTATTCAATTTATTTATTTTCCAACTCTTTGCAAGAATAGAACCGTTTATTACCAACACATTTTTGAGGTACAAGGAAATTTTGTTTTTAGGAGGTTGTGCATTGATCTTCAAATCTAACTACTTCATCAATGTCTATGCCAAAGAGATAAAAAGAAAATCACACACACTTCTATCTAATATCTACGGGCTCATTAAGTCAAAGATGAAGAAAAATGTTGGAAGGAGGACAGTGGGCTCAAAGAAAGCACAAATGGAGTAAATTAGGTTTTTGGAGGAGATTTTAATGCAATTTGAAAAAGAAAAAGGCAGACTCTTACCAAATTTTGTAGGCCGTGATTGACTTCAATGACTTTTGTCAAAAAGATCTAACCAATTTTGAACCCCAAGGGATTGGTTTCACTTGGTATTGTAGATGGTTGGGGAATCAATTCATTTTAGACACTCGAAATATTTCTAGTAAACTTTGTTTTATTGATGTTTTACATGTTGGATTGGACTATTTGCACAAATCCTTGTTAATAGAAGGTGATAAAAAATGTAAGGCATACCCTTTAAGATTGAATTTATGTGGCTTAAGGACCCTTTGAGTTAACCTATCAAAATTGTGGGTTACCAAATTTAAGGAGTCTAGTCACCTCATCCTATCTCAAAAATTCAAAGCAATCAAGAACGGCATAAAGGAGTGAAGTACGACAAATTTTGTAAACATTTTACACAAATAATATGCTATAAAATTTGAGGTCCAAGTTTATAGAGGACCATTGCTCAAGTTGAATGGAATGGTGGTTTGGTAAACATGGAAAATGCCTCATAATGAAACAACAACAAAATCTTAGACAATAATAGTTATTGAAGCAAAAACAATCAGTAAAGTGGCTCTGAAGAGGTGACATACTCGTTGATAGTTTCCTAGTCTCAATAAAAGTAAAAAGGAACTAAAACAAAGTTGGAAGGTTAATTGCTCCATAGGGGAAGGTGATGGCAAGGCATCAATGAAATTATAATGGAAGAAGCCATCTTCTACAAGGTTGATCTCTTTACAAAAGAAACTAATAGTAGAAAAGATGTTCGAGATACTCTAATGAGAACATTCTCTCATCTCAAAAACAATGAATGAGATATTAATGGCTTCAAGGACTAAGAAAGAAGTAAAGATGTCATCTTCTACAAGGTTGATCTCTTCGCAAAAGAAATTAATAGTAGAAAAGATGTCCAAGATACTCTAATGAGAAACATTCTCTCATCTCAGAAAACAATTAATGAGATATTCAGTTTGAGAGTAGAGAAAGCTGCAAGTCTTGATGTGTTTTAGGAGGCTATTTATAAATGTTTTCAGACATAGTAGCAAAAATTGTAATTGAAGTATTGGAGGAACACAGAAAGAGGAAGACGATTTTTAGTGAATAGAAATACAAATTCCTAGCTCTTATCTTGAAGAAAGAAGACACGTTGAATGTGAACTCATAGATCTATTGTCCTATGCAATTCCTTATATACATTTGTGACTAAGGTCGTGACCAATTCACTAAATGGTTGCCTTTAATCAATAATATTGGTATTCCAAAGTGGGTTCGTAATTGCAAGACAAACTCTAGATAAAATTGTCATTGCTCTTGAAATAATATGTATGTGGGATAAGAAAAACAATAGATTATCCCTCTTCTTAATAATATGGATTAGGATATAAACAAAAGACCATCCTAGACTAGTTTACACACAAGCTAAAATTGTAACTATGTAGTGTATGAGTCGTGGATCTAGAAGATGATAATCCACATTCTATTAAAGTCATAAGGTTCCAAAACTTTAAGTCTAGGATAGGGGATGCGGTCTTACTAGGTCCTAGGTTGTAAACATAAACAAAAGAGGCAAGTGCATGCCAATGTTCTAAACTAGGGTTGTCAAAGCTAAGTGACAAATAGGAACATGATACATTTATCATAATCAATCATATCATAATTAGGAAAAGAAGATCAGGGATACTTACCTTTTGAAGACACCATTGGTGTATTAACCTCCTTCAAGGCTAGTAGCATTTTACGAGAGAGTTGTGGGCGGATCACAAGAGGGATAGGTGGAAGACCTAACTAGATTTAAGTTTGGGACTCTAAAGACTTGATAAACCTTGTTGGTGCAACTCCTATTTCTTTGGCTCCTAGTAACCCAATGCTCTGAACTAGTCTCCCAAGTGTAAGCTGCTTTATACCATAAAACCTTTAAAAACTTTCAGAGTAGCTTAGTGAGCATAAACAAACCAATATGTGATGATGTCATTCTTGGAAAGTGGCCTCAATGACACCTATAAATAGGAGGCATAACCTAAAGTTACAGATGTTCTTAGTCGATGTAGTTGACTAATAAAAAAACATGCCAAATGGTATCAACCACGGTTGATATTGTCACCTAACAACTGTCGGCATGAGAGTCCTAATGGGAAAAGGAGGGAGTGAAGTAGAGACTCATGAGTAGATGTGAAGGTGATCTAACAAGGGTCTCAATGTGTTATAAATATGCTAAGGTATGCTAAGACATACTTCGATGATCTAAGGCACATGGGGTTGCAAGACAAATCTTTGTCATGATGAATGCCAACCAACCCACTCGTTCCTAACATGCCCCTTAAGGCATGAGCTCAGCGAGATTAATGCACGGATGACCTCTAAAGAGACTGTTAGTAAGAGTGAAAAATTAGGGGTATGCATATGCCCCAGCGGGATATTATCAGGGGTTATAATAGTGTGCACGAGATAGTCTCCAAGAAAAGAACACACAACACTGAAATCAAAAGAAATGACTGTAAACAAAATAATAATAAGTATGAACAATTGAATTCAACCAAACAAAATAACAATTGAATTCAACCAAACAAAATACATCTTACCTTTAAGTGAAAGTGAATGCATGTTACCTCTCATCTTGACCATGGAGGGCACAAATTTGTCAAGGAACTCTAATAATACAAAACTAAAAGGAGACGATAACAATGTAAGTGTACACAAGTAAATGATAAGCAGGTATAATTTTTTGGGGGGGAAAGAGGTCGTAGGAGGGTGTTAAGGACATGTACAAAGGAGTATATGGTAGTCATGTATCAACAAGGTGTTAGTTAGGAAAGGAATGAACTCAATAGTTAGGTTTGAAAAAGTAGGATACACATGTAGGATATATAAGTAGATAAGTAGAGCTAGGTCAAGTCCATAAAGTATTATATGGGAAGACTAAGTTAGGTTCAAGAAACCTAGAAAAATGTCAGAAAAGGTGCTAGTCGAGAAGTTGATCAACCAATCTAACATGTATGTAAATAATGAATCACAAGAATGTGATGCGTAGAATCCATAACATAATTAAAGAAATGAGATAAAGGAGATAATATTGGTTGAGAGAGGGCATCCTAAAAGACTAAAGATACATAACATATTTAACTAGGGATGAAATAAGGGAATGTCCTTAAACCCTGATGCTTGTCACAATGCTAACATGTTTGAAAAAGAGACGAAGAAAAGGATAAATTAAGATAGGAGAGACTTAAAATCTAGCCTATCTCACAAAGGGATATAATGTTTAAGGAAAAATAGGTGTCACTCAGGAGAAAACGAGTTCCTTACCAGAATCAAGTCACTCTAATCAAATTGGCAAGACTGGGAGTTTTCATATCAAGGAGTGAAGGAACCTGATTATAAAGATTATGAAGGAACTTAAGAAAACTAGTGAATTATAAAGATATTTCCTATGTTGGCTATGAGATCTAAAAACAATAAAGGGTTTCCTACCTTCCCGTGACATTTTCCCTAGTCCTCAAGACCTCACTTAAGGAACCATAGGCCTACAACAAGGATTAAATACTTGCATGAAAATGTAGGGGCACTAAGAGATAAATATGTAGCCTCATATCCAAGTAAGAAAAATCTATCGTACCCTAAAGGACCTCAAACTCTCGAATGGGGAAAACTATGTAGTTTGATCTTTTTACTAGGATAGGGGGCATGCCAATGATATCACATTTTTTTGTTTGTGATTGACTTTTTATTATAATAATTATCCTTTGCTTGATTTTTCTTTTCATAGCATATCTTTTAACTTTTTTGGATTTTCTTGTTCCTCCTCCATATAGATTCATAAGGATGATCAAATGGGTATGAAAGATGGCTTTAAAATTTGTTGTTTTTTTGTGTTCCTCAGTACAAATTCACAAGGTTGATCAAATAAGGATGAAAGATGACAAACACTAGAGATCTTACACCTAGCTAGCATAAGGGAGGACTTACAAACCATGATGCTTAGATACTCCTAGTTTACAATTTAGGGACAAGTGTTATCTCGACTCTCGCCTTTGTAGGCCTAATAAGGAGTGGGATATGAAAGGTAGATAATGAGCTATGATTGGGTTACCCGAGTCATGATGTAAAAAGGAGTGATATAATGACAAAACATTTGAAAATTTTGTTATAAGAGAGTAAAATGTGGATGAGAGAGATGTAGACAAACTGCAAGTTTTAGCTATAGAAAGCACTACTGACTTTACGAGATAAAATGACACTCTTGACCATAGATATTCCTTTCTAAGAGGAAACCAAGTTATAGTTGGGAGTCTAAGGTAACAAGTAAGTAATCATAGTAGATGGGTGTCCATGAGGAGGTCCCCAAGGTCCTACCTTGTGACACACAAACTGAAATCCAAGAGGTGTAGTGTAAGAAATATAACTTGGGAGTGTAAATTAAAACATCCAGTAGGTAAAGTAGGGTGAAAACATTAGGAAGCATCAAAAAATCATGAGGTAGATAAGTGTAGAAGATAAATTTATGAAATGTATAATACCATGAGGTACATAAAAGTTGGAGATAAAAATGTGAAACGTATAAAACCATGAGGTACATAAAAATAGGAGATAAAACTAGGAAGTGTATTGAGCCTTGAGGTAAGTGAAAGACAAATATAAAGCTATAAGCGAGGCTAGGAAGTGTTGGTCTTGAAATGAATTGACCAAGCTAACATCCTTGTAACAATATAAGTTTGTGAAGTGCTAGTTGAGAAATGAATTAACTGAGCTAACAATCCTGTAAAAATAAGAGGTTTTGAAGTGCTAGGTTGAGAATGAATCAATTGAGCTATTAATCCCTTAAAAAAAGAGATTGTGAGGTGTTAGTCGGGAAATGAATTGAACAAGATAACAGTCCTATAAAAATAAAAGACTATGAGGCACTTCTTAGGAAATGAATCGACCTCTCTTGAAGTCTTTGAAAAATGAGTAAAACGGGAAGATACATAGAGTTAGATAAGGAAACACATAAAAGCACAAGGTTGATAAAGCTAAGGAGAAAGGATGAAGCAATAAGAAAAGGATACAAGAGAGGATATAAGAGGAGACAAGATGTTAGTACCATGTTAGTACATAATGGCATAATTAATCATGAGAATATAAATAACGCTAGCCATATCTAACAAAGTATTTAAAAAAAAGTAAATCTATGTACAAGGAAGGTAAATGGAATATCATAATGAAGATGATTGGATGGTAAGATGTTGGTAAATTAGTGTGTAAACACAAGAGGGAGGAGATTGTAGGAGTAGATAAATTACTAAAGTTCTCATAAAGAGGTCAATGACCAAATATATCCTAGGGGGTTAAGACATCAAAGGTAGGTTGTAGAAATGGTTTGTAAAGTTAAATAATGTAAGTTATTTAGGTAATTTGTAAAGTTAAGTATGATGTTTAGGAAGTTAAGTAAGAAAGTAAGGAGTAATAAGAGGATAGTGCAAGTAACAATGACATGCATAGATAAATTCACAATGAGAACATACTCTTGGTGGGGTAATCTCTCAGAGAGTTAGGTGTTGATCTTTGAAGATTTCTTAAGTTGAGTTTGTTTGGATTCAATAATTATAAGGTTTTTGGTTGGAATTTATGTAAGGTATTAGAATATAGAAGGCATTGTAATATGACCCCAAACAAGAGGATGGGTGAGAATAGGCATCATTAGATGTCCCAAATGTAAGATGATGGTAAAAGTATGATGCTATTAGTATTAAGAGAAAGCACATGTATTCATTGAAAGTTTCTCCAAAGTGTGAAGTGAGGGAAGGATGGACATCAATGGATGCCCTAACATGTGAATTATGAGAAGGATAAAAATTGATAGATGCCTTAAAATGTGAGATAGGTGAGGGATGGGCATTGGGAGATACCCCTAAATATGAATTATGAGAAGGATGGACATCAGAAGGTGCTCTAAAGTGTGAGAAAATGTGAGATAATAGATCGTTCTATGTAATGTCAGTTTTGAGAATCACACATTTATGATTAGCTTGGTGATTTAATGTAGAAATCTAGATAAAGTAAAACATTTGAAATTAAGGGATGATGTAGAGTCAAAAAATATAGAATTTAGCATGACATCAACCACGATGTAGAAATTATGGTGAACGATCTAGCTATGTATAACCATTTGAATAAAAGTTGTATCGTATTTCCCGGAAACCTAGTTGATGGAGTCTTTAAGATTGTTGTTTTTATTAACTACATTGAGGTTTTCTAGAAATTGGTCAATGGAGTCATAAATGTCTTTGATTTTTTGAATTGCATTTTTCTTTTTAGCATAAGGGTTGATGTAGTTAGAAGTGTCTGATCTTAAGGATTGAGATAAGAAATTAGAAAGTTGTTGAATTCCCAATTGGTGGTTTCCAATAAAGGGAGGATGAAAGGATTAAAAGAAGTAAAATCGTTGAGATCAAGGTGAAAGTTGATGTGTTTTGTATTGAAGTGGATAATAGATGGAAATAATGTCATTTCTGTATTCGACCATGTACAAGTGATGAGGAATGGGAAGATCCTCTTGTGGATCTTTATCCATGATAGTTTGATAAAGAAGGGGACAATTATTTTATGGACCTTCACTAACGATGGAGAGAAAAGAGGGATCATTTTTTGGATCTTCGACCATGATAGGGTGTTAAAGAGATGAAATATCATCTTGTGGATCTTCATTCAAATATATTTATTACATGGGAAGTTCCTCTACTGAATATTTAACCATATTACATTAGATGGTTTATTTAGTTTGAGGGAAATTGAACTATAAGGTGTTCTCCTCAATGGTGGGAAAATAAGAGAGAAAGGAGAAACCCATATAAATTTTGAATGGGTTAAGGCTCTCTAGAAAAACACTAGGAGGATACATAATCATAAGTGATGATAATAATATTAAGAGATACATGAGGAAAATAGGATATATTAAGGAGATAAAATCCAGATAAGATAAGATATAAAATAGGAACATGAATATGAATCAATCAATGGTGGGATAGGATTCACTTCTGCAGAATGTATGTGGGATAAGAAGTTCAATTTGTTATCCTCTTTATCTTCTCAATAACATAGACTCTATATAGGTAGAATACTATCTAGGGCCTACACACAAGCCAAAATTGTAACTATGTAGTGTATGAATCATGGATTTATAAGATGGTAATCCACACTCTATAAAAAACGTAGAGTTTTAAAACCTACCTCTAGGTTAGGGGATGGGGTCTTACTAGGTCCTAAGTTGTAATAATAAAGAGTGACAATTACATGCCAAGGATCTAAACTAGGGTTTTCAAATTGAAGTGGAAGATAAAGGAAAGGACTTATAAAACAATGCAAAAGACAATATCTTGCTATATCCCAGTTGAGCACATGATACATCCATCGTAATTAATCATACATAATAAGAAAAGGAAAGGTTATGAGGGTTAGAAGAGATATAGGCAGAAGACATAAGAAGACCAAATTTGGTTGCTCCAAAGTATTTGCAAACCTTTCTAGTGCAACTCCTATTACTATGCTTCCTAGTGACCCAATGCTCCAAATTAGACTCCCAAGTGCAGGATCATTTATACCTTAAAAACTTTAAAACCTTTAATAACATCTTATTGAGCACATATAGATTGATATGTGATGATGTGATTCTTGGAAAGTAACCTCAATGATGACTATAAATAAGAAACATAACCTAATGTTTCATACTTTTCTAACCTACAATATATTGTGATCGATGGAGTTGGTACATAAATCAAATTGTGAATATTCTTTCCAATCAATACCAACCATGGTCAATACCATTGGCTAACAACTACTACCATGACATTCCTAAGGGGAAAAGGATGGAGGAGTGGAGAAAAATATAAGGAGTAGATGTGAAGGTGATCTGAAGGTGTTGTGACTATAATAATGCATAATAAGATGATTTAAGTTGCATGGGGATGCACAACAAATCTCTCTCATTAGGTATTACCAACTTGTCCAACCATTCATGACACACCCTAAGGCACATTATTATGGATATTAAAACATAAACAAATTGAAAAGAGAAGTTTTTATAAGATTGAAAAATGAGATCTATATAAAATCCAATCTCAAACTCATAACGAAAGGAGATTTATATTAATTAAAAAATATATGATCATATTATTGACTTTAATCTTGAAAATTTTGGATTTCATGTTTTTTTTTGAGAAAATGGGTTTGGAGATGCACTTATAATCAATAATTATCTATTTTGATCAATAAAATTCCAAATTGATTCTTCAAGTCCTCAAGAGTGATAAGATGAGGAGATTTTTAATCCCCATAGCTATTTACAAAAATGGAAAAATTCCTAGGAATATTATTAGATAAGACCATGATGAATGGTGATTTAGAGTGTAGATTATATATAAACCTAAAATGACATATAATAGAAGGATCATCTCAAGTAGAAAAGGTAGGAGACCATTATATATTAAGCACACACAAAATTTTGGTCCACAAAGTGGTCTAGGACTATAGAGAAGCACCATATGCAAAGGAGGTTCTAACAATCATATAAATGGGATTTGGAAACAATATCTAAGGATATATGAGGATTTTACTATATGTGGGGTTTCATTAGATGGTAAGAAAGAAATATAACTAGATAGTATGTCATGAGGAAATAAGCATGAGCTATCTAATCTAAATGTTGTAAGAGGTTCCACTAGGAAACAAACATGAGCTATATACAACAAGAATGCAAAAGATAAAAAAACATACACTAATTTATCATATTCAATACATGGATCATATAACACTCGCCCAAAAAAGTGCAAAAGAATAACTTTAAGGTCATAGATACTTATGCTGGGTTGATTTGTTACTGCATTAATCTCCTTGTCTTGTAACACTTTGTGAGAGAGTTTCGTAGGGAAATTCAAGAAGGATGGGTGACACGTCAACTATACTAAAATCTAACCAAATTTGCACACTTCATTGACTAAGGTAAACCTCATTGGTATAAACTGATGCGAGAGCATCTAGGTTCACTTGCAATATTACATCAACCAAAAATAATTAAGAGTTAGAATAATAAATTATGCAATTTTGTATAGCTTTGTGTGTCTTTGGGAAATCTCATGTGTTATATTGCTTGAAATCAAGAAGACGAGGCTATAGGAGATTGAAGTTTTTTGCTCTCTTGATGTTTTTCACATGCACATGTTTTGGATCTTTTCTCATTGTGTGTTATTTTGCATAATTTTCCATGGTTGGACTTGAACATGTGGGCCTTGATATGATTTCTTATCTAAAATGGTGACTGTGTGACCTAGTGAAATTTTATCAGACAAAGATGTCACATGAGTGATTACCTACAAACTAGATAGATTGAATCGACACCATTCTAATAGAGTTGAGGAGTGTTTTCAAAGGTATATTTATTTATCCCACAAGATTTTATAAACAAAGGGGAGTGGTGGAAATGAAAGGAAATCTTAACAAAAGATCCATTGATTGAAGAAGAGGTCATCTGAGCCAAAAGAATTCGTAAGTAAGAAAGTTCTTGTAGAATAAAATTAAGGGTATATTAGGCAATTATAAATCTCCTTAGTCCAAGAATATGAACTTAGTTCTATTAAAGTTTAGCATAGTCTACAATTTATAGAATTTATAGGGAGTCTATCATAAGAGAGTGGAAAAGTGGGAATGTAATTTTTGAGTTTTTAATATTTTACTCATATTAATAGAAGAAGTTTTTTATTGTTGTTTATAGGCTATTTTGGATCATACTTCTATGAGATATAATTCTAAATATTTGGGTTGTATGGTCTAATACATCCCTTAATTGAGACCCCTAACCATGACTACATCAATCTAGTATCAGAGAAAGGATTTTCAGTCCTGTAAAGGAGTTTAATATCTAGTGTTGTTAGTTTATATATAGGATTAGGATATTATTCTCCTATTAGTGTGGGATTTCCAGATTGCTTCATTACATGTATGTAGAAATAAAGTAGTTGTAAGTATATTCCAACATTTGGGTTTTTGAGTATAAGATTTAGGTTGTAGAATTTTGTTATTTTTGAGTGTTGTGAGGAAATTATGATAGAACATAGGGGATATTTCACTACTAAAGAAGATAGAGGGCTGATAATTTTAGACTTGGTGGAAATGTTGAGAGGAGTATAATCCTATTTGGAGGCCATAAAAATCACTCAACTAAAAGGAGTGGTGGTGGATGCTAACATAAGAAATAATTTTTTTTAAGGAGCACCTAAGGACAAGGATGTTGAAGAAAAACATATTGATGCTTATGATGACTAATTCTCATAGCTACTGCAAGGATTTTTAGTAAGTCAAAAAAGTATATTCCTAGCTATATTGGAGTCTAATTGCTAAAGAGCACATCAATTGGATTGTTAAGCTAGAGAAGTGTTTTGTGTATGAATCTATTGAAGATCCAAGAAGGTGATATTTTCTAATGCCAATTCGAGAGGTCACACATCTTTGCAGTTGGAACACATGTAAAATGAAATATTATGCAGAGGCAGAGAGAAGATAAAGAACTAGGATAGACTATTCATGAATTTGAAGTCTAAGTTTGTTCCTACAAATTAATATTTGAATTTGTTCAAGAAGTTGTATAATTTGTGATGGGATTTGAGTATACAAGATTATGCCAAAGATTTTTTTAGGATCTCTATCAGAGTGGGTCATATTGAAGATGATGTAAAACCTATTTCAAGGTATATTGTTGGATTGTGTATTTCCATTCAAGATGTGTTTAACATGATCAAATTGAGATGTGTTGAAGAGGCTTATCGGTTTTTATTGAAGGTTAGAGAAAATTTATCATGTAAAAACCAGAGTAGTGTGAAAGGGAAGTGAAATATCTTGTATAGAGGTGGAGAATTGCAAAGTAACATGAAAAATCATGTAAATGAAGGTGAAATAATTCCCTCACATGATGAATTTCATGCACAAAGAGGAGAAGGTAGATCATATTTAAGAGTAATAGGATGAGGAAGAGGTAGAGGATTTAATGGGACTTGTTTCCATTATGGATAATTTGGGCATCATGCATTCCACTATCCAAAAGTAGTATATAATAGTTATGTGATAAGAAATAATGCTAGCAACCATGTTGCACAACATTAAAATATGAAGAGTAATGCATCAAACAACGTAAGAGCTGGAGTGTTGAGAAGCTATCATGATGAAGATATTACTAATGAATCCAAAAAAGGGTGGATAATTCTCCTACAATAAGGAAGAATGTGTTCAAGACCATTTACAAGTTTGGAGGTAATCATTGTAAAGCCATTGTTGATAGTCGTAACATTGATAATCTCATTTCTAACAAGATGGTTGAGAAGGTTTGTCTAAAGAGGACTGTGCATGTGATTTGATACAATGTATCTAGGTTGTTGAAGGGACACCAATTAGTCATGATTGAGTAATGTGATGTGTGCATCAAGATTGGATCATATGAAGATGAAGTCATGTGTGATATAATGACCATGGATGTGTACCATGTGTTACTTATTAAACTTTGTCAGTTTGACACAATAACACAACATGATGGTTGCACAAGTACATACAACTTAGTGAAATATGAATGCCAATACACTTTGAATCCTTTAAAGGATGTACATGTAAAATTGGACAAGAATCAAAACTTATTTTTGGTTTTAAGAAAATATTTCCTAAATGAAGTAAATGGGGTGAATGAATGTTTTGTTTTCATTCCAAAGCTTGCACGAAAGGAGAAACATGATACAATGACACATAAGGGATGAATTTTAATTGAGATGGAAGAGATGTCAGTTGAGTTTATGGATATCTTGTTGCAGGATATTCTAGATGGTTTACCACCTATGCAAAATATTATTCATCAAATGTACATGATTTCAAGGTCTAGTTTACTAAACAACACCACATATAGGTTAATGCCTATAGAGAATGGGGAAGTGAAAAATTAACTTCACTAGTTTCTAAAGAATGGTTTGATCAGAGAATTTTTAATCTCATGAATATTTCTCATAGTATTAACACCTAAGAAAGGGGGTGAGTGGAGGAAGTGCACTAATTCCAAATCCATCAACAAGACTACCATCAAGTATAGGTTTCCATTTATGCACATGGATGATTTGATGTATTTTTTAAGTTGATAAAATTACTTCCCAAATATTGAATTAAATGATTAGTGATAAGCGGAATATTGATTTTTAGATGTAGGATGATTTTATGGGTATTTGGTCACGCCACTTGGGATAACCCATGCACTAAATATGTTCATTTGACTCATGGATGATGTCTAGAATCCTTATCTAGGTAAGCTATTCATTGTTTGAATATTATTTTTAGGAAGAAACATGAAGAACACTTCGTTATTTTTTGGAAGATGTTATAGTATATACACGAGGAGACGTTGCTGGTAAATTTGAAGAAATATAATTTTATGAAGAAGGAGTTGGTATACTTTGGATTTTTGATTTCTTGAGCGGACTTGAAGAAGAATTTTGAAAAGGTATAAGCTATAGTGGAATAACCATAATCTAAGAGTGTTTATGAAGTGTAATTTTTCCACGGTTTGGTGATATTTTTCAAAAATTTCAAACAAGACTTTAGCAAGATTTTTGTATTAATCACAAAAGTGGTGTAGTGAGATAAGATAGATTTTTAATGGAAAGTAGATGAAACACATACGGATTTCCATATAAGAAATAGTTTTTGTGCAAACAATGCAAGATATGGATCTAAGAAGTTGGAGAAGAACGTCATGCAACAACTAGTGTTAGCTTTCCTTGATTTCAATAAGGTATTCTAAGTTGATTTGAATAAGACATCCATTGGAGCTATGATGAGCCATAATAGTAGGCCCATTGTTTATTTTAGAAATGAATTGAATGATGAAAATAATAAAGTAAGTAGTTTATGATTAAGAGTTATATGCCAAAGTACATGCTTTGAAGAAGTGTAAGCACTACTTATGTCCTAAGGATTTTGTGTCATACACAAACCATCAAGCATTTTAATTCATAAACACATAAGGGAAGATAAATCAAAGACATGAAATGGGTTGAATTATTTTAGAGTTACTCATTTGTCTTAAAGCATAAAGTGGGAAGTAAAATAGAGTTGCAGATGCATTGGGTATAATATGCTCCTTGTCGAGTGAGATGTATGGGGAAGTAATAGGGTTTGAAGCTATCTAGGAAATCTACTAGAAGATGAATATTTTATAGAGGCATGAAGATCATGCATAGAACCTACAAGCATCAACTAAAAAGTTGTGTGTACCTATAGAGTCAAAGAAAATAATTTGATTTGAGAGAAACTTTCTGAAGGATTAGTGGGTCACTTTAGTAGGGAAAAAAAACTTAGCATAGCTAGGTGGGAGGTATTATTGGCAGCGAATTTGTATATATGTGCATATATACATACAAAGACATAAGTTTTCTAATTGGAAAAATGGAAGAATCAAAATCTAGGGTTGTATTAGCCACTTCCACTATTTTAGAAACTATGGGAGAAATTAAGCATGTTAGAACGCAAAAGGGTCATGATTTTATGTTTTTGTTTGTCGATAGATAATCTAATATGGATCATTTAATTGTTTGTAAGAATACTAGTGATGTTATACAAAAGCGAGTTTTTTTCATGTAAGTTTTGAGACTATATGGATCACAACACAATATTGTGTTTGATAGAGATATTAAGTTTATGGGTCATTTTTAATGCACATTGTGGATGAATTTGAAATTTAGTTCTATATATCACTTGAATATGGATGGATGGAGAAAAATTTTCAACAATACCATTGGTAATTTGTTGAGATGTTTTTTTACAAATAAGACAAGGATGTGGGACTCGGTGCTTGCATAAGAGAAGCTTTCATATACTAAATTTGTGAACAAGGTCACTAGGGAATCACCTTTCTATATAGTTTATGGAATAAATCCAAAAGGAGTTGTGAAATCACATGATATTTTGGAAGAAAAGGGAAGAAATAAAAAATTATGATAATTTGTGCAATATATGAAGGATGTGCACCAATAAGTGCACACCTAGTTGGAGAAGAGAAATGCATAATACAAGGAGCTTACGTACATAAGAAGAAGGGAGTATAAGTTCAGAGTTGGATACATGGTTCTTGTGCACCTAAACAAATAGAGGTTCCTAAGAGGAATATATGATAAGTTGAACTGGAATGATATTTGACCATGTTGATTCCTAAAGAAGTTTGTACCGAACACCTATGGGATAGATCTTCCATATGGGATAGAAAATCACCTTCCTTCAATGTTTCATATGTGTACTCATACTTTGAGGCTAGATAAGTAATGAAGCAGACCACACTAAAGTAGAATGGAGGCGTCAATTACAAGAGTGGGAATGTGAACGAATATATTTTGGATATGTGTGTACCAAATACAATGTGCATAAGGGAATACAAACATTATATGCTAAAGTGGAAGGGAATATAAGTTGAGGGTACATATTGGATGATCACAACCAAATTTTCTAAACTTGGTTGATCCATTGAAGAGCTTATGAAAGTTGTATGCGTAGGAGATCGTGTTTTTTCTTACTTGACACATATGATATAGGAGCATACAATTTTACTTGAAATCTTGCATCAACCAAAAATAGATAGAGTTAGGATAATAACAAGTGCAATTCTACGTAGATTTTTGTGAATTTAGGCAATATTGCACATTATATTTCTTAGAATAAATAATATGAGGTTGCAGGAGACTATACTTTTGTGCAATCTCTTTAGGTTTTTTGTGTGCATATGGTATGGAGATTTTCTCCTTTTTTGTTCTTTTACTTATCTAATGGTGGAGGTTATAAACATTTTCATATTTCTAGATCTTGAGATTTTTTACGTCCTTGTAATTTTCAAAATGGTTAGGCATAACACATGCAACCCTTGATTTATTTAATTTTCTAATATTATGACCGAGTGACATAATAAAATTTGATCGGAAAAACATGCCCCCATGATTGATTGCCTACAAATTGGGTAGATTGAATCAATGATGATATAATCGAGTTGAGGAATATTTAAAAAGGTGTTTTTTATGTGCAAAGGTATCTTTATTACTGCTACGAGATTCTATAAATAAAGGAGAGTATTATAAATATTAGGTAATCTAAGTAGAATGGTTATTAATTTTGAATAAGATATCAATTGATCCATAAGTATTGGGAAGTAAACAGGTGCCTTTAGAAGTAAATTAAGGTTATCTTAGGAAATTGTAAAGCCCCTTAGTCCAAGGACTTGAGTATGGTAAAGAAACAAATCTTTATATAATCTACAAACTTAGGTTTTAGGGTTCGAAATTATGTTAGAATTTATGTAGAGTTTTGTCATAAGACTGTGCAAAGTGGGAATGTGGTTATGACTAGATCTATAATATTTTTCTCATATTAATAAAATAATATTGTATTGTTTATTACAATAAGTTGCAAGTTCTTAATTTAGTGAGATATAACTCTGAATATTTGGGTTGCATAATCGAAGACATACCTTAATTGGGACCCTTAATTGAAACTACATCCCAAATCCTATTATTAATATATTCAAAGGGTTGGGTACTTTATTTTTCTTCCTTGGTGTAAGCTCTACTTAACCCTAAGTCCTCTTCTTCCTTAGGTGGATTTGTGAGCATTGACATAGTAGATTCAATGTTACACCTATTACAAATTATAATCATAAATATTATAAATATGAATGTAAACCCTAAAAAATATAAAATCATTTTGGATTATATCATCATCCCAATCGATTAAATATAATGAATTCTAAATAAAACAATATGACATTAACCCAATATATGAGGTTGGGTAAAATAGAGGGTCTATAATATATCATTGGTTAGGCCAATGGTGTTGAAAATTTGATACCAAAAGAGGGAAAATAGGATTAGAAGGGGCGAAAATAATATATAAGGGTAACATATATTGATGTCATGGTGATATGAAGGTATTAGAAGGGATGAATGCATGAATAATATCTCACAAAGTGATATGGACTGTACCAACTCACGTCTTGTTATACTTAGGATGTATACTCATGGAGATTAATGTGCCTCTAGGTATTAAAAGAGAAAAGTGTCAATGAGAAAAAATAAGGTGTTTAAATATGCCCCACATGAAACTCATTGCATGAAAAATAGTGTAACATAACATGGTGCTTTGGGAAAAAACATAATACAAAACCGAAAGTAATGGTTGTGATGAAATAATTGAAAAGTTGAAAAAAAAATGTACATCGACTTACCTTTTTTTGCCAAAATTGATGCTTACATACACTTTAATATTTACCATGGAAAGAGAAAAATATGGTCATGTCAACCTTAATAACACAAAACTACATGGACCAATGTAAAGTATCATACATTAATAACTTTGAAATGCAAGTTTATTTAACATGATAGTACTCAAGGACAGTGGTACTAGGTTAGATCCGAATAACCATACATGATAAATTAGTTATAAATGATTGAAGGTAAAATACAATGTTAGGATGTGTTTGGGTAGAAATAGAAAAAGATAAACTAGGTCTAAATAACTCAAAGATAAAATAAGGTGATAAGACATGTACAAATAGCTAAAATATAAAGGCTAAATTAGGTCCAAATAAACAATAATTTAGTGAGATAGGTTAGGGTAGCTACTTTGATGGGTGTAGGTATCTCGAACGTAAATTATAAATTAGATTTGGATGACCTAAAGATGAGATAAGGTGTTAGGATGGGCCATGCAAACTGATTTTGCAGGAATATGAAATATATATTTTTTAAATTTTACAAAAGAATTCCCTTCGTAACAAAAAATTTATTTATGTTAGGATAATAGGGCTTCTTTTGAATTATCAATAGGAGACATGGTTACAAAAATATGGAAATTTTACATAATCTGAGGTGTATTTTTGTTATTGGAGGCTATAAATAGGGTTCAAATTCATTATTTTGGTAAATTGTTATTGGATATTTTGGAGCTTTGGATTAACCATTTCTAGTGCATATAGAGGCTATATCAAGATAATATAGATGCACATGCACCATTGAGTAATTCTTCAATGTATGTTTTGAATTTATATATGGCATGGGTGGATTGGGTAAATAAGGGAAAGTGGGAGTAGAGATAAATATGTTGGAAAAATTCACCCTAAAGGCCATAAAAAAGGTAAATAGTAAGGTAATGTACATGGATTTGTGTATCATTGGGTTCTCTTGACTATGTAAGTATTAGGGGAAATAAATGAGGGGGTCATGTTCTAAATGTCCATAGTCATGCCAATGACATTTGATAGGTTAGGGATTTAAACATGGTTGATGAAATTTATTCATATGTTTGACGTAATCATATAATTAGGAAATGATGGTTTATTAGATGTTTGGTGCAATAGGAAAATAAGGACGATGAAGCTTTTTCAAATGATCATGAAGTAGGGAATGTAAGAAATGGTCAATAAATTAAGAATTATAATGCATGTTTGACGACATTTTTTCAAGTTTTTAATATCATTACGAGGTTACAATTTTGTTTAAATTTTAGTATATTTTATGTAGTATTTGTATTATTTAGATTGATCAGGTGTTGATTGAATTTGATAGTACATATATGAGTTTAGATATGGTAGTAAATAGATTCATCGTGATTAGTAGATATAAAAAGGATCAAATATATTGGAAGGGCCAACCCACGGGGCAGAACATACAAATGCTAAAAGTTATTAATTAATGGTTAGTGTCTAGACCTACCTTTTAAATAACATATATAGTTCGCTTGTGAAAAAAAGAAATGATAGAACTTCATGGAACAATAACAATCTTACTATGGTTATTAGTCTATGTTTAGGATATTTAGTCTAGGGTTTAAATGCATCATAGAGACGTGTTAGGTACCTATGGATGTGAGGTCTCTTTTTTATGTTTATGGAATTTTAGGAGATTCATACCAACACTTTTATGTGTGTGGTGGATAGGGATACTATGGAGGTGGCCTTCACCTTAGAGGATGCCCACACTATTTTGGGGATATCAAATAAGGGGATGTCCATTGTGTGTGATATTACTACTATAGATGTAGATAAATAAGAACTATCTTAATGGGCCACATTTAATTATTACTATTAACATTATGGCATTATATAACTAAATGATGTCTTATGCAACATTTATTTGACATATTTGGAAGGTGATTATTTGTTTTAAGGTGACACATGTATTGTGTCATAAATTATATGGAGTGCAGCTATTTTCTACAATGATGTGTCATGCAATGTTGGATCAAGGCATGATATAATGCATGGGT
The DNA here is from genome assembly GCA_019776745.2 of Taxus chinensis. Taxonomy (NCBI): domain Eukaryota; kingdom Viridiplantae; phylum Streptophyta; class Pinopsida; order Cupressales; family Taxaceae; genus Taxus; species Taxus chinensis. The sequence continues at coordinate 277,776,583 of CM034151.1, read as the reverse complement.
GTATGCATATAGGTGTAGTTAATTATTGTGAATCTAGTTGTACTATAGAACCATACCTATACATGAGAGTTGGGGGGAATCAGCGTGCACAATTATCTCTATTCTTCGCGTCAGCCTATCACACCAGAGTGGGAAATATGCTAATCTCACCCAAAACGTGGAAGAATCTGGGTTCCATCAAGGTTAGAATTATAATGAAGTAGAAGAATTAATCAATCACAATACATGAATTATTAAGGAAACATGCTAGATTAATATATTTATGCCAAAACAAACTATCTTCTCTAAAACCATAACTAGATGCAGTCATTCAATAAATGGAATAACTATGCTCGGCGGCGGGGCCGCGGCGGAATGAGGAGCGAGAGGGGGCGAGAGAGGAGGCGGGGGAGAGAAGAGAGAGAAGAGAAGAAGAGGTAGAGAAGAGAGAAGAGGACGCAGAGAGAGCGAGAGAAGGGTGGACGTATGAGACGAGAGAGAGGATAGCTCGATAGATAGAGAGAGAGAGAGAGAGAGAGCGAGAGAGAGCGGCGAGAGAGCGCTAGCTCTCTCGATCGATCTATGAGCATATCTCGCTCGTATCTATCTCTCTCTCTCCTTCTCTCTCTATCTCTCTATGTCTCGCATTCTCTAATCTCTCTCTCTCTCTCTCTCCTTCCGGCACACACATACTCGCACGCACGCGCACACACACACACACACACAATTTACAATGAACCCTTCGTGGGGTATATGTAGTAGTTGGGAATTTCCCTTCACTAGTATTTTAAGAGTTATTCTTAGCCCTCAATTTCTTTCTACCAGTTAACTATTTGGTCAAAGAATATAAGTGTGTCCCACTTAGTGGCTATTTTAAAATCTAATTAGTAAATAAATATTTAAAAAATACTATAAAAACTTTAAAAATTCAAAAAAATTGTCGATTCCTTGCACCTTGGTATATTTAAGCTTTTAAAAATACATGTTTGATCATTTTATATGTGTTTCATCATGTTTTCGTTGTCAAACATATTTTTTTGAAGGTACAAAAAGTGCCAAAAAGTGGGACATAGTTATATGTTACATCAGGCGGTGGCTAGGTTACATGTTGCCACTACTAAGTTCTACATGACAATTTGTTCTAGTAGTTACTTAGTTATATTTAGCCATTTCCTTTCTTTTTTCACGTTGTGATTTATATTTATGCCATCACATCCATCATTCTCTCTCTATCCTATATCACTTCTATGAAAATGACTTGAACTGTTAGTTCGCTATATAATTTTTTCGTTTCTATATTAGGTGCATCCTTATGTTTTTGCATGTTTATTCTTCAATCTACCTTATCCAAAATGCTTCATGCTAACCCAAGAGTATTTTATGTCCTTTATGTGCTACCTTTCCCAAAACCCCCATGTGTGGCTTTCTCATTCCTTATGTATGTGGTTCTTTTCCCTTCTTCATGTGTTCCTCTTTCCAACCTGTTTGCACATTAATCAAAGAGTGGATAAAGAGTAAATACTTTTCATTCCCCAATGTGGGACATAAGAGTAAATAATATAAGAACTTTGGGGACCAACATCACCCCACACTAAATCTATTGTCTGCCCTTAGGTAACACTTTCAGTGGCTCCTCAAACAACTTTGGCACTTTGTTTCTGGGTACATATGCATGCTCTTTCCAGTTATTTATCACCTTTTGGAAGAGAGGGGCTACATTATCTAAATGAGTTAATAGCTAAATAAAATCCTTTGCACCCTTGATGTCGATCATAGCTTCAAAATGATGTTATTTTAACTTCATGTTTAATTATGTGTGTGTTGCTTCTAACTCAGTCTCAGCTTTATCGACGAGCTTTCTCAATTCTACTAATCATTGCTTCACCTTTTCCCTATTTCTAGCGACTTCTTCACTAACCCTCTCAGATTATTCTATAAGCACATTTCAAGTTGCCTTATCAATGGAATCATCCTCCATTTGGGATTCCAAGTCTATTTGTTTCTCATTTTCCTCTCACGTGCATTCACTAATTATTTGGGTTTGCTTGAAAACCCCTTTTAGGAGATTGTTTGCTTGTGTGTATTTTATTTCCAATTTCCTAGCAAGTTTTTGACATACTTATAATTTTTTTCAATTAAAAATTAGTATGTTCTCCTATTCACCATTTTCCTATGTATCCCACTGCTTTTTAGCCTAATTTTTCTTGAACAAAATATTGAGAAGTTGTTCCAATTCATCAATCTTTTCACCTGGGATGATCAGGTGTGTCTCTATAAGCTTAGGCTAATTAAAGAAAATCTTCTCACCTAATTATTTTTCCTTAGTATCTATGCATGCGTATTTTTCATGTAGGCCCTTATGCTCCCTCTTTAGCTCACACAATTCATTATTTGTCTCCTTGAGCTATGCCTTGAACTCCCTCACCTTATTTGTTTGAATCCTAGATTTGGCGCTATTATTTATATTTTGTTGCACTACTTTTATAGAAATTTTTAGAAGCACCTTGCCTATTTGTGTCTCATAGAGGTAATACGTTTCTACGTGGATAATTGTATCTACATTCCCTATTGGGATATTATTTATGAAACCGCTAAGAAGTTCAATAATTGGTTCTTTTTTACGAACATTGATGAAAAAAGATAACACCTTCTTGGAGTGCTTCATGGCTACACATTCCCTCATGTGGTCATTGGTAAAAAAAATCCTTCATTGATTTTCCTTGCTAGTACCTTACGTCGATGGAATTTTGAGGTTGGTTTGGGTCAAGTTGGAATTCCTAATCCTCCTCTTCATCTTCCTCTTCCTCCAATACTTCCATTGGTTGTTCCCCCTCATCTTTGCAACGCTTCTCTTCTTCGTCGCCTCTATGGTCTCCTACATATTCATTGCCCCATGCACTTCCTCTTGCCCCATGCACTTCCTCTTACCCCCACATCTCCTAGTCCATCTTCAAATTTGAACACTTATAAAGGTGATTTAGGGGTTGAGGATGCTCCTACACCCAAGTCCTTAGAATATCCCATCCTATCTATTTTATATCCTACGTGTGGGTGGGTAAGAGTTTTTTGCGTTGTTTCTCCTATGCCTATTTCTTCTCCTCCCTTGGGTGATATTTCCCTTTCACCAATTATCCCAGCTTGGGTTCCTTCTTGTTCTTAGACAAAGGAATTTTCCATACCCCTGGTAGTTCCTACAATACCAACCTATTTTTCATCATCTCCCTCATTAGTGGCCTTTGGCGTGGTGATGTGAGTATTAGCAGTGATCTCCCTTTGTTTCTTCTTGGGTTGGCCCTTTTGTAATCCTTCAACTGAGATGGTTTTATCCTATCACGCCTTTTTAATTCCATTTTTTTATGCCTAGCATGGGGTTTTTTAGGTAGGGAGAATCATCTACTCGGCTAGTTCCTCCTCTTCTTGGGTGGCCCCCAAAGTTTTCTTCTTCTCAGGCCGCAAATAATATAACAATATCTGCACCATTTTGTTGACTACTATCATCTCTATTTTTCTAAGAGATCATATGTTGGATTCATGAATTTCTACATATTCATCTCATCTTGCATACTTATAGGATTTGTAGAGTATATATGTTTGCATCAACTCTTAGCGCATCAATCCTTATTTTCTTCACCTTCTTGATCATGTTTATAGATTTAACGAAGTAGTCCACTGTGTAGGTGTACAAAAATTTATCCCAAGGGGAGAAATTCCTATCAATCTACTTAAAGCACCCCAAACAGTAGTAAATTTCCATAACAAATCATGCTTCTCCTTCTAGCTCTTTGGTTAGTTGGCACAAGATTTTCCAATCTTACTTGAAGACATGCAAATGCTTCATCCAATCACCAAATTTTGATTTTTATTGGTTGTTGAGTGTTATGGGTGCAAATAATTTTTGGTATCTTTAGGCAAGTGACTTACATTCCACTTGTTATATCCATGTAGGATCTCCTTCGCCCTCAGTGACACTTATTTCACTGAAGTTTATGAGTAGGAGAATTGTGCCCCAACAAAGTTTAATTCCCAATTTCTCATGTGCTAACTCCACATCCTCATTTCTACTATCGACAATAAATCAAGAAAAGTTGTACTTTATCCCTTATGTCATTTTGTACTCAACATATAAATACTATTTGTTTATTTCAACCCACCTCTTTGTCCCTGCTAATTTCAAGGTTAGAAATTGTGTCGTGAATCTTTTTATAGGGTATTTGATGTCTGTAATGGGGAATGTACACCCTCCTCACTTGTAGTTTAGGATATCCCCAATCTTGTCAACCTCTTTCTCATTCTTTGAGTCTTACGCCAAATATTCCCTAGTGTTTATCAACCCCATCTCTTTGTTAATCATTTGGTGGGTGATTTTCATGTGCCATCTCATGAAATAAATTTACCCCGTGTGCAATCATGAGATTAGGTATTGAAACAACTACACCTAATGCAGAGATATTTCACCTTCAATCAACTCACAAATATAATTAGATCAAAACTCCCAAAAACAACATTTTCAATTCAAGAAACACACTTGCCTAGGTTTAGAATTCTTTCTTCTTAATTTCAAATCTGACCTCAATCGTAATTGTATGATTCTATTCCTCCTTCACCCTATTACAAGGTATATTCACATGCTCATTCAACCATCAAATGGGGTTAATGCAAAAGAAATAAAAAACTTAACTCAATTTGTTAATAATTCCCTTAAGGCTTTGTAATTCAATTCTCTCGGTGAGTTCATCGATAGCATAATCTAGAAATGACCAGAAAAAAACCTATACATTTCCTATTACCCTTTTGGCTCTTTCAGGTGTGGGATAAATTTTAGGGGTCAAATCCTTTTCTAGACCTCTTTTCCACTTTTTCTCCTTTCTTACTAATTTTGCTCCCAACTAGCCTTGTCTGACGATGGTTTTGAGCATAACTTTAGTTGCATGTACTCAAATTATAAACAAATCACCAAGCTAGACACATATTTTCCTCTTCCTCATCTTTCTAAAGTTTCATGGCACCTTCTTTTGGATAAAATGACTCAAACTCTACTATCTCAGTCCCTAATTATGTCTTAAGGTCTCTTTACAATTCTATAGGTACTCTATCATAGATTTTTTGAGTTTGAGTATTGATTATGGTATGAAACCTCTTGAATATATATCTCTTCCTAAAATGGAGGCTAAGTATAAGTTCTCAAGCTTCAACTCCCCCTTAAACCCTATTAACCTTCAATCTCTTCTTGAAACCCTTTGCCCAAAATGTGTGATATAGTTCACTAATGGAATTCTGTCAAGAAGATCAGTAACTTCAAAGGGATTTTAGGTCTCAAGGTTTCAATATATATGAGAGAGAGAAGTTAACAACTTACCTTACAAGTTAGGTGCTTTAATTTGATGGATTAGTCATCCTAAGATTCCTTTTGTTTAAACCTTATGAGGGTTTCTTAATGAAATCGAGTAGAGGTTATTTGACTAAAAAATGGTTTAGACTTCCTTATAGGACCTACAACTCCTCCTGAAGGTCAAACACACCCTTTTAGAGCATATTATCTTGACAGTAACATATAAACAACCATATTTTCTCAAAAACCCAGTCACTTCCTCTTAAATGATTATTAGAAAAAACAAAGCATCAAGGGTTTCTAATTCTTGTTAATAATGTAAGCAACAAACGTTATCTTTATTTAATATTCAAGATCTTTGGGGATTTATTTGACTCTAATTACCCTTCTTTAACCTTCCACTTCCCTCATATCCTTGGTTGCACTTCAAACACGTCCTAATTTGACTTTTTGATCAAATTTGTCTCATAAACACCTTGTCACAGGCTTCTAATTGATTTTCTCAAACACGTAGTCTTCAAAAATTAATGAAACTATAATTTTAAACAAAAAAATAGAGTAATATATCTATATCAATAAATCTTTCACATTACCAAAAGAATGATTTCAAGCCAATGGAATTCCAATGCTCACACACAGTTTTTCATAGTTTGCATACAAGTAAATATTTTCACACAAAACTAATCTTCATAATCTTGGATCTATCCTTCATTTAAAAAATTTGACCATTTGAATGATGGTCTTAAAACAGTTACAAAATGATATATATACCCTCACAAGACATTTTTCAATTCGAGTTGGGACCTTTCAAGACCCTTGATTTCTTGATTATCTTTTATCACAACTCTAAGGTTTGATATAACTCTAAGGTTTATAATCCTAACACATAAACTATGAATCCTAGACCTTTGGAGGTCCAAATTAATGCATGAGAAGCCATGCATGACCAAGATATTTCATTAATTCACTCTACTAAAAACAAAAAGCCTTGAAATTTCAAATTTTGTACTTTTCGAGGGAAAAGCCAAATTTCAAATTTGTAAGGATTTGGACCAAACTAACTCAAGTATCTGACTCCTAATGACCCCATGAACCTACAATCACACTTATAAAACCAAAATTGATGATAAAAATTCCTATTTACATGTTAAAGAGGATGCCCATGCATCATACTCCCAGGGAAAAGAGAAAGTTTCCCCATGAATTGTGTTTGCAAACTTGTTTCTTTATTCTTTCTTTGTTTCCAACTAATAATGACCTTCTTGAGAGGTATCTTGATTGCATACCATACTGCCCATGTCTTCATCAACTCCTCCATATTTTTCACAACCTTCTTTGTTCTTGCATTGATCATGTATTTTCCCAAGGAAGTAGTCTTAAGACTGTTTTGAGTCTTCGTGTCCTTATACTTGAGATCATCCACTTGTTCCATGTTCATATGAAATTAATTTACTTCATTTATGACTGTTAGATTGCCTTCATCATCCTCCTTTTGTCCTCATTGAGTTATCTCATTCTCAAAATTAGGATATATTAGTTTTCACTTGAAAAAATCATCTTTTCTTGATTGTTCTTCCTTCATATGAGCTATTAGACCTATATATACCTCATTCGAGAATAGATTAGATTAAAGGAATTGATTTTCATCCACTTTCTTATACATCATTCGCATTCCATGTTTTTTTTCCTTTTGATTTGCATTTTCCTTTCTTCTTGGGTTGTTTTTGCATATATTCCAAGACTATTTTTTCCACTTTTAAGATCTAGTTTTCTTCTTTCTTAATCACTCTTTGTTCCTTGCCAAACCTTTCCTAAAAAAATTTCTCCTAAGAGCTCAACTTAATCTTCTCTCTCAATTTGATATGCAGATCCTCCTTTGTCATCTTCTATACCAAATTTATTTCACAAATTATCTTCCATCTTCTTCATTCTCCTTATCAAATGATTCATACTTTCTTTCAACTCATTCACACATGCACATTCAAAGCTCAAGACAATGTTAGAGTCAAAATTTGGAGGCTTGCATGCCTCTTCTTTCTTCCTTATAATTTGTTCTTGCTCATCCTCATTCCACATATTCATTATACTTGCCTCTTTCGCACTGTTCTCATCACCTCTTGCATATTCATTTACTGATTCATCATTCATTAGACCTCTCTTAGGGTCTACAAGAAATTTTTCAAGTACTTCTCCACTCTTTTTCTCACCTCTTCCTTTTTTCACTATATCATCTTCCTTATTTTTCTCTTCACTCTTCTTCTTGAGTGCTTCTTTGTGCATTATAAAATACTTGTCATCAGAAGGATGTAAAAACAACTCTAAGGCCTCTTATAATACATTTTTAACCTCTTGTTTACTTCCTCTATACCTCTTCTTTACCACTTGCTACTGCTTACCCTCTTTTTTCTTACTAATGTCATAAGATTCTTTCTCTTCAATCCTTCTTGTTGTCCCACAAAACTGACAATTGTTTTCTTGCTTCATACATGCACCATCACTCTCAATATTATTTGTTCCATCAAATATATAAGGCTTAACAACCCTCAAAATTGTCTCTTTGTATGTTTTTTGAGTTCCTATCAATAACTTCTTTTCCGACATCATCATTACCAATCTTGTTTATGGCCCTTTTCACCTTTAATGGGTAAAAGAGTATGGTTGAATCCATTTGGTACAATAGTGTAAGTGTTATTTTTTCCATCATGCATTGCTTTCCTATCATACTTCCATGGTCAACCTAACAACACGTAATAAACATCCATGGGAACCAAATCACACAACACTTTGTCTTTATATCTTCCAATCTAAAATTCTACCTGACATTGTTCCCTAATTAAGACATGATATCCATTCTTCATCCAAGATACTTGATATGGGTTAGGGTATATGGTAGTTTTCAGTCCTAGATTTTCTACCATCTCTAAAGGAACACAATTGTTTGTACTCCCACTATCAATGATCATATTACAACATTTACCCTTAGTGTTACATATAGTTTTGAACAAACATCTTCTTTGAGTTACATCATTCATCACTTTACCTAGTTTCAAAAGAAATCTTCTACATAAAAGAGACTTACCTTGTTTTGAAGAATTTGATTATCATCTATGTCTACCTATTTCATTCTTTCATCCATCTCATAGCACACATAGGCCTTGTGTCATGTATATCTCTGGCACTTGTACCACTTTCCTGGAAATTGCACTTGGTTACTTGTCCCATTTCTCTGCATATAACTTATCTTTTTCCTCATCCTTCTTTGATTTTCTTCAATACCTTCCAACCTACTCAACACAACCCCCATCATATTTTAGATCTTCTCTTCCCAAGATGATCTTCTCTCTTCCCTTACTTCCACCATTTTTCTTTCTTCCTGCAATCATTGTGCAAAACAATGTTTTTCCTATTTTTAAGAATATTTTACACACTCTGATACCAAATGATGCATATCTATTTCACCTTCAAACAACTCACAAATATAATTAGATCAAAAATTCCAAAAACAACACTTTTCAAGTCAAGAAACTCACTTGTCTAGGCTTAAAATTATTTCTTCTTAATGTCAAATATGACCTCAATTAAATTTTATGGTTTTATTTCTCCTTCACCCTATTACAAGGTCTATTCATGGGCTCATTCAACCATCAAAGGGGGTTAATGAAAAATAAATCAACAACTTAACTCAGTTTGTCAAAACTGCCCTTAAGACTTCTTAAGTCAAAGCTCTCAGTGAGTTCATGGATAAAATAATCTAGAAATGTAAATAACAAAACCTATACATTTCCTATCACCCTTTTGGCTCTTTGAGGTGTGGCATAAATTTTAGGGTTAAAATCCTTTGCTAGACCTCTTTTCCACTCTTGTTCCTTTCTTACTAATTTTTCTCCCAACTAGCCCTGTCTGATGATGGTTTTGAGCATAATTGTAGTTGCATGTTGTTGGTCCTCAAATATGTACCCCCTGGGTGGATTTACAACAATTATCTTTAAGGGGGAAAGGGGGGAATTGCTTGAAATGATGGTAGACTAGGTGGTGTGTTGTTTTGTAGCCGTGGAGGGGTCTAGCACTTTCCTTGGGATCAAGCTTGAGGTGATTGAGGGGAACATACAAAGGAGATGGCATTTTCCTGCCACTTTTAGTCCTTCCTTGAACCAGGGTGAGAGGACCCGAGGTGTAACTTGAATGCAAAAGGGGGGAAGATGGGATCTTTGTTCCCTTGATTTCTTTTAGGTGATGGATCAATCTGGGAGAAACACAACCATTGGACACAACACTCACTCTCACGAGTTGTCACAAAAGATGTTGTGCATGTTTACCTTGTCATACATAGGTTACTATAGACAATAAAATTCAATTGCTCTTGCATCTTCTAGATGGTAGAATTGTAGCTAAGGGTTGGTCTTAATGATGTTTAAAGACAGAGTAGAAAACAAAAAATGAATGGAAGGTAGTATGATGGGAAAAATTATGGGAATTATAATTTTAAAAGGGGGGATTGTAAAATGAAAAATTCTCTGTAACAAAGCATTTAACACTTACTAGAGTAGCCTGCTATTTTGGAAAGTAAAGAAAACAAATTCTCCAAAGGAAGATTTGCATTCATTGATACTCAAAAGATGAAAATTTCCCATTCAATCTCTAAAATACTAAACACAAAGGCTTGTGCAAGAATTCTAATAAAGTATTTAATACTTCTACTTTCGTATGCCTAACATACATTCAAAGGATAACAAAAATCACTACAACAAAATGGCTACAGTAAGGATTTTAGAATTACGTTCGATATTGCAAAGTAAATTCTCACAACACAATATTGAATTAATTACCAAAATAAAACCATTGAGGACTGATCTAGTCTATGATGAAGAGAAGAAATTAAACACAAAATTGCTAAAGAAAATATATCACATCAATCAAAGATTCAACATACAAAACCCAAAATATGTAAATCAAAGCTCATAAGCGGACAATATTTCATTCAGATCTTGAATTTATTGAGTAACAAACATAAAGAAAATGCTCTCAAATTTTGTCAATGGTTGTACATTGCAACCACCTTGACACAGAAGTTCTGGAAACCGAAATTTATATGTATTTCATAAAAGAAACATATTGTATTAAAAGTATATCCTTCAACCTTTTTCAATAATAGAAAAAATAACCCCCTTTTGTATGAAGACGTGCCCTCATACTTATACAATTTTGGAGAATTCTTATGATTCAAATTCCCCCCCCCCCCCCAAATTGGTAAGACAATATTATTATGGTTTCAAACTAAGAAATTTGATTGGAGTAGGAATGCACGTTGTCTAACTGAAAATATATTGTTTTTCATTAGCATATTTTAGATTAGTTCCATGTCTTTACTACCATGTGGGCAAAGCCTACTGCCATATGTGATTTTGTCACCTCCGTCTTGTCATGGTTTCCTAGGCATCATGTCACCTCTTCATGTCACTTTTTATATTAATTTGATTCCTCCATATGTGAAAGTCATACCTTTAGGAAATGGGTAAATTATTTGACAAACATTTTAAATTTAATGTTTTCACTCGTGCCATGCCTTTAATTAACCGTATTTAATGGAGTGCCCTCTTGTTAGCTTTTATTTTACTCTCTCTTCACTCAATTATTGTTACACATCCAACTAAATACTAAAATTAATTTTATCTTGATGGCTCGCACATACTACTTGGGAATTTTCCTCTTTATAAATACTTCACCTATAGCCATGAATTTTCATGCCTTCCACAAAATTACTCGTAAGCTTTCTTGTAGCAATAGCAACAACATTTTGTGTCTTGAGAAATTGATGAAGTGGGATTCAAAGGGTATTTACAATATTTTCCTTCTGAATTACTTCGTTTTATTTTTACACTTTCAGGTCTAGACGATAATTTCATTAGGATGTTATTTTCAGTGAAAGAGTAGCAGGATTCTGAGAGACCGATGACTCCCAACACTATCAAAGTAGCATTGATGAAAAAGTTAGCAAAAATGAACTTCTTCTTCTCAACATTCCAGATTATGTTATATCACCTTTTTCAGCATGAAGATGGTGAAGGTACAAACAAGTTGAATAACTTTTGGCTTCATTATAGGCCAACTATTAATTTTTCTACTGCACATTTTTTCTCAGCTCGATTTATTGACAAGCTGACAACATAATAAATTCAAATCTTCATCCCAGTATCATCTTATTCAGATTTGTTGAGGGGTGTACCATCAATTTCTAGTAGATTGGTTGGACTAAAAGCAAGATTAATGAATCTTGAAAGAGATTCTAAAAAATCTCCTCTTCTTACTTTTGATAGACCAATCAACTTCTCCCAACCATCCACATATGGAGGTCTTGACTTATTAGAGTGGGTCTCTTCTTACACAAGAAATACGGAGTTAATTAGTATCTTAGAGAATCCACAAAAAATTAGGGAAGAACTTCTGGATTCAGGCATGTCTTATTAACTGGTCAAAAGTATTCAATATGTATTCAAAGCTTATAGTCATATAGTATTCAAGTATAGGAAAATGGAAATTCTATCTTGCATTCCTTATCTTTATCAATCTTTTGAATGAGGCCTCTGAGAGCCATTGTAGCTTCTTGCTTAATATTTTTTGTGGTTGGCTTCCCCAATTGAATATGTGTGACCTGATAGTCACTCATTGTAACTTCAGTATTCAATTTGTTTCCTTGTGGGGTAGAAACTTTCAATGTTTTGTACCTTTGTTCATCAACATAAGTTATTGATAATATCTTAGCTCTTTTGGGAGCCCTTGTGGGTTTTCAGAATATAATACTCTTAATGTCGATGGTCTCTTCTTGAGACACTTCCTTCTCTTTACTTGGGAGGAGTGTTCCTAACCACCCTTTTGTGGGGACATTTCCCCCTTCTGGTACTTGTGATGTAGTTTGTGGTGCACCTGAGTACACCACCATTTCTGTAGAATATGTTTGATGTGTTTTTGAAACTGTCATTTGCATAAGTGGGATTTCAATTGTTACTATCAGTTCCTTTTGTTCACCATGGAGAGCACTTGTTCCTTCTTGATCTACTTTCTGTTTTTCAACCTCTAGCTCCCTCATCACCACTATTATGTTGGTTGATTCTAGGGTCTTATCACTAGCTAGTGTCTCTTTCCTTCCCTCAACCATTTTTGAAATTGTAACTATCTCAGTGACCTATTTCAAGGCTTCCTTTAAAGGGCTTGTAATGTGACATGGTTTCTCCATCACTGTAATATTTGTTTCCTCCTTGTGATTAACATCATCTCTCCTGATGATTCACCTGCAATCCCTTGATTAACTGGTTCTTTCTCAACTGTTGGCACTACAATTTCATCTTGCACATCTTGGATTGCTATACTTGTCCCGCTCATCTTGAAATGTTTGGCATATCTAGGTAAGTGGAACCTCTATTGAGGTAACATGTTTTCTTCCTTTAATGTTCACCATAGTCAACCCAGTAATAAATCAGTAAATCCGTAGTGCATGGGTTTCTTCTATTTCATCCACATCTACTATTTCAAACCGATGTAGTTCATGCCTTTTCTTAATGTTGTAGTGGATGCAGCAGTTTCCTACCGTCCTTCTACCTTTGTGACATATGAGTAGAGTTTCCTTGAACCCTTATTCTTGTTCATGCTCTCTTGAAACTCTTGTGAGATTGATTATGCATAGGAATATGATCAGTCTCTTCTTCTCCTATGGCTAGTTTTAGACAATGGACTATGTAGGACTTGGTGCAGCAACACTAGGCTTCTTGCAAGGCGGATGATGTGATGGGAAGTATTCGGTTTCAAGATGTGCCATGACTACAAGTCTTGCCAAAGTTGAAATGAGATTTTTGTTGAGCCTCATTTATGGGACTTGGGTCAATAACCTCTAGTTCATTACTTTTATGTCCTAATGCTCCTTCATGTTATTGGAACATTATTGGTTCCTAAATCTTTAACATCTCTTTCTAGAGGTGGTACAATCTTGGCCCTTTTATCTCTCTCAAAGTAATTGAGTTCAATTTCTTCCTTCCCCTCTAACAGTCTACACCATAAGTTGTGGGTCAATGTTTGGTATAAATCCTCTCATTCTTCTTTCCTGCAATTGATGACCTAGTGCATAATTTACTATTAGAGTTCTTGGATTTTGATAAACTTCCACCCATTTGGTTTGTAATGAGACTGCTTGAGTAATGGGGAAATCCTTCATGGATTAGAGTAGCATTCCCTTCAGCTCTTCTGGGTCAATATTGACATAGGTGTTTCTTGTTCTACTTTTAGATGCTATAGTCCATTCTTCAATAATCTCAGTAGTTGGTCTCTTTGGATGGAAATTGAGGGGATCCTTCCCTTCCATTGGGTCTATTCGTTCAACTCCTTCTCTCAAAGGAGGGAGATCCCCTTCTAGGATATCCTTGACATCCCTGAAATCTTGTAATACTTTTGTATTCTGCAGAGGACAAATCCAATACCTTTTATTGTTAACCATACTGAAAATTCTCCTCATCACATCAAGCTATTCTCCTAATCATGAAGGTTAGCTGATTATTTTTCATTCCAATTCAATGGTGCAATTGGTTGCGATTCTAAGGTTCATATCATGAGTAATACTAGACTTACTACTTGTTTGTCATCATTCAAACCTTGAGGTACAACTGTAATTTTTTAATCAATAATCTGTCTGAAGAGGTCATCCTAGAATAAGTATCTTAATCTGACCTCTTCCTCATCATCTGTAGTTCATCCAATAATCTTCATAATGGGGGCATCATGCTCATATGATATCTCCCTAGGATTGAACTCACATTCCATCTAATATCATATTTTAGTCCAGGTTCAAATTTGTTCAATTCAAAGTCTGTTCATCTTTTCCTTCTAAGAGTTTGGATTTTGTAATACTTGGGCAAGAGTATCTTCCTACTTTGATAGGGAATTTGATATTTGTTTTGTGCTTTTCTTGCTTATTAGCTTATGCACTTCAGTTCCACCAATTTCCTTGATAGTTCTAGGAGTTCCCACTTATCATCTAAGTACCTAGGCAACATGAAATGGTTGAATCCTTCATAACCACTTACTCTTATGTAGGTGAAAAACCTAAATTGAATAAAGTAACACCCATATTCCTTTATTACTCTTTTGATATTCTACAAATATTCTATAATGTTCCCATGCTGGCATAAAAAGGCATATAACTGGTGTAAAAAATGCATCATTTACCTTTATGTGACGTTCCCCTTCCAATTATGCAAGTTTAATTTTGGGTAAACATCATATACCTTCTGAGTTCTTGAGATTTCTTGTTCTTTAGGAGACTAGGGAAATCCTTATGACATGCAATATTGTAGATCAAATAAGACATCATATAAAAATTCATAGTTGAAAGTAATGCCTGATATGATCTTTGACAGCCCATTTCTAGGAGTTGTCTCATGAATAGTTATAGCTATGAAGAGTTGTCCCAACAATATTTTTTCTTTGCTATCCAAGAATAATACTGTATGTAAGAACACATCCAATCAAAGAAACCATGAGACTATTTTTAAAGCCAGACAATCCTAATTAGTAAGGTTATAATATCCTCAACCTTCATTCTATAAAGTGTGATCTAAGCAACCTCTTTGGAATTCTAGTAGATGATCCTCTATCTTTTAACAACCAATAGGCATTCATAACCTTGGTGCATAATTGACATTTTTCTCAACATTGTAGAAATTTAATGCCTTGTGTACATCAATGTCTACTAGATTTTTATACCTTGGGGTAAACCCTAACATCAACTGGAATGCTTCAAGTGTTAAGGTAGATTACCTTTTCACCACTTCCATCCAAAACTTCCCTTTTCTCTAGGTCATAATTCTTGGCACAAATCCATACTAATTCTAGGTAATGTACAGAGGGTGGGAAAGCGACAGATAGAGCAATATTACTGGCGTCAATTGTTGCCATGTAATCACTTCTTTTAGGTGCATGCAGTCTTTGTAAGAACTTAGCTATGTTTGTGTTCTTTAGATTGGTGTTTTTTACTTCATCCAAGTTACTTGTGATATGTGAAGTAACATGGGTTCCAGCCTCCATTATTCTCATTTTTCTTGTTGACAAACTATTTTTGTTTCTTTGTTTCTAGTAATGTAGGGATTTATGGAAATAACTAGGTATGAGAATGAGAATACAAATTACAGGAACCTCTTGGAAAATCATTTTATGCCAATGGGAATTCAAATAATGAGATAGTTTTCAAGGGAACTTACTCGTTGTTGCAAATTCCTTCAATACTAGTCTCATGAATATGTTACTTTAATCTTTGATAGGAAATTTGCATATAATAAATCAATAAATTGTAGATGATAACACAACACAAGATATATGGGTGGTCCAAGATGCCCAAATATGCAATATATTCAAAATAATACCCTTAAGGTAAGGTAACACCATACAATGCTCCTTAAGGAAGGATTAACTCCACAATCTCCTAAGATGGGAATCCACTTCGAGGGTGACACCTCCAATATACCTCTACCAAGTAGAAGACTCAAATCATACATCCATCACCTCCTCATAATTATACTCACATCCTTTAAATAGGATGGGTTACACCTAATCCCAATGCAGGCCGACTCATTACCCATTATAACTAATTCCTATGTAAGCCCATATAACTAACTAAGGGGATGTGTGCCACATGTCGGCATCTCCATCAACCCATATACATTATAATATTATATCCCATGTGAACCCATACATATAACTAAGGGGATGTGTGCCACATGTTGAAATCTCCATCAACCTATATACATTATAATATCATATCCCAAGGTACATTTCAATCTCCTTCAAACTCTTATTTTTGTACTTAATTCTTTATTTTCCGTAATCCAAATTCGTATCTCATAGGGTTTGAGAATTCCTTTTTTTTCATGCACAAGTAAAAATGTAGAATTCTCTAACAAAATTTGAATCTTTATTTCTTCGCTCAAGCAACATTAATGGAAGAATCCATAAATGCACCACATTTAACCGTTGATGTCGACGTGTTTTATCTCCTTTGAATATTGGCCATCCATTTGTCCCCTTTTACTAGGACTCGGGGCTGGGGAAGCCTTTTACATTCTTTATCGCATCGGTAATAATGTAAATCTATAATGATGACTTGTCTTCCCGATACGATGTTGCTTTGGTATGTCAACATGTGTCCCATTTCAGGTCCACAGAGTTTGACTACAGTTTTCAATTTTCCTTGAAGTGTAAAATTATAAAGTGCAATGATCAATGAGATGCCTGATACCATGACGTCATGTCCTAGTGACATGTGTCCTTTCCGAGGGCTGGGATTTTGTTTATACTTTACATTTTTACATGTGAGTTGCGTATTGTAAAAGTGCACTTCTGTATAATTTCCCCGAGAATATTTGCTGGAATATTCCCATGTCAGGGCCTAGAGCCACTTTGACACTTTACATTTTTACACAAAGTTGTGAATAAGCATATAATTCCCGCTAGCATGGATTCCTCTCAGAGAGTGCCACATTTTCAGGTGGCGGGGAAAAATTACATGTTGCATATACATAGAAAACAAAATTCTACGAATGTAAGAAATTTATGTTAAATGGATTTACATACATTCATGATTGATTTATTAGAGTTCCAAACATGTTAACATTGAATCAATAGGATCATGGTTGCCCCATACGTTGAGTAACCATTACACAAGAGTTTTACACAAATGATATTGTAATCATTACTTAGCATGGGTTCATTTAGTTATACGAGAAACTGGTTTCATTATCACTCATCTAGAATTGAAAACTTTGGATATAATAGAGTTACAATAAGCAAGATAAAAAAAATTAGAGGGGAGATTTTATAAGTCAAGGTGCGAACTCAAAATAAGCACCAACATCAGCTCCGACTCAGGGATGGGTACCCCTTGTGGGTGTCTCAAGAACCATAAAAAAATTTAACAGATAGACCAGGTGTTTAATCCATTGGGAAAGGATTCATGAGGGAAAAAATGTATATGGTCTCTTGAGCACATACATAACATAATACTGACATATCTTGAACCCTAGTCACTATAGACCAAAACACAAAAAGGGAAACAACAACACAAACAAAAAAAAAACAAAAAAAGTGTAAACTATACAATGATCAGACCTGATTCTTTGGCTCAATCCGAGAAATGTTTGAGGTACCTTCCATTGACAGGAAAATCTAGAAAATGTCCTTCCAAATTCTTCAAAAATAAATTATGTTCTCCAATGTTGATGTCAATGGAATATGGTCCCATCTATAGAGCATCAATCTTTTCCATGTTTACCTTTTTATTCGTGTCTATTTTCCTAAATAGGACTAGGTCTCCAACACTGAAGGTTCTAGGAGCATCCCTCTTATAAAATAACTTCTTGAGTTTTTCTTTGAATTATATGTCTTTGGTGATACTCTTGTTTCTTCATCTAGTTCCATGATTTTATTGATCCTTGTTTCATATGGACTCACCTCTTCTCTTTCAACGGATTTCTTTATGAATCTCTAAGTGGAAAGTTGTAGGTGCAAAGGAAAAAGGGCTAAAACTCCATAAACTAACTCAAACGGGATCTTGCCAATAAACCTGTTGGTACTAAATTTATCTTCCCATAATGAAAAATTGAGTTGCTCACCCCATTGGTTTGAAAATATGTCAGTTAGACAGGTCGTGGGGAAACAAGCCAATAGTGTGCAAGGCATAGCCCCTCTTTGAGACAACAAAGTGAAACTGGTTTATTAATATTCTATCAAGCACGAATCTATGAAAATCTACACTATTCTAACTTCAGGGGTTTCAGATCTTATCCCAGTAGATGTAGTTCCAACTGTGAACAGAAAGGTAAGAGGGAAGGAATGGAGGAAGGTAGATCTGAAGGGAGAAAATAAATGAATTCCAAGATAGAAAGGTCGGAGGGTTTATGATTTAGGCTGGTTGTAAACAAAGCCAAACTTACTTGCATAAAGAAACAAAGCAATACTGATGAACATATGACGATAAAATAATGAATCCAACATAATAGAAACATAGATCTAACTTAAGAGAGATTTGATGTGAATAACACATATATTGAGCACAAAGTCTTAACACATATATTAATATCTCTTTTATTATGAGAAGGCACAAAGTCTTTCCCTCTTCATCTCTTTTTTCGTACAAGAATGTCCACACATAATACAACTACTATTCCAGTATTTATAGAAGAAGAAGGAGAAAGAAGACAAAAAGAAGCCAACCACTATTTACAAAATATCTAAAAAGTCAAAAGTTGACTTTGGGCAAGTTTTTGGATGGCAACATCCCATGATGTAGCATGGATGATGTCATCATAAATGCCAACATACTTTTTAAATATTTTTACAAAAAGATCGAAGCATACACAAGAAGAGAAACTATTTTTCGTCGTCTCTTTGCTTGAAAGGAGTGTCTTGCTTCCAATTAGGAGAGGCGATGTGACACTAAGCTCGGTACTCCATAAACTTGCTGATCATTGTCTGAAGTGAATTATGATCAGGACCCTTGAAATGGTCGCCAATGAATTAGCAAGTTTCCTTTTCATTTTTGAGCTTATCTGGTAGCCCGACGTACTCGTTGCATGCCTCGATCAAGTATCCAATGAAATCGCAGCAAGCCTGAAGGTTATTGATAGACTCTCAGTCAAAAGTGACCTCTAGCGCTAAACCTTGAGTTGTGATATCCTTGAAGAGCTAGATTGTCTCGTCTACTTCCCTCAAGGTGAACGCTTTACTAAGCATCCCTAGAGACATCTTCATGACCATCTGCTTCATTTGATGTTTTGCATCCAAGGCTTCCTCCTTGATTTTATCTATCCTCTCTAGGATAAATTCCATTTGATCAACCCGGTAATCTAAAGTGATAAGAGCTTTGTTGTGTGCCCGTGGGTGATCAATGACGCCGACCTTTAATAGGTCATCGGCTGAGTAGTCAACCATTTCCTAAAATGTTTCATGTTGCAATCTGGCATTGTCCAACTCCTCGGAGAGGGATCCTACTACTGCCTATAGCTCCTTATTTTCCTGATCTATACTCTGGTAGAGTCTTGTGAATTTCGTGATTATTTCCTCACTGTCTCTAAGGACTCGCTCTATCCAGGAGGACATTGCTGCACCTTGTTCACCAATCTTGGTGTATTCATTTATCTTGTCCTAACTAAGAACTTTAGGAGGCTCAGCGGCAGTCATAGGAGGTGCACTGCCCATTCTCTGTAAAGCTTGGAGAAGATGTTTGTTTTTTTCCTTTAGTATCCTCTTCTCCTCCTTTGCTTCTTGAAGTTTCTTGCAAAGGGTGTCTACTGTAGATAAAGCCTCTCCTTGTAGGATCTCAGAAGAGGTTCCCATCGTGACTTGGGTCACTATAAAGTCTGTAGGAGATAGATCTTTCTTCTCTTTAGTGGGATCGGGATATGCAATCTCCATGACCCTCTCTCTTGAGACGCTCTTAGAGAAGCGAGTTATAGCTTTTTGCTTATTTGGTCCCTTCTTTGGAATGACAGAGAAGTTCATCGGTGCTATGGGAACCTTTCTCTTGAGTTGACCCAAATGGTCAGAGATCCAGCTTGGACTTAGGGGAGAGAGAGAGAGTGGAGGGAATGGAAGAAGAAATGAGAGTGAAAGGGGAAGCAACTGAAGAGGCCACAGGAAAGAACGTTGAGACACTTGGTGGTAGCATCGACAAGTAGTCTAACGTGCTACTACTTCTAGGGCCTGGAGTTACTACAGGAGAAGAAAAGGTCATGGAGGCAGAAGGGATCTATAATGGGATGGAGGGAACACTAGGTGATAGATCTGTGAGAGAGGAGAAGAAGGAAGAGGTGGGAGATAGAAGAGAGGAAGGGAGAGAAGAAGAAACATCCATTGGGGTAGATGCTTCAACGACAGGGGGAGGAGAAGGAGCAAAAGAAGGAAAGGTGGGTACCTTAGTAGTTGTAGCAGTGACCACATCCTGAGTGGATATATCCATTGAGACTTCGGTGGTATCTCCTTCTTTACCTAGAGAGACCAGGTAGACCTCTTGCTTCTCAGAAGCAGAAGGAGGGCTTTGAGGAGCTTCTTCTTGGCTTGATTCTCCCTCCTTGCCTTTCCCTTTTCCTTTCGGCACTTGGGTTGGCCTTAGAGGTGCTCTACCTGAAGGAGAAGTAGTGAAATCTACCCCAAGGTAGATGAGACCATTATGTTTGCACCAATGTTCGGTGCACTGCAACGTGTGCTTGACTCTTTCCTGAATGGTCTTTGGTGCCTTAGATCTGTCAATTTCTATGAATGGCTAATCGTCCCCATCTGTGTCAAGATAAACTTGATCAATTTCTTGATCAGGTTCTTAGAATCCTTTAAGAATGATGAAAATGCCATAGTGTTTGATTTCTTCCAGAGCCAACCTGGAGTGATCCTTTCGCCTGATTTCTATTTCATGTGTCAGGTCAATGTAGATGTCCTCGATCTCAGGGACATGGATAGGATCAATTTTTACCTTTGGGAGGAAACTCTGGTAATCGAAGGTAGGCCTTGATGGGAAATTGTGCTTCAGATTCAGCAATTCAAGCTCGGCATACATTTCCCGGGCTTTGGCCAGTGTGGTGTAGGTGTATCGGCCCACTGTAAGGGGGAAAGGAGTTCGTCCCTTCTTTCTTTTCATGCACCTCTCGTGGTATGTGATTAGTTTCCTTAACAACTCTAAGAGGATCAGCTTGGGCCCTACATACCTTGGTAGCTTGGTCGGTTCACCCTCAAAATTCACTGCTCTGAGATATGTGAATGTGGGAAACTGAGTGAACAATGCTCCCCACTTCTTTGTACCAGTGACCACACTGGGGCTAGTTCGACCATGTCTCATATTCGGCCTCAATAGGCAGATCACCTCATAGAAGAAGGCATCGTTGATTTTTGAGAACTTTGGGATGTTGTTCTCAAGCCTGAGCTCTAGGTAGTATTCGTATATTTTGACCTGGGGCCATACCCCATTTCGAGCTAGGCCTGTGAAATCTCTCGTTGATGCTACAGCATATACAACGTAGGAATTCATATAGAATTTCCCAGTTATCATGACCTGTTGAAGTTGCTGAGAGATGGTATTGCTGATGATTTCTCCCTAACCAAAATTCTGCTCAGGCACGTTCTTACTCATGGTCTCTAAGTACCTCAGCATCCATTTATGGAAATGATGGGCATCAGGAATCCCATACACTCTGCTCAGGAAGGTGATTGTGTCACTCAGTTCCTCATTGAAGTCACTGCGGTGGATGGTCTGAGGCCATCGGCTCACCAGATTTTTGTTCTTAAGATATAGCGTGTTCATCATTTGCATACACTTGTCCTCATTGTCATCACATGCCTTCTTGTAGCCTTCAAGGCTAATGGCGATGTACTGCCTATGATGAGGGATGCCCAGAGTTATTTCAAAGTGACGAGAAGTTAGGTCAATGACTGTCTTTCCTTCTTTATCCTCGACACATCTTGTGTCCTTGTTATAGCATCGAGCCACCAACATGATGAACTCGTTATTAATAGCACTTACTGGCAGCCCAGCTGCGAAGTGCAATCCACTACCCACCAGCTTGTTCATTGAGGGACCACTAGTGGCCTTGTTGGTTCTCGCCTAGAAGTCTTCCATATCAATGTGCCCGAGCTCGGAGTCTCTGATATCGAGATCACTCTCTACATATGAGTCGGGCATCTTGACTTTCTGGTATTTATACTTCATCTCTAGTTCTATCAACTTAGCTTTACCTTTAGACTTGGTTGGCTTTTTGCTAGACGAAGACATGTGTAAGCTCAAAAATGGTTGTTCTTGTTCTGCAAGGAGAATCAAGGAGGTCCAACATAGAAGATCCATGTACACCGTCATGTTATTCATAATGAAAGCTTGCAGGAAGAATAATGAGCAATTATAAGGCTTAGGGTGCAAGGCGCAAGTTCATAACATGCTGCAGAGGCTTAAAAAGGCTAGGCGCACTTTTGGGAATGTTGACATGCAAAAAGGTGCACCTGTGTTGACAGGGGAAAATTTGTGCCAAAGGGTTGATGAGGGCACACTTTTGGATATTGTTGTGTAACAGAATTTATCTCTAAGGAGAAAGGCGCGGGGCACGGGTAAGAAAAACACAACATGTAGTGTTGGTGTTAAGGATCATGCGCTAGTGCTTTTGGAGAAATGCTTTAATTGGGCACTGCAAAATATGGTGTTGCATGGCTTTTCAGTGCGCCCAAGGTGCAATCTTGGAATGTGTTGCAAATGAGCTCAACACGCCAAAGGAAAATAGTTTGGCGCAGATTTGGAGGAAACAACATCAAATGTTGATGTTGGTCAAGATGCACCTGCGCCTCTATGAGATTTGTTAAGTGTTATACTAGGCGTGGGTGAGGGACATGTTACATGCGGTGATAGTGCGCCAAGGCACAACTGTGGGGAGTGCAACGTCTAAAAACAGTGTGCCAAAGGATAAATGATTTTTACATTTTCTTTATAACTTCCCAGATTTCTCTCTCTTTACATGACTTTTCTCTCTTTTTCGTTTTGCAAAATGACAAAGAGAGGGTTTGTGGGATTTGCAGCAAGGCAGAGCCTTCTCAGATTTGCAGATTTGAAAAGAGGGATAAGGTAGTTTTCCAGATGGTTATGGGGTGATAGTTTATTCATTTTTAGATTTAACTTTTTATAACAATCCTAAAACCACCAACAACCAAGAAACAAAACTACAAAAAACAATAAGAGTGATAAAAACCACTTACCCGGTTTAATAAAGGACGAAGGACGATGTTGGGGTCCACAAACTCGAAAAGTGGAATGCGAGCGTGACAGGGATAGCTGACAGGTGTAGAGAAAGACTTTTCACAATTTTCAAATCGTGAAAATGACAGGTGTTAACCGCATATTTATAGGAAAATATCGCATTTATTACCTCACCAACTTTCTTTGGCGCGGTTTTCAGGATGTCGACATGGGCTTAAATGCGCCTTGGTGCAATTGCATTAGCATTGACGCAAAATTTCCCACGCCTTAAGCGCACATTTTTCTGTGTTGACATGATACTTCTCGCGCCTTAAGCACATTTTTTAGGCACGGGTTGGATGATGTTAACATGCAAATTTTAGCACCTTAAGGGCACTGTTGGCTAGATTTTCTGCATAGCATCAAACCTAGGCAGTCATGAGATAAATCTCCCTCATTTAACCGGTGAGGCTCCCGTGTCAGATTTGTCAATATAAATGTGTTTTTTATCTATCAGGGGTTTTACTTTAACAACTTAGTTCATGAACCATAACTAAGAAGTTCTGCAGCAAGTAAGCAGCTGTTTAAGAAAGGAAAATTATATAAGAAGGAAGTAAAGGAATTACAGAGAAGAAGTAAGGAAGATGTGCATCCCAATCAGTAGATATCAGAGCTAATTGCATGCACATAGAAGAAACTTAATAGATTTGAACACACAGAATTCTAAAGCAAAGGTAGTTCTAGATCTAGATCTAAAATAACACAAAGTTTACTTTAAAGATCTAAGATTTAAAAGCAAGAAACACAGTACGCCGTGACACAAAGTTCTCTGGAAACCTGCTTCTTTGTATTCCTCTACAACAAATGGCTCTCAGGGGTTTAGCACAAAGTCTAGAACACAAGATTGCTTCTTACAAATTCTGATCGATGATTAACCCGTAGGTTCTTCTCCTACTTATAGAATGTAGGAGGGAAAGTACAAATAGAAGACTCAAACTGAACTAAAGTATGAACAACAAGTAAAGATGACATTTGGCAATCATCCTCAACTAACTTCTTCTTAAGTCACACATGTATCACTTAACTAATATAAAGGTTCCACATGACTTCAAGTAATGGTTGCAAAACCAATAACTTAGAAGTTTACAATTTCATCCGGGAACATAGAAAGTAGAAGAAGAAAGAAATAGAAGAAGTCATGCCAGCTGTAACATTTACATCTTCTTCTTGTTCTGATATCTGATATACTTGTCGAACATATAGTTTAGCATCTTTCCATCTGTTTTAGCTACTGCTTCCTTTTCTGTCCTGAATTGCAGCAATCCTTCATTCAACACTTTGCTGCATGCTTCCACCTCTTCCAAACTTGGCCCAAATCTCGCAATGTCTGCCTGCAGTGTCACCAGCATACTGATAGAGTTCATCGTGAAAGGCTTGGTGGCTTTGTCAATCCTCTTTTGCACCATCAGAAGAGAACCCTCCAGGGAATCATGCACCTCGTTAGAAACAATCCGCACGTATGAAGTAATACCTCCATCCACTCTTTCCTCACTGAAAGAAATAATAATGTCCGGCAAATCTGATGTTCTACTCTCAAGCGCCTGCATCCTCTTCAGCAAAACTCTGCAGATCTCCAAACGGAAAGATAATGCAAACTCTAGCTGCTTCCCCTTCTCGACTGATCCATCCGACACAATTTGTTCTGCAACCAATACATCTCCCGGCAGCTTGTTGATCTCAGCCAAAATACTCAGGTTACTCTCTGCAACTGTATTTATTCCTTCTATGCTTTCTATCAGTTGCTTTAGTTGATTTGCTGCATCGTTCATAACCTGTAGGCGGGCTGGCACTTCCCCAAGTTGCACAGAAGCTTGACGAATAATCAGATCCTTCCATTCGTCAATAGCCTTTACTTGATTGCTTGCATCTTCCATTTCCTGCATAAGATGATCACTCACCTGCGCTGAAATGGGCTGAACGGAAGGTTTAGCAACCTTGGCTATGATCTCACATAATTGAGATATTTGCTTCTGCAGCTCTTCTTTCTCCGCCTTTTCACTGTCAAGCCTAAGGAACAAAGCATCCAGCAACGTCTGTGTGTCCTGCTTCAATCCTTCAGTGGTAGCTTGACCGAGTGGTATTTTGGTCAACGTCACATCTTCTGCCGTGAGTTCCTCTTCTACCTTTCCTTCCGCCGGGATTAATATCTCAGCAAACTTCTCTCCCGAATCCTCGATGATCAACCTAGAAGTTGCTTTAGCAACTTTAGGCCTTCTGTCTCTTCTGCTCAGATCCTGAAGTAGCTGCAAGTCATGTTCCTCTAAGTTCATCTCTACTCACCATTCCGAGAAATTACTTCTCGGAGAGTGAGAAGTTGCTGAGTGCACTACCATTTCCCGCTCTGCATCCTCTCCATCAGAAAGTGCCACAGTATCATGGCTGCCATCCTCTGAAACATCCAAGGACAAAGCTCTTTCGAACTCTGTCATCTGCAGCTTCAACATCTCCTCTGGAACGCGTGCTGAACGAAGTGGTTGCGGAGAGAAGATGAACGTTGCTGGTTTTAATAAGGCATGGAAGCATCCTGCTGCTGTGGTGCGATAGTTGGTGATCCACTACGTACTGGAGAAGTCGGAGTCAAAGCTATGGTCGTAGAAGTGGTCTTCTCTTTCTCTTGAGATCTTCTGTGTACTTTCAACTTCTCGGACCTTCTGCTGCTCTCTCCTTCATGCTTTCGCTTGAGGGAATCTCCTGTGCCGAAGTTGCCTGTGATTTGGTTCATCAATACTTCATCAAGGCAGTATCCCTTCGTTAACAACCAGCTCGAAGTACTCACCAACACAGCTCCAGATCTTTCTTCTATTATGCTGCAGCCGCCATTGCTATCCTGCAGTAGAGCTTTATCTCCTCCCATTTGATGGTAAGTGTCAAGTACCACGTTCCCATCATCTTTAAGATCCGCAAGTATCCGCGCTAGTCCAAAGTCAAATACTTGCTTTGCCGACAGCCTGCTGAAATCTTTCTTTCTGACCTCGTACTCACTTCTGCACTTCATCCAGAAATCTTCTAACGAAGGCACATGTGCGTACTCCTGGGAGATTGTCTTCCTGGCTATTCCAAATGGATCGAAATTAAGCCGTGCAGGGAAGAACTCTTGCTCATACTCAGACAACATTTGTGCTTCCATCCCTCGAGCTCTGTGAATGCTGATGTAACTGTAATATCCCACAGTGAGTGGGAAGAAGCCCGTAGACTTGTGCCGCTTCGACTGAAGGTCGTGTAACTCCACAAGTTGCCTGCTCAGCTTCATGGCAATCAATCTGTCACTCGGGTACCTTGGCATCTTTGTTGGTTCACCTGAAAAGCTCATAACCCTGATGTATGTGAAATCTGCAAACTGGATGAATACACTGCCAATCTTGGACACTGCTTCCCATGCTTCCTTACTTACCCTGTGAGTCTTCAAGTCTTTGTCTAACCTGCAGATGAAATCGTAGAAGAAACCATCGTTGATCACTTTGAAGTCCTTCTCGCACGCAGGTGCAGTAAGCTGCGGGTAGCACTCGAAAATGGGATCCTTGGAAAGAATACCACATCTATCCAGCTTGGAAAAGACACCCTGTGAAGCTGCAGCATATACCAAGTATGAGGTCATCTTGAAGCTGAAGGTACGCTTTACGTTCCGCAGTTGCTCACCGATGTTGCTGCTAATAATTTCTGACCAACTGATTATAGAATCAACCTTGTTGATTTCAATGGTCCTGATGAAAGCATACATCCATGTCTGGAAAGTGTAGGCATTCGCTTCACCATTCAACCTGCATAGCAATTTGACAATATCATCCGCCTCCTGCACCAAATTGGATCGTGGAAGAGTTCTCGGGAACTTGGAAGGGGATCTAGGCTTCTTCATGAACCGGCTATTCATGATGCTCACACAGTCAGCTCTATGCTTTTCCCACCTACTGTCAACATCCTGAATGCTAATAGAAGTCACCACCTTTCGTACTGGAATCTTCAAACAATAATCGAAGAATTCTGCATCCAAACGAATTATTGTCTTTCCCGCTACATCACGCACTGATCTAGATGAAGGATGATAAGATCTAGCACACTCCATCACAAACTCTGGCAATTGGGCTGTACATGGGAAAGTTGCAGCTCGAATAATTCCACTACTTTTGACCGCACGCATGAGTGAAGTCTTTCCAGCTCTGGATCTGTCAATCAAATCAGAAAGAGGTTCTGGGCCTAGATCCGTATCTCCTATGTCTGAAAGTTTAGAAGCAATGCATGAATCCATCGTGCTCTCTTTTTCATCTCCTTTTGCATGGCTTTATCAATCTTTGTCTGAATAATTCTTTTTCTTCTAATTTGGCCGGATTTCTTCAATACTGGTGCAGATCTGGACAATTCTTCAGATTCGGAGGATATTTGCAATGTATTGGACATTGATAAATATTCCTTTTCTTTTATAAAGCACCTGTAATGAGTTCCTGCAATTTATTCAGACAAAAATGGCCACCGGAGCATGAATAGTGAATTTAAATTATAAAAATCTGCACTTTTCAAGCCTGCTGCCCCAGAAATTGGTGTTTAATTTACACATAAAGAGAGCATGAATCCTTTCAATCAACACCTGAGCTCCTGTTACACCTGTGAAAACAACTATGCCGACGAAGATCAACCTTCTCCAACGCATGCACCAAATCTAGAAGCTTTTAGCCTTTGTTAGCACTTTGTCTGTGCAAAATCCTTCCTCTAATGGGGGCGCACTTTTTCTCCTAGCTGCAATTCTTTACTTGTGTGTTGAATAATTCATCCATATGGCTGCCCATGCTTATATAACCTTCACAATTCTATAATTAATAATTGCCCTAACAATTAAAGGAAATTAATTAATTAAAAATCATGCTTTTCTCTTTTAAAAATTGCATGTTTAAGGACAGCCATCCAATAAATTAAATTAATCCAATTTAATCCTTCACACAGCACTTAACTTTAGCCTCACAGTGTGCTTTGACCATAGCCACTGAAAATAGAAATTAATTTAATGATTTAATGCATTTAAAATCATTAAATAACTCCTAAATGGGACGCACTTTTTCCAAGGAGAGGGGCAGCCACTAAATAAATTAAATTTAATTAATTTAATTCCTTTCTTTTATTCTTCCTTTGACTTTTTGACCTCCTCAAGCTTGGGCGCACTTTTTCCAAGGAGAAAGATTATTAAAAATAATCAATTTAATCACTTTAATCCATCACCAAAGGGGGCGCACTTTTTTGCACATGTAATTCTATTTTTAAGAATTTTTTCATAATGGGATTCTTTACCCTGCCAGGCAGGCACCAAAATCCCATGATCCACTTAAGTGATTTGACTTTTGCAATGGGATTCTTTACCCTGCAAGGCAGGCACTAAAATCCCATGATTTCACTTAAGTCACTTTCCTTTTATTATATCATGGGAATTTTTACCCTGCAAGGCAGGCAATAAATTCCCACCTGCCTGCAGCCTCTATTTTTCCCACTGCAGCTTAAGTGACTTTTATAACACGGGAAAAAGTACCCTGCCAGGCAGGCATATAATTCCCATCCTGCCTGCGGCTTATATTTTTCCCATCGCAGCTTAAATCCTTTGTTTTCCAAAAAGGCGCCCATCCCCGCAGGGGCTTTTCTGTGCACGACTTCGCTTTTTCCCAGTGATCCAGACCTCCGATGATGACTTCCTCCGGGCAAAATGTGCGTGTATGTTTTCCAGCTGCTCCAGGCCAAAAATCGGGCTTACCCGGCGAAGGAGTTGTTCCAGAGAAATTTTACAGAAAACAGAACGGGACACCACAAAAACACGAAAAATTGCCAAAAGTTACAAATAAAGCCCAAAACTTAAAATAAGTTAAAATCCTTCTGGTATATAGGAATAATAACATATTCGCTTATAACAGAGTTGAAACGGAGCGCAAATAGCCTCATACGGGGCTCAAAATAATTAAATACAAATTTCCCGCAGACAAATCCCGACGACAGAATAAAACAATTTTGGGCATCTGGGTATTTGGCGAAAAGGGCTAATATGGCTCTTTGGGATTATCTTGACACAATACAAGAACTTTCAAGCAATAAAAACAACAAATGACCCACTATTTTAAAAGTACGATTTTTTTTTTTTGAATTGGGTAGTCACAGATTTCAGGGTGAAATCTGAGTGACACCAGGCACAACTTCTCTAATGTTGACATGACATTTGCTACGTCCAATTCAAAAAGGCTGAAAATGGCTAAGTTCTTAAAACTTGATTTTCAGAAGGTAATTTTTAGGCCATTTTGAACGTTAATAGACCTTATCAAGGGACCAAAATGGAATTTTGGTATGGTTATTTGCAAAATTTCCTTTGTCAATTTTACAGGATAACACACCCCACTTCTTTTTATTGGTCTCTAGTGTTCTTCTGAAGATCTTCAAAAAAAAATTATTACTTGATTCTGCTTGGCCATTCCCTTGAGGATTATAATTTGAGGCATAAGTCAAATTTATACCATACTTATGGCACATTGTTGCCAATGGTTTAGCTCTAAAGCTCATGGCATTGTCAGCAACTATCTTGGCAGGCACCCCAAATCTATAGATTATGTTATTGAGAATAAATTCTATGACTACTTGATGAGTTACTTTTCTGGTGGGAATGGATTCAACCCATTTGGTAAATTAATCTTAGCTACCAATATCCAATTATGACCAACACTTAAAGAGTCTAATATTTCACCAATAAATTCTAGTCCCCATTATTTGAATGGGGATTCTATTGACATAGGTTGCATTGGTAAGGTACCATAAGCTTTCAATCTCCCATAAAATCATTGACAACTCTCGCATCTTCTAACTAGCAAGGAAACATATTTTAACAATGAAGGAAACCAATATCCTGCCCTCAAAATTTTATGAATAGTAAATCTACCAAAAAAATGGCCTCCACATACTCCCCCATGAAATTCTACAATTATTTTAGGTTCCTCTTCTTCAATGATACATCTTAGTAAAACTCCTTTTGTATTCTTCCAAGCTAATCCATGATTAGTCAAAATATACTTCTAGGAAAATAGCTTGAGTGTCCTCCTTTGATTCTCATCTAAGTGCATAGGACAATTCAAGTTCATTAAGTAATATACTATAATATCTTTATACTAAATTGAATTACTCACCTTTTCATGAGGGTGTGGCCCATATTATTCAACATTTTGTATCTCTACTACCTGTAAATTACTCTCTGCCGTCAACCTTGCTAAGCCCAATCCTTGAACTAATTTAGTTGTCTAAATATCCACATCATATTTCTAAAGTTTATTCACCCATCTTCATCTTTTGCTTGACACCTCCATTTCTGATAGAATGTATTTTACCATCGTGTGAGGCACATATGCTATAATTTTTTAACTTAGAATATAAGGTCCGAAGATTTTGGTTTCTTTGACCAAAGAAAAAGCTTGCTTTTCCATGACATAATATTTCAGCTTAGACCCTTGCAAAGATTTGTTAAAAAATGCAATAGGCTTTTCATGGCCTATTTCATTCTTTTTTAATAGCACAAATGCAATGGTGAATTTATAAGCAAATGAAAACATTTGAAAATACTTTTTAGCATCTGGACTAGCTATTACAGGGGGGGGTCTTGAGTTTTAATTTTACTCCTTTGATTTCTTGAACAACCCCTTCTTCCCATTTAATGATTTGATCCTTATTCAACATACTCATGATGGGGATAGTGATCTCAGTAAAATTGGAGATGAATCTTATCACAAAGTTTATCTATCCAAAGAAATATTGAATGCCTTTCTTGGACATAGGGATGGTAACCTTACTCATTTTCGCTACCCTTTCAAGGTCTATCATGACTCCTTGTGACATTATGTGCCCAATAAGCTTTTCCTTTTGTACCCTGAAGTGGAATTTCTTAGAATTTAATGAAATTCCATACTCTCTACATATGGGTGACATATTTTCAAGGTTCCTCAGGTGGTAACCCCTCTTCTTTGAGAAAAAAATATATCATCTTAATATACTGCAGTAAAATCATTAATAAGACCAGAGAAAGCCACATCCATGGCTCTTTGAAAATTTTCTCCAGCATTCATCAATCCAAAAGGCATCCTAACATAAACATATGTTCCCCATGGGGTAGTAAAATAAGTTTTGAATTGCTATGATTGTTTCACTACCACTTGGTTATATCCAAAGAAACCATCCAATGTAGATAGCAACTTTGATCTTGTTACCTTTTGCAAAATATTGTCCATATTATGAAATGGGTAATTATCCTTAAGAGATGTTTTGTTTAGATTTCTAAAAGCCACACAAAGCCTTATGTCCCCATTTTTCTTTCTGACTAGCACTAAGCTGGCCACCCATGAAGAATACCTAGTGGGTTGAATTATCCCTCCATCTCTTAGCTTTTTCATTTCTTCCTGCATTTTGGTTGCATGAGGGAATTGATGGGCCTTTTCTTCTATTTGAAGGGTTTGGAGTTAGGCACTAATGGTATCTCATGTTGAAATATGTCCTCTCTGTAGGATTTCAATTCAGAGTAAGACAAAGTAAGGCAATCCTTTCATTTTCTTAATAATTGGCCATAAGAACCTCTTTCCTTTTTACTTAGATTAATGCCTAACCATGCATTTCTAGGATCTTGGATGGATCTCAGATTGCACTCCAAAAAATTTCTTGGAAAAGTAAAAAATTTACATACTGCTCTATCAGTACTGTCAAAAATAAATTCTAAATTGACTAATATCCTTAGGATTACATTGGTCTTCAGTTGAATTACTTATTTTTTGAATAGAACTTCCTTTCCTTCGCATACCTCTATCATAGGCTCTAAATCAATGATCTGGTTAGTGAAATCACCTTGGAAATTGAGAAATTTTTTGATGTGTGGATCATCATCAAATACTTTCCAGTGTTGAATATTATCATGTTCAGAAGGTCGAACTAGTACTTCTACTTCAAATTTACAGTATAGAGATGAATCCTCTTTGTCATATTGTGAAGCCAGAACTACCAACCTATTAGATGTCATGTTTTGGCTCCTCTCATGATGCTTAATATCAAAATAATCAAAACACTCAAGGAGATCCCATGTTGCATTTCTATACTACTTTAATATTTTATTTTTTGTTATATATAGCTTACATACCTGATTGATTATAAGCTCATAATCTCATTTTACGAGGATATCTTTTATCCCATGCTTCCAAGAAATTCTTAGTCCTAGCAAGAGTGCTTCATATTCTGCTACATTATTGGTGCACTCGAAATTTAACTTAAAAGATAAGTTAAATGACTCATCATTTGAAGAATTTAGAACCACTCCAGCTCCATTTCCAAATTTAAAACATGCTCCATCAAAATTCATGGTCCAAGGAACCTGTGCATCCTCAATATGTATGTTATCATCCATATAATGATCTTCAAAATTTGTACAACCGATGAAATTATCCAAATTTGTATCAATGAATAATACCTCATAACATGCATTCACGGGATCTTCAATCAGATGGAGAATCTTCTCATCTCAATGTAATTTGACTAATTTCCCTTCTAATGGTATAGAGGCATATGAAATATCCATCTAAACACTTCCTCCCACACTAGCAACCCATTTTATTGATGGAAACCTACCTCATTTAGCAGGCCAATCAACTATAACTACATTCATAGTTAAATATTTTCTAGGATAGGGACCCATAATATGTACCTCTCTTGAATCCATGACATGGCATCTCCCAAAAGCTATTGTTATCTTGATGTCTAATTCATTCATGACCTTTGAAGGCATGATTTTACATGAAGCTCCAGAATCAAACACATAATTGTGGAGAAGTTTCCCATTAAAAATCAAAGTAGTAAATAAAGGATCCACATCCAATCGGGACTCTACCAAGGATGTGCCAAAATATATCTCTGGGGATTCTTCCATGTTCTCGGGTTCCTCCTTTATTTCCACTTCAACTATATTGGGAGGAATCACCACATTACTTGTATCCTTCTCCATGACAACCACATCATCTTTCAGTCCCAAGTATTCAAAATCTCATTTTCTATGTTTAGGAATTCTTAATAATTCCAAATTTGGGACTGTAATTTTTATTTGACTCAAAATTTGATCCATATCACATACAACATACTTTGGTAGGGTTGTATTAGAGCCCAGGGTGACTGCCTTTTCTGATGGGATATTATCCCTCACTGTTTCGGCATATGTAGAAGTACTTGGTCTTAGAGTAGTGATAGGTCCTTTATTAGGCATACTCAATTCGGGGGTATCTTTGGGGATGTTGGTCAAGAGATACATTTTCAGTTTAGAAGCAGGGGCAGGTCCTTTGGCTTGTTTGTTTCTAAGGTTATACTCTTTTTCTTGAGCAACCACAACATTCATTAATAGTTAAATATCCTCTTCAAAAGGGATTCCACCATCATACTTCTTGATCATTAAAGCTCTTAAATACTCAAATTCATGTTTTGGAAGCTCAAATGATTGAGTCATATCTATATCAACATTAATAATCGAAGGGTGGGAGAATACAAGATTTGTGCAATCCTAGAATTCCTCAACAATTTTATCATATAATAGATCAGTTGAAGTGGCTCCTTACATTTAATATTTTGGACACTCTAACATTCATATGTCATCAAAACTAGCTTCATCAATCACATGCTCGTCTCCAACAAGTTGTTTACAAGGGGAATGTGGCAATAAACATTTATCACACCATTCAATGATGTGGTCTTCCTCTACTAATGACACCCTTGTTGTTAATGGATCTAGGATTGTTTTGTTTTCTTTGAAAAATTGATTCTTGTTGATTAAACCCATAGGTCCCTTTCCTCTGTCATCATCTTGGTGATCTCCTTTGGGATGGTTGGGATGATTCCCAAATCTATTTTGTCTTTGGGTCGGGTACTGAACTTGAGGATTTAAAGCCAATCCTTTCTCTTCTCTAGCAAGCATATATGACATTTCTTTGACTTCTCTAGCCAAATTTTTAACTACTTCCTCTAGGTACACTACCCTACTTGCTTGTGGATTCTCTGGATTAATCAGTTTGCCACCCTCCCTCTTTGGAATTTTCCTAGCAGCTTTAATATTATTCTCAGTTTGGACAGCCATAGAGAAATTCAACCTCAGAGTTAGAGGATTTTTGTCCCTTAGATGATAAGTTTCCTTTTTTATCAAAAGTATCTGTGTATTTAATTAGATAAGAATCATCACTAGGCCTTAGATTAATAGGCAATTTAGTCAAAGTTTTAGTGAACCTATTATTAAAGTATTGCACACACTCATTTGGATTTTTTTTATATTTTCAAAATATGATAAGAGGAATCTAGGGTCAGTCTTATCACCATACTGGAGTATGAAGGCATTCTTCATTTCTAACCAAGAATATATTGAGTTTAGGAAATGAATTTTATTATTCTCTAGCATCTTCTTCTAATGTATGAATGAATAAATTTACATAAACATCTTTTTTCTCTACTTCATAGTCATCCATTATATTATGAAAAAATATAAGATGTTGATCTCCACTTATGGCATTATTTCATTAAAACTCTGGTAACCTCATCCTAATTTCATGTGGTACTTTATTTGGATAACATTCCATGATATTAAAATCAATAGGTCTATATGTGTTAACTTTGAAAGGTTCTCTAGGAGGGGGAGAAACCATAATATTTAGTGGAGGTGTTTCAAAAGGAGGGTTGAAATGGTGGGGAACTGGAGGTCTCCAAGGTAAAGGAGTATGATCCATAAAATGAAAATCTCTTGGGGATTCATTTTCACAAAATACTTTTTTCTTATGAGTTAAAAAATAAGGAAGATGGAGAATACCTTTGTTATTTGCAGATGTTGAACCTCCTTGGAACAAAGTATCTAAATATTCTTGAGGACTACGTGAATTAGAGCTGTCAGATATGCTACAGTAGTCCTCCATAAAAGGTGGATCATATTTAGTAGGTACAACAACCTTTACATCTGTCTTCTGACCACCCACTAGTTTCTAGATATGCTTTCTTCGGAACTGTGTATTTTCCATCATTGGGAGTAATCTTCTGGTTGGATCATATTTGAAGAAAGATAATTGTTCTTCTAGCTTTGCAAAGGGGAGAGTTAATCAACAAGGTATAAAGGATCTACACTGGTATAACACAGTTTATTTTTAAAAGATGGAGCCTCCACTAAGGCCTTGCACCTTAGATGTATAAATCAACTCAAATAGTTCTTAAAAGGATTGTTTCACAAACGCATAGATAAAGCTTAACAAATTTTATGAATTCACCAAATTTTTTGGTTACAAATCCCTCAGTATAGTCACAGAGGTTCAATCTTTATGGAAAGCTTGTTTATATTTTGGAAATTTCAAACAATATTTATACAAAAAGGTCAGTATTTACCTAATTTTGGTAAATCTTTGTAAAGGTAAGTATTTTGAACCCCATGGGTGGATTGAAAACAATTCTCTTTAAGGGGAAAAGGGGGGGAATTTCTTGAAATGATGGTAGACCGAGTGGTGTGTCATTTTGTAGCAGAGGAGGGATCTAGCACTTTCCTTCAGATCAAGCCTTAGGGTGATTGAGGGGCACGTAAAAAGGAGGTTACCTTTTCTGGCTTCTTTTGGTCTTACCTTGAACCAGGGTGAGAGGACCCAGGGTGTAACTTGAATAAAAAAGGGGGGAGATAGGATCTTTGTTCCCTTGATTTCTTTTAGGTGATGGTTTAATTTGGGATAAACATGGCCATTGGACACAACACTCACTCTCACAAGTTATCACAAAATATGTTGTGCATGTTTACCTTGCCAGACACAAGTATACACAATAAAATTCAATTTCTTGTGCATCTTCTAGATGGTAGAATTACAACTAAGGGTCAGTCTTAATGATGTTTAAATATAGAGCAATAAACAACAAATTAATAGAAGGTAGTATGATGGGACCAATTATGGTAGTTTTAATTTTTAAAGGGGGGATTATAGGATGACAAATTCTTTGTAACAAATAATTTAATACTTACTAAAGAAACCTGCTATTTTGGAAAGTAAAAAAAACTTGATTAAATAGTCACATATTCTCCAAAGGAAGATTTACATTCATTGATACTCAAAAGATGAAAATTTCCCATTCAATCTCTAAAATATTAAACACAAAGGCTTGTACAAGTATTATAATAAAGTATTTAATGCTTCTACTTTCATACACCTAAGATACACTCAAAGGCTAACAAAAATCACTACAAAAAAATGGCTACAATAAGGATTTTAGAATTATGTTTGATATTGTAGAGTAAATGTTCATAACATAATATTGAATTAATTACCAAAATACAACCATTCAGGACAGATCTAGTGTATGATAAAGATAAGAAATTAAACAAAAGATTGCTACAGAAAATATAACACATTAATAGAAGATTCAACATACAAAACCCAAAATATAGAAATTAAAGCTCACAAGCGGAACATATTTCATTTAGATCTTAAATTTCTTGACTAGGGAACATAAAACAAATACTCTCAAATTTTGTCAATGGCTATACATTACAACCACCTTGACAAAAAAGTTCTAGAAACAAAAGTTAGTATGTATTTCATATAAGAAACATACAGTATTACAAGTATATCCTTCAACATTTTTCAATAATAGAAAAAATAACCCCCTTCTGTATGAGGACATGCCCTCATACTTATACAATTTTGGAAAATTCTTATGATTCAAATTTAACCCTCAAACTGGTAAGAGAATAGTCTTATGGTTGCAAAGGAAGAACTTTGATTGGAGTAGTAATGCACGTTGTCTAACTGAAAATATCTTGCTTTCCATTGGCATATTTGGGATTAGTTCCATGTCTATACTACTACATGTGCAAAGCCTACTGCTAGATGTGACTTTGTCACCTTCGTCTTGTCGTGGTTTGTTAGGCATCCCATCACCTCCTAACATCACTTTTTATATTAATTTTATTTCTCCATATGTTAAAGTCATACCTTTAAGAAATGAGTAAATTATTTGACAAACATTTTGAATTTAATGTTTCGACTTATGCCATGCCTTTAAATTGGATTTAATGGAGTTCCCTTTTGCCAGCTTTTATTTTTCTCTCTCTTTACTCAATTTGTGTTACACATCTAACTAAATCCTAAAATTAATTTTATCTTGATGAATCGCACATACTACTCTAGAATTTTCCTCTTTATAAATACTTCACCCACAACCATGAATTTGCATGCCTTCCACAAAATTACTTTTGAGCTTTCTTGTAGCAATAGCAACAATATTTTATGTCTTGAGAAATGGTTGAAGTGGGATTCGAAGGGAATTTGCAAGATTTTCCTTCTCAAGTACTTCATTCTATTTTCACACTTTCAAGGCCAAATGATAACTTCATTAGGATGTTATTTTCATACGAAGAGCAAAAAGATTCTAAGAGACCAAATGACTCACAGCACTATAAAAGTAGTTTTGATGTGAAAGTTAGCAAAAATGAACTTCTTCTTCTCGGCATTCCAGATTATGTTTTATCACCTTTTTCGGCCTGGAGATGGTGAAGATACAGACAAATTAAATAAATGTTGGCTTCCTTACAGGCCAGCTATTAATTTTGATACCACACATTTTTCCTCAATTTTCTTTACCAGTGAGTTGATAACAAAATAAACTCCATTCACCATCCCAGTATCCTCTGATTCAGATTTTTTAATGGCTCTTGAAAGATCTTCTGAAAAATAAGATTAATGGCTCTTGAAAGATCTTCTAAAAAATATCCTCTTCTTACTTGTATAGACCAATAAACTTCTCCCATCCATCCACATGTAGAGGTATTGACTTGTTGGAGTGGGTATCTTCTTACACAAGAAAGATAGAGTTAATTAGTATATAAGAGAATCCACATAAAAATAGGGAATAACTTCTGGATTTGGGAATGTCTAATGAATTGGTCAAAAGTATTCAATATGTATTCAAATCTTAGAATCATATAGTATTATATTCTAGGAAAAGGGAATTGTTATCTTGTATTTCTCATATTTATCAATCTTCTGAATGAGGCCTCTGAAAGCCATTGCAAATTTTTGCTTGATATTTTATGTAGTTGTCTCCCCCAAATAAATATGTGGGACCTAATAGTAACTCATTGTATCTTCAGTCTTCAATTTTTTTCCTTGTGGGGTATCAACTTCCAATGTTTTGTACCCTTGTTTATCAACATGAGTTGTTAATAATATCTTATCTCTTTTGGGATCTCTTATGGCTTTTGAGAACACAATACTCTCAATGTCAATGGTCTCTACTCAAGCCACTTCCTTATCTTTACTTGGGATGAGTGTTCCCATCCACCCTTTTCTGGGGACATTTCCCCCTTCTGGTACTTGTGATATAGGTTTTGGTGCACCTGAGTTAACCACCATTTTTGTAGAAGATTCTTGAGGTGTTTGTGAAACTATAATTTGCATAAGTGGGACTTTAGTTGTTACTGTCAGTTCCTTTTGTTCACCATGAAGATCACATGTTCCTTCTTTCTCTAGTTTCTATTTTTCAACCTCTAACTCCATGATCACTACTATTGTGTTGGTTGATTCTAGGGTCTTATCACTAGCTAGTGTCTCTTTCCTGCCCTCAACCATTTTTGAACTTGTAATTGTCTCAGTGACCTATTTCAAGGCTTCCCTTGTAGGGATTGTAATGTGACATAGTTTCTCCATCATTGTAATATTTATTTCCTCATTAAGCTACTTTCCTTTGATTATCATCATCTATCCTGATGATTCACCTACAATCCCTTGATTAACTAGTTCTTGCTCAATTGTTGGCACTGTAATTTAAGCTTGCACATCTTGGATTGCTACACTTGTCGGACTATCTTGGGGTTTTGGATTTTCTAGTAATTGGGTTTCCATTGAATAAATGTTTTCTTCCTTTATTGTTACCAATCCAAGTAATAGATCGGTTAACCCTAGTGTATGGGTTTCTTCTTTTTCATCCATATTTATTACTTCAATTGGTGTAGTCGTGCCTTCCTAGGATGTAGTGATGACAGTGGTTTCTTTTCCATCCCTTTTTGACATTGATTGGATTACCTTGAACCATTCTTATTCATGTTCACCAAAAGTCGTTATGAGCTGAATGTCCATAAAAGCATCATCAGTCTCCCTTTCTATGGCTATATTTCACATGAAATTTGTAGGACCTAATGTTGTAACAGAGTCTTCTTCTAGTGTGGAT
The DNA here is from genome assembly GCA_019776745.2 of Taxus chinensis. NCBI lineage: Eukaryota > Viridiplantae > Streptophyta > Pinopsida > Cupressales > Taxaceae > Taxus > Taxus chinensis. The sequence continues at coordinate 277,737,272 of CM034151.1, read as the reverse complement.
GATGTGATGGGATTATTAATTTCAAGCTAGACCTGACTATCTATTTTTCCAATTTCGCAATAATATTTTGTTGAGCCTCATTTAAAAGGACTGGGTCAATAAGCTCAGGCTCCCTACTCATGTGCTTATGCTCTTTCATGGCTAGGACACTCTTGGTTCCTAAAGTTTTTGTATATTTTTCTAAAGGAGGTATAACCCTGGCCTTTTTATCTCTTTCAAAATATTTGAAATCAGTTTTTCATTTCTCCTCAGTACTCTACACCCTAATTTGTGGGTCAATACTTGGTATAGTTCCTCTCATTCTTTTACATGTACTTGATGACCCGAGAAAATTTATTACAAGAGTCCTAGGCTTTGTTGTACTTCCCCCTTTGTCCTGTAATGGGACTACTTGAGTAATGGGGGCATCCTTACTGGTTTTCATTAGCATTTCTTTAGCCCTATGGGTCAGGATGGACATAGGAGTTCTAGTTCTACTTGTGGTTGTAGTCCACTCCTCTATGATCCCAATGGTTGGCCTCTTGGATGGAAGTTGAGGGGAATTCCCTTCTAGTGGCTCTATTTGTTCATCTCCTTCCCTTAAAGGAGGGAAGTCTTCTTGTAGGATTCATACATCCCTGTATTCTTTTAGCACCTTAGTATTTTGTAGAGATAGATCTAATCCTTTCATTGTTAACCATGTCAACATTCTTCTCATTACACGTGTTGTCCTAGTCTAAAGTCTAGTTGATTTTATCTCACTCCACTTTAGTGGTGCAATTGGTTGTGATGCTAATTTCATCTCATGATAATATGGGCTCGTTGTTTTTTTGTCATCATCTAAACCTTGTGGTACAACTGCAATTTTGTAGTCAATGATTTTCTGAAGGGTCGTTATGGCATAATTGCTTAATCTGGCCTCTTCCTCATATCTATAATCCACCCAATAATATTCATAGTGGGCCTCATGTTCATATGAGCTCCCTAGGATTGAACTCACATTCCATCTAATATCATATTTTGGTCGGGGCTAAAACTTGTCCATTTGTAGTCTTTCCATCTCATCCTCAAGAGCTTAGCTTTTGTAATAGCTATGTAAGTGTATCTTCCTATTTTGGTGGGAGACTTGATGTTTGTCTTGTGCTTGCCTTCTATTAACTTGTGCACTTCCGTCAATTGCCTTGAGAGTTCCAGAAGTTCCCACTTGTCATCTAAATATCTAGGTAGCATGAAAGGGCATCCTTCATAACCACTTACCCATGTGTAAGTGAATAACCTAAATTAGATGAAGTAGCATCCATATTCCTTTATTACTCTTTTAGATTCTTCAAACATCATGTATTGTTCCCATTCTAGCCTAAAGAGGCACATAATTGGTGCAAAAATTGCAACATTTATCTTTATGTAGTTCCCCTTCCAGTTATCCAAATTTAACTGAGGGTAGACATCATACACCCTATGAGTCTTGAAGCTCTTCATCCTTGGGATACCAAGGAAGTTTTTATGGCATGCAATATTATAAATCAGATACGACATCATATAAAATTCATAGTATAAATTGATACTTCCTTTGATTTTTACATTCATTTCAATGATTTGTTCATAGATTGATGTGACTATGAAGGTTGCTAAACAATTTTTCTTAGTGTTATCCATAATAATTTGTATCTAGCTGCACATTTAGTCTTGAAAGCCATAAGTTGTTTTCAAGACTCCAATCCTACTTAGTAAAGTAATAAGATCCTCAACTTCTGCTACAAAGTGTAATCTAACATACTTATTTGGGATTCTTGAAGAGGATCCTTTGTCTTTCATCCACCAATGGGTGTTCATAATTTTGGCATATTCATTTTGCTCAGCTTTGTAGAGTTTTAGTTCCTTGTGTTTATCAATTTCTACTGTATTTTGAACTTAGGGTAACCCCAATATCAACTGAAATTATTCAGGTGTTAAGGAGAGAACCCTTTCACCACTTCCATCCAAAACTTCCCTTTTCTCTTGGTCATAATTCTTGGCACAAACCCATAATAATTTCAGGTAATGTACAAAGGGTGTGAAAGAGCTAGCTAGAGCAATATTACTAGCATCTTTTATTGTTATGTAATCACTTTTGTTAGGGGCATGCAGTGTTTGTAAGAATTTAGTTATGTCAGTGTTCATTAGGTTAGTGTCTGTTACTTCATCCAAGTTACTTGTGATATATGAGGTAACATGGGTTCCGGCCTCCATTATTCTCATTTTTCTTGTTGAAAAACTATTTTTGGTTCTTTGTTTCTAGTAATGTAGAGATTTACGGAAATAACCAGGTATAGGAACGAGAACACAAATTATAGGAACCTCTTGAAAAACCCTTTTATGCCAATGAGAATTCAAATAATGAGATAGTTTTAGGGGAACTTACCCTTTGTTGTAAATTCCTTTAATACTAGTTACACAAATATGCTACTTAATTTGATCTCCTTCAAACTATGATTTTTTCACTTAATTCTTTCTTTTCCGTAATCCAAATTCGTAACTCCTAGGGTTTAAGAATGCCTTTTTGTCGTGCACAATTAAAAATGTAGAATACTCTAACAAAATTTGAATCTTTATTTCTTCTCTCAAGCAACATTAATGGCATAATCCATAAATGCACCACATTTAACCATTGGCATCCATGTGTTTTCTTTCCTTTGAATATTGACTGTCCATTTTCCCCCTTTTTGCAGGATTCAGGACTTGGGAAGCCTTTTGTATTCTTTCTCGCAATGGTAAGAATGTAAAACTACAATGATGACCCATGTGCCCAATCCTGAGTTGCTTTGGTATGTCGACATGTGTCCCATGTCAACACCTGGGAGTTTTTCTGCAGTTTGCATTTTTCCTTGAGCTGAAAAATTACAAAGTGTAATGATCGATGAGATGCCCGATACTGGAACATCATTTCCTAGTGGCACATGTCCTTTTCAGTGGTTGGAATTTTGTTTACACTTTACATTTTTGCATGTGAGTTTCGTATTGTAAAAGTGCACTTCTATATAATGACCCCGAGAATATTCACTGGATTATTCCCATGTCAGGGCCTGGAGCCACTTTTGCATTTTGCATTTCTACACAAAGTTGTGAATAAGCATATTATTCCTGTCAGGGTGAAGTTCTCCCAAAGAGTTCCACATTGGGTGGCGGGGAAAAATTTACATTTTTCATATAGACAAAATACAAAACTCTGCAAATGTAAGAAATTTACGTTGGATGGATTTACATACATTTATGATGTATTCATTTGAGTTTCAGACATGTTTACATTGAATCAATAGGATCATGGTTGCCCCATATGTCAAGTAACCATTACACAAGGGTTTTTTCACAAATGATATTGTAATCATTACTTAGCATGGGTTCATTTGTTTATACGGGAAAATAGTTTCATGGACACTCCTCTGGAATTGAAAATTTTGGATATAATAGAGTTACAATAAGTAGGATGAAAAAATTTTGAGGTGAGCTTTTATAAGTCAAGGTGCAAGCTAAAAATGAGCACTAACATCGGCTCTTACTCAGGGATGGGTACCCCCTATGGGTGCCACAAGAACCCAAAACACATTTTAATAGATAGACCAAGTGCCTAATCCATTGGGAAATGAGTTGTGATGGAAAAATGCACATGGTCTTTGGAGCAGATACATAACATAATACTAACATATCTTGAAACCTGGTCACTGTAGACCAGAACACAAAAAGGGAAACAACAACACAAATAAAAAAAATAAAAAAAAGCTATAAACTTTACAATGATCATACTTGATTCTATGGCTCAATTCAAGAAATGGTTGAGGTGCATTTCATTGACAGGAAACTCTAGCAAATGTCCTTCCAAATATTTCAAGAAGAAAGTATGTTCTCTGATCCTGATGTCGATGGAATATGGTCTCATCCATAAGGCATCAAAATTTCCATGTTTACCTTTATCTTCATGTTTACTATCCCATAATAGTAATAGGTCTCTGAAACTGAAGGCTCTAGGAGTGACCTTCTTGTCAAATAAATTCTTCATATATTCTCTGAATTATATGTCTTTGGTGATACTCTCTTCTTTCTTCACCCAATTCCATGATTTGATTGATCCTTGTTTCAGATGGACTCACCTCTTTTCCTTCTTCTTATTGCTTTATGAATTGGTAAATGTAAATTTGTAAGTGAAAGGGAAAAAGGACTTGAACTCCATAGACTAACTCAAATGGGATCTTGCTAGTAGACCTCTTGGTAGTAACTATGTATACCCAAAATGTAAACTTGAGTTTCTCACCTCACTTCTTTTTAATGGTCACTAGTGTTCTTATGAGGATATTCAACAATTTTTTATTACTTAATTTTGCTCAGCCATTCCCTTGAGGATTATAGTTTGAGGCATGTGCAAAAATTATACCATAATAATGGCACAATGTTGTTAATGGTTTAGCTCTGAAGCTCATGGCATTGTCAACAACTATCTTGGAAGGCACCCCAAATCTACAGATAATGTTATTGAGAATAAAGTCCATGACTACTTGATGAGTTTCCTTTCTAGTGGGAATCCCTTTAAACCATTTGGTAAAGAAATTTGTGGCTACCAATATCCACTTATGACCAGCACTTGAAGAGTTTTATATTTCACCAATAAAGTCGATTCCCCATTGTTTGAATGGGGCTTCTATTGACATAGGCTACAGGGGTAAAGCACCATAATATTTCAATCTTCTAGAAAATCATTGACAACTCTCACATATTCTAACTAGTAAGGCATCATCTTTGAACAATGAAGGCCACCAATATCCTACCCTCAAAATTTTATGAGAATTAACTCTACATGTAAAATGGCCTCCACATACTCCCCCATGAAATTTTGTAATTATTTTAGGTGACTCTTCTTCAGTGATACATCTTAGAAAAATTCCTTCTAGATTCTTCCAAGCTAATCCATGATTATTAAAAAAATAATTCTCGCAAACTAGCTCGAGTGTCCTCCTTTGATTCTTGTCTAAGTGCATAGGATAATTCAAGTTCATTAAGTAATATACTATATCTTTATACCAACTTGAATTTCTCACCTTTTCATGATGGTGTGGTCCATATTATTCAACATTTTGTATCTCTATTTCCTTCAAATTTCTCTCCAGCATCAACCTTGTGAATCCCAATCCTCGAACTACTTTAGTTGTCTCAATCTCCATATCATATTCTTGAATTTTATTCATCCATCTGCATTTTTTTCTTGACATCTCCATTTTTGATAGAATGTCTTTTACCATCGTATGAGGCACATATACTATAATTTTTGAACTTAGAATATAAGGTCTGAATATTTTGGTTTCTTTGACCAAAGAAAAATCTTTCTTTTCCATGATAGAATATTTTAGCTCAGACCCTTGCAAAGCTTTGCTAAAAAATGCAATAGTATTTTCATGGCCTTATTCATTCTTTTGTAATAGCACATAGGCAATGGTGAATTCAGAAGCACATGAAAACATTTGAAAATATTTTTTATAATCTGGATTGGATAACATAGGGGCAGTCTTAAGTGCTTATTTTACTCCTTTAAATGAGTGAGCAACCCCTTCTTCCCATTTAATGACTTGATCCTTCTTCAATATACTCGTGATGGGGATAGTGATCTCAAAAAAACTAGAGATGAAACTTCTCACAAATTTTATCTGTCTAAAGAAATATTGAATGTATTTCTTAGACATAGGGATGGGAACCTTACTAATTTCCTCTACCCATTCAAGGTCTATCTTGACTCGTTGTGACACTATGTGCCCAAGCAGCTTTTCCTTTTTCACCTCGAAGTGACATTTCTTAGAATTTAATGAAATTACATACTCTCTATATCTTAGTAACATCTTTTCAAACTGCCCCAAATGGTCACCCCTCTTCTTAGAGAAAATAAATATATCATCTTAATATACCACAGTAAAATCATTAATAATACCAGAGAAAGCCACATCCATGGCTCTTTGAAAAGTTTCTCCAGCGTTCATCAATCCAAAAGGCATCCTAGCATAAACATATGTTCCCCAGGTGGTAGTAAAAGTAGTTTTGAACTCCTGTGATTGTTTCGCTACTACTTGGTTATATCCAGAGAAACCATCCGATGTAGATAGAAGCTCTAATCATGTTACCTTTTGCAACATATTGTCCATATTAGATAATGGGTAATTATCCTTAAGAGATGCTTTGTTTAGATTTCTAAAATCCACACAAAGCCTTATGTCCCTATTTTTCTTTCTGACAAGCACTAAGTTGGCCACCCATGAATAATACCTAGTGGGTTGAATTATCCCACCATCTCTTAGCTTTGTTGGTTCTTCTTGAATTTTTGTTGCAAGGAGGGGATTGATGGGCCTTTGTTTCCATCTGAAGGGTTTGGATTTAGGCACTAATGATATATCATGTTGAAATAGGTCCTCTCTATAGGCTTTCAATTCAGAGTAAGAGAAAGCAAGGCAATCCTTTTATTTTCTTAATAACTGGCCATAAGCATCTCTTTCATTTTTACTTAGATTACTACCTAGCCATGCATTTTTAGGATCTTGGGTGGATCCCAGATTGCACTCCACAATAACTCTTGGAAAAGTATCACATTTATAGATTGCTCTATTAATACTATCGAAACCATATTCTAAACTGACTAATCCCCTTGGGATTACATTAGCCTTCATTTGAATTACTTATTTTCCTTTCCTTCACATACCTCTATCATAGGCTCTAAATCAAGGATTTGGTTAGTGAACTCACCTTGGCAATTGAAAGATATGTTGACATGTGGATCATCATCAAATACTTTCCAGTGTTGACTATTATCAAGTACAGAAGGTCGAACTAGTACTTCCAATTCAAATTTGCAATATAGAGATGGATTAGTTCCATGTCTTTACTCCCACATGTGCAAAGCATACTGCCAAATGTGATTCTATCACCTCCATCTCGTGGTGGTTTCCCATGCATCTCGTTACCTCATGGTGTCACTTTTTCTATCAAATTTATTTCTCCATCTATGAAAGTCGTACCTTTAGGAAATGAGTAAATTATTTGAAAAACATCTTGAATTTTAATGTTTCAACTCGTGTCATGCCTTTATTCAGATTTAATGGAAACCTTCTGCTAGCTTTTATTTTTCTCTCTCTTTACTCAATTTGTGTTACACATCGAACTAAATCATGAAATTAATTTTATCTTGATGGCACACACATACTACTCTAGAATTTTCCTCTTTATAAATACTTCACCCACAACCATGAATTTACATGCCTTCCACGAAATTACTTTTGAGTTTTATTTTAGCAATAGCAACAATATTTGTGTCTTGAGAAATGGTTGAAGTGGAATTCAAAGGGAATTTGCAAGAGTTTCCTTCTGAAGTACTTCATTTTATTTGAACACTTTCACCTCTAGTCAAGAATTTCATTAGGATGTTATTTTAAGTCGAAGAGAAGCATGATTCTGAGATATTGATGACTCCTAGCACTATCAAAGTAGCATTGATGCGAAAGTTAGAAAAAATGAACTTCTTCTTCTCGACATTCCAAATTATGTTTTATCAATTTTTCTAGCCTGAAGATGGTGAAGATATAGACGAGTTAAATAAATTTTGGTTTCATTATAGGACAGCTATTAATTCTGATATTGCACATTTTTCCTCAATTTTCTTTACCAACAAGCTGACAAAAAAATAAAATCCAGTCACCATCCTAGTATCTTCTGATTCAGATTCATCGGTGAGTGAACCATCAATTTCTAGTAGATTGGCTAAACTAGAAGGAAGAGTAATGGATCCTTAAAGAGCTTCTGAAAAATCTCCTCTTCTTACTTTTGATAGCCCAATCAACTTCTCCTATCCATCCACATCTGGAGGTCTAGACATGTTGGAGTGTGTCTCTTATTACACAAGAAAGAAAGAGCTAATTAGTAGTGTCTTAGAGAATCCACAAACAAGGAAGGAAGAACTTATGGATTTGGGCATGTCTTATGAATTGGTCACAAGTATTCAATATGTAGTTGAAGCTTATAGTCATATAGTATTTGAGTCTAAGAAAAGGGAATTGTTATCTTTCATTCCTCATCTTTACAAATCTTCTGAATGAGGCCTTGGAGAGCCATTGTATCTTCTTGCTTAATATTTTCTATATTTGGCTTCCCTAACTAAATATGTGTGACCTGATAGTCACTTATTGTAGCTCCATTCTTCAATTGTTTTCCTTATGGGGTAGTAACTTCCAATGTTTTGTACCCTTGTTTATCAACATTAGTTTTTAATAATACCTTATCTCTTTTGGGATCCCTTGTGGGTTTTGAGAACACAATACTCCTAATTTCAATGGTATCTACTTGAGCCACTTCATTCTCTTTACTTGGGAGGATTATTCCCAACCACCCTTTTGTGGGGACATTTCCCCATTCTGTTACTTGTGATGTAGGTTGTGGTGCACCTGAGTACACCACCATTTCTATAGAAGATACTTGAGGTGTTTATGAAACAGTCATATGCATACGTGAGACTTCAGTTGTTACTGTCAGTTCCTTTTTTTCACCATGGAGAGCTCTTGTTCCTTCTTGCTCTACTTTCTATTTTTCCAACTATAACTCCCTTGTCACAAATATTGTGTTGGTTGATTATAGGGTCTTATCACCAAATAGTGTATCTTTTCTACCCTCAATCATTTTTGAACTTGTAACTATCTCAATGACCTATTTCAAGGATTCCCTTGGAGGGCTTGTAATGTGACATGGTTTCTCCATCACTGTAATATTTGTTTCCTCCTGAAACTATTTTCCTGTGATTACCATAATATTTTGAAATGATTCACCTGCAATCTCTTCATTAACTTCTTCTTTCTCAATTGTTGGCATTGCAATTTAAGCTTGCACATCTTTGATTGCTACACTTATCTCACTATCATGGGGTTTTGGCATTTCTAGCAACTGGGTTTCCATTGAAGAAATTTTTTCTTCATTTATTGTTACCAATCCAAGAAATAGATCAATGAACCCTGGTGCATGGGTTTCTTCTTTTTCATCCACATTTATTACTTCAATTGGTGTATTCATGCCTTCCTGGGGTGTAGTGATGACAACAGTTTCTTTTCCTTCCCTTTTTAAAATTGGTTGGATTACCTTGAACCCTTCTTGTTCATGTTCGCCAGAAGTCCTTATGAGCTGACTATCCATAAGAACATCATCAGTCTCCCTTTATATGGATAGATATGGCATTAAATCTATAGGAATTGATGTTGTAGCAAAGGCTTCCTCTACTGTGGATGATGTGATGAGATTATTCATTTCAAGCTTTGACATGACTATCTATTTTTCCAATGTTGCGGTAAGATTCAATTGAGCCTCATTTAAAGGGATTAGGTCAGTAACCTCAGGTTCCTTACTCATGTGCTTATGTACTTTCATAGTTAAGACACTTTTGGTTTTTGAAGGTTTTGTATCTTTTTCTAAATCAAAATATTTGAAATCAGTTTTCCTTTCTCCTTAGTACTCTACACCCTAAGTTGTGGAGAAATACTTGGTATAGATCCTCTCATTATTTTTCCTGTACTTGATGGCCCAAGAAAAGTTTCTACTAGAGTCTTAGGCTATAATGTACTTACCCCTTTTACTTGAAATAGGAATACTTGAGTAATGGGGGAATCCTTCATGGTTTTCATTATCATTTCTTCAGCCTTCTGGATCAAGATTATCATGAGAGTTTCAGTTATATTTGGGGTTATAGTCCACTCCTCTATGATCCCAGTGGTTGGCCTCTTGGATGGAAGCGGAGGGGCCTTCCCTTCTAGTGGATATATTTTTTCATCTCCTTCCCTTAAAGTAGGTAAGTCTTCTTGTAGGATTCCTACATTCCTATATTCTTTTAGCACCTTAGTATTTTGTAGAGACATATCCAATCCAATCCTTTCATTGTTAACCATGTAAACATTCTTCTCATTAGTGTGTTCTCCTAATTTGTAGACTAGTTGATTTTGACTCACTCCAGTTTAGTGGTGCAATTGGTTTTGGTGCTAATTTCATCTCATGATAATATAGTTTCATTGTTTTTTATCATCATATAAACCTTGTGGTACAACTGTAATTTTATATTCAATGATTTATCGAAAGGTCATTCTATAATAATATCTTAATCTGACCTCTTCCTAATATCTGAAATCCATCCAATAATATTCATAGTGGACCTCATGTCCGTATGAGATCCCTAGGATTAAACTCACATTCCATCTAATATCTTATTCTAGTCAAGTCTGAAAATTTTCCATTTGTAGCCTTTTCATCTCATCCTCCAAGAGCTTAGCTTTTGCAACGGTTAGGAAAGTTTATCTTCCTATTTTAATAGGAAACTTGATGTTTTTCTTGTGCTTTCCTGCCATTAACTTGTGCACTTCTTCGAGTTACCTTGAGAGTTCATAAAGTACATGCTTTTCATCCAAGTATCTGGGTAGTATGACAGGGAATCCTTCATTACCACTTACCCTTATGTAAGTGAAGAACCTAAATTGGATGAAGTAGCATCCATATTCCTTTATTACTCTTTTGGCCTCTTCAAACATCTTGTATTGTTCCCATTCTGTCCTAAAGAGGCACATGATTGGTGTAAAAAATTCATCACTTATATTTATTTAATTCCCCTTCCAATTATCCAAATGTAACCGAGGGTAGACATCATACACCCTATGAGTCTTGAAGCTCTTCATCCTTTGGATACTAGGGAAGTTTTTGTGGCATGCAATATTGTTAATCAGATATGACATCATATTAAATTCACAGTTGAAAGTGATACATTCTCTGAATTTTACAGGAATTTCAATGAGTTATTCATAGATTTATGTGGCTATGAAGGTTTCCCAACAATTTTTCTCAGTGCTATCCATAATAATCTGTATATAGCTACACATCCAATCTTGGATGCCATAAGTTGTTTTCAAGCCTACAATCCTACTCAGTATAGTAATAAGATCCTCAACTTCTACTACAAAGTGTGATCTAAGCAACTTCTTTGGGATTCTAGAAGAGGATCCTCTGTCTTTCATCAACCAATGGGTGTTCATAATATCAACTGAAATTCTTCAAGTGTTAAAGAGAGAATACTTTCACCACTTCCATCTAAAACTTCCCTTTTCGATGGGTCACAATTATCGACACAAACCCCTACTAATTCTTGGTAATGTACAGAGGGTGGGAAAGTGGAAGCTAGAGTAGTATTACTAGCATCAATTATTGTCATGTAATCACTTTTGTTAGGGGCATGTAGTCTTTGTAATAATTTAGCTATGTCTGTGTTCATTAGATTAGTGTTTGTTACTTCATCATGATATGTGAAGTAACATGGGTTCCATCCTCCACTATTCTCATTTTACTTGTTGAAAAACTATTTGTGGTTCTTTTTTCTGGTAATGTAGGGATTTGTTGAAATAACCAAGTATAGGAACAAGAACACAAATTACAGGAACCTCTTGAAAAACCCTTCTATGCAAATGGGAATTCAAATAACGAGATAGTTTTCAGGGGAACTTACTCGTTGTGACAAATTCCTTAAATACTAGTCGCTCTAATATGTTACTTACTTTAATCTCCTTCAAACTTTGATTTTTTCAATTAATTCTTTCTTTTCCATAATCCAAATTTGCAGCTCCTAGGGTTTGAGAATGCCTTTTTGTCATGCACAAGTAAATATGTAGAATTCTCTAACAAAATTTGAATCTTTATTGCTTCACTCCAGTAGCATTAATGGTAGAATCCATAAATGCACCACATTTAACCATTGACATCCACGCGTTTTCTCTCCTTTGAATACTAACTTTCCATTTGTCCCCTTTTGGCGTGAGTCGGGGCTTAAGAAACCTTTTACATTCTTTCTCGCAATGGTAAGAATGTAAAACTGCAATGCTGACCCATGTACTTGATAATGAGTTGCTTTGGTATGTAGACATGTGTCCCATGTCGGGTTCTTAGAGTTTGACCTTTGTTTTCCTTTTTCCTTGAGTTGCAAAACTGCAAACTGCAATGATCGATGAGATTTCTGATACCATGACGTTATGTCCTGGTGACACATGTCCTTTTCAGGGGTCGGGGTTTTGTTTACACTTTACATTTTTTCATGTGATTTATGTATTATAAAAGTGAACTTATATATAATTTCCTTGAGAATATTCACTGGAATATTCCAATGTCATGGTCTAGAGACACTTTTACATTTTACATTTTTATAAAAAGTTACAAATAAGCATATAATTCCCATCAGTGTGAAATCCTCCCAGAGAGTTCCACATTGTCAAACAATGGGGAAAATTCTACATTTTGCATATAAACATAATACAGAATTATGCAAATGTAGTAAATTTATGTTTGATGGATTTACATACATTCATGATTGATTCATATGAGTTCCAGACATGTTTACATTGAATCAATAGGATCATGGTTGCCACATATGTCGAGTAACCATTACAAAAGAGCTTTTGCACAAATGATGTTGTAATCATTACTTAGCATGGGTTCATTTGGTTATACGAGAATCCGGTTTCATGGACACTCCTCTGGAATTGAAAACTTTGGATATAATAGAGTTATAATAAGCAGAATGAAAAAATTTTGAGGGGAGCTTTTATAAGTCAAGGTGCAAGCTCAAAATGAGCACCAACACATGTACTCAAACTACAAACAAATCACCAATCTAGACACCCATTTTCCTCTTCCTCCTCTTTCTAAAGTTTCGTGGCACATTATTTAGGAGAAAATGGCTCAAAATCTACTATCTCAGTCCCTAATTAAGTTTTAAGGTCTCTTTGCAATTCTATAGGTACTCTTTCATAGATTGCTTGAGTTTAAGTACTAGTTATGGTATGAAACCTCTTAAATCTCTCTCTCCTCCTCAATTGGATGCTAAGTATAAGTTCTCGAGCTTCAACTCCCCCTTAAACCCTCTTAACCTTCAATCTCTTCTTGAAACCCTTTGCCCAAATTGTGTGCTATATTTCACAAATGGAATAATGTCAAGAATACCAGTAACTTAAAAGGGATATTAGGTCTCAAGGTTTCAATATATATGAGAGAGATGTTAACAACTTATCTTACAAGTTGTGTACTTTAATTTGATGGATTAGTCTTCTTAAGCTTCCTTTTTTTAAACCCTATGATGGTTTCTTAATGAACCCAAGTAGAGGTTATTTGACTAAAACTTAGTTTAGAGTTCCTTCCAAGACCTGAAACTCCTCCTGAAAATCAATCACACCCTTATAGAGCATATTATCTTGGTAGTAACATATAAACAGTCATCTTTCCACAAAAACCTGGTCATTTCCTCTTAAACGGTTCAGAGACAAAACAAAGCATCAAGGGTTTATAATTCTTGTTAATAATGTAAGAAATAAACGTTATATTTCTTTAATCTTTGAGATATGAAGATTTATTCGAGTATAATTACGCTTATTTAGCCTTCCATTGCCCTCACATCCTTGGTTTCACTCCAAACTCGTCCTAATTTGAATTTTTGATCAGATTGTGCTCACAAACACCCTGTCACAGGCTTCTAATTGATTTTCTCAAACACGTAGTCTTCAACAATTAATGAAACTAGAATTTCAAATAAAAAAATAGAGTAAGATATATCTATCAATAAATCTTGCACATTACCAAAATAATGACTTAAAACCAATGGAATTCCAATTCTCACACATAATTTTTGGATCATCACAGTTTGCATGCAAGTACATATTTTCACAAAAAATTAATCTTCACAATCTTGGAGATATCCTTAATTTACAACACTTTACCATTCAAATGATGGTCTCAAAAAAATTACAAAATGATATATATACCCTCACAAAGATAGTTTTTAGTTCGAGTTGGGACCATTTAAGACCCTTGATTTCTTGATTATCTCTTATCACAACTCTAAGGTTTGATAGAACTCCAAGGTCTATATTCCCAACACACAAAATATAACTCCCAGACCTTTAGAGGTCTAAATTAATGAACGAGAAGCCATGCATTACCAAGATAGTTCATTAATTCACCCTACTCAAACCAAAAATCCTTCAAATTTCAAATTTTGCACTTTTGGAGGAAAAGGAAAATTTCAAATTTGTAAGGAATTGGACCAAACTAACTCACCTAGTTGACTCCTAATGGCACCATGAACCTACAATCACACTTAGCAAACAAAAATTGATGCTAACAAGTCTTATTTACATGTTAAGGAGGATGCCCCTACATCAACACTGATATGTTGAAATAAGGTAGCTCATAGAGATATAGAACCCCAACTTTCTCATGTGTCTTTTTTAAACAATTATCATAGATGAAAATCCCTGCATCATCCTTCATGTCCATCATATGCACCAAGTCCTTAGATATTAACCCATCTAACCCCTGCATGAGATGATTTCATTTAGACATCTTTCTTAAGGCTACTTAGGTTTTCCACTTTCCCAATTCTATGACTTCTTCAGAGTACCTCATCTTAAAGTTTAATTGTATGGAGCTTTGGTTCCTCTTTTCTTTTCAACTTGATGCCATTATTTTTTTTCCTACTTTTTGTAGGGAATGGAAGAAATTTTTCTTGCTTCAACGATTTCCACTTCCTCTTCTTCTTATATAAACATGTCCTCCTCACCATTTGATGTTTCCTTGATAAGTGTGTCACCTAAATATCTTTCTAGAATTGACCTTGTAGTACTAATTAAACTAGTATTGCAATAAGTGTCGTATTCTTGAGCAGTTGTAATGCCCACCAGTTTACTTCTCCATTTTTATTTTGACTCATTGTATTATTTATATAAATAAATTGGATAAATTACTATTACAAATATTGTTTTGGACATTATTATGATATTTTTGTCATATTAGTGTTTAGATGTTAACTTGTCTTGGTAGGATGTTGTATGTAGCATACAATGTCAATTCACTACTATTATCATTATTACATAGTTTAGGTGTGATGTTATGGATATTGTTGATTTTAGATTTACATGGATTTTATTTTGGATAATTATGGTAAATTATATATATATATATCATTGATGGATGGATGTTGGCATAACTAATTTGATTACTTAGTATATGATTGATTTGGATTGTTTTGACATGTGTATAATTGTTTTACTTAATTTTTGGAATTGAGCAAGTATGATGTGTGAATTGAGTATGCAGGCTATAGGTTAAGCCACGAGAGAATTTGGGATTCAAGGGGATGTACCTCTAAGTGACACAATAGGTTGTATTGGCCGAATCCACCCCTTTTGTTTTTTTGGCCCTTATTTCATGGTTTTCTAGATCAATGTTGGAAATGTGAAATTTACCCCTTGACATGTGTTATTGAAATTATTTTCTCAAATTTATCTCATTTTTATCCACTTAAATTAATTTGGTTTGATCCCTCTTTAATTGCTTGTTTTAGTTGCTTTTTGTGGACTAATTGCTTCATACTTGTTTAGGATGTCCTAATTATTTTTGCTCTTGATTACAAGGGTTTAGGTTCAGCTAATCATGGATTAGGTAGACCAACCACCCCTCTTAAAGGCCACCTTTTCCCCAGACTATAATTTGGGGGAGAAGTGGCCTTTTGGATGAGTGAAAGGAAAGTAAAAGGATATATTTTCCTTGAAAAGTTCCCCAAGTACCATACTTATGGGTGGATGAGCTATTTTTAAGGCTTGTGAAGAGTATTTGCCCCCATTGACCCCATTTTTAACCACTTTTATTTATGATTTTTGGATTTGGTGTTGGATGGGGATTTGGAATGAAATATTCTCCATTGTTGGTGTTGGATGGGGATTAGGAATGTATGATTCTCCATTTGGATTTGATTTGATTTGAATTTGTATTACTATTTTCATTTATTGATTTATAGGGGCAATCTAGGGGTACTTGGATGACATGGAATTCTAGTTTGATGGGTGAAACATTTCACCATCCCATTGGGTTTTTTATTTAGAGACTTTCTCCTAAATTATTCCCCATTTTTGAGGGTTGAGGGGTTATTTTGGTATTTTTTCTTGGAGCTAATTTGGGGAGAGAATGAGTTTTGGCTTGGAAAATCTTGGATTTTGGATTGCAAAGATTGTGCTTGGACTCTCTTGCTCTTGTGAGGTAGACCTCACACCCTTGAGTTTGGTTATTGCTTTAGAAAAGAAATTACTTTCTTCATTTCTTATATTTGATGTTGAAATGGCTTTTTTGTGATTTACTTTTGTTGTATTCTTCCTAATTTTTTCTCCATCCACCCCATTTAGGGAGTGTATTTTTAGAGTGTATGGGGAAGAGGGAAGAATCCCTTTTACTTTCCCAAAATTATTGATGGGAAAACCTTGTGGGGATTATTTTCAATGTCCCTTCATTTGGTTTGAAGTTAGAGAATGCTCTCCATATGGTTTGAAAACCATCTCCCATATTTTTTGAAAAACCTTGTCAATGAGGAAGCAAGGAGAAATAAGGCCCATTGGAGGTATATGGATCTCTGGAGGATTTTGGATACATGGTAAAAAATTTAATTCACTTGAATACATGTTTGTTTTGAAATGAAGTAGGATATTTCTTACATCTCTTTCCAACTTATGAGAAGTGTGGAGCTTCTTCTATGATGTGTTGGTTTTCAACTCCTTTTGGTTGCATGAATATTGTATTTTGGTTTTTTCTCTTTATCTGTCATTGTGCTTACTTGGAGGCATGATTCTCCTCTCTCCCATGGGCTTGGAGGGATGCTATCATTCCCTCCTCCTTTGTTGTAAGAGACATGTAATAATGTCACTTGGTTGATATGTCAACCAATTCATCTTCTTGTGGTTTGGATGCTTGTCAGTTGGAGATGGAGCTTGATTTTGGAGATTGTTTGGAACTTATTTCTTACATGGAAAAATGGAAGTTTTAATTAAAATTTGGCCATGTTGTCCCCACTTTGTGGAAGGAATTTCCTTTTATATTTTAAAGTGGGTTAGTTCATTGAATCTTAGAGTAGAAATTTCATTTTTATTTCTCTTACAAATCTTGTGTTGGAATTTGTAATATTTTATTAAGATAATTTCTTCATTTACCTTGGATTTACAATGGAAAATGGTTTTGGATAAAACTCTTTGAGTTTACAATAATAATATTCATTCTTATTAACCTCTTAAAATAGGTGTTGTAAAACAAAAATTTCATTTCAAACTTGAGTAATCTTGCAACATATTCCTTTAGTTGTTTGTTGTTTTGAATTCAAAAAGAGGAAAATGGATTTTATGTTTGCTTGAAATGGTTGAATTGGAAATGGATTTGTGTTACCTCATCCTAAATTTATTCTTATTGTCTCTTTGTTTATAAAAAGGATGGTTTAATGTTACATTTTGATGATCATACTAAAATCTTGCCTTGCATTTGATCTCCCAAGTTTAATCTACATTTGTAACTCTCAAAATGAAAATGGTTTTAACCATGTGAATAACTATATCTCTTGTTTGAACTCAAAGAAAAATTTAGTTAACAAAATAGCTCTTTATTTTCTCCTCTCATTTGATTTCAAAGGAATGATAGAAATTTATTAATCCAAGATAGGATTTGTGCATTCTTATCTAGTTATAACCACATACATACATACATACATACATACATACATACATACATACATACATATATATATATATATATATATATATATATATATATATATATATATGTGTGTGTATATATATATATATATATATATGTGTATATATATATATGTATATATATATATATACATAGATATATATATATATACACACACACACACACACACACATATATATATACACACACACACACACACACACATATATAATATATATATATACATATATATACATGTGTGTATATATACATATATATATATATCTACATGTATGTGTGTTGACCTTAAGCCTCGACATTAATGTGAGGGTTAAGTAGTATATATTATATATATAATAGATATCTCTATAGATATATATATAATATTATATATTTGTGTGTGTGTGTGTTGACCTTAAGCCTCGACATTAATGTGAGGGTTAAGTAGTTCATTATTTTGCAAGGGATATGTTGGATCTTATAAATGAAAAGTAAATAATATCACAACATAACATAATAAAATAACAGAATTTTGAAAAGCCAATCTTTATATCAATTCAATGAATCCATAATAATTCATGGTTCAATCTCTCTGATATCACACACTCTCTTTTCATTATTTATCATCTACTTTCCTACACTTATTTGTCTCCGAAGAACCTATAACTCCGATATATTCTCCATGTTTTCATATTATTTATCTCTAGGCATACATTCTCTATTATATTGAATTGACATAAATACATATTTAACAACATTTTACCCAATAGTCACTTCCTTTGGTGGTGACTCTTTATCATTTTTCCTGATTCTACCTTTGTTGTGAGGATTTTCCTTGGCTTCGTTGTTTCCCAACATCTTATGTGGCTTTCAAGTGTTCCATGGTTTCTTCCAGTCTTTCACATATTTTGAGGTTTTCAAAGAACTTTTTGGAGTTCTGTGGGTTCTTCCAGTGTTCCACATACTTTTTATGTGCTTTTGTTGTTTGTGGTTCCTCGCAAATTTTGTTTCCTTCCAAGTGTTCTAACTGATGTAGAACCCTATCAACATCATCCCTGGAATTCATAATGTTGGTTTTATCACCAAAAAATAGTGCCCTCTAATTTTTCATGAATGAGAAATCAATGTTTTTGGGAAACATGGGATTGTCTCCAAGTTGTGGGACTTGCTACATAAGACAAACCTCTAGAGAAGGTCGGTTCCTCTACCTATTCCTAATGCCAAACTACTCCTATGGAAGGAAATGCAACTATCTATCTCTACTCTAATAATCCAAGGGACCAGGGAGAGAGAGAAATACATAAAAAGGAGAAATCCTAACTTAACAGAGGTGATAGCACCAAGAAAAGAGGGAAATATACTCTCAGATGAGTGAAAATGGGAAGAATATGAAGGAGGAGAGGGCAAACATGAGTAACACAGTCCCAAACAACATCTAAAATCTCATTTCCATGGAGCACAATAGAAATAAACCCTACAAAAGAGGGAAAAAAATGCACAATATACCTGCAAGTAGATGAAGAGGCAAGAAAATGCAATAAAACACTAGCTAGGGCAAAAGATAGCCATAAAACATGAATTTTATCGCCTTCAAAAGATACAGAGATCATTTCAATGGTGGAAGAAGGCATGAACACATTATAAAATCCAAATTTAATTCCTACAACTCAAGAACACTCATGCACCACTTTGAAATGATGTCCTTACATTCTAAGAGAATCCAACCTTTACAAATGGGCATCATTTTACAATATATAGAAATGGGAAAGAGAGACAAGGGAAAAGAGAGGAAAAATTAAATTATTGCTTTCAACCACCAACAACATACATTGAATATATGAAATAGGCATGGGTACCCTATCAAGACCATTCCAAGTGTTATCTTTCTTGTACGAGAAGGAATGGGGACCATACCTCATCAAAGTCCAAGTTTGGGAAATTTGGAGTTACATGGATAAATTTATGACCCTTGGAAGTTCAGGTGCTTGGGAATATCGCGACAGGGTTCCACATGGGCTGCTATAGTCCACTTTAATGTATTTTGTGCTTGGTGCAGGGAGATCAGTCGATCAAAGAATTGGGGGAAGGGTGGAATTGTACCATATGTTCTCACGGGGGGCATCATAACCACATTTTCTACATGTCTTGTGCTTGGGTGGAGAATCAAGTTTGTGGTGGAACTGTGGAATAGTTCCACTTGTTTCATTGGTTCCTAACTTACCCGCTTTTGTCACACCTCTCTCTGCCTTGTTCTCTGCCTTGGTTAGTCGGCCATATCAGTAGATTGACAAACTAGTGACCCAGCGAGACACTTCCATATGTTCCCAAAAGATCTAAATCACCAGCAGCACTACCTCAACTTCCCTTATGCGGTCGAATCGGTAAAATAGGGAACAAGAGGAAAAAAGGAACTGTTGTATATATCTCCCCCCCGGGTAGATATAGACAAGCGGAAGAATATGGAAATCAAAGAAATTCAAACCTCAAAGCCTTCCCATGGCGCACAGAAGTGGCGCACAGAAATGAGTGTCGACATAAGAAAGGATGCGCCCATGGCGCACGGAAATGGTGCATAACAATGAGTGTCAACAGGGAAAAAGTTGCACCTTGGCACACATAAGAGGATGTCGACACAAATGTAAATGCGCCCTTGGCGCACAGAAGAAGATGTCGACATAGAAATAGACGTGCCTTTGGTGCACAGAAAGGAATGTTGACACGGAAAAAGTTACGCGCTTGGCGCAGGTAAAGTGGCGCACGTAAACATGTGTCGACACAAACATATTTGTGCCTTTGGCGCACAGAAAAGAGTGTTGACATGCAAATGAATGCGCCTTTGGCGCACAAAAGGGGTTGTCGACACAAACATATTTGCGCCTTTGGCGCACAAAAGGGGTTGTCGACACAAACCTATTTGCGCCTTTGGCGCACGAAAAGGATTGTCAACATGCATATGGATGCACCAAGGCACACCTTCAGGAGGTGCAACATTCTGAGCTCTGACAGGAAGCAGACCCTGACCCAGATATTCAAATGGCCATAACTTTTGACTGGGAGCTCCGATTCACACAAGGTTGGCTTTTCAGAAAGCCTACGGCGTCCTCTACCTAACTACGACTGGATATCTTTAATTGGGTGGGAACAAGTTCTTAAAAATGCAAAATACAGTTTGCCACTTTTGGGGTTTGATATGGTCCTCACCTACCACCATAATGAGATGAATTAAATACAACCTGAGGTGGTTGGGGTAGATTTGGACTTTCTCTCTCTTCTCTCTCTCATTCTTCCTATAAATTGTAAGGAGGGGCTTCTTTCTAAAGGTTGGACATTCTTGTTTTTGCCCCTCCCTTCTTCTCTTTGGCAGGTAGAGTTGTGGAGCTCAAACCTCTCCATATGAAACTATAATGCACCTTTGCCTCTGGGCATTTTTGCAGTGTATTGTATCAACCTTCAGAGCAAATAAATGCATGACTGTGGATGTTTCTCAACCCTCTATGTGTTTCATTTTGCATCCTCCTGATCTTTCACCGTGAATATGTTTATCTGTGCATGATTTTGCATTGCATTTCTGTGGTCTGTGTTTAATTGGCAAAACGTATGTTCTTCATTCCTCGGTGCATCACCCCTCCTTAGCTTAGGTTTGTTTTTATGCATTTTTCTCTCCCTGTCTCCTTGGTAGTTAGATTAGGTTTTAGTAGACTCTCTGCATTTTATTGGTGCATCTGAACAGAGGAATAGGAGCCGGCCTTCATCCGGAGAGCTTTTCTAATTTCGCAAGGTCCCACACTTGGGAAAAGCTCCATGTTGTGCAATCGCACTGAGATTCTCAGCCCATCGAGTTGCAGAGTCCCAGGGGTGCTGTGATTCGACACCAACAGTTTTGGCACACCCAGTGGGACCCAGAAGTCATTCCACAGTTTCGAAGGAACTCTGAAGAAATTCGGACTTAAAAAATTACAGGTTTTACAATTTCATATTTTCACCTTCCAGGCTGAACTTTGAAATCGATTTTCAAGGACTTAACTTGCTCGAAACAAGTCAAAATTTCACCAACTGATAGATCTGGGGGTAATCTTCAAAAGGGTATTCTTAGATTTTTGAGATTTTGACTTTCAAAATTTCATGGTTTTTTGATTTTCGGATTTCAAGGTTTCGGAAGTCTGGCATTTTTGGGTTTTCAGGACTGTCATTCCAGAATCAAGTTCCAAACTCTAAAATATCAAAAATACAGGTCTTTCAATTTTCCGTTTTTAAATATCGTCAGGTTTGGTGTGTAACTTGGCAGGATCTAGCCTTTTGAGGCTCACTTTCTAACACATCTGGCGACTCCGAAGGGGTAGAATTCAGCGGTGTAGCAGCAAAAGTTTCCCAGGCATATGAGAAGAATTCGAACCAGGTCTAATACTCGAGAAGAGGGGCTATTTGGCCAATTGCAACTATCACCAGGAAGAGGAAGAAGACCACAAAGATCACCATCTCCACCTAACAGGACTTTGTCTACACCTCCACCTGGTAGGCCTTTTCTCGCATCGACCAGGGTTCTTAGGCCAATCATAATGGCACATCTACCACCAAATCCCTTTGTAAATTTCACGGGCAGTAGTCCACTTTCCCTAAATGCTCAGAATCAAATTCCAGTTGCAGCACTAAAGAATATACCCTATTTTACAGGAGAAAATCATACTACTCCTATTGATCACATCCAAGATATTGCTAATGCATGTGCAATCCATGAAATAAATGAAATGGATGTTGCAGTCAAGCTGTTGGCT
The DNA here is from genome assembly GCA_019776745.2 of Taxus chinensis. NCBI lineage: Eukaryota > Viridiplantae > Streptophyta > Pinopsida > Cupressales > Taxaceae > Taxus > Taxus chinensis. Next base: position 277,714,947 of record CM034151.1, on the reverse strand, counting down.
TCATCTTTCAAAGTCAAGGCCTTACAATGGTTTAGGAGCCTTACAGCAGGCTCTATTATGAATTGGAACCAACTTTGTTCTGCTCTTTGCAGCCAATTCGGGGAGGAGGGCGGACAATTTATCTTTATTGGAACAGCTGACAACAATCAAAAGGGCTCCTAACGAACAAATGGCAGATTTCAACTTTAGATTCCAACAGACATGGGACAGGATCCCAATAGCTGTTAGACCAACTGCCGAAGGAGCATTCCTTTATTTCTTAAAGGCTATAAATTCAGACATAGCCATGATGATCCAATCAATGGGAGGGACAACGCTGCCAGGGTCCTATGACACAGCGATCAGAGCAGAGAACTGTTTGATCCAAGCCGGAAAGCTTGCACCAAGGCCACCAATGCCTCTCTATCCAGACATGGGAAATCCTACAACCAGTCAAGCACCAGAGTTAAATCCCATTCCAACTCCTAGAAATCAAAGCAATAATGAGGCGTCGACTTCTTCAAATACTTCAAAGGAATTGCAGGAGGTCATGAAACAATTGCAGAACCTTGGAAATGAGCTTGTGACTATCAAAAGACAGCAAGCTCAAAGTGCTAGACCGTATCATCCTCAAGCACAGTACCAAGCTAAGCCCCCATACCAACAAAATAGACCACCACCTTAGGCTGCAAATCAAAACCAGAACCAAGGACAGCCTCAAGCTGCCAGGCCATTTCGACCGTATGATCCAAATGCAACGACGTCCTCAAGAGCCTTGGTTCCAACACAAAATAACATGGCAGAGGAGTACGACTGGTGTTACCCTTGCAATCTACCTCATAATCAATCAGCATGTTTCAATGGTGCACTGAATCAGGCCTTGATGGTGCAAACCATTGGTGTTGCTCAAGAACCAAGCCAAGAGGAGAATCAACAGCAACAAACACAACAAGAAGGACCTCCAACAGAAACCACATTGGCAAATTGGCAAACGGAAGACTTCTGTGGAGCTAACCAACAGACTTTTCAAGGCGTGGCTGCCAACACACGGTCAAAGAAGAGAAATATAGGAGAGGGACAACCATGTAATCCAGTTGTTTCTCAACCCACTCTTACACAACAAGGGGTCAGTAGACCAAACGCAGCTCCAAATGTGCAGAATCAACCTAAGGTACCTGTTGTAGCAACACATGCACCTGTTCAAGCTCCAGAAAAGGTTGCGCCAAGCAAGGGACAGCAAAAGGACAATTCATCCCCCTTCAACATCATCGATCAAATGAAGAAGACACATGTGAACATTTCCATGTGGGGAATCACTGGCGATCCCAGGGCAACGAGATTTATTGCAAGCTGCAATGGCTAATTGGTCTGCCACAAATGTATCAAACCAGGGACATGAGAAAGTTCTCACTAATGCAGTGCAACATGATGGGGGCCAGACAAGAAAAAATTTGAAGCCTCCACCATTCTATGTTTCGTTGATTGTTGGAAACCACTTGGTACACAACTGCATGATTGATTCTGGGGCAAGTAGTTCAGTGATGCCGAAGCAAATAGCGGATCAGCTGGGTTGAAATATGAGCCAGTGCTGAAGGAGTAGTACAGCTAGATGGAACGGCAGTAGGAACAGTTGGGGTCATCAAAGGGTTAAGCCTAACACTACATTCCTGTCCTAATGTTACAGTTCTACAAGATGTGTCTGTGATGACCTTCTGCCACTCTTTGCGTTGTGTCTATCAAGAGACTTCACTGCAAAAATCGGTGGATATTTATCTGCAGATTGGTCGCACATGATTTTTAGGACAAGGTATGGAGCCAAAGCAACAATCAGGTCAGAACCAATTGCCCATTTCCATATTGAGCCTCATGTACCAAATCCTATCAATGCAAATTGCTCGGTTTTTTATCAGGAGGAGTGTTCAAGTAATCTAGAAACAGGTACTAAGGTCGAGGGAATTCCTGATTTAACTTTGGATGAATGGGAAAACAAGAGTCATGAATTCAACCCATACAAGGAAATTGAAGAATCTGAGTTGGGCGTGTATTGTATACACGAAGAAAATTCACCCATTCCCAACATCATTCAGCCTGAACAAAAGGATGAAAACAAAGTTTGGAAATTATTTTTCGATGGTTCGAGAAGCAGACAAGGTGCTGGAGGTGGTGCAATGTTGATTTCACCACAAAGACATCAAATATTTTTCAGCTTTTCGTTTCCAGTTTTCCTGTTCAAACAACACGGCTGAATACGAAGCATTGATTCATGGAATTCATTGGGCCAGAAAAGGGGCATAAGAACTTGCAGGTGTTTGGAGATAGCGAGCTAATCGTCAACCAAGTTAAGGGACAACATGCTACAAAGAACGACTTGCTAAGGAGCTACAAGAATAGGGTATGGGACCTCATTGAGGATTTCAAAGCTTTCAACATTGTATCCATACCCAGGAAGAAAATGAAGCCGCAGATAGGCTCGCAGCAGTTGGAGCGACATTTGATGTGGTTGACAGCATCAGGAGAGAAAAAACGCAGCCACACATCCATGTGGTTGTGAGGCAGCAGTTCTAGATAATAACACAAGCTGGCAGGTGTTTGAGAACGATCAACAGATCGTCAATTTCTTGCAAGAAGAGGCTGAATTCTCAGCTAGAAATCAGGACAGACTAGAGCAGCAGTACGAGGATCAAGTAGTGCAGTTGCGGACAAACAAGCTTCCTAAGGGTTTAGTAACATTGGAGTCTATCTTCAACCCTAACGACCAGTTCCGTAAGGAAAATGCTAATATACAGGTCAAGAGAGAAGATTCAGAGCCCATTCTAGTTGGGGAGGGCAAAACACTTCAAATTGGTAAAGTGGCCACTGAGCAGGAGAAATCAGATTTCATACAACTTTGCCAAGAATTTCCAAATGTCTTCGCTTGGAGCTATGAAGACTTAAGAGGTTTCGATCCGAAGTTGGCACAACATACCATAGAATTGGATCCAGATGCTAAGCCCATCAGGCAGAAGCAGAGACCAGTCAACCCTCACATTGAGCCTCTAATGAAGAAAGAACTAAATAAGCTAATAGAGGCAAGCATTATATTTCCGATCAAGCACTCAAGCTGGGTTGCAAACTTGGTTCCGGTCAGAAAGAAGAGTGGAGAAATCAGGTTGTGTGTGGACTTCCGAGACCTCAACAGGGAATCTCTTAAAGACCATTACCCACTTCCTTCAATGGAACAAATATTGCAAGTAGTATCCGGTTCAGAGAGGTTCTCTCTCCTAGATGGCTACTCAGGGTATAATCAGGTAATGGTGAAAGAAGATGACCAGTTCAAGACAGGCTTTCACCACCAAATGGGGCACCTATGCCTACAAGAAGATGCCCTTTGGGCTATCACATGCTGGAGCCACTTTCCAAAGGGCGATGGATATGGCATTCAAGGGGTTTGATCAATAAAATAGTTTTGATATATCTCGACGACAATCACTGTATTGTCAAAAAATGCAGCGGATCACCTCTGTCATTTGAGGCAAGTATTCAGAAATGTAGAAGATTTGGGGTATCATTGAATCCCAAAAAATGCATATTCTTGGCTCACGAGGGAAAACTTCTAAGCCATATTGTTTCAAAGGAGGGTTGGCGATTGACCCAGAAAGAGTTGAAGCAATTCAAGCATTGCCATTGCCAAGTCACAAGAAGGCTCTTCAAAGCTTCTTGGGAAGGATCAATTTTGTCCGCAGGTTTGTTCCAAACTTTGCAGCTCTTGCGAAGCCAATAACACTGATGTTAAAGAAGAGCATGGCATTTAAGTGGACATCTGAAGGCAAGGAAAGTTTTTGAGGCAATAAAAGAGGCTATATCTCAAGCCCCAACTCTCGTCAATCCAGACTTCTCTAAGGAATTCATGCTATATGCCTTTGGTGGTGGAGACACAATTTCTGCAATCCTGGTACAAACAAAACAAAGAAGGGTTAGAACAACCAGTTGCTTTCTTCAGTCAAAGCTTGGAGGAATATGAAACTAGGTACTCTTTCATTGAAAAGCATGTCCTTGCGGTAATCAGAAGCTTAAAGAAATTCAAGCACCTAGTCTCAAACAACAAGATCCAATGATGACTTGCCTACTCCTTGTTGGACTCAAAATATGATACACTTCCTACAGACAGGCCTATGCCCTCCAGAAATGAGCAAAGCAAAGAGGAGATACTTCAGATTACAAGCCATTCCATATGTGCTTGTTGATGGTGTTTTGTTTAAGAAAGACATCAATGGAGTTCTATTGAGGTGCATTGGGATAAGTCAAATTGAGAGGGTGTTACGAGATTTTCACGATGAAGATTCTGGAGGACATTTTTCCCCACGAGTAACAGCTCTCAAGATAATGAAGGCAGGGTATTATTGGCCCACAGTGTTCAGTGACTGTTATACATGGATAAGAAAGTGTAAGAGATGTGCACTCTTCACAGGCAAAGGAAGACTAGCAGCACTTCCATTGCACCCAATTTTGGTTGACCAACCATTTATGCAATGGGGATTGGATTTCATCGGGGTCATCAACCCAAACTCAAGCCAAGGCCACAAGTGGATTCTCACAGCAACGGACTACTTCACCAAGTGGACCGAAGCAGTAGCGCTCAAAGAGGCCAACGAGTCTAATATACTAGAGTTTTATGAAGGAATAGTGACCAGGTTCGGTGTGTGCCGGCCACTATCATATCAGATAATGCATTGGCATTCATAGGTTCCAGGATTACAGAATGGGCTATCAAGAATGGAATCTATTTGAGCACCTCTTCAAATTATTACCCGCAGGGTAATGGACAGGCAGAGTCCACGAACAAAAATTTGCTAAGAATCATCAGGAGGACTTCTGGATGAAAACCAAAGAACATGGCATACCAAGCTAAATCAGCATTATGGGCTGATAGAATAACACCAAAGAGGTCTACAGGAAATTCCCCTTACAAGTTGGTCTATGGGAAAGAGGCAGTATTGCCTATATCATTGGAATTGCCAGCGTTAGAGATCATGAAGCAATTGGAGTTGGCTGAGTTCAAACCAATGGAGGCTAGGTATGCAGAGTTGATGGAATTGGAAGAAATTAGAGAACATGCAGTTCAGACGATCGAAAAGGATCAGGCCTTAGTAAAAAGATGGTTTGATAAGAAGGCAAGAGCAAGGACCTTCCAGGAAGGGGATCTAGTTCTAAAATGGGATGCAGATCGGGCAAGACCAGGAAAGCATTCCAAGTTTGACGCCATTTGGAGTGGCCCCTACATGGTCACGGGGTGCAAGAGTAGCAATGCCTTCCAATTATCTACATTGGACGGAGAAGAACTTTCGATTCCGGTCAACGGAATCTATCTTAAACATTGCTACTGAAAAGGGAAAATTTCTACCCTTGTAAATATTAGCTTAGATTTCAATTCCTCTAAGTGCGTTTGCACATTGTCTTGTTGTAGTTAGGTTTCTTTTTCCCTAAGTGCTCTGGCACAGGTTTTTCTGCTCTCAGGTTGTTTCTACAGTTCAAAGTGTTGTCGGAGAAGGAGTTGCGGTTTTAGGCTCAGGATCAGAGATCAAGTTGGTTTCAAGTATTGCTTATGACTCCATGCCCAATGGATTGCCGAAAAGGCCACTGATCTTCTACCTACCAGGCAGGTGATCCCGTTGAGTCACCAAAATTGTTGTATATATCTTCCCCCCGGGTAGATATAGACAAGCGGAAGAATATGGAAATCAAAGAAATTCAAACCTCAAAGCCTTCCCATGGCGCACAGAAGTGGCGCACAGAAATGAGTGTCGACATAAGAAAGGATGCGCCCATGGCGCACGGAAATGGTGCATAACAATGAGTGTCAACAGGGAAAAAATTTTGGCGCACATAAGAGGATGTCGACACAAATGTAAATGCGCCCTTGGCGCACAGAAGAAGATGTCGACATAGAAATAGACGTGCCTTTGGTGCACAGAAAGGAATGTTGACACGGAAAAAGTTACGCGCTTGGCGCAGGTAAAGTGGCGCACGTAAACATGTGTCGACACAAACATATTTGTGCCTTTGGCGCACAGAAAAGAGTGTTGACATGCAAATGAATGCGCCTTTGGCGCACAAAAGGGGTTGTCGACACAAACATATTTGCGCCTTTGGCGCACAAAAGGGGTTGTCGACACAAACATATTTGCACCTTTGGCGCATGAAAAGGATTGTCAACATGCATATGGATGCGCCAAGGTGCACCTTCAGGAGGCGCAACGTTCTGAGCGCTGACAGGAAGCAGACCCTGACCCAGATATTCAGATGGCCATAACTTTTGACTGGGAGCTCCGATTCACACAAGGTTGGACTTTTCAGAAAGCCTACGGCGTCCTCTACCTAACTACGACTGGATATCTTTAATTGGGTGGGAACAAGTTCTTAAAAATGCAAAATACAATTTGCCACTTTTGGGGTTTGATATGGTCCTCACCTACCACCATAATGAGATGAATTAAATACAACCTGAGGTGGTTGGGGTAGATTTGGACTTTCTCTCTCTTCTCTCTCTCATTCTTCCTATAAATTGTAAGGAGGGGCTTCTTTCTAAAGGTTGGACATTCTTGTTTTGGCCCCTCCCTTCTTCTCTTTGGCAGGTAGAGTTGTGGAGCTCAAACCTCCCATATGAAACTGTAATGCACCTTTGCCTCTGGGCATTTTGCAGTGTATTGTATCAACCTTCAGAGCAAATAAATGCATGACTGTGGATGTTCTCAACCCTCTATGTGTTTCATTTGCATCCTCCTGATCTTTCACCTGTGAATATGTTTATTTGTGCATGATTTTGCATTGCATTTCTGTGGTTTGTGTTTAATGGCAAAACGTATGTTCTTCATTCCTCGGTGCATCACCCTCCTTAGCTTAGGTTTGTTTTTATGCATTTTTCTCTCCCTGTCTCCTTGGTAGTTAGATTAGGTTTTAGTAGACTCTCTGCATTTTATTGGTGCATCTGAACAGAGGAATAGGAGCCGGCCTTCATCCGGAGAGCTTTTCTGATTTCGCAAGGTCCCACACTTGGGAAAAGCTCCATGTTGTGCAATCGCACTGAGATTCTTAGCCCATCGAGTTGCAGATTCCCAGGGGTGCTGTGATTCGACACCAACAGGAACAACTCCCCCTATTCATCCCAGGCCCGATTTAGTTGATTTACTTGCATTTTACTGATTTCACTTGATTTTTTGGTTAAGTATGGAAACATGGGGCTTGGCAAGGGGGAAGTAAAGTGTCCAAACACTGATTTTTTCCAATTTTTATTAGTTTATATTTTCCAAGTCCAAATGAAAATGTAAGTTACCAAAATAGCCTTAGGAGGGGGTATTTTGGATAAAAGTTGGCTCATCCCCGAGACAACAAAGATGAAGAACCGCATCTATATTCTTATTTAATTGTTCCATTATGTTCCCAATTATTTTATCTTATCTTATTGTTTTCTTGACAAAATTTATGGGGCTATTGTACACTTCTGAAAAGAATGGGAATGCCAAAGCATCAACTTACCAAAACTTCAACTTCTAGCGTAAGGAAGTTGTTCCTTTGCTCGAATTTCCTGACTGGAAGGACATGATGGGTTCCAAAGAATATAGATGAATTTTTTCTTTTTGATTAAGGTGTGGCCATAGGGAGGTACTTAGCATATTTTTTTGTAAATTGACTCTCAAAGTTTTTCCACATTGAGATGTGTTTTTCTACCAATGCAGCACAAGTTTTAACTTTTTGTTATCCTAAATGACTGATATGAGCTATGTAGGCACTTATTTTCTTTTTATCCCCACATAGATCTATATAGTATTAGATAGCTCTCTTTGTAACTTTGTAAGTGCCCTATTGATGTTAGCATTGTATTCTTCCATGTCAGCTATTTTGTCTGCTCTTTAGCTTTTTTTAATGACATTTTACAGCCAAGTTTGCTAGTTTCTTCCTCCTTATGCCATCTAAGTCCTTTAAAAGCTCATAGAAGGATGATTTTATGTTAATCTCTTATTCTATGCTATCCAAATCGGTTTGTTCCTTCTTTGTGGCCCCTGGAAAACCCATGGCAAAACTGTAGTATGTTGTTGCATTAAATACTTCAATTTCCAATGATTGAAGGGATTTTTCAAACCTGCCACAATTTTATTTATTTATTGTTGTTCCCTTTATCATTTCACCAGCTTTATAGTTGGCTATATCTTCATCGTGGATTCTCTAATCTCTTTCCTCATCAGGCAAAGAGTGTGACAAAAAATCTTGTAGTGTTTGTTTGATTCTTTTCTATTTTGGAAGTGTAGTCTACTACATATAGTGGTTTCAAGGGTTTGATTTGAGTGATAATGCACTCCATTGTATCTTTTAGGTCTATACACCATTACATCCAATTGTTCTTCAATATTTCTTCAAGGATGCTACTAAATATTGATTTTTTCATGGGGGTTAACTTGTTAAGGTGCATTGTGCACCATTCCTTTGTGTATTCTACTACCCCATGTTGTAGTTGGAAGCTTTGAACCTCTTTTTTCTGTGCGAATACTTTTTAATCAATGTTAATGGATCTGGCAGCAGTTCAAGAGAAGTGATACTGCAGGATGATGGCAACTTTTTGATTTGAGATGATTTGGGTGGCATGCTCTATGTTGGGGGAGGAGGGGCATTAGTGTTGTTATGGCTAGTGGTAATTCTTATTTCTTTGTTCTCCTCTCCTCCTCTTTTGCTTCTTCCTGTATTTTAGCTTCTTTTTTTGTTATCTTTTTCTCTTTTGAAATTCTCTTTTGTTTTTCTTGTTTCTTCCTGTTATCTTCTTATTTCTTCTTCTTTTTCTACCCTGCTTCCTCTCTTTTCTTTTATTTTTCTTCCTTTTTCTTCATCTATTTTCCTCATTTTTATTTTCCTCTTCTTCCTTTTTTATTTTTCTCTTTTTCCTCCTTTTTTATTTTTCTCTTCTTCCCCCTTTCTTACCTTCCCCTATTCTTCCTTCATTTTCTACTCTTCTTCTACTTTTCTTTTCTTTTCCTCTTCCTCCTATATTTTTTTCCTTTCCTCCTCCTTTCTATTTTTTCTTCTTCCTTTTCTTTCCTCTTCTTTTCTTCCTTCTCCTTTCTCTTATTTTCTTCCTCCTCTCTTTTTCTCCTCCTCTTTCTCCTTTCTTTTATTTTCATTTTCTTTCTTTTTGATTTCTTTTTCTTCTGCTACTATAATGTCGAATAGTTCATGTATCTCATTAATGCGGTTCTTATCCTTGCCTGTTTTTTTATTTTTTCTTTTAACTCATGAAGCTCAAATCCTTCCAATACGATTTCCTCCTCTATTTTTATTTAGAGTTCTATGTATTTTAGTAATGAATGTGGTAGTAAAGGGATTATATCTTCAAGCACTAATTAAAATCTCTTCAAGTAATGTAGCATTGCCTCTACTATAGAAATTTTCCAAGTTGCGAAATTGGCTTCATATTGCTGGGAAATATGATTTATACCTCCATGATCAAGACATATCTTATTAAATTTGTAGGATGATCATGTGAGTTGAGATTCCTCCAATGATCAATTACCCCTGTGAATTATATCTTGATGTCTTCTTCATATTCTTGTTGTGGGGAGGAGTTTTGGATTGTGGGGGTTCTTCGCTTTTTAACTCTATAATTTTCATAGGATCTTCTCCTATATATTTTGCTTTGCTACTTTTTTTCTCTTCTATCACCACTTGTTTGGGTACCCTAGATTTATGTCTCTTTTATGGGGCATGTGCAGGTGCTTTTTGTTTCCCTTCTGGGTTTTTTATTTTGTAAACATTAGGCATTGTTTTCTCTTTTGCTTTATTTTTCCCTTTTTCCATCTCTCTCACTATTTTTTCCAGTGGTCTTGACAACCTATCTAGCTTCGCAAGATCCTCTGTGAAATCCTCGGGATGTTATTTCCCAAATTTTTCCCATGTTTCTTCAATTAGCTCATTGATGCTTTTTGGTATTGACTTCCTACTATCAAAGGGAAAATTTATAATAGCCTAGATTGAAGCCTCCATAATTTCATATGATGGTTCATATGGGAGTGCAGCGATGTGATAAATCTATAGGGTGAAGGGTCATAAGAATGTATAGTCGATATTCATGATGAAGAAAACTTATTATTCGTATTTGGAAACTATTTGTTCAGAAATCCTATATTTTTTAGCGACTATTCTTTTGATATTATCAACCCATCCAATAAGGGAAGTGATTTGTTCTACATGTGGCAAAGTGTTCATATGCTCCAAGATTTGATCTTCTATGGGTGTATTCAGATTCCATTGCACCTACTCAGTTTTTCCTAGTAGGGTACATGTGAAATACATGGCTAGACATAATAATAGGGAGCCATAACAAAAAGTATGGTTATTATCCTTGATTTATTTATTTTTTCATGAAAATCCTCCATAAACACCTCACACAAATTGTATTGATAGTGGCTGATTTTCATTTCTATGTCTATTGTAGTGCTTGTAGTGTGGGCACCATATTCTATATTGGTATGATAAAATTTTAAGCAAATAGATTTTACGGTATACCTTAAAATATTATTTTTGATGTCACCAGCCCACACCCTTCTTTTGTTGGTTATTTCTCCCATTAATTACACAGATTGCTACATTATGATCTTCTTCTTTTGTAGTTACAATACCGAGTGTGCTTTTTCCCATAGTCTTGTTACCCTATCCATCATTGTTGCGTTAATTTTATAGGGTTGGTCCAAGTATAGCATTTCATTTTACATCTGGATGAGAAGAACCCTAATGGTGTTGTCAGCCATTGAAAAATACGGGATCCTTCTCTAGGCATCTAACTTCAATTCAAAAATTACTTTCACATTTTCATTATACTCCATTTCTCCTGTAGTTTCATTCTTCTTAAGGAGTAATTGGAGGTCAAGTTAGAGTTGGATGTGGTCATACTCTGAAATGGTAGAATTGATGTATTTATATGTATCATGTGCATGTGGGACTTTCAAAGGGACATGAGAGAAGGATCCTGCTGAGTATGGTAGCATAGATTTCAAATTTCTCTTTTGAAATTTTGGTTTTGGGAGCTCATACTTTGAGACAATGGTGGGAGTTTCCATTTTTCCCTTTTCTCATTGTAACCCTAGTTTACTTGGCGTTTTTGAGTTATGAAGTTCAACTTTCAAGGAAAATAACTAAGCATTTCTCCTTCGATCTTTCTTTGATCTTTTATACCCGTCATCTTTCACCTACCTCATTAATTACAATTTTCACGGTTATTCCTTTCTTTTTTATCTGAAATTTTGTTTTCTTTCATATCATAGAATTATTATGTTTCCTATGTTTTCATATTTCCAAGCTTACTTTCTTTCCGCTCTTCTTTGTTGTGCAGATTATTTTTTTGTATTATTTTGTTCTTTGTAGTTTATTTTCTTTACTCTATGGTTTTCCCTTAGCTTCCTCTATTTATTTTTCCTTGCGTTGTTTCTCTTTTTCTACAATTTTTTATTTTTCTTTGTTATGTGGTTCTTTCTTAGGCATATGAGTTTTGTTTCCTTTATTTTTTCTACAGATATTGATAATTTTCCTTGTTCCGTGGGTTTTATTTTTTCTCCTTCCTATCATGGTTATTATCTTTGTTTATTTCCTCCCATTTATATTGTTTTCCTTCCTTTTGTTCTACAGATAGGGTTTTCTTCCCTTTGTTTCACAAATTTTTCTTTCCTTTGTTCTGCGGATATGATTTTCATCTCCATTGTTCCACAGATTTATTTTTTCTTTCCTTTTTTTTTGCAAATATGATTTCCTTTCCTTTGTTCCACAGATTTTTTTAAAAATTATTTTCTTTTTTTGTTTCTATTTTCCCTTTGTGTGGAAAGTATGCCTTATGTCCTTTCTCTCTTAGTTATTTTTCTTTTCTCGTGGTTACTACCCCAAGTTGTTACCTTCTTCCTCTTACTCTTTTCCTTCTCTTTTTGTTGTTTTTAGAGACAAATTTCCCTTATGGGTTTTCACCTTTCTCTTCGTCAATCTTGCCAAATTACTGTTTTTCAGAGACGGTGGAAATGGTTTCTCTTTCACTTTTTTTGGTTTATTCCACAATGTGATACTTCTTCACCCATGCTCCATTGACAAATCCTGGTAGTTATTGCTATCCAATTTCACTCCCCGAGTGGAATTAGAGAACTAGTAGACCCGCAAGCACTCATCAAAGAGAGTCTTGTACTCAAATCGGAGGATACAAGCATACTTCAGTGTTCAGGGAAGAATCAGGGTCTTTGAGAGATTTGAAGGTTACAAGAGGAGTTTTTCCTCTTCTTGGTCTTCATGAGGATCAAAAGTTTGAACAAAAACCACCTTATGAAAAATCAAAGGAATAATCTGGTGATTTGTCTAACATTTCCTTAGGGAATCTCCACTTAGCTCCAATATGCCTGAAAGATCACAAAATTTGCACAAAATGTTTAAGAGAGTTGTAAATCATGACAGGGGAGCTTTCAGCTCTAAGACAACCCAATGACATGTTTACCCAAACTGAGTTTTTCTATATATAGACCGAACTGGCTAGTACTTCACCAAGCCATTACATTCCAAACCGAGTTGTACATTATGGAGAGACATCAAACTCGTAATAATGAAGACTGAGTTGATCCTAGTAAACCGATTTGTTTGAGCTAATGCCAAGTTGATGGGAAATGCATGTTTCGAGCTCTTGACCGAGCTATCACAAGACCCCACAAGCTCCTAATGGAATAAGCGAGCCAACTCTGCAATGGCATGGTGTGTTGTTGATGGCAAAGGTACAAGTCAATAAACGAGTTGGCTTAATGTCAAGCCCCAACCGAGTTATCACCATACATTGAGGAGGCAGTGGTCTTGCAAAACTCATCGAGTTATATACCAATGTGGACCAAGCCAGTTATCATGATGTGGATCGAACTAAGGGCCATAATGATGAGTCATGTTGAAAGTTTTAAGCAGGCCAAGGAAGCAAAACAGCTTGCAAGAACTAACTAGGGGCTCGAATGAGAACAAAGTTGGTCGGACTATGTAAGAATGTAAGCCAAGTTACAAACTGGGTTCACTTCATGCAGAGGTAACAAGAGTAGGTTTGAGTTGGTTGTGTATGGCGTCGAGCTCATCTTGGATAGATCTATGTATGTAAATTTAGCTAGTGTAATGTCGGCCTTATCAGGAGAAGCTCAAGGTGAAGTTATCTCGAGCCAGGTCTTCGAGGTGAGCTATACTATATGCATGACGAGATTGACTAAACGACTCAGCATCCATTCATGGAAAGATTCATCACAGGAGTCCTGAGCTAGGCTTGATGCAGTGATATAGCCTAACACTTAGCAAATTTGGCGAAGGGGAGATGATATTTGACTCAGCGAGCCCCGACGGTTCACTACAGAAAGAGTGGGAATGTGTATCCAAAAGGGCCAAAGTGAAATTGGGACTCGCGTGCACGTAATGGCCGAAATGGCCGTGAAGAAAAATGTGGAGATGGGGGAGTTGGAAGGCCCAGATGGCCCATGGGACATGCATGCAATAAAAATCCAACTTCACCATTGTAGGAATGAGATGTGGGAATTGGCTCGGTCAGTGGCCCATGCAAGTCAAATAGGGTTCCCAGGAACCAATGCGGGTGCGAAAGAGTGTTGGAGGCCCGAGTTGCGGGTGAGTTGTGTTTAAATGGTCCACGGAGCATGTGTCGCAAGTGGAGAGGAGTTACCATTGAACAAGGAAGACCTATAATGCGAAGGGGGTGGTACCAAGTCGATGTGGTCTACAACACACGCATGCCTCATTGGAGTAAAGAGGTACACCAACGATTCGAGGTCGACTTAGCACCAAGGTGGGTATTATGTAGGAGGAGGGGCGGTCATCCACATAATGGTTGAAAGAGTAGTGTGAAGCCCGATGCATAAGGGAATCAAGATGGAAAGGAAATAAGGCTTGGCACATGGGTAGAGATGGATTGGCGGTGTATCCAAGGAACCAACTCGCCCAAGCTAGTCGAGCTGGAAAATTGTTTTAAATGCCAAACATTTGATCTAATCCCTCCCATTCAAAAAGCAATCAAATCAATGGTGGGCCCCAAGCCAAATAATTTTAGTGCCCCAAAATATTTAAATGATGCAAAGCATTAGGTGAAGGAGAGAAATATTTAAAATAATGATTTCTAACAAAAGGAATTAATTCACAATCCCATGAATATCAAGTAAGCCTATCAAGACTAAAATAACTACCTCTGCTCAAAAGCTCATAACTTGAGTGTTTCTCAATGGATTTTCACAAAGTTGGTCTCGTTGGAATCATGGTTCCGAGATATTCACACACAAATCAATAAACTCAGAAATGGATGTATATTTTATAGTGAATTTTGAAGGAAAAAAACCCAATTCCTAACATAGACCTCTAGGTAGTTTAGAGAGCATTGAATAAGCATGGGGAGCCAGTTTCTTATGATGCATGTTACAAATCAACATCGGGAAGATTTTTCAAGTCAGATATCATTATCTACCCTCATTTATGATCACTTGCAAGTGGTTGGAAAGCATATTTTGGGATTGCATTCTCTCTCTTCTCTAATTCTATAAAATGTAATATGGGCTCGTTATAGAGGGAGTTAGTCATTTTTCTCCTGCCTGCTCTCTCCTTCTTCTATGTTGGGTTGAATGTGGAGCTTTAAGCGTCCTCTTCATGATTCGTAATGGCATTCTCTTTCCTCTTGCCTACTAATGATGTACTAAGAAAACTTTTAATGGAGCAATAAATTGTGTTTTGTGATGTATTTTGTCCATCCTTCGCATGTTTTATTATCTACTTGCCTCTCTTTATTGCATGATATATTGTGCATAATTTTAATGCTTATTGCAAGTTTGTGGGAGTTGTGTTTAAAGGGAAACAAATGGTGTTATGTGTGAAGTCATTTTTGATCTATGGTGTATCCATTTCTCACCTCTATCCATTTTAGGCAGTTGGATTGTGTCTAACAACCTCCTTTTCTTGGTGTATTATTGCTCTTAGTGTAGGTTTATTTTCATGCATCTCTCTCCCTGTGTCCTTAGAATGTTAGGATAGGATTAGATGGTTTTCCTTCCTGCATTAGGAGTAGTTTGTGGCAGGTAGGTTTAGAAGAAGGAACCAACCTTCTCTGGAGGGTTATCTCAAGCCCACAAGACCCACAACTTGAGAGATAACCCAATGTTACAAAAATTACACTGAATGCCATATCCATCACTAGGCCATTCGGGGGTGTTGTAATTTGGTGATAATAATTTTTTTTGTAATGTTTGCAGTTTGAGTGCTCCTGATGGTAATATGTTTTAACTAAGTATGGTCCAAGCCATCTGATCTTCGACTTCCCTAGTATTTTCCATTTGTTTTCATATAACATGGCTTTATCTCCCACGTAAAATTCTTTATGTTTACAATGTATGTTGTGTCAGGATTTTTGTGTTATTTTTTCTTTGGTCTAGTTATATGCGGAAATGAACAATTTCTCATCAAGTTTTTCCAGCTTAATAAGTCTTTCATGCACGGATGGTTCCTCATTCATCCTAAAAGTAATTGTTACTCTTAAACATGGGAGGATAAATTCCATGGGTACCTCAAATTCTAATCCGTGGACTATTTGGAACAATGAGTATTTGGTTAGCCTCTTGTGTGTTGTTTTGTATACCCATAATGCCATGGGTATTTTCAAATCTTATTCTGCCTTATGTAGTGAACATATCTTGGTTAAGAATTTTTAAAGACTTTTTTGAATGCCTCCATAGTTCCATTAGCCTTTGGGTGATAAGGGGTACTCCCATTTTGACTAAACATGAAGTGTTATACAATATTTTATTGTTTAATTCACAAAGTGTTTTACTTGGTCGCTTGTTATGCTCAACGGACACCTAAAAATTGTTATTATTTTTTCATATATGAATTTGGTTGCAGTTTTTGTAGTACAATTTTTTGTTGGCATATCTTATGCCCATCTTGTTAGATATTATGTGTCGATGATGATGAACCTTTATTTTGAGTGCTTTTCTATGGGTTCAATGGGGCCAATGAAATTTGTTTCCCATTTTTCAAATGGTTCCAATGCTAATATAGTTTTGAGTGGCATTTCATCTCTAGCATTGGGCTTGTCTACTCTTTGATAAACATGACATGTGTTTGCATGTTTTTGGGAATATCTGAATAGTGTGGGCCACCATAACCCAACCATTATAGCTTTTCTGGTTTTTAGATCTTCACCATTGTGTCTTTCATCTATTCCTTTGTGGTATTCTCTTAAGATGTTGTATCTTACATGTTAAATGACTACTCTTTAGAGGATATCATCTTGAACCTTTTTCGTAAAGTTATCCTTAGATCAATGTAAATGGGAAAGGTTGGATGAGTAATCTCTATTTTTTTTCCTTCTGTATCATGGGGAAAAGTCACCAGTAACTAGCAGCTAGGAAATTTCTTCTAACTCTTTTAGGACTACATCTACCCGAAATAGGCAAGCCACGGGGAAGTCGTCATCAATCAGGCTTTGATCTTCTCATGTTTTGATTCTAGACAAGTAATCTATTCCATTATTTAACTTACCTAGTTTTACTAATATTGTAAAATCAAATTCCTAGAACAATATGAGCCATTTACAAACTCGTCCTTGCAAGACTGTTTTTTTAATCAAATATTTCAAGGGCTCATGATTTGTGTAGAAAGTGAATGGTGTGGCCAATAGATAGTGTCTGAATTTTTGTAGGTGTACACCATTTTCGGGCTTCTCGTTCAGTGGCGGAGTAGTTTATCTCTATTTTGGATAATTTTTTATTGGAAAAGGATATAGGGTGATCCATTTTATCTCGTGGCTAGGATACTACCCACCTATTGTTATGTGAGAGGTATCTACATGAACATAGAATGACACCTTCCAATATAGAAATATCAAGATTGGGGCATGTAGAAATCCATCCTTCAATATTTCGAAAGCATCTGCACATTCTTTTGTCCATTTTATCTTCTTTTTTGATTTATTTGTAGGAATTCCTCTTTAGGAGAACTTATAGATGTATAATTTCTTATGAATTTCCCATGATAGCATATGTATCCTATTATTGTGAGGAAATATTTTTGTGTTTTAGGTGGAGGTAATGTTACAATTGTAGATGTTTTGAGAGGGTCTCTCAATAAGCCTTCTTTGTAAATGATATGTCCCAATAGTGTTCCAGATGGTGTAAGAAATATGCATTTCTTAAGGTTTAGTGATATTTGTAGTGCTCGACATCTTTGGAACATTAGGCAAAGTACTCGGATGTGATATTCTAGTAAGCCATATATTTTCCCATCATCTAAGAATACTTCCAAGAAGTCATGGATGAATTCTATGAATTCATTGATCGTAAATCTACGAAAGACTATTAGTGCATTCTTTAGCCCAAATGGCATTACAGTGTACACAAAGGATCCCCATTCTATAGAAAATGTTGTCTTTGGATCACCTTATGGGCCTATTTCAATTTAATGGTAACCTAAGAATCCATTAGTGAAAGAGTATACTTCTCTTCCTGCTACATTTTCTAGCACCTCTTCAATGAAGGGTGTGGAAAGGGGTCATTAACACATGCCTTATTGAGTTCTCTATAAACTACACATATTATTATTTCTCATATTTTCTTATTTTGTACCACTATTAGACTAATCCATTATGAATCATCTACGAGTTTTATGATTCTTACAGATAACATTTTGTCAATCTCTTATTTGAATTTTAGCTTGAGATTGGGATTTATTTGTAGGGCCTATTCTTTAGAGGTTTAACTCCTTCCTTCATTTCTATTTTCATGGTTCCATATGGCTCCTTTATTTCATAGAGTTATTTTAAGTCTTGAGGAAATATATCATGATATTATTTAAGGAGTTCTATCATTTTAGCCACTTTTGTGTCTGCCCAATAATATCCTATTGTGGATAACTTTTATTCCTTGTTTATGCCAATGTTTTCTTCGCATATTTTCATTGGCTGGTAGAAGTATTTATCTTCTTTAGGCTTTGTTTCTATTATTTTTCTTTCACCTTCTGTAATATGAAATTTCAAGTTCCTAGGTTGTCTTCTATATCTCATTTTTCTTGTTTTTTGTGATGAAGAAAAAATCCATTTCCCATATTTATTTTATTCTTGTATGTTTATTGTGTTCTTTAGGGGGTGTTCTTATATTTACCCTAGTGAATTGATCAATTTCCACTTCATCTGGTAATAGTAGTATTGTGTAGATTTATTGTAAGGTAAGGGTATGCAAGTCAACATCCCAAAAATTGAAGGTATGATAGAAATTTAGCACTACTAGATCCCAACCTATTGTGTTTATCCTAGTTTCTTGATGGATATACCATGATTGAGAAAAGGACCTAAGGTCCAAAAGAATAATTATATCCATAAAAATGGGGATATTTCTCTACATACTTTCAAATGTTTGAGGCATTCTTTAATATGTTGTTGGGGTCTCCTTTACCTGTATATTCGATTATGGCCGCATAATATCCTTCACTCTCCAAGTATATTATTTTGAATAGTGTTGCAGAAGAAGTCCAATATGTTATGTTGGACTTGTGGGTTTCCCACAAACGAGTATAATTTATTTTGAGGGTATCATCTAAGGCTTTCATTATGGATGCCTCGTTGGAAAAAACCCACACCATTTTCTCTAGGTATCTTTCCACATCCCCTACTCCTAAAATTTTTTGTAATGTTTTGTGTGAACTCTACAACTTAGTCTAAACACCCTTTTGAGCCCTCTTTCGTATTTTCCTCCTATAGTTTTGCTCTACGGATTTTAAATATTTTGGAGGTGCAGTATAGGTTTATTTTGTTCCACGGACCATGCATTTATTACGCCGAAGGCGTTCCCCCTATGGTAGAGGATCTTCAGACGTTTCTGCAACTGTGCTAAATTTGACAGCGTTTTAGACGTTTTTCAAACGGGATTAAATTTGATCTGTTTGCACGTCATTTTTACTTTGCATGTAATTTTTGACTCATTTCTATTTTTAAGATCCTATTTTTAACTATTGTTCTCACCTGACTCAGTGTTGGAGATGGTGGATAGATTCATGGCATTGTCTCTACCTGTGCGAAGCACTAAAGATGAGAATCGAAAATGGGACGCGGAAAGGTTATTAGATCCCATAGTAAGGGGCAAAGCAAAAGCTTTTCCTCCCTTATGATCGCAGACAAAGACCTGATCCGTGAGAGATGGAATATTGCCGAGAAATGATTAGCGTGGGTCACGACATGGAGATGTTCGTATCAGAAAATGTGGGTCACTATTTTTATCTTAACCAGATTGCTATCCAATTCGATGCTCACATTGCTAAAGAGACCGCTAAACTATTGGAGGTGATTCCATGAAAATATCTCCACGGGCAAGGCAAATTTAATTGTGGTTTAATTGGGAGGGATTTTAGCGAGAGCTCCGTTTATCAGTTATAGTAACATTCTGTTGAAGCAGCGGTATCTCAAACGCTTTCTTCAGGCTCTCAATAGCCTCCAAAAGCCCAACACATAATTTGTAGTGATGAACCCAGAGAGACTACAAAAATGACAATTCTGAATATTTTATATCGATATTTCTTTCAACAAATAAAATGTATATCACAATCTTTTTCTGTATTGTTGAAAGCATGAGTTGTAGCCCAAGGAAAAAAAGAAATAGGAGATGTATGTCTCCACTCTCCAATATTTGATGCCATGAATATCCACCATCAATTGTCTCGTTGTTTCGTGGGAACAGAAAAATAGCAGATGGATAATTCAATATGGCTTAAACCCTAGTTTGTGAAATAAAGGAGAAAATCAAATGTGCTTCATAATAATCTGCAATTAAAACATAAAAAAATTGCAACAAATAAAAATTCACCATATATCTTACCTTGAAATTAGGGTTGTTTGTTTGCTCTGACAAATTGAAAAACATTTAGCTACTTCTAGATGCACACAGGAAACAAACATTTCTGCCTACATGACTTGACAATTTATTTGTCTCCTGGGTGGTTTCAGAATTATAGACATGGATGTGTCATAGAAGGTGATCTGACTAAAGTTGAATGTATTATAATGAAACAGAGGAAAATTTCAATCAACGTGGCAAGTATCATCAGAATAAGGAGATCAAAACAATGTTAATCCATAGAACATACATCTCACAACACTTCATTTTTCAAGGGCAGTTGTTTGGTGTCAGTTTTAGAATGTACGGTTTTTTTTTTGCGGTTCCAAACAAAGTGTTCTATTCTATAGCTGC
This sequence comes from Taxus chinensis, assembly GCA_019776745.2. Taxonomy (NCBI): domain Eukaryota; kingdom Viridiplantae; phylum Streptophyta; class Pinopsida; order Cupressales; family Taxaceae; genus Taxus; species Taxus chinensis. Next base: position 277,694,725 of record CM034151.1, on the reverse strand, counting down.
CATACCAGATTTAAGATTATGTAAAAACAGAAGAATGCCCATAACGGATAATCAGGATTACCTTTACACTATTTTTAGGATTACATTACTTTGGTTCTTACTTTACTTCCTCACATAAGTGTTTGTTTCTTAACTTGTGTGATTTGTGTGAATGATAAACATTACCCAAAGTTGATTGAAAAGTGTGTAAGAAAGTTATTAGCTAGAACGTGGAATGTTCACATGGGTCCCATATGAAGTGTATAAAACCAATCAAGCACACATTTCTTAAGGCCATGTGAAAATAATTTAGTAAGCAACGTATCATCATGCATATAATCCATAACACATGTCATGAAAGCTCAAAGGTGTTATTGAGGGTTGATCTTGCCATTGCAAAAGGAAAGATATAATGGTGTAAAGGCAAGATGTAGAGGATAGTTGAGAAATTCAGGTGTTAAAGGAGTATTAAGTAATCCAATGGATCTTGTGGTGTTTTTTGATTGATTTCTATTAAAAGAGTTAGTTGTACTTGTAAGGCTTGTATTTATCAAAGGAAAAAAGATGAACATTATCCATATATGATGGGATAGGTCATTTTGTAGAAGCCATATGATTTGTATATAGAGTAGCTTGAGGAACAACTTGCGATGTTCCCATAATTGGCATATTAGGTGCATTTGAAGGTGGGGTGAATGCTTGAGGAACAACTCTTGTGACTGAGCTCACTGTGTTATCATTGCTTTAGAATAAATGTTAATGGTGGGTTTCAAGTAGCCAATTATATGTTTTTCCCTTCATATGAGCTTTATTGTTTTTTTAGATAGATATAGGAGCTTTATTGTCCAGTGTATATTTCAAGATCATGAGTCCAACCACTAGATTCCCTAACATGGATGGGGATAACATCAAACCTCCCTATACAAGAGTTTAATTGGTATTGGGACTCCTTTTGATCTATTTTTTTTTTTTTTTTTATAAACAATGAAGTATGAAAAAAGTATGGTGTGTATAATGCAATGTAAACACCGAACCGTGTATGTTATTTGTTTTAGAGGGATAGTTATTACTTTTGTAGCACTTGATGTTTTAATAAGGGGTGTGATTGGTTTTATAAGTGTAGAAATATAGACGAACCACTTCGTTTAAATGTTCTATCTCTACATTTTTAACTTGTTACAAATTCGTACATATACATTTACCAATTTTATATCATGAGTGGTAGCATTTTGCAGATTTGTTTATTTGAACTAAACATGAATACATGAAGATTTTTGTACATGTGTAGATTTAATATCATGAGTGGTAGCCTTGTGTAGCCTTGAATATGACATTGGCAGTGTAGATATATTTAGTTTTATTAACTTCTTTTCCTCACTTTTTTGTAGGGTATTTGTGATTCTCACCTTCTCCTGCGGTAAAGAAGAAAGCAAAATCGTCTCTAAACAAAATTGAGGTGGGTTTCAATATTGATTCAATTATTTATTCGTTTGTTTTGTTTATTGCATGTTATGGTCTAAAAAAATATTGTAGAGTGCTTTCATGTTATTTTTTTTATTTTTACATTTATATTTAGACTCCAATCCTTTTCCCGAAGTGACATGTGGGGGCACGTGCCTTCACCAATAACAGGATTCATTATACGGCTAAGGGGCTCGTTCCCCAATGAGGCCATTTCGAAGCATCCCGAGTTGGACGTTACACTGATCAGTGACAAGGCTTTTAAAGCTTACCCCGTCATACCTAAGAACATCTCGGTGGAATAACATACTTATTTTCCCTCTCCAGTTTAATATGATGCAGACTAGAAACACAATTCCCCTCCCCACAACGGGATTGACATTAACTACGCCTCACTTGCAGAGGGAGGAAAAGTTTAAGCGTGTTCAATGTGTTTTAATGTTTTGCATTAGAAGGCAATCGAAACCACCTAAAACAATGATAGCTGAAATGATCAGAGATCACCCCACCTGATGCCAACATCCCCAATTTTTATCTCCAAAATCTGAATGATTGGAGATCATTCACGAGGCTTCTATTTGATTATATATCCGACAGCGAGAATTCAAACTTATCAAACACATGTTCATTTTCTTGTTAGTGTCCAACAAAATATGCTTTCCTGATTTCTTTGTCATTGTGTTTCCATACAAATACCTATAGTCTTCTCACTTCAATGTTGTACATATTGTTCTTATTGTTTTCCATTCTATTTGCTTAACATAATAAACTATAATTCATTTCAAATATTCACAATGCATGTATATATATTCGGCAAGGAAACATATGGAGCACAGAATCTAATTTTTCAACAAACAAATCAACGCATTTTTAATGTGTTATTCCCAAACTACATATCTTTCCTTTATACAATTGTCTCAATGGGCAGGTATGAATGGCAACATAGAGGCTCCGCACATTCTTTTATTGTAAACCAACGAATGCATTTTTAATGTGTACTTCATAATATTTTGAGGCACAAATACATATAGTTTTAAAATGCTACAAACAACCATACGCCCGGCTTAGTTGTTTTCAGGTCAAAGCTCCTGACGACCCTTATATCACTTTTTTGCATATTGAATTGTTCCACCTCCCCGGGTTAGACTTCATGTTTGCACTTTTTAGAAAATCATAAAATAATAAGGAAGCTAACTTTAAAGGTTCTCATTCTTTATAAAGCTGCATGCATTTCTCTGAACCACGTAATCCTTCATTTCATAATTGACTGCCCTACAAGTTTACATTTTCCACCATATATTTGCAGAATTCTCACAATCTCGAGCATATTTTAGTTGTCATTGGGAAAATTGCTAAGAAAATAACTTTGACACACAAAGGCATTTCTCAATTGATTGATGGCAGTTCCAATGTTCACCCCACAATTCAAATACTGCACTTGAGCTCCCTAAGGTCCATTCTCAACACTTTGGAGCCCAACATCGTGTTGACCTTTCAGATGGGATACAAATTTTCAAGATGCAGCAATTCTACCCATCTGAATTTACACAGTCATGTAATTGAACATGAATCAATACAAGAAGGCATCCATCGTGCTGCTTACACAAATCCCTTGTTATGAATGCCATCAAAAGTGAACTGTTGGAAAAAATGATTCTGAGACGTCTCTTGCTCACAACAAACCAATGTTTCTTGGATGCATAAACTTCCCTATATCAATTAAAATTTATTTGTGTTTGTTTTTTCCATCCGTTGGAACACAAAGTTATGTTGTGCAAACAACAAAAAATCATGCTTATTGAAATCTATGGGTTGATGTAGGCCTCGTGAATGGTGCCACAGGAACAATCACCAACATTGTCTACGACGCATCAATGCAACCACCAGCATTACCTTTATTTGTTGTTGTAAAATTTGATAGATACAATGGCCCATGTTGGGATCCCTACAACCATTACATATTCCCATACCCCCTATTTCAAGAGGGAATCGAAGACAGTTGCCATTAAAATGGCCTGGGGATTAACTATCCACAAGTCGCAAGGACTTACTTTGCACAGAGCAACCATCGACATTGGAACCACTGAAAGGCAGGAATTGACATTCACAACTTTCTCCAGAGTTTCCTCGCTTGCAAATCTACGCATTTCACCTGCTTTTTCATTCGAGAGATACTCAAATATGGCACATGTACCAGCACTCGGAGCAAGAAGAAAGGAGGAAGCAAGACTACTATCACTCAACCCATCGTAAATACTACCCTCTGTTTTCATAGCACCTCCGCTACTACTATACTCAACAGTTCTTCTATCCAAAGCGACACAGACGTTCAAGGGTATCAAATGTAATCATGTTTATTGAAACTAAATTTGCCCACTAAAGGCAACCATTCATGATATAAATACTACAAATGTATAGATGTCTCATTATGTGTACGTATACCTTCATTTATTTGATGTTTCCAAATATGATATGCAACTTTAAATGTACGAATCTGTAACATAATTAAATGTACACATACAACAATTCAATGTAATGTTTCAACTAAAGTCCTACACTACAACTATCAATCACACACATTATCAATTGTATAATAAATGTTTCTCCAACAAAACACCAACTGAACAACTGATGCACAACTAACAACATCAACTATAAAATTAATTAACTATCGAAAACGGTATCCCAAGTAATCATGTACGAATTTATAACAAGTTTGAAATGTAGAAACAACCTTCAGATTAAGTGGATCAATAATAACTATACCTCTAAATCAAATAACATATACCATTCGGCGTTCACATCTCATGAAACACATGCGTCATTTTCTAAGTTTTGTGTTCCTTTGCAATCAACAAACCATTCCAAATCTCTGATGGAAATATAAGTAGGATTCTTAGATAAATTTTCCATTACTTTAGATTCTATAACTTTTTTGATGCCCATGAAGTTTGTTTCTATATTCTACAATACATCAAGGGGAGCTTTATTAGACCCATCAACTAGTACGATTTCATAATCTTCTATTTCTAAGCGTGGTCTTCCCAATGTTTCCCATGTAGATCTTGACATGATGTTTATGTCGTCTCCAAAAATAAAGTAACACTCATGAAATATTTGCGTCACAAATTTCTATATCTAAATGGATAGTTGATTTGTAACAAGCTATTTGTGTGTGAAAAACATTTTTCTTTCAATTTTTTGGTTCTTTAATCCACTAATCTCTGTGATCTTGTGTTTTTTTGTTATAATACTTGCAGAATTGGTTTAAATTTTCAATTATTCATTTTCTTATAGTAATTTTATCTATTTATTTAAGTGTATTGTACTCTTCTTTTGCAAAAAAAATTAGTATCTCTTTTTCTTAATTTTAAGCATTTTTACAGCTTCTTTTCTCCTTGTAAATTTTTTTTCATGGAGTTATGGGTTAACACAATTAGGGTACCATTCATCTTTACTTGAAGTGTTTTCCTCTATCAGATTATTGGTTCCTTTCTCTTTTGTGAATTTCTTTCCCTTCTTATGACCACTTTGCATGGTCACTATGGCTCAACACGTCGTATCTAAATATTTAGTATCTATATTTTTATTAGTTTTGTGTTGATAGTAGTTCTCTCTCACGTCATATTTTTCCTTGGGTTTTTTATGTTTTTTTTCCTCAGCTTGATGCTCTACCATTACTTCATTTATTTTTTTATTCATCCACAAAGTTCTCTTCTCGCAGGATTCTTGTACGATGTTGTACATTTTTACCAACATATTTTTCTAGTGCTTCTGATTTTGTTCCTTCATTCATCTAGAATTATGTTACTTTAGGAAAATTGAATGAATCACCTATTATTATTTCATGGCAGAATCCATAGGGTTTTGGTTTAGTGAAATGTATTGCTACATGCCCATATTTTCTAAATTTGTAGTAGTTTATTGGTCTTCTTTACTGTGGTCCTTTTCTAAGATTATTTTTATTTTCTCCACCTTGGTAAACCTAATATCCCCTACATGATAGTTATTGTAGCCTCCCCTATAGCTGTCATGGAAACCTCTTTTGTATTCACCTCTATATCCCACACCATAACTTTGGTAGTTAGGATTGTAATGGTTTCCTTGATAGCCTTTTCCATATTACAGTAGACCATCTTGATAACCATGGTATTATAGTATAGACGTTATTATTGGTGCTTGATAATTTGGTATTTATAAAGTGGTAGGTTTATATACTTGTATACCGAGGTTAGGTTATTATATAGGTGGCGTAGGTACTAGATTTTTTCTTGCGGCCATTACTCTTCGGGAATTATATTATTTCAATTCTTCCATATCATCCACCACAAGACAAGTGTGATGGTAATGGTTTAAGGATATTTATGATCTACAATACATAATTTGATTTTTTTGTGGGGATACTTCCATTAGTTGATTTGTATATTGATCCCAAATTCTACAAATCCCATACCAAGTTATTTTAGATGCGAGTGTTGTGTTACTTGAGGATGTATTTTCTTGATAATGTTGCCTTATGCCAACGACTCTTTTGGATTTTTCTAAAGATGGAAACTCTATCTTGGTATGTCCATTTGACAACACATTGTGCACTATATTTTGGGTCTTGAAGTTTTTCTAAGAGTGAAATGTTCCCTTTAATTCGTTTTTAATTTGTATCTCCTTCCCTGTTGAATTTTCAATTTTTCCAATTCTAATTGCACCTTCTCCTATTGTATTTTTAAAGTGTTTACTCAACATATTTGTGCCTCCAACCTTGTCGCCATTTCTAGGGCTGCAACATGTGTCTTTAATAGTGTCTCTTCATAACTATATTCTTCCACAGATAACTTCCTACCTTTAACATATCTTAATCTGAAATTTTCCTCTAAACATATGTATCCTTCCTCACTTCTTCTATTGTTTATTCTTTCTAGTTCTTCTAAGTTTGGTTCATATATTATCCTACATGTAGATTCTATTATCCCTTCTCCTACACTATCCTTTTATTTTTTTACTTCAGCTATGATTTCCTCTAATTCAACTTCTTTATCTTCAGCTATCTCTATTATTAAGAGTTTTTCTCCATATTTTTAATACTCCCAAACTTCCACTCCTAAATTTTTGTTAGTTTTTGGTTTCATCTTGTCCATAATTTCTTGTAATTCTCTCATGAGGAAATCTTGTTGTGATCATGACTATTGTAACTTATTATCTAGTGGACATTGCCTTATGGTAAATTTTATCCGTGGTGTAACTAATATTTGATGGTCTCTTCCTACTATGATAATTATAGCAAGACCTTCTACATCTACCTCCCTTTATGGTGTAGCCATGTAATGGCCTCTATTTGAAGTGGATTTGTTAATTTTATTTATCCTTTTTTATTTTTGGTTAATTTTTCTTTTCTCTCATTTAATTTTTCATTCTTCCTTCTCTTGTCATCCTCTATTTTTCTACCCTTTTCTATATTCTTTTCTTTTCTACTACTAACCTATCTCTTTCTTTAGATCTATTCATCATTCTTGTATTCTAATTTAATTGATTTCTTAATTATCATAATATCCTTTTACTTCTTGTATGTAATTTTTTTTGTTTCATTTTTCTTTTCTTCATGTTCCCCTATTTCTTCTATCCCAACCATCACCCCATAAACTTTTAATAGTTACATATCTTGGATATCCCCTCTTTCCTCACATAATCCCATGGTGCTTCTTCCCTAAAGGAACTTCTATGTGATTTTAATTAGACCTTTTTCTACTATTAATCTACGAATTTGAAAAAGGACCTTTTGGGGAAAACATTCCTTTATATCTTTTATAGAACTCTTCCTATTTATGATAGAAAATTATCCAACCTTGTATATCCCATGTGATGATAAACGAGCATATTTTTGTTTCAAACAAGTAATCAAGTACAAGCATCCAAGGTTCATCTAGTTCTTCAATTTTTGCTAACCATTCTTTGTTCCACTTCGTAAGTTTCTTTAATTGGAGCCGATTCCACTCATTTCTTGTGGTGACTCCTAATATCAAAGACCATAGTAAATGTGGAAATCTTGACCAAAATTCTTCTCTAAAACCTCCAAAGATGTCACTTTTAGTAACTTGGTAAGATTCTTCTAATATGTGTGCTTCTTTTTTAATAAATGTAGTAAATTGATCTTCCCACTCATCTTTTATTTTTGTTAGTGCATGCTTCCAATATTCTAGTGGTGTTATATCACTAAACATCTACTTAAAAATACATGGACTCAGACACCAAATTTTAATCTTAATCCACGATATTAATGTGAGGGTTAAGTAGTTCATTCTTTTGCAAGGGCTATAAAATATCTTACAAGTGTAAAGTACAAAATATCACAACATAACATAATATAATAACATAACACCTAAAATATGATCTTTATATTAATTCATTGAATCCATTACAATTCATAGTTTAATCTCTCTATTCTCGCACACCCATTTTTCAATTTTTATTATATACTTTCTTACATGTATTTCTATCCTGCACACCTATATCTCACATATAATTATTTTGTGTGCATATTATCTCTTTCTAGACATACTTTCTCTATTATATTGAATTGCCACTAATACATTTATAATACATTTTACCTAATAATCATTTCCTTTAGTGGTGAATCTGTATCTTCTATTTTGGTTCTTCCTTTATTATACATCTTCCCATATAATTCCATGGCTTCCTACTATCTTCCACAACTTTTAAGGTTGTCAGAAGACTTTTTTAGTGTTTCTCTTAATTTTTAGAGTTCTGCAGACTATTTATGTTCCTTTTTTGTTTGCGGTTCATTACAGCTTTTATTTCCTTCTTAATATTCTAATTGATGAAGAACCTTGTCAACAATATATATAATTTAATATGTAAATCATATATGAATCGGTTCACTTATATTCATATAAATATTGGGGGTGTAGCGGAGGGTGTGTGTGTGTATTGAATTTGGAAGCTCAGTGGCCTAGTCATGACCCTTCTCCAATTATATTGGGTGTGGCCCTTGTAATAATCTATACATAGGCTTGTGGCAACCAACCTCTATTCAAACACACATCATATTTTATATATATATATATAACCATGTATTATTGGCCATTTTTCCCCCTCGGGGCTTTATTTAAAACAAATACACACACACACACACAAAAACAAATAATAATAAATGAATATGTGTTTGTGTGTGTGCACATGCAAATATATTCAAATAAATGAACCCTTTTTCGACAAATCTCTAATATGAGGTTTTACAAAAAATAAATGGATAGATATTTAAAAACAATCCTCCATAATACTCCATGAGATCTCCCTTGAAAACCTGCAAAACAAAACCAAAAGAAAATAAGAAAATGAAAGAGAAATGAAGATCTTAAAATAAATTAGGGCTTCTCTAAGTTAACCTTAAATCAATGGACGAGAGCCATTTTGTTGGCTAGATTTTCTGAAAAGTTGAAAACCTAGGAAGTCATGAGATAAATCTCCCCTCATTTACCGGTGAGGCTCCCGTGTATGATTTTTATCAATTATGGTTTTTAATATATATTTGTTGGTTTTACTTAACCGCGTACCTCATACACCATAGCTAGGCAATTTTGTAGCAAGTAAGCAACTGTAAGAAATGTATATATGCAGAAGAGAGAAATAATTGAATGTGAGCAGAACAGAAAGAAGATGTGCAACCTAACCAGTAGTTGACAGAGTTGGTCACATGCAAATAGACGGAAAAAATATATCTTGAAATGTAGAATTTGAAGCAAAGGAAAGTTTCAGATCAAGGTCTAAGACAACATAAATTTTATGTAACGATCTAAAAAGAAATAAGGAATAACTACATTGTTGACACAAACTTCTCCAGAAATCTCTTCTCTATTCCTCTGCTTGCAAAAAGCTATCAAGGGTCTCAGTTCAAAGTCTGGAACACAAGAATGCTAATTACAAATTCCAATCCCCTAACCCATAGGTTTTTCCTCTATTTCTAGTGTATAAAGGGCAATTACAAATAGGAAGCTTTAAATGAATTCCCGAATGTGGAAGCTATGAAAGGGAAACAGTTGGCAATCTTCCTCCTGGAATTCCTCTTTACATGGCATGCATAATTTATAACTGAAAAATAGAACCTTCTATTTTGCATGTCTATCACCTATTTCCAAGTAATTGGCTTCTTCAAGTAACGGCTTTTAAACTAATCACTTAAGTTTTATAATTTAATTGATTGCTCAATTACTTTGTCGGAGAAAATAAAAGAAAGAGGAAAAGAAATAAGAAGAAAGTTGTAACCCTCCCAGTCTTGTTCTTCTTCCATATTCTGCATGTGGTTGACTCTTTTGCCTTTGATTCTCACCAAACTGGATTTGGGAGCTATGCATGAATGTGATTTGCTTGTGGGTATTGCCTTTGACCTGTCTTCCCTTCTATCCTTGAAGCTTTTGTAATTCTTCTTTAGTACATGCACCTGTGCAATGTTTGTCGTAAATAATTCAGACAAAAATCATCATCTTTTATTTTAAAATTGCATATGAGCAATTTTAAATTCTGGAAAGCACTTTGGGTGAATGCAAACACAAGTAAATTCAATGAAGGCTTCAACTGGAAGATTGGGAGCACATGCACAAGCTTCTAAAAGGAATTCTCCATGCAATGACTTCCATGTGGGTTGCGTTAGAAACAAGAGGATGAATTTTTGCCAGAAGCCTTTGCAATTATGAGAGTTGGATATGTCAATCAAATTGGTGATAATTTTCGGGCCTATGTCGGTATCATTGACTTCAGTAAATATGGAAGCTATGCATGATTATGTTGATCATTTTCTTTCATCATGCTTTATCATGGCTCGAAGAATCTTTGTCTGAGCTCTTTTTCTTTTAATTATGCCGAAATCCCTTGCAATTGGATCAATTTGTGCAGATCTGACAATTTCTTCTGATTTAGAAGATATATTCAATGTACCTGACATTGATTTGAGCACCTGTGATGAATACCTGCAATTTATTCAGACAAAGATGGAGTCCATGGCATGAATACTTTTTTTTTATCACCAAAATCTGCATATAAAGTCTGCTGCCCTAAAATTTGAGGTTTTGTTTGCATACAAAGCAAGCAAAAATATTATTTAATTCACTCGGGCACATATACCAACATGTAGATGCTCAGAATGACCAAAATTAGGCTATTCCAACCCTAGGTGCCAAAACTGGAAGCTTTCCGGCAGTGGAAAATAAAGTTTAATGCAAAATCCTCCTTCTTTTGGTGCCAAAACTTGTCTGGGCTGCAATCCTCATCAAAAAGAATTAATTACTTCTTTATTATGGCAGCCCATGCTTATATAATCTTCAACATACCATTTTTAATAATTGCCCTTCCTATTTCTGGCAATTTAATTAATAAACAATCATGTTTATTCACCCAAATTAGGCGCCCAATTATGCATGTTGCCGGTTGCTTTTAAATAAATTATTTTATTTATTTTTAGGATGCATCCTTGACTTCTCCTTAGCTTTTCCACTTGCATTGACTTTCCTTCTATTTATGGTGCCAAAATTGGGTGAATAAACCATTAATAAATATTATTAATTGCATTGTCATTCACCCAAGGTGGGTCACATTTTTTAGCAAGGGTAATTTCCAAAAATAGGAAGTCAACTTTGATGGGAATTTTTACCATGCACTGCAGCTCCAAAAATCCCCTCTTTCAATTAAATTGTTTGACTTTCATATTGAGAATTTTTACCCTGCAAGGCAGGTAAGAAATTCCCGATGGTGCTTTAAGTGATTTTCTTTTATAATGGGAATTTTTACCCTACAAGGCAAGTAAGAAATTTCTATTTGCCTGCCACCTCTAATATTCCCGTTGCAACTTAAGTGACTTTGACTTCATGGGAAAAAGTACCCTGCAAGACAAGTAAGAAATTCTTGTCTGCCTGCTGCCTCTAATTTTCCCATCGCAACTTAAGTGACTTTGACTTCATGGGAAAAAGTCAAAAAATTCCCGCAAGGCAGGTAAACAATTCCCGCATGCCTGCCACTACCAAAAATCTCATTGCAGCTTACACTCATCAATTCAAAAAAATGTGACTTGCCTGGGAGAGGCTTTTTGTGCATGACTTCATCTTTTTTGGTTAGAAGTTTGCATTTTGAGGTTGATTCCTTCTGGTGTTGCGTTAGTAGATGATCTCCAGATGTTTTAGGCAATTAAACAGGATATACAAAACAAAGAACGGACCCAGGGGAATTAAACAGAAAGACAATAGGGAAAATTGGAGAAAAACGCAAAAGAAATAAATAAAAACAAAAAAATGTTGCCAGAAGTCACAAACAAAGCTCTGAATTCATTCCTGGTGAAAACCCTATTGAGATGTGTGAATACTGACATGCAAAACTTCAACAGGGTTCAACTGAAGCACAATTTACTTCAAACGGGGCTTAATTTATTTAATAAATAATTAAATAAAAAAAATTCGTAGACAAAATTTGGCGGAGGGATAAAATGAGTTTCAACATCTGGGTATTTGTTGAAATTGGCTCATATGATTCACTAAGAATATCTTAACATAATGTAGACATCTTCTGGCAATAAAAACACGAAAAGACCCGTTATTTTAAAAAGAACGAAAAAATTTCAAATGGGTAGTCCCAAATTTCAAGGTGAAATCTGGGGACACCACATTTGATCTAAGGGATCTCATTAAACCTAGGATGAACCACTTATTAAGTGGTCTCTTTAGTTGACTTTTTTTAAGTTACAAGTGAGGCTTATTTTCCCCTCTTCATTTTTTATTTTAGATGAATTTAATTAATTAAAATTGAATTATATTATATTTTGGTACAAGAGGGCATGAGTCCATTTGGATGGGGGCCAAATGGAAACCATTCCTCAATTAAATTGTCTTAGACCCTTGTTAAATTTAATTGTATCCTATTATGTTAATTAAGCTCATAGTAAATTAAATTAATTCCCCTTCTGGCTAGACCCTTTGGTGGGAGAACCTAAACTAACCTAACTAACATTACTCGCATGAATAATGGGAGGGATTAAGTCTTACCCCTTGATTAGATTAAGGGATTGAGATCTAATAATTAGATTCTAGGAGTTGTTTGTTACACTCCTAATTTTCTTTATCGATTTGGTAAAATAATTCATTAATTAATAAGTGTTAAATGAGTGACCCTTATCCAACGTCTCCACGAGGTATAATTTATAATCCCTTGGTTAAATTTAACTATGTGGGAATGTTAATTCATTGTTTAATAAGGATTTAATTAAATGATACCCATTTAATTATTTGATAATTAACTGATGTTTAAATAAACCTTTAAAAAATGTCCCAAATTTTATGGGATTAATAGGTAGATTTAATGGTTATTTTGGGTCGTAAAATCATGGGCATGACAACAACCTTTTTTTCTTGTGCCTCCTATTGATCCTTTGTCTTGTGCATATATTAGAATCCATGTTAGTTTACTCTAGGATATTTTATGGCCCCAAATTTCCTCGTTCTTCCTTTACGAGATCAACCTCCACATTTATGGCAATCAAGGGTTATGGTTTTCTTACTAAAAGATCTCTTTTGAGAAAGCTGCTTTAAATTACTTCCACAGGTATTTACTTCTTCCACACTCTGTCACCTGTAAAAGCTTAAGTTCTTCTCTAATGGAAAAGTATTTCTAGGATTTTGAATGTGTTGAATCGCTTTTTCCACTTCGCTCATTGTTTTTCGGCAAAGCTCTTAGTTTTAACTACAAAGTAATTTCCAAATGAATTACCTTCTCCTATTTATACCCTTTTGAGGAGGTCATAAATGTTGCATTTATTAGTAATCCCCTGCATGATAATTTACTTCTTCACCAAATATAATCAATGTCAAGTGGTTTTTTAACTGTAAATTACTTCCTGATTTCCGTTATATTTGATGTCCCTCTTGTAAGTGTGCGCTGTAAATTTCCTAGTATTTTCCACTTCCATTTGTTTTTTCCTTCACACCTCAAGCTGCATCATGTGGCTTACGTTCCTTTGCTACAGTTCTATCCTTTGTGTACTTTATTCTCCTTGCACACATTCTTTTTCGCCGTAGCTCCTTGTAAATCACCATTCCTTTTCTATGTACCCTTTTTCCACATCCTCCACTATCCATTCTTGCAGGTTCACCTTTCCCTTCCATTTCCATTTCCATTTCAATGCTCTTTTTTCACATGCAAATTTCTTGCGTTATCTTTTATTCAAATTTAGGAAGAAATGTCTGTTGTTTTCTTGCTCATTTTACTGGAATAAATGTCTATCATTTTCTTGTGCATTCCACTGTTTGAATTGTTGTCAACTTTTTGTGTCTTCTTGCCACCAACTTCCCTCAAAACAAAATATGGCAGGTCCTCTACACATTCTAACTCGTGAACCTGAGATAATTATTGTATTATGTAAAGAGCATTGAAGCGAACAAAAACCAAAACAATGCATAAAACAATTACACAAAGATTATGCACTTATTACATTCAATGAAGCAAACCATCACTAAAACTTGAATAACAACTAATCTAATAGCATACGCCTTATTGTATTACAAACACTATTTTGGTTGTAGTAGGGTTTTATGTTACCACCATTAAAGTATCATGACAAAAAAATTCCACCGAGGTCCTTTAACTGACATGCCCTAGTCGCCAAAATTTTAACTATTTCCTATGGACCTAACTAGTGTGTCTTCAGTTTTCTTGTATGGTGCAAATATTTTAAATCATACAACAGTACTTTCGTGCCCAGTACTAATTGTTATCAGTCAATTTTGACTTCGCAAAATTGTTAAAAAATAATTAAAAAATGAAAAATTAGAAAATTTTGAAAAGTGTTACTTTGCGTGGTTCATTGGACTCATCGCGATCGTCTTATTTTTGTGATCGTTTCGGTCTTCGTTTCGTGATTTTCAGGGGAGAACTCTTCCCGTCAGGGTTTAAAATGCGTTAAAATACATTAAAATAATTAATTAATATTTAATTAATTAATTGCTCCTTGTTTGATTAAATTAATTTTTAAAAAATCACTTAAGGAGTATTTAATTAAATAAATATAAATTAAAGTTCATTCGACAAGTTTTAGTGCCGGGGAAGTAAGCTTTCGTTTTGGCTTCCCGACCCTGAATTTCCACTTTCCTGGCAATTTCCTTCAATTTTCCCACACATGGGGTTTTCCTCTGCCAATTGTCAAATCATGGATTGGCAAACGGGCACAAAATTCCCCAATTTCCCCCCATTTTGTCATTCCCGTTGGCAATTGCCTATTGCTTTCCCCATTTCCCCCTTGCACTTAAACCCCGTAACTTCCTCCATCAAACCCGTTGGAAAAAGTCATGCTTCGGATTGCTTCTTATTTCCTCTGGAGAACATAATATTTTTATTACATCCCTCAATAATTCCATGCATTCTTCATAGGAACAACCCACCACGCATTTGCGAGAAGTCATTATTTTTATAGAGAAGGAGAGCAAAGAATAAATCAAAACTTCACGCATTAGCCTGGAGAGCAGGTTTTAATAACAAAGAAAGATTCCTTTCCACGCCAAGGAAAATTTGCATTTGTTTTATTTTATAGAAGGATAGCAATCTTCCACGCAGGTATTAGGAAAAGAGGAACAATGTTGAAAAACAACAAGAACAACCATCTTAGGGAAGAATCCACGTGAGGCAAAGAAATAAAAGCACAGCTAGAACACCACATTTTTAGAACAAAGTCACATTTTTGCCCCACGCATTGGACAATTTTCCACGCCTTGGGTGGAGGAAAGGACAGGAAAAGAAAGAAGAACATTTTTTAAAATTATCTGAAGGAGACGTGCCTAAGAGAAAGAATAGTTTTCAAATAAAAGAGAAAGAAGAGCCCACGTGGGAGGAGGTTCAAATAAAACAAGGAATTCTTTTCTTTCCACGCATGTGGAGAATAAAGAACAGATTTTAAAAAGGAAGTTTGATATATAAAATAGAACAAAGTTTTCCATACGCGTGGGAGGAGAAAAAGAAATATAAAACAGTTTTAAATCTTTTTCAAAGTCAAAGAACAAGAACACTCATCCACCACGCGCCCAGCCAACTGTAAAACTGCACATTTGGCAGAGAAAAAACAAAGAACACGCCAGGAAGGAGAAAGGCGCCTAGCATACCAGGAATTCATTTCCACGTGTGAGGGAAATCAGAGCAGCATTAAAAACAAATTTGTTTTGTTTGCTTAAAGCCAGAACAAAGAAGACGTGCCAGTTGAAACAAGCTCCCACGCCGAAGAAAAGAAACTCCATTCACGCAAATATTAAGATCGGGATATTTTAATTGTTATTGTCAGAATTAGAATTTGAGCTTAGTCTCGATTTGTTTGTATTGACATATCAAATCTGGTTGAATTTATTTATTTTAAATAAATAAAATTGAAAAATTGTAATTCGGAAATTACTCAGTTTTAATTATTTATTATTATTATTGTTTTAAAATAATAATAAAATTTAAAGCGAAAAGTATTTTTTCTGCATCAACGGGGTGTCGAAGACTGAGACCCGGCCCCGTTTGCATCGTTTGGCATGCCTGAGTCACTTTTCTGTTAATTCATTAAATTCATAATGGCCGAAAAATCTAAATCTGCGGGAAGATCGAAGAAGCCAGTGGAGAAATCCAACAAATCTACCCTGAAATATGAATTCCAAGGAATTATCCATCCCAGCTCCATTAAGTCAGCATATGACAATATCATTGATACGAATCTGGATCACATCAATGTGCAACAATTTTGTGAGCGAGTGAAAACTGAAGGCAAAACTATTGTCTCAGATAGGCTTTACCACAGTGGCCTACCCCAAGCAGCGGCATTCCCTGTCTCGATGCAGTGTCTAGAATTGGTGATTGCTTCAAGCCAGCATTACGACCCTGATAGATGAGGAATTTTCAAAGACAATTTTCTTAGTCTTTCTTATTATTCACACCTGGATTTCACATAGGCAGAGAGTTGCTCAGCGTACATGACTTTCTTGATAGTAAGGATATCAACTCACCAATAAACACAAGATTTCTGGGACAAAGTTCCCCTGAGATGTGTTCAAGGATGAGTTAACAACTTTGTACTTTCTCTTCTCCAATTTTAGTACCTCGGATTGACAGGCTACACAAAGACACTATTACCACGTTGTGCTTATGTTGCAAGAACCAGGCGTGAGACATGAAATCAGCTGTCCTACAGTCGAGCTTTTGGAATACCCTTCTGCAAGGGGTCTTCCACCCATAGAGATGTGCTAGTTGGGATCTGTATCATCCTAGCCAAGGCAGGAGTTTGTGGACTGGGCCACCATCATCAGTAACACCATTCACAAACATTTGATAGAAGTTAAGATGACTGGATGCTTCTACATGACTTCGTATCTGACCTATGCAGTAGCACGAAGAAAGATATTTTCGGGACTTAAAATGAGAGGGGTCATGGGGCCATCGAACAGTGTTTTTCACTATTACCCTCAGCTCAGATTCAAAAATAGTTTTCACCATTTTAGAAGAGTCCAATGATGCATTCACTTTCCACGTGATCTGGAACCTGAATTGAAATACTGAGGAAAGGTTTTCCAAAGAATCCATGAATGTCATTTCCCAATAGGGGAACCTGGTTTATATAATTTTCATCTTTTTCCCTACATTCACGTGAGTGGCTTTGCTGGGACCCCCCCGTGGAAACTTCCCTAAGTACATCAGTGACAAGATGGGCATTAATGGATTTGGCGCGATAACTATTCCAAGTTCATTGCCTTCTTAGTGACAGGCACCGTCTAGGAATTCGTTTCTCGATCCAAATCAGGAAATACCAATGTCCACCATCTATTTAGTGCACAACTAATGGAAAAAGAGTTCTTCCCTCATAACCATCCTTCGATATATGAAGAGAGCCTAGTTTGATATCAATGGATATATGAAAAAAATTATGGGAGCAAAGTACCAACATGGTCCTACCATGGAAGATTTCTAGGCTGCTTGTTTGGATGAACCTGAGGTAAGAAGACGGGAGTATTCTCGTCTAACACTTGCTCATATCAAGGCCTTCCGCATCCGGAGTCATCCTGATTCTTTCATAGACGATGATGAGGATGTTGTCGATCCCTCATATGATGTCATTGCCTTTACACCATTGCCTCGAATCGACTGGACTAAAAGAGATGAATTTTCTCTTGATGGCAGGAACCAACCAATTATTGAAACAAGCATATCTTGGTATGACAGGGGAACTCGCCAAATTACAATCAATTCTAGATCACGTTTCAGGATCACAAAAATTGCCTATATGAGGGGGTCTCCATTCGACCAAGGTTTCTTCTCGACCAAATTCATTACCATGCAATCATACACAACAAGTAAGAAAAGAGTTGTTGCCCAAAATCCACTTTGCCAAGCAACGTGTCACGAGGAGAGAGATCCAAAGATCCAAACCTCGTAGAAGGGAAAGAGAGCGTGTGTCTGGATTTTCTACCTCGAGTAGATATTCTTCTACCCACATCGTTAATAGCGCTCAGAAGCTGGTAGCAAATGATCCTTAGCCATGCTTCAAACAAACACATCCCCACTCAGGTGCAGGTAATTCAAATATCAAACACTTCGGAGCATGTAGTTCATGAAGGGATTTCCAAAAATCTCCCTAATAATCAGGAAGTGGATATTGAGGTTGTGTCTTCTCAAATCGTAGGTTGTAGATAGAATTCAAGAAGGATCTCATGATGTTAGAAATAATGAGAATATTGGTTCGAACTCTAGGATTCTGTATGCTGAAATACTGAATGATACTCCTTCTTGGGTTGATTCTGAAATAAAGAAAAGGAAGAGAGTTGTCAAGCCAATCGACAATTGATTTTGATGCCCTTTTCAAACTTTCGTATAATGCCATTCCTAAGAATCCTAAGGTGCTTTCTCGAGATAATAGTGGATGATGATGGAAACAAATTTGTAGACCTTGCCATTCAACAAGTGGATAAGGAGCGCGATGCTATGACGTCGGCCGGCTATGAGGTTTCTAGACTGAGGACTTGGAAGATCTACATTAGAAAGTGACATGGTGATGGCTAGAGACTCAATTGATATCGTGCCAAAAAGACTTGAGAAATACAAGTCTCAAAACTCTCGGCTCAAGGTCGAAAATAATCAATTGGTGGAGTATGTTCAACATTTGATAAATCCCATATCATCCACCTTCCCAGTACCTGATGCAGTGGATGCCCCCAAATGAAGAGACTCTCAATCTATCGAAGGAAATAAACACTTTAGGGCCATGTCACTAAAAATTGGCTTTCAGAGATTCTCTTTTTAGGCCGAGGGGGCGATCAAGACTTGCAGTCAAGCTTCATGAAGATATCAGTGTGTATCTGGATCCAGTTCTTTCTTTCAAAGAAATTTTTGTTTCTTGCTATAACAAATTTGGATGAGATATTGCCCAATCTACATGATATTACGAGTATGGAATCTTCAGTTTTAGCTATTGAAGGAATTCTCGAATTTGAACATCGAGGGACACATTTTCTTTGGTATCTGCATCTCAAATCAAGGAAAGATAATTCTGGAGGATTCTATGATCCATTATGGTAACATGTGCGTTGAATCCTTTCACTTCACTCTCCTTGATTCAGGAATTCATGGCTGAGATTCCTTGTAACCTAGTAAATGAAACATAATCAAAGGTGTTCATCGGAGCAGGTGGAAGAACAATTTTCACGATTGTTCAAGGATATGTACACTCCCACCAACAATATCTCGTTAGTTTCCATGGAGCGGTGTATCAAATTGAAGAACTTGTTTGAGAATGCTCAGTCTAAAATTGTTAATTTAAATGATATGTCAAGTAGAATTCTTGAATTGCAGGTGTTTTGTGAGGCTATTCTTCGGCCAAGTGAACCTCCAGAAGAAGAAAATATGTTTGAAACTTTGGGGAGGTTTAGATCCTTTCAACTGGAAAAAGCAACGGATCCTAATTTCACCGGCGATGCAGGGAGTTGATTTTCTTGATATCCAGCGAAGTGGGAGAGTCCATTTCTCATATGTTTGAGATAGGCGGACCTCGTTTCAATGGATAAGGCACTGGTTATTATTGTATATTTTAAAAGGTGTTGTTATTTGGGAAACATTGGATATTTTAAGTAATTTCTATTTTTGGGTTGTCTTTAATAAAGTTGGTTAGAAAAAGTCAAAGGTCACTTAAGTGCCTTATTTAATGATCATGTAAAACCCTAACTACTTTGTAACCAACTTTTGGGTTATAAAAGGAAGTGAGGGGCTCATTTGTAAAGGTGACTTTGAGAGAGGAGAAGAAAATACTTTTGTGCAAGTTTTGTTTCAGGAAGAAACTTTGTGTTCTTTGTGAAAAACATTTTGGAATTAACGGAATACTAACTTTGTGTCTCATTCATTGTCTCTGGTAACATTTGGTGCTCTTATGTTCATTAGATGTTAGGTGTTTAAATCTTGCATGCAAATATTATCTTTGATCTTATTGTCAACATTAGTAATCAATTGTTCTAGTTCACAGTGATCAGGGTATGATTGTCTACTTGCTCATATGTGTTCCCTTTTACACGTTCTTGTTTAACTAACTCAAACTCCGTTTTATTTGTGTTGGTCATTTAGATTTCCTCTTCATGCAATATTAGGCTCTGTTTTTACCTAACTCTTGAATGTTCTTTCAGTTCATTCCATTCCACTCCTTTCCTTCATTTCATTCTATCTCCTTCATTCACTTTTCTTCCATTGATGTTCCAAAACACCCCCCACATACAATTTTGAATGTACATATGTAAATACAGTTTTGGCTTTCAATAAAGGCAGCCTCACCTTCATTGAGGAGGGACTTCGTTTCCACGCTGTTGCATGTCATTTGCATGCGTGCAAATCCATATGCTAACACTAATGTATTATTTTTTATATTGTGATCATGTCATTCCTTTTGTCTTAATTTTTCATTGTTATGAGTCCATCATGCATGCATTTTTAGGTCATCCATTTATAATAGCTTTCTGAGGCACTCATTGATTAAAGCCTCATCATCCAAATTTGTAATTCACACAATGTGTATCGATGGTACTAGAAATTCTAAATTGGTGAGACTATTTTATTCAATCGCTTGTATGTTGTTTTATATACCCATACTCTTGTTGAAACTTTTTCATCCTAGTCCTTACACCTGACATCCCAAATATTGGTTAGAGTGTTGCTTAGGATTTTGTTGAATGCCTCAACTATCCCATTTTATTATGGGTGATAAGGATTTCTTTTATGTTGTGCAACCATAAAATATCGCAGCAAGATTTGTATAGTATTATTTAGAAAAAAATTCCTCTATCACTTGTAATGCTTAATGGTCATTTGTAGCTACTGATTATGTTCTCCCAAAGAAATATTACAGTTTTTGTTGTTATGAAATCTTTTTTTGGGCTACCTCTACACATTTGGTTAAGTAATCAGTCACCGTAATTATATATTATCTGCATGTTCTTCACACAACGAGATTGATAGGTCCAAACAAATCAATCACTAATGTTTTTAATGGTTCTTGTGCAATGACTGGTGTCAATGGAATTTCATCATGCTTACTGGGTTTTCCAACCCTTTGACAATAGTTGGATGCTTTTACATATGCCTTAACATCTCTAAACAAGTTTTTCCACAATAGAATAGATGTAAGAATTTTCCGCGCAATACATTCTCTTGTATAATGGCCATGTGTAATTCCTTCATGTGCTTCACGTATAATATATTTTTTCTCATGATCCATCACACAACTTATTATTATTTCATCATGCCCCATTTTTAGAGTTGTCTACTTATCAATTGATAGGGCACAACTTTTACAACGAGTTGTTTTCTTTAGGTAATTTTCTATTCTTTTAGTGCAAACCCGTTATGCAGAAAGAATATTATATCGTCTAGTTCATCTGAGTTGCTATGTATCTGGAAAATTTGTGCATCCTACATGCCCTCTTATATTGAATGTACTTTTTATCATGTATTTATACGTGATAGATGATCAAGACCTACATTGTTTTTCCCTAATTTGACAACAACCAAAAATTTGAATTCTTGGAATAATATTATCCATTGACATATCCTTCCATGTAATAACAGATTATGGACCGAGTGTTTCAATTCCATGTGATCTCAAATGGAGTTGGCAATAAATAGTGTCTAAATTTATGCAGTGCATACACAATTGACAATCCTTGGCATTTTGTCGTTGTATAATTTTTCTTCTTACACATACGTTTTATTTTTGCAAAACAGATGAGATGATCTTAGTTTCCTTCTCCAAGTTACACCAAGACTACTCCAATTATGGTCCCTGGTGCATCCACGCGTACATAGAATGGTGTAATCCAATTTGGGAATTGCAATATGGGATCATGTGTTAAATTTTATTTTAACTTTGTCAATACTTCAACTTATTCATAACCCAATATTTCACACACAAACAACACAGTAAGATACAGGACAACTTTTTTTTTGACACATAACACAACACAACATGCCACCACCAAGGTCACAACTAACTCCACAGATAACTCAATACAAGGATGACCACAAAGGTAGCACGGAAATGTTCACACCCACCAAGGATGGTTCACTTCTATTTGACAAGTCAACAGAAGAAACCACCACATAACACACCTACAGATAGGGCAAGCCACAATGTGAAAATTATTGAAGGTTATTTATTTTTATGAAACCTCTTTCGATCCTTTACTTTAGTTTTCTAGGACTCTAGATATGAATTCGCACAATTCCTCATACAATGCTAAGTTTCTTATTTTTACTCTAAGGAGAATATTTGCTTAAAGTCTTCTCTATTATGACCTTTATTTGCTTAATTCATTCATTTAGAAGAAAAGAGTGATTTAAATTCCACAAGTCCATTTATTCACACTAACGCTACTAGAACTCGTTCATACCCATATGACAACATGGGTTTGCATTCAACACACTTAAGAGAAGAAAAAAAACAAAGTGCCTTGGAACAAGGTTAGAGGGAGAAGGTCGAGTTGAAATCATCTATAGGACCTCAAAAGTTAATACCAGGATTAATTGAGGCTTGAGAATTTATCCAGAATTATCAAATATTTTACAAAGGCTTCACTGAGAGAGTATTACCAAGGAGAAAAATTTACCTTCCAAATGGCGATGAGATAGATTGTGTGATTTCCAAATTGTTTTCTATGGCTTATTAAATCTTATCATCTTCTAACAACTAACAATTCATTTCACCTTAGGATCGTTTTACAAATTTCACCATAAAAGGAATAATGTTCACTAGAGGAGCTAGGGTTATCATGTTGTATAATTTTACTTGCAATGATAGTCTCGCCTTTGATTACTTAAAGAATTACTTGCTCTCAATTTGGTGACCCCTACGTTACTTTATTTGAATACAACTTTTAGTTTAACTTACAGAAGTATTAAACAATCCCATGTTAGTTTACTTATGACACATTATTACTAAGTCTTAGCAAGGTTTAACTCAACATTTATTCTCAAGGGAAAAGTTGTAACAACACTCATTTACAAGAACAAAACAAGATTACATCAACTCTTAAAATACTGATACTCCAACAAAGTCACTCAACAACAGTAACCAAATTTTCTTATAATTTCAATGATGGTCAAACAATACAAGGTTTCCAAAGTTCAGATGACAAAGTCCACAATACATTATACTAAGACATTGATCCTCTTCTAAACTTTCCACTAGACGTTATCAATAGTTGAACAACGTAAAAAGGTTTCGAGCAAAAGAACTTCTCAACTGAGGTTGATGAAAAAAAATCTACAAGTCTATCCCTCATCTACTCGCAAAATCCATCTGCAACAAATTTTCTACAAGAGTCAGTTCACGAGAACTGAGCAAGATAAGGCTACACAAACCCACCATAACTGTTATCTATCAATACCATGAAAGGAAGCACTTTATTGCAAGAATTTGGGTCAAACCTCTAAACACTATCAACACTTCAATTTATAATAAGTTTCCACCATGCCAATCAAGGAAGAAGATCATGTACTTCCGTTAGGAGTAAAAACAACGAAAATATAACAACCGAAAGAGAATGGTCCTTGGCCCTATAAGGAGAAATAACCAATCTAACAAAACATGATTCCCATCAAGTAAATAATTAAATAACAATCACAAGATTGCGATTTGATATATAGTACCAACCATCTAGAATTTTATCAAAGGTACCAAATGCATAGACTATAATATTATATTTCTAGAAGAATAAGAGTTGATCGGCCCAAGAAAGGGAAACCACAGTTTTCAAGAATTAACACAACAAATCCATGTATAAATGAGTTTCAAACCTGAAATCACATAGAGTATCCACACAATATAAGTTTCGAAGCAAAGGCAAAGTAAACTAGTTTGGCCACTAACTCCAAGAGATTTCCCAATCATTCAAGAAGGCCAATGCCTTGTAGGCTAGTAGCAAACACACAAGAGAAGATGGGAGTTCCTTCAAACAAGCGTGTACAAAAATTTCATCAACAAATTTTATAACCCTAAAGATTTACAAACCTCCACATCAATTTTAAAGTTCGGTTAATTTAAGATAATTTTCCTATTTCCCAAAACAACAATATTTTTAAAGCAACCCTTGGTAACACAGTCAATCGTCACACATAGATACAAACATAAATATCTAAGTGACATTAATAAAACAAAACCTTCTGCTATGAATCCATAAGACTATCAAATGCACGATGAGTTTTCCCGAAGATTAATAACGTTTAAGGCAATTTTCCATCACAAAATATTAAGGTAAATTACGTACATGGAAAACGACCAATATTAATTAATAGCATTAAAATTATAAAAGAGAAAGAATGCAAGTTAGAAAAAATAGAAAGAAACGTCATTAACAATAATTCTGAGAGAGGGATTAGACCCTAACTATCCTAGTGTGAATGAGGTACTGGATTCACACGATAGAAACCTCGAGCTTAGCAGATCCGAAAAGATAATTATGGTTCAAGTGGATAGGGGTGGTTAAGGTACTTTCTGAGGATGGCCTTAAATGCCTAGGAACAAGTTGAAAGATAATACGGGAGTCTAAGCACGTGAGATTTGATGCGTAATTGCATGCAAACCTTTCATTTTAAAAGTTTAAATAGTGACGACCCAACCCGGATAGCCCAAGTGGTGATCACTCCAATTCTACAACCTATCTTTCTGATGTCAAGAAGATTATCGAAGGTAACAAGATAATACTAGTAACAACATAATAATATAAAACTCAATCATAGAGAAGAAGATATACGTAAAACGAAAGGATGAAGGTCGAACAATCAAGCAAGAAAACATAACACCCAGAGACGACGGTACATACGTGTTTCTCACTAACACACTGATAGCGATAAAAGTGAAAACAAGAATAGGACAAGCAGAAAGGAGAGGTCTCCTAGTAAGACGTCCAACTGAAAAATTTATACAAGGAAAAAGGTGGTTCGGTTTCACGATAAAATAAATATAGCAATAGTAGAAAAGTGTAGAGTTATCTTGCCTTCTCCTCCAGCTTCGACGAGGCATCCAAGCTCCCCAAGATCCAGCAACAGCAACCCTCTAATTGAATCTTCATCCGCAACATGTAAGGTGCCAACATTCCTCTCAAATCCCGAAATCCCCTGGACTCCTCTTCTTACAATCTGATTTATCATCACCAAAGAAAAAAGTTGAAATCTCCCTAGTAGCTGATTCGTATGAAACAGAACCATGGGTGAAATTTTATTTCTTATTTTTAAATCAAACCCGCATAATGCAGCTAATGCTTTAGCAAGAGGTTGCTGAAAGATTTGTTTATCTCTTGCATCTGCTCCAATCAATGCATGCCATTGAGGAAATAAAATCCTCTTTAGTGTTTTACCCAGCATCATTACCAAGAACCGGACCACTGGATCAAAATTTCATAAGACTTCAGACAAGAAGTCACTTGAGAAAGTTCTGCATAGATATTTCTGGCAGCAAATTGGTCAAGTTGGAGAAGTCTGCGTGAAACTTTGTCAAATCCCTTAATTGCTAATATAACCTTGTTGAGGCCTTTTTTGTAACTGCCCATCAACCCAGCTAGTTTCACTAATGCCAAGGTTCTTTGCAGCAAAGCAAGATATTCCCACCACCAACCAAACAGGGCTCCACACCCAAAATCTCCATGCGGCCAGCAGGGAAGGGTTTCCAAAGTTCTGTGCGCTCAGAAGTCCTCCCACCACATTTTCCAATCAACCAACCAACACTAGGCGTGAGCAGGTTCACTACGAGGCCAAAGAAGGTGAATAAAAACAAAAGCAAAAATGGAACAGGCGCGCAGCAAGAGAGACAAACTTTTCTCACGTTTTCCACCACTCCACACACAAACTACCCCAAGAAGGCAATC
The DNA here is from genome assembly GCA_019776745.2 of Taxus chinensis. Lineage (NCBI taxonomy): Eukaryota > Viridiplantae > Streptophyta > Pinopsida > Cupressales > Taxaceae > Taxus > Taxus chinensis. The sequence continues at coordinate 277,668,887 of CM034151.1, read as the reverse complement.
TGGCCAGAATACATTTTCCAAAACACTAGGGACTGCATCCCTAGAGCTTACACACCAATCAGAAACAAAACTCAACATGGGCCTCCCCCCTCCAATCTCACGCAGCAAGGAACAATGCAGTGCAGGTAGGAAGAAAAAAAAAACATAGGCGCAAGCAAAATAATAAATTCTTTGCAACAGGAACTTTAGCACCATGCATGGAGGAAAAAGTCTCCAATCCAAGCAAAGGTTAATCTCCACCATTTAATACAGGTAGACTAGGGAAAAAACGGGCGAATAATACTCCACTTTCTCCACCACCTTGTCAGGAACAATATCAAGGAAGGAAAAAAAAAAAGGAGCAAAAATAACACACCACCCAACAAAAAAATGCGGCCAGGAACAAAACAAGGGGTCTCCAGCGTAAGCAAGAGTCAAATCATGATACAAAAAGAACAAATAAACAAATAGGCTTGCCCAAAAGCAAATTTACACTTTCTCCACCAAAAGTCAGGCAAAAATACATATCCACAAAATGAAATAAATTTAATTGGTCATAATTTCATTTTAAAATTTGGTTAGATCGACAAAATGGCAGTAAACAGCTGCGAAGTCCAGGGGACCAACAAAACTCACATATTTTAGTTAATGATAATTCTTAATAATTGAAAATGTGCAATCCTATTGGTCAGCGTATTTATCCGACAACATACATAATACATTTACGTGAACAAAACATCTTTTATTTATCTCTGCAAAGAAATCCATGTCTCCGTGCCAAGTAAGAGGATAAATTGATGATAGAAATTTACCAGCTAGTGGATGAGACACCTCAACTAAACAATAACTCGCAGTAAGGCATGTGCACGGCCCGAAAAGGCTTAATTAATTCAAAAATGAAATTTTATCATCTATATACACATTAAGAATATAACTGATACTCGTTCCTTTACTATTCATTATTATTATGTTTTAAAATGCCGCGACACCTACACGGGGTTCGAAAAATTGTTTAGGACCTAACACGATAGTGACAACAAATAAAAATAATAATAATTTAATTGAGGGGTCGAGCACGAGAGTGATCAATGCTACGGAAAAATATCTTGCAGGCAATAAACAACAATCAACAGGAGGTTCGATATAGCAAGAACAAGGTTTTCCTTTAATAGGATAATCGCGAGGGACACTGCGGGGCTAGCAACCAAAACATCGACACCGACGCAAGCAGGTAAGCTCAACAAGACGAAGACACCAACGTTTCAAAGGAAACACAATGGCGTTCAGCCCTTAGAAGCACGGTCGTCACCAAATAACAGAGCAATGATGAATGGGGCATTACATACATATTATGTGCCAAAAGGTATAGCGAAGATGCATTTTTTTTTAGCTTCAATGAAATATGTAAATTTTTGGCAACGTTCAAACATAAGGCATAGATTATTACAACGAACGTTTACTAATTCATAGACTTTTCAATCATATAGATACACTTGTAGGAACTTAAGAATGAAGTCCTTGAAATTTGTCATTGCTATTCGCAAGAAAATTGCTGGTGCATTTTTCAAACCAAATGACATTACAATATAAACAAATGATCCCCATTTTATTGCGAAGATTATTTTTTCTCTATTTTTTTCCATGATATTTACTTGGTGGTATCCTAGAAATATATCGGTGAATGTATATATCTCTCCTCTTGTGACTCCCTCTAAAATATTTTCAATGAAAGATGTTAGCAACAAATGGATGATAGAAACTAAATTTAAGTGTCTGTAGTATATGAAAATCTTGATCCGCCAATATTTTTACATTAATTACCATGGGACTTACCCATTTTTATTATTCCTTTAGTATTATCATACATGTTACTAACATGTTGTAAATTTCTTGTTTTACCTTTGTACAAATATTATGATTCATTCTGCATGGTCTCTTCCTCACAGGTTTTGCTCCTTTACCCAATTTAATCTATATTGTTCCTAATGATGAGTGTAACCCCTTAATTTCTTGATATCCTCTTAGAAATATATCTACATATTCATGTAAGATTTCAACAATTTTCACAATATTTTTCTCACTCTAATAATGACTAATTATTGTTAGCTTCAATGTTTTGTCACTCCCTATGTTGACCTGTATAGCCTTTATAGGGTTGTACTATGGGTGATTCCTTGAATCCTTATTATCGATGAATTATCAAGATCCATAGGATATATATACATTCGCGTGATTGTTGACCACCTCCTCTTATATTTTCTCCACAACCTTTTATTTACCCTTGCTTTTCCAATTTCTTTCTTGCCACATTTCATTATCTTTTTCACTTGATTCTCTGTTAGTAATTATCTCTTGAAAATTTTTGGGGAGTGAGAGACTTTTTTTCTTTGTGCAACACCAAGATTATATCCTCCATAATTGCATCATCCCCAAATACTTCCGTCTTGATACATTGAAGAGGGTAATTCAAACACAATATTGAAGAAGTAAAAGAAAAGGTTTATATGAACCCAATCTTAATCTTCACCCAATGATTTGTTTCTCTAAGCATCTCACAACCAACATACTATGCACATGACCATACGTAAAATGTGTGATATAACAACCATAATTATGTTTTAATTCCTTGTGCCCCAATATTCCATAACTCTTCACACCTTTGAAGATGTTTTTCAAGCTTGGTGACACCCCTATAATTTGGTAATTTTCATACAACATTACTGTATTCAAATATGATGTGCATAACTTCCTTGACTTGGTCTCATGTTCCCAATAGCAAGTTATGAGTATCCCACCACCTTTCCATGATTCCTATTAACAAATATATTAGACAATTGATATGTGCATTTTCTAATTGCATGTAAATTTCCATTTTACGTATGAAATCTTGCACATCCTCACTCCCACTAAATGTTGGAGTAGGTTGTTCATTCTCCTTGCTCATTCTTTTGATATTTGTTCCTACATACTTCGAAACTTAAGAAATTGCTAACTTTGGAGTGCATTGAATTATATCATAATATATTCCAATTAATTCATATGAACCATGTGCTCAGTTTTTGCAAGCCACATTTGTAGCATCTGATACTGATTGGGTGTCATCCCATTTTAACTCTCCTTCCGACATATGCTAATAATTATTTATCCATGTATTTTGTAGTTTGTCGGGGTGTTCCAAATCTTCATACTCCTATACATTTGTAACGTATGATGTGTTTTGTTTTGGTTCCATAGGAAATATGACTCATTATGATCTATTTTCAAAGTTTACATGCCTCTTTAGAAATGCAAGAATACATTATTTGTATAGCACCATGGTCTTCCAAGGAGTGCTAGAAATTAGTATAAGTTCAAAATATCCATGAAAATTTACCCCCATTATACTAATAATATCATTATTTAATACTCCAATAGGAATGACTTGTGTCTTGTTTTCCCTAAATAAAACATGTGGAGATGGGTGTAGCGCAGGTCACTCCATTTTATTCTAAGCATCCATGGTAAGGATATTGACTTTTTTGACTGTTTCTACCAGTATTTCATTTATATTCCACCCATATATATAGGCATTGACCAATATCTCTTGATTAAATTCTTCCATTTTCATTGAGTGGACATTTCTCTTTGTCTTCCCCAACTATTTTCTGAGTGCCATCTTTCTAAGATTATGCAACATTCATTGAATCAAAAAGTGTAATATTCCCTTGGTACACATAATCCTAAAAACATCTTGAAACTCATTCTTAATAGTTTTGTCTTCTTCAATTTCTTTCAATTTTTCATTTCGCAGTCGTGTGTCTTCTATTAGAAACTCAATTTCTCCCTATAGTTCACAAATCAGATATTTTACTTCCTAAATTATTTATTGTTTTTTCCTACCATTAGGATATGATTTCCCTAGATGTAGTTATGTTGGTCTTATGGCGCTCAAATAAGTGGATGCTTCTTATGCGAAACAACCCCTCGCATTGTTATTTATATTTTTTCTGATGGTTTAGCTTATGGTGTGATAGTTTAGGTTGACATTATTTAACCATTTAACATGAAATTTTAATCATTTATGTGCCCTTTTACATTTTATTCTTCATGAGTGCATAAATATTCAAGAATTATTCATCCTTATGCTCCTGTTGATAATGCACACATATTAGGAACATCAGGTAGTCACATTGATAATGATCTGGTGACCTACACTTCAAGCAAGTCCTTGGTCAAAATATTTTGCCACCCCATCCACCTCCTCCTTGCACATATCCTCTATTTCCTTCTTCAGTGTTATCCATTATAGCCCACATTATCCCTAATGATCTAGGTTCATGAATTTGATCGATTATATGGTAGTTAGATGTATCATGTGTATGCGTGTCAAAAAATTTGCAATCTATTGTTACTTTCTTCTGAATTGTGCATTGTAGGAAGAGGAAATTTATTACGTCATGACTTCCTTTGCATATCTCACAGGCTAATAAGATTGTTTTTATACTTCATTGTAGAAATGTATTCTTTGTATGCCCCTCTATTGTATAATCAGTGCATCATAATCCACTACGTGTTTCTTTGGCATTATTCCCTATTAACTTCTCTAAGTCATCATAGACACAATTTGTGCCTCTATGAATGGACTAACTCTAATGTTTATACTTCCAATGGATTTGACACATAATGTAGCTTCTAGTACTTTATGTGGATCTGTAAAGGTTTTATGCAAGAAGGTGCACTTTAAGGGCATTAGTAACCCTCCTATGAACCATTATGCGTATTGAGTTGGATGCATGTCATATGAGAGATTAGAGATGAGTTTCTTAAATCACACATCATAAACATACACAATCTTTATCATCTCCTTCTTTATTTCCTTAAGCACTGAGATACTTTGTTGTTCAAATTATGGTATGTTAAAGTCTTGTAAAAAGGATTCTTTAAACTGGTCATAATCCACCATATGTTGTAACAAATCATGCTTCCTATATAAAGTATGGGCACGATTAAGTAATTTTTTGGCAAAACTAACTTATTTTGTGTTATGGAGAAGTCATGTTTTTCACTCGCCAAATGAGCTCACATTTGTGAACATGATCTGCAGCATTTTTAACCCCACAATACTCTGGTAAGTGTAGAGACATTTCATAGAATATGTTTGGGAGTAAGACTTGTTACACAATTGTCGTAACTCTTCCCTGTACTGATATGCATGTCATAGGCACCCCAATGATTCTTCTAGAAATTGACACATCAGTTCTAGTATTTTTTTGTACGGGTGTGTTTCTGTATACACCAAATGGTGTTTGTGTTACTAAGTTGGAAATCATCATTTGAAATCTTTGTACTTTTGTAAGATTTGGATTATGTTGTATCCCTTTTTGTGTTGGTGTCAATGATTGAATTTTGTGAGGAAAATTTATATCCAATGTCTCCTTTTCTTTAAATATATATACTTCTTCATCATTGTATGTTTCAATCAACACTTGATCTTTCATTATAGTCACATGCGCAGGAACAATAGGCTAGATTAGGACGCGACTTTCATTATATTTCCCTTGTTTATCCTTCAAAGTTCTCATCATCATATAGTGCACCATTTTATCTTCCTATAAATATTTTTCCTTCTTTTATTCTTCCTACCATAACCAATGTCATGGATCTTCCCTTGCAATTATTGAAGTTGAATATTTTAGATGGATCAATTCCCTGTCTTTTATCACTTTGCGTCAATTTTCTTCATAACGCATCCTTCTCAAAGTGCGTTCATCTAAGGGATCCATGATTCAAGCAAATTTGATCCTATCATCCCTACCTTCATGCACCACTCATGCTTGTGGAATGTCTAGCCATCCATGTGGAAATTCTCAATACCCTTATCTACCATCAATTTCTTGATTTCTAATGGGAATTACCATAGGTATGACCCACATGGCTCTCAAAATAAGATGAACTGGGATTCCTATACACAAGAAAATGTAGATATTGATTATTTAATAATATAATTATGAATCCTACCTTTCCACCAGTAATACACGTCTCGCGTCCAAGTCGTGTCGGGTCCTGTAAGATTTTTGTGTGCTCAGGAGTATAGGGATTGCTTCTTCCCTAGATTTTTACTCTTCTTCAAACAATAAGGTGTTAGCCAAGCATATAAGTTTACTATAAGTTCGTAGAATAATTTCTCATACTTCTCATCATAGAGATTTTCTTGCCCCTAATTTTTTGGGGAACATTCCCTTTGGCTCAAATGTATCTATGTGAATGCATCTTCAATAGTTTTCTACCAGGACTCAATATTTTCTTATGTGAGTCTCAACTTATATCATCCACTTCATCATATTTGCATATTCATGATGTCCTGGAAATGGATCTAAATTGTTGTGTGTCTAGTTATACTTCATAACCATACCTATGCGTGAGAGTTGGGGGGAATCGACACACACAACTATCTCTATTATTCGTGTTGATCTATCTTACCAAAACATAAACTTTGACGATCTCACCTGTAGCACAGAAGAATATGTGTTCCATCAAGGTTAAAATTATAATCAAGTAGAAGAAGTAATCAATCGCAACACATGAATGATTAAGGAAACATACTATATTAATATATTTATGCCCAAACAAACTATTTTCTCCAAAACCATGTTCTACTCTTTATATTCATCATTGATTACATAAATTCATTAATTATGTTCTTTCTACTTGAAACTCTCTCACACTTTTCCATATGCACTCTTAGACATACCTGGACATACATACTCACACACACACTCACTCACACACTCACACACATACTCACATACATACTTTACAATGACCCCTTCATGGGGTATATATACTAGTGGGGACTTACCCTTCACTAGTATTTCAAGAGATATTCATAGCCCTCGAGTTCTTTCTACCAATTAACTATTACATCAAGTGGTGGCTAGGCTGCATGTCGCCACTACTAAGTTCTATATGACAATTAATTTTAGTATTTACTTGGCTATATTTAGGCTTGTCCTTGCTTTTTTCACCATGTGAATTATATTTATTCCATTCTCTTCATCATGAATTATATGTCTCGTGTCGCTTCCATGCAAATGACTTGAACTGTTAGTTCATTATCTATTTTTTGTCTTGTCTATACCATACACATCTTTCCCTTTTACATTTTCATGCTTCAATCCGCCTTATCCACCTTGCTTCATGCTAACCCATGGAGTATTTTATGCCCTTTATTTGTTATCTTTCCCAAAAATCTCCTGTGTGGATTTTCCATTCCTCATGCACGTGATTTTTCCCCTTCTTGATGCGTGCCTCTTTATAACTTGTTTTCACACTCATATTTAGTCTTCTTACGCACTTTACCCTCATTTTTATGCACAACCTTTCTTTATTTTTTGACCCAATAATTAAAGAGTGGATAAATAATAAAGAATGTTCAGCCTCGAATGTGGGACATAAGAATAAAAAATATAAGAACTTTGGGGTCCAACATTAACCCCATGACATATGAATTTTTTTGGCACAATAGTGTTTACACCCTATATATGCAAAATTTGATTATGGGAGGATATAAGGTATATTATAGGAAGAATATTATGAATAAACCAATCCATATTAACCATCCAATCTAAAATATAGATATTAATTTAGTAAATAATGTTATAATGATGACACAATTACTTAGAAAACATAAAAGGATAAGTACTTAGTTGTACATAGTGGTACAAAGCTGACCTGGGTGTACATACTAGGTGAAATAACTATTTTGAATATGTAAATTCTTCATCTCTAAATATAGAACTAGAAATTTCTCATGAACAGGAATGTACAACTCTAACTGGAATTTGGTACAATCTTAGATCATTTTGTATGGTCTTGGATCTTCACATAGTGGGGTTATACAACTTCACATGCCTTTTAATTTCCTATAAATGAGGGTCATTTCTTTCACTAGGGTTCACACAACTTCGACACCACCTGTAATGACCTATAACAAATAAAAACCCTAAATAAATGCAATACACTTCATGAAAGTGTGACATAACAAAAGGAAAATTTAGTGTATGGGTGAGGTTGGACTACCCTTGGCAGTTAACCCCTATTGAACTAGTCCAAGTGTTGCACTACATCTCTTCTAGTGGGAGTAAGTCTCATGTAGTTTTTATAGTGTAATTGCAAGTGTGCATGCATATATAATCCAAACCCTTGTGTATGTTCTTGTCTCTCTTAAAATAAAGATACATGGATAACTATAGAGCAAAAATATACCCAACGTGGTAGTAGTGTGATTTGGTGCGCTTTAGATGCTTATTCTAATCTCTTTTGTCCCTTGAATACATTTGAAAATGCTTAGAGTCACTTTCCCTTTCTAAGACGTAGCTCTAGGACATTTGAATGCTTGGAAATGGGGGAAGATAGAATATTAAACCTATTTTGAGTGCTCCACAATCGTGTGGTGTCTACTCGAACTAATGTACAACTACTTTAGGAATATTTAGGAGAGCCTTGAGTGCTTTAGTGTTGATATTTGCAATAGGATTTTATGAGAATTATATGTGAGTTATAAATTGCAATTGACTTGCTTATATAGGTTTCCATGGGTTAAACATTCACATTATGGCTGACCTACTGAAGAAGAACTAACACACATAAGATACTTAAATTATAAAAATTTCATTACATGATAAAGTATGAGACTGTATAGGTCAATCAAGACTGTAGTACAACTTATGCAAGTGTTATATAGTCTTGGACATGAAATTAGTGAAGAAAGGGCTAGAGTCTAGGAATGATGGTTTTAAATGGATTATTACTTTGGATAATTAATATTTCCTTTATGAATGAAAGAGTAGTGTGTAGAAATGAGAAATTCATGAGAGAGATAGAAATATATGTCAATTGAGCTTAGAATGTGAGTTTTTTTCTTAAAATGGGAAAAAAGCCAAACTTGTCATTGTCATAGGATAACTTGCCAAATTTTAGTGTCTACATTTTCATCCCTGTAAGTGTGAAATTGAAAATTGCATTCTTAAAAGGAAAACATACATCAGCATGCACACACACTTTGTCTTTTCTCAATAGTTGTTGTCCTTTATGGTGGTGTTGGCATGTTCCACGATGAATCCTACTAAACATAGTATAGTCAATTTCCATAGATAAAATTGAAATGCAACTCAAATGTTATTAATGCTTGTAACTTTGAAAAATTGATCTTGTATAGAGCAAAGTAAATATATGCAAAGAATGAAATGAATACACTTGTTCATTTTATGGAGGGAAAAGATCTCGTTCATATTATACTTGTTCCTAACTCTTTCCAAATTAGAAAATGGAATAGGAGATGGTGGTGAGCATGCATATACCAACAATCTAAATTAGAAGTATCAAAGAACCATGTTAGGAGGGAAGAGTATTGTATAGAGTATCTGTCATGCCGACAATTTTGACACATAAATACAACAATAATAAAACCAAAATAATTTTTTTGACATACATTGTTGTCTACATGACACCACATGAGATCATTTAGGATAACAAACAACACATGAGGCGTTTTCACAACCACAAACCCAAAATAACAAATTATGCACATCAAGGCCACATAGATAACATGAAAACAAATTATGCACATCAAGGCCACTTTCCCCGAATGACAAAGTACATACAGCGATCCAAAAACAATATACATTTATAGTTAGGCACCTTCCACAACACATTGTTTCCATGGTTATATATTTATTTCTATCATATTCTCATTATTTACCTTAATTGTTTAAAAATCACTTAAAATGTAGATCTTCATTCTTCTTTAAACTAGCTTGTTTTTTCTGTATTTTGTTTAACATTTTACATATAATGGTTCCACTTAGTTTTTCTCATTTCTATTTTCACATTTAATTCATATAGCCTGATTGTTAATGGGAGTATCTAAACACCCATGAGGTTGTTAGTACTCATTCTAGGGATTCGTTATAAGGGAGCATGCGTACATAGTTTTGTAATTTACCTTTGTTGTAATAAGGGGGATTCACATGAAATAAAAGGGAGTTTATTAGGTCAAGAGTGGACAGATTATATTTTCTTACCATAGTAACAATTACATACTAAGGTTACACTCTATTGGTTTTTAAGTTATTACAACTAACTAATTATTCTAGCTACTTAACCTAAATACTTATTCATTTATATCGTTCATGATACGCAAAAGAGGGTTTACATCGAGTCAGAAAAGACAAGTCTCAAAATCCCTTAGTTATAATTTTAATCATTTAACATTGATGTTTAAACCACGATGATGGGTATGGTGAATATGTTCATCCCTTAAGTATTGCAAGTTTCTCGTTTATTAGGTTGAACAATCGTTAATGAGGCCCCCCCTTTTTTAACAACCATCATAGTCATCTTAGTCATGTTGGCATCACTCAAGGTGTATGCAACATTTAACGATCATTCTAAAGTCTCATCTCATTTGATCATGTTCTTATAACCCTTGCGTTATTAAATTGACTTCATATTGAATTCCTTTTAGAACAACTAAGGTTCATATACTACCTGTCCTTTATTTAGTCACCAAGATTCTAAGGATTATGTCTCATATGTAACAATGTTTATATTACCCCTAGGCAATTTAAGTATTAAATGCATGTTACAAGGAGACATTAAATTATAATGTATACACCCTATTACCTTCTAGCCACGACCCTTCTCATTAGTCAGACATATATTAATGTATAATTTTCCCTAATTCACATGAGAGGTCTGCAATAGACTAATTTCATTAACACCCAAATGAATCCATACGAAACTAATAGGAAAAACTTAGGGAAACAAAATATCCTTACCTCGCATCCTTTGTGCAACCAAAGGTACTTCTTGCCAAGGTACCACTTCTATTTGTGAGGAGAATGAGGGCTTCAACTCAATAGTTTCATACATAGGTAACTTATGACGTCGATTCCACTCGTGGCATATAAATCTCTTTAACGAGATCATTTGAAGGTGAAATAACCCAATAATATTCATAAGGCTTTGGCTACTTGCTAGAGCACCAAGGAAAACACACACATTAAGGATAACTTTCTCAATACGGGACTAAAATTGTGGCACCTAGTGATGATTGTACTCACACCTAATGTGACAGGGTTCACATAACGTGACCCCTTCCTCATACGAACATACTTAGGTTATGGACATGGTCTTGCAAGGCTTGTGTCAAGTATAAACAAGGAAACAACTGGTAATAACCTTAAGTCTTTTTTAGCATGACAAGGGTCTTATAGGTCCAATTCATCGCTAGCAAGTAGGTGACACACACCATTAATAGTTTATTACTATTCACATGCACAAACACAGTTCCTAAGAGGAAACCCACATACTTAAGATAGTGCTTAACCATTACCGTTCCTACAGGTGGTTATACAACAATGTCGATATGTGTACATGTAGTTATTATAGCCTAAATTAGGAATCTTATTTCCCTTAAGCTAGGAGGTGCCATTATATATGAGGAGCTTGTACTACCCACCTTTTTCAATGCTCTCATTACGACTCATTGTATCAATACTATCATGATGACAGGGACATTATTACTTATTTTGCTATTTTTTGGTACATTATCATCATGACATGGTTTTTTGACAAGGACATTATTGCTTTGGTATATTGTTATGATATGACACTATACATGATATCATTATTTGCTATCACTAGGATGTTAACTCTTGTGAACATGTTATTTATGGGGCACTCAGTGCTACTTTTCATTGATATATTATATTCATTTAGATGATGTCATGGTTAGTTTTGATCTCAGCTATGTATTGTTATGGTATTCATATGGGATTCATGGTCGCTAATCCTTTTACTATGTAGATGGCTCTTTTTATGTTCTATCGTGTAGTAGGCGTGACTATCTATGGATGATTGATTTTACGCATATGATATTTTCTTATTTTGATTATCGTATTGGAAAGATATGAGGTTTTCCTTGAGTGTGTAGGTGACATGTATTTGATCATGGGAGAATGTAGGGTTCACGAAATGCATCCTAATTAGCACAAAAATCCCGTGAGGCCAAACCATTCCTTCTCTATCGATTTATGACACCTCATCATGTTGTGCATTGTTCATATATTATATTTGGTTTATCATGTGATGGTTGGCTTACCTCTTACCTCTTACCTTTATGATGTATGCCCATGTTGTATTATTCTAAGTGTGTACTTTTATCCTCCTTTGGCTAATGCTAACTTGGTGTTTTATGTCATCTTTGGTGGTCCTTGCCATCTTTTGTGGTATGTGATGATGTGTAATAGTTAGGAGGGAGTAGGCCACCTAATCATGGATTAGATGAGCCTAATTTCCCCTCCTAAATGTCACATTTTCCCAAACTCAGATTTGGGAAAAATGTGCCATTTAGGAAGGGTAAATGCAAATCAAATGACTTCATTTGCATTGAAAAGGGGCCCTAGCCCCCATACCTATGCTAGGGGGGTGTATTTTCAATGCAAATGAGGCCCACTAGCCCATTTTACCCCCTCCCACACACTCCAAAATTATGGATTTTTTATTTTGGGAATGTTTATTGAAATTTGAATCTTCTCATGATTATTTGAAGCTAATTTTGTTTTCCCCAAATTTAATTCTTCTGAGGTAATTTTGTTTGTATGTGGTTTAGGTGGTGTTAGTAAATGGATTTGCACACATGCAAATGACATGCAACAGTGTGGGAACGAAGTCCCTCCTCAATGAAGGTGAGGCTGCCTTTATTGAAAACCAAAACTGTATTTACATCTGTACATTCAAAATTGTATGTGGGGGGTGTTTTGGAACATCAATGGAAAGAAAAAGTGAATGAGGAAGATGGAATGGAATGAAGGAAAGGAGTGGAAAGGAATGAACTGAAAGAACATGCAAGAGTTAGGTAAAAACATAGCCTAATATTGCATGAAGAGGAAAGATGAATAACCAACACAAATAAAACGGAGTTTGAGTTAGCCAAATAAGAACGTGTAAAAGGTAACACACATGAGCAAGTAGATAATCAAAGCTTGATCACTGTGAACTAGAACAACCGATTAATAATGTTGACAATAAGATCAAAGACAATATTTGCATGCAATATTCAAACACTAACATCTAATGAACATACGAACATCAAATGCTATAAGAGACAATGAATGGGACACAAAGTTCATATTTCATTAACTCCAAAATGTCTTCTCAAAAGAACACAAAGTTTCTTTCTTTGAAGTAAAGCTTGCATACAAAAGTATTTTCTTCTCCTCTCTCAAAGTCACCTTTACAAATGAGTCCCTCACTTCCTTTTATAACCCAAAAGTTGGTTACAAAGTAGTTAGGATTTTATATGATCATTAAATAAGGCACTTAAGTGACCTTTGAATTTTTCAACCAACTTTATTAAAGACAACCAAAAATAGAAATTACTTAAATTATCCATAGTTTCCCGAAAGCAAATAACAACACCTTTTCCTAAAAAAAACCACTTTTTAAAATATTCAATAATAACCAGTGCCTTATCCATTGAAATGGGGTCCGCCATCTCAAGCGTATGAGAAATGGATTGTCCCACTTCGTTAGATACCAAGAAAATTATCCCCTTGAATCACCGATGAAATTAGGATCTACCGCTTTTGCCAGTTGAAAGGATCTAAACATTCCCAAAGTTTCAAACATTTTTTCTTCTTTTGGAGGTTCATTTGGTCGAAGAATAGCCTCACGAAATACCTGAAATTCAAGAATCCTACTTGGCATATCATTTAAATCAACAATTTTGGATTGAGTGTTCTCAAATAAGTTCTTTAATTTGATGCACCGCTCCATTGAAACTGACGAATTTTTTTTGGCAGGAGTGTACATGTCCTTAAAAAATTGTGAAAATTGCTCTTCCACTCGCTCTGATGAACACCTTTGATTATGCTCATTTACGAGGTTGCAAGGAATCTCAGCTATGAATTCTTGAATCAAGGAGAGTGAAGTGAAGGCTTCATTGCACATGCTCTCATAATGGATCATAGAATCCTCGAGAACTGTCTTCCTTGATTTGAGATGCAGACACCAAAGAAAACGTGTCCCTCGATGTTTGAATTCAAGAATTCCTTCAATGGCTAAAACTGAGGATTCCATACTTTTCATTTCCTGCAAAATGGGCAATATCTCATCCAAATTTGATATATTAGAAACAAAAGTTTCTTTGAAAGAAAGAATTGGATCAAGATACGTACTGACATCTTCATGAAGCTTAACTATGGTCTTGATCATCCCTTGGCCTAAAACGAGAATCTCTAAAAGCCAAGTTTTAGTGACATGGCCTAATGTGTTTATTTCTTTTGACAAATTGAGAGTTTCTTCATCAGGGGCAACCACTGCATTAGGTAATGGGAAAGTGGATGATATGGTATTTATCAAATGTTGAACATATTCCACCAATTGATTCTTTTCGGCCTTGAGCTGAGAGTTCTGAGACTTATATTTCTCAAGTCTATTTAGCACGATATCAATTGAATATCTATCCATCACCATGTCACTTTCTAAAGTAGACCTCCCAAGTCCAAGTCTGGAAACTTCATAATTAGTAGGTGTCATGGCATCACGCTCCTTATCAACTTGTGGGATGGCGAGATCTATAAATCTATTTCCATCATTATCCACCATTATTCGAGAAAGCAACTTAGGCTTCTTTGGAATGATGTCGTTTAAAAGTTTGAAAAGGGCATCAAAATCAATGTCAATTGCCTTGACAACCCTCTTCCTTTTCTTAACCTCGAAATCAACCCAGGAAGGAGTATCATACACTATTTCCGCATAAAAAATCCTACAGCTCAAATCAATATTCTCATTTTTCTCGACATCATGAGATCCTGTTTGAATCCTATCTACGACCTTGATTTGAGGAGAAACAACCTCAATATCCACCTCCTGATTATTCAGGAGATTTTGAGAAACCCCTTCATGAACTACATGCTCCGAAGTGTTTGATATTTGAACTACCTGCACCTGAGTGGATGCTTGTTCGAAGCATGGCTGAGGGTCGTTTGCCACGAGATTCTAAGCACTATTAACAATGTGGATAGAAGAATCTCTACTCGAGGTAGAAAATCCTGATACATGCTCTCTTCCTTCTTCTAGGTTAGGATCTTTAGATTTTTCTCCTTGTGACACGTTACTTGGCGAAGTGGATTTTGGCAACCACTCCTTTCTTGCTTGTTATGTATGATTGGATGGTATAGAGGTTGATCGAGAAGAGGCTTTAGTTGAATGAAGGCCTCCT
Organism: Taxus chinensis; assembly: GCA_019776745.2. Classification (NCBI taxonomy): domain Eukaryota; kingdom Viridiplantae; phylum Streptophyta; class Pinopsida; order Cupressales; family Taxaceae; genus Taxus; species Taxus chinensis. The sequence continues at coordinate 277,653,643 of CM034151.1, read as the reverse complement.
CGTGTTGGCATTTTTTGTGATCCTGAAGCATGACATTGAATTGATTGTAACTTGGCAAGTTCTTTGTCATACCAAGATATGCTTCTTTCAAGAATCAATTGATTCTTGCTATCAAGAGAAAATTCATCTCTTTGGTCCAGTCAATTCAGGGCAACGGGGTAAAAGCAACTGCATCATATGAGGGATCAATGACATCTTCATCATCATTTATGAATGAATCAGGAGGGTTCTTGATGCAGAAGGCCTTGATCTGAGCAAGTGTTAGGTGAGAAAACTCTTGTCTTCTTACCTCATGTTCGTCCAAACAGGCAGCCCAAAAATATTCCATGGTAGGGTTATGTTGATACTTTGCTCCAAGCATCTTCTCCATATATCCATTGATATCAAACTATGCTCTCTTCACATATGGATGGATTGTAATGAGAGTGAACTCTTTTTCCATGATTTGTGCACTGAAAAGATTTGGACATTGGTATTCCCCGATTTGGATTGGGAAATGAATTCTTGAATGGTGCTTGTCACTGAGAAGATAGTGAACTTGGAATAGTTGTCGCACATGTTCCATTAATGCCCATCTGTCACTGATGTACTTAGGAAGCTTCCACGGAGTACTAGCAAAGCCACTCATGCGAATGTAGGAAAAGGATGAAAATTGAATAAACCATGTTCCCCATTGGGAAATGACACTCATGGCTTCTTTAGAAAATCTTTCCTCTGTATTCCAATTCAGGTTCCAAATCACACGGAAGGTGAATGCATCGTTGACTCTTCTAAAATGGTGAGAGCTATTTTTGAAACTGAGTTGCGGGTAATAATGAAAAACACTATTTGACGGCCCTAGTACTCCTCTCGTTTCAAGTCCCAAAAATAGCTTTCTTCTTGCTACTGCATAGTCAAATACGATGTCATGTAGAAGCATCCAGTCATCTTAACTTTTATCAATTATTTGTGAAGGGTGTTACTGATGGTGGTGGCCCAATCCACAAATTCTTTCTTGGCAAGGATGATACAGATAAACTGATACACCCATGGGTGGAAAATCCTAGCAGAGGGTAAACTGAAAACTCAACTTAGGAGAGTAATCATGTCCCCGATTTCTTCCACGAACTCAAATCGGTACAGTTCTTTGAGAAGCTTATCAATTTGAGGCCTCTTGGTCACTAACCAGTTGTTATTAACCATCTTGCTCCATCTCAGGGGTTCCTCGTCCCAAAATTCTTGCGCTAACTGGCGAGTGATATTTCTCAGGAAAGTTAGGTATGCCGAGCAATTCCTCAATGTGCTCTGGTGTGATTAAGAGGAAAGACTCGTGATTATCTTTAAAAATTCCTCGTCTCTCAGGATCATAGTGCTCAACACAAGCAATAACCAACTTTGAACATTGCACTGAGACAGGTAATGTTGTTGCTTGAGGTAGACCACTATTGTAAAGCCTATCCAAGAATATGGTTTTGCCTTTAGTTTTCACCCGTTCATAGAATTGTTGCACATTGATGTGACCCAGATTTGTATCAGTTATATAGTCGTATGCTGATTTGATAGAACTGGGAGGAATGATTCCTTGGAATTCATACTTGAGTGCGGACTTATTCGATTTCTCCACTAGCTTCCTTGATCTTCCTACGGATTTGTTAGATTTCTCGACCATTATGAATTTTGCAGAAGAATGACTCAGGCACATAAAACAATGCAAGCGAGGTTGGGTCTCAGTCTCTGAAACCCCGTCAATGCAAGAAAAATGTGACTCGCTTTAATTTTATTTTTATTATTATTATTTTAAAAATAATAATAATAATATGTCCTGTTACACTTTTTTTTTAAATACAAATATATTGAGACTAAGCTTGAGTTCCCAATCTGGTGATACAACGATAAATATATTTTAAATTAAAATCTCTCGATTTTATTTAATTTGACAGAGCAAATTCTCCTTGGTATGCGTGAAAAAATGTATTTTCAATATTTTATTCCTAGGTGAATGTATAGAGACTTCTTTGTTCGTTGTTATTCTTTTCTAATGTGTTTTCTCTGACATGGATAATGTTCTTCCTGAAAGAGGCGTGGGAATGGAGAAGCTTCTCTTCCTTTGGCTACATGGAGATCTTGTTTTTGTTGTCCTCCTCCTTACAAAGGTGTGGGAATATTGTTCTTTTCTATTTTTTGTTTAAAACTTTATTCCCTCCTCTCCCACGTGGCCTATTTTCTTCCTCTCTAGGCGTCTAAAACTATTCTTTTCTTGGGCTTTGACTGCATGAAGATCTTCTCATAAAACCAAAATAAAGAACTTTTCTTTGACCTGCATGGATAGACCTGGTGGGTGCATGGGAAAGCTGCATGAGCTCTTAAGCTGTTCCTTTCTCCAATGCGTGATGTTTTTCTATTCCCTTTGGCTGTGTGTGGACAGACTTTGAAGAATGCGTGGAATCTTCCTTTCTATTTTAGACTGTCCTCTGGCTATGTGGGAACTTGTTAGGATTGTTCTCCTTAAACAAATGCCTGGGCTGTCTTTTTTTTCCCCCACATGGCCTGTTGGATTTTAGCATGCGTGGAAAATGGTGTTTATTTCTTTTCTTATTACCTATTGTTTTCCCTCTACCAATGCATGGGGAATTTTTGTCTTCTTTGTTATTTTGGACTGATCTAGTCTTTGTTTGGACTATACCTGTTGTTTCTCCTTCAAAAAGGTGTTGAAACTCAGTGCTTTCTTCCTTTTTGTTGTCTTTCTCTCTCCTTGGCCAATGCGTGGGATCTGCAAACTGTAACTGCCTCTTTCTCCTATGCGTGGAAAGCTTATATTTGTTGTCCCATTGGTTGTGTTCTCTCTTTTTTGCATAAAACTTTCTATGACTGTCCTCTTGTATTTCTCCTTCACAATGGCGTTCGCAGTATTGTGGAATGTGATAAAAATATTACGTTCTTTAGAAGAAGTGAGAAGCAATTTTAGAAAGCTTCGTACGACTCTTTCCACAAAGTTCGTTGGAGGAATTTATGAGGGTCAAATCGACTTCCCCTCTTTCTGGGTAGTGGAATTAATTGCCCAGGGGAAATGGGGAAAGCAACGGCCAATTGCCAACGAGAATGGCAAAGTGGGCTGGCAATCTCCGTTCAATTTCCCCATGTGGGAAATCGGGAGATTTCTTTCCCGTTTGCCAATTTATTAATTTGGCGATTGGGGGAAGAAATCCCATGAGCGGGAATTTAAAACAATTTTTCTAAGAAAGGGGAAATCCGAGCCCGAGAAGCCAATTTGGCATTCTCGGCAATGGGAAGCAGAAGCTTATTTTTCCCCGGCAATTAAAATAAAAAATTGTCGAACGAATTTTAATTAATATTTATTTAATTAAATACTCCAAAATTATTAAAAATTAATTTTATCAAATAAAGAGTAATTAATTAATTAAATATTAATTAATTAATTTTAACGCAATTTAATGCCTGGCGGGAGGAGTTCTCGCACGAAAAGGATGAAACGAAGACCGAAACGATCACAAAAATGAGATGGTCTTGATAAAAGTGACAAACCACGCAAAGTAACAAATTTGGAAAATTTTCAAAATTTCCATTTTTATTTTATTTTTTAAAAATTTTATGCAGTCAAAATTGGCTGATAACAGGTGGAGGGTGACATTTTTCACCCTCACATTGCTTGGCATGGGTGGCATTCTTTCCTTATTAACCCCCTTATGTCCTTACTAAAGGGGTTCTTTTTTTGAAAAAAATTGGTGGGGGAAGAGCTTGGATCTTGAAACAAGCATTTGGATTTCTTGGTGAACTTTTTGGTTGGATTGTGCTTGAGTGCAAGGTAGGATCTTACACCCCCTTTGTTTCCTTTTTGAAATTATTCTTTGAAATTGTGTTATAAGTTTACTTATACAAATGAATGAGAAAGGAATATTTGTTTATCTTATTTTTTTGTTCCACCCACCCTTGAGAGGTGTGGTATTTGGAGATGGATGGGAAGAGGGAGGAATTTCCTCCTTTGCATTTTTATATGTTTGTTTAACAAGCTTAAGAGAGTTTCTTTATTTTATTTTTTACTCCCACATTTGTCTTGCAGGTACAAATGCATTTCCATTTGGTTTGGAAATCCATCCCTACTCTCAATGAAGGAAATCATGTGTTTTTAAAGCCTTCGTGCGGGAGATAATGGAGAGATAAGGGGAGTGATTGTGGAGTGATAAGGGGTGTTGAATATATGGAGAGATTAGGTGGAATAATTTTTTGGTTGCATGGAGATTTTGACTGTGAAAAAAAGGGATTTTCATCCCCCTCTTCCTTATATTTAAAGCATAGTGCTAGCTATTTTCTTAGGTGAATATGTGCTTGATGTGATAAAATAAGTCTTGAATGTTGATTGTTGCATCTGAATTCTCCTTATGTGCTAGTTGGATGTGTTGTTTCTTTCCCATGGGCTTGGGGGAGGCTAACATGTCATCTTGATCTTCTTGGTGGCATTTAATGATGCCAAATGGCCGGGTGTTCAACTAGACTCACTCTCTTGTGATTTTGGAGGTATTATCTTGTTGTTTTGGAGTTGGATGGAACCTATTTTGGAAGTTGCAAAGTTGCAGATCTAAAGTATATTTTTACTATGTTTTGAGCCAAAAATTTGGCAGGTTGTCTCCTTTGTAGAGGAGGGCTTTCGTACTTGAATTTTACTTTGTTTCTTAATTATGAAGTGAGTATACAAATGTACTTTGGAAGAATTAGTTATTTTATTTGAAGGATTGGAATCATGCCTTAAAATACTAATGTTGTAATTATAAAATTTACTCAATTTGTTGGTTATACAATACTTTTTATTTATTTTCTGAGTTATGTATTCTTCCCTTGGAATGAGGAACTTAACTTAGAAAGGAAAGAATTGTTTAAATGTATGAAAAATATATCATTTGTCGCAGTTTTGTTGTTATTGCCTTTGCACGTGGAAAAAATATAATAATAAGGTTACTGTTGGAATGTTTAATAAATCTTCCAAGTTTATGAAAATTTTCTCTTGTTGTGAATTTTAATTCTTACACTTCTATTGCAAGTCTGATTTTAAAATCAGCAAGATATAATTGTTTATAAATATAGAAATAATATCTCTTGTTGTATCTTTATTTGTTGTAAATTTATTTCAAATAAATTATCTCTTCTATTCAAATTTATGCTTGCTTTAAATAGTATTGACTGTGCCATTCAAGTAAATGATTTTGAAGATGTACACACACACACACAATTGATTTAGTATAATGCCTTGTATTGTGCAAGATAGAAAAACATAATATGAAATTTGGTATTCAAATAAATTCAAAAATTTACTATCACTGAAATGAACACAAAAAATATATACATATATTTTCTATCTCCAAAATATATCCCAAAAATAAAAAATAAATAAATTAGATTGAAATGAATTTTACCTAGCCGTGGTTTTGGTGGAGTAGTTTTTTTAAAAAAGAAAGAGATATATTATGTGAGGGAGGTGGGACGGCTGTCCCACCCATCCCCACACTAGCAAACCCTCCCCTTTTTCCTCTTGCTTGGCCCTAGGCCGCCACCATATAAAGGCCTTTTGGCCATATTTTTGCATAGTCACCCTTGTCTCGAGCTCTCCCTTTCAGTGTGGACAACGCCATATATATGTATATATATTTTTATGAGGTGATATGTATTCATATACATATGAGAAAAATGTATCTTCTAATCGTTGTAATATAAATAATAATAAAAACTTCTCAAAATTTGTTTGGGTATGGGATTTTAAATATAAAAAATAATAACTCCTTATACAAATACAAATTTCTGAGATTTGTCATGGAAGAATGAATGAAAAAATTGTTCTCGTAACCTTTCTTGCTTGTGCTCTTTTCTTGAGTTCTTCCTTCTTGCAAAAAAAAAAAAAAAAGGAGACAAAAGAATGGAGATACCCCAATGGTGAAAAAGAGGAATTAAAATAAAACTTAGGTTTTACTAATATATCCCACTTTTGCTTTTAGGGCAAACTTAATTATATGGTGGAGATTTAATGATCCTATGACTTTGATTAAGTGTGCACAACTTAAGGGATATGGGTGTTTTACTTTATTATGATGTTTTTTATAAGGTTGTTTTAATTAAGTGACTTTAGAATATTTACGGGTTTAATATGATGGGTAAAGTAAATTTAAATAGATAAATTTATTTAATTAATTTAGCTTAGGTTATGGGATCCCCTTATGGGATATTTATATTAAATTAAATCTTTTTCTTTATTTTTTGCTTATCCCTATTCGAGGGTATGGGCCCATTTTGAAGAGAAAATGAGACCCATGACCATCATGGTTAAATATGGCACTTCCGCAAACCCTTAAACGTTTCAATATATATATATATATATATATATATATATATATATATATATATATATATATATATATATATATATATATATATATATATATAACTCGCCAAACTTTAATTGCTTAAACTCGCCAACCTTCCCACACAACAAATTATATCGCAAGTGGAGCTTTACCATACCACAGTTGATGATTAACTATTGTCGACATTTTCTTCTTATATAATTATAAATAGTTTTTCTTGTGGACACGACACCAACTTCTTATTCCCTCATACCGTTATTAGAACATTGTTTAACGATGCAAAAATTGTTATAATCCTCCGAGTTGTTTGCGGATGTGGATTGGTTTCGCTTCATCGTATTTTGTGACTTAGTCGCATTACCTTCGTAATGAGCAATCTTAACCATCATATAATTATTTACTTTAAAAAAATTACCACTTTATTATTTTTCCCATCTTCGATCGAGATATTTGGTTGTCTTTTAACGTGTTTTGGAACTCGCATTAAGTGAGACGTGACATTTGGTAATAGAGCGAATGTTAAGACACTTGAACATCTAGGATAAAAAAATGTTCGGATTGTTGTATTTGTCTATGTGGGGGTCATGTCTATCCCAGTTGTTGGAAAATGTGAATTCATTGTGATATTCCTATGAACTTCTTGGGAGTTGGGAAGTAGGTTCCTTGCGAAGTTTGTTAGTTAATGGCTTCCTAGCTCATAGTTATGGTTTGATGATGGTGTTGACCCTGTAGAGACCCTCCCACATCTGGTTTGTATTTTTTGTTTGGATAAACTCTCGGGAATTAGTGTTATGGGTAACAATTAGTGACCATATGGATGAGGTTCGGAGATTGATGAGTGTTTTGAGTTTCCTCTTTCGTCAATGGTTAGGCCAGTTGGGTATGGTTTGGTAGTAGCTACATACACTGGTAATTTTTGATACCTTGAGGACTTATTTCCCCATTGTAATGAAATTACTAGTATAATTCAGATTATGAGCAGTAATATAACACCAAATAACACAATATTTCAGAATAATGATCTCAATATGCAATTGTAATAGCTTTGCCACTTTTAGGGGGCAACCTCCAAACCATATAATAAGACTAAAATGCTCAAATGATAATCAACTACTACCTACAATCCTCTATATATACTATTCATATGTTATGGCCATCACCCAGGCCAACCTATTAAGCATGAGAAAGTATAAATGATATAATAAAATGATATGGTAAGCCACAAGTCGGCTACTCATATCCTAATACAAGCAATAGGTTAAGGGTGTAACATACCCTTCCCCTTCAAACCAACGTTGTCCTCAACATTGAATAATCCTGGATGTTGCTACAGAAAACCTTCATCCTCCTAGGTGGCATCTTCTATGCTCAGATTCTTCCACTTGATCAGATACTCCTTAATGTCTCTGGTTCTTAGCCTCTTAGTACGTGTTTGTAGAATCTTCTCTGGCTCCAAAATTATTCTTCCTTCCTTGTCAAGTTCTGGTAACTCTATCTGGGCTTCAAATTTATGTCCAATAACCTTCTTCAAGCATGAAACATGGAATATTGGGTGTATGTGTGAAGATGGAGGCAACTCTAGTTTATAAGCAACACTTCCGATTTTCTGTAGAACCTAATAAGGGCCATAGTATTTAGGAGCAAGTTTGTTGTCCTTTTTCTATTGCTTTAGAGACATCTGTTTGTAAGGTTGGAGACGTACAAAAACCCAATCACCAATTTCAAAATGTCTTTCACTACGATGTTGATCTGCTTGTTGTTTCATCATGTTTTGTGCTAATGCTAAATTATCCTTCAAACAAGCCAAAACCTATTGTTGACGTTGAATGTGTTCCTCAACATCTCTGACCTTAGTTTGCACCCTTAAGGAGGAAGTGATAGAAGGTGGATGGTAACCATATAATGCTAAAAATGGGGTCATTTGAGAAGAGGTATGAAAAGATGTGTTATTCCACCATTCTGCAAGTGGTAGCCATTTAATCCATCTTTCCTGCTTATCTGATACAAAACAACGTAGATACCCATCTAAGCATTTGTTGACCACTTCTGTTTTCCCATCAGTTTGAGGATGATAAGATGAACTGTGAGCTAGCTGAGTACCCAAACATGAAAATAATTCCGTCCAAAAATTAATTTTGAAAATAGGATCACGATCACTTACAATTATCTTTGGGGTTCCATGTAGCCTTTGAACTGTCTCCAAAAAAATAGTTGCGACTGTACTAGCTACAAATGGATGTGATAGGGCACAAAAATGGGCATATTTTGTGAGCCTATCCACAATCACGAAAATAACATTCTTACCCTCTGAACAAGGCAATCTGGTGATGAAATCCATGGAGACCTCCTCCCATCTTTGGCTAGGAATTGGTAAGGGTTGCAATAGACCTGGTGTCTTAATTGTTTCCCCTTTGTTCTTTTGGCACACTAAACACTCTGATACAAACTTTTGTACATCCCCCTTGATTCCTTCCCAAAATAATTCTCTTTTTATTCTATGATATGTCTTCAAAAACCCATAGTGTCCTCCAATAGGCTAGGCATGTAGCTCTGCAAGAACCTTATGCTTCAACTCAGAATCTTTACTCAAGTATAACTTGTCCTTGTACCATAGGGCATTACCTTTCCACTCAAATTTAGATGTCATAGATCCTTGCTTGATATTCTGCATTAGAGATTGTGTATCCTTGTCTTGATCCCATTCCAATCTTGCTTCATCCACCCATTCGTCCGTCAACATGGACATTCCACATAGTAAGGCATCTACGGATGTATCCCTTCTGGACAATACATCAACTATTACATTTTCTTTACCCTTTTTGTATATGATTTCAAAATCATAACCCAAGATTTTTGTTACCCACTTTTGTTGTTCCTCAGATGATAACCTTTGCTCCAAAAAGTATTTGAGACTATCATGATCAGTTTTTACCTTGAAGTGTCTACCCATGAGATATGGCCTCCATTGCTTGACCGCATGGAGAATAGCCATCATTTTTTTCTCATAGACCGGTTTGAGTAGATATTTTCCTTTGAATTGGCGACTCTCAAATGCAATTGATCTTCCTTCTTGCATTAGAACTGCTCCCAATCCTGATCCTGAAGCGTCACATTCAACAATGAAGGTTTTTGAGAAGTTGGGAGTAGCCAAAAATGGGGTGCTGCACAAGGCTTCCTTCAGCTGCTCAAAGGATTTAGTGGCTAAGTCTCTCCAATGGAAGGCATCCTTCTTTAGCAATGCAGTGAGTGGGGTTTCTATTCTACCATATCCCCGCACAAATATTCTATAGTACCCCTGTTAGTCCTAGGAACCCACGAAATTTTTTGAGAGTTTTGGGTCTTGGCCATTCCACCATAGCTTTGATCTTCTGAGGATCAACTTTGATGCCTTCATGGGATACAATGTGACCCAAGTACTCTACCTCTTGTACACCAAAAGAACATTTAGATGGCTTTGCATAGAGAGTATGTTTCTCCAAAACTTCCAACACTTTATTTACATGTTGTAAGTGTTCTTCCCATGTCTTATTGTAAATTAATATGTCATCAAAGAAATCTATTACAAATTTTCTTTAAAATGGCTTGAAAACAGTGTTCATCAAGTTTTGAAAGGTTGAAGACGCATTTGTAAGACCAAAAGGCATTACCAAAAACTCATAATGGCCCTCATGAGTCCTGAAAGCTATTTTATGAACATCTTCCTCTTTTATTCTAATTTGATGGCACCCCGAACGAAGATCTAATTTTGTGAAATAAATAGCACCATGCAATTCATCAAGTAAATCATCAATTACTGGAATAGGAAACTTATCTTTGATGGTATACTTGTTGAGTTCTCGGTAATCTGGACACATCCTCCATGTTTCATCCTTCTTGCGTACCATGACCACTGGGGAAGAATAGGCACTCTGACTAGGCCTGATGATACCTACCTTCAACATTTCCTGAACCATTTTCTTGTTCTCACTTTTCTGGGAATATGGGTATCTGTATGGTCTGATGTTAGGTGTTTGGCTCACTGGAATCAACTAAATGGCATGATCATTATCCCTAACTAATGGTAGTCCCTTTAGAATTGCATAAAAAACAGATGAGTGAGAATCAACAATCTTCTGAAGATCGGGTGGCAATGAAGACTCTGTATTTTTTACTTCTATGGAAAATAATTTTGCTATAAATCCATCTACTCCTTTTCTGAGAACTTTCTGCATCTGATGAGATCTAATAATCTATGGAGACTTAGCTACCATCTAATTCAATTGTATTTTCCTTCCATCTGAATGAAATCGCATGAACAATTCTTGGAAATTCATCTCTATAGTACCTAAGGTTGTGAGCCATTGGACACCCAAAACAATATCTGCCCCTCCCATAGAAATAGCAAACATAGGTGAGTCTAACATGTAGTCTCCCATGGAAATCTTGATACTATGGCATTTTCCTGTGCACTTGACTGTCCCACCATCCGCAATCATAACTTGCATTTATGGAGGTGGGTAAATAAAATAATTGAGACGGGTAGCTAACTTACTATTAATGAAGTTATGAGTACTCCCCGAGTCAATCAACATTGTCACCTTCTATTTTTTGAGATAGCCAATAACCTTGAGTGTTTGAGGAGTACTAATACCTAACAATGCATGACAAGAAATTGTAGGTTGGTGATCCTCTACTTCCTCTTCTACTGGTTCCTCAACTTCTCCTATAATTTCAGCATCCTCATCATCCTCATTACCTCCATCAATATAGAACAACTTCTTAGCACATTTTTGTCCCAGTCCATATTTGCTATCACAGTTAAAGCATAATCCTTTTGCTCTCTTTTCTTCCATTTGTTGAGGAGTCAGTCTAATTGGCCTAGAAAATGAAGGGGAAGAGATACTACGGTCTTTGGTGTTAATGAAAGGCATCCTCCTACTACAAAGAAATTTTTCCTCTACTCGACGTGCCATGATTATAGAATCAGAAAGCTTGAGTGGATTAAACATACGTACCTCATGCTCGATGTGGTCCTTAAGACCCCCAAGAAATAGGTCATCCAGATTCTCTTCTGGTATATTCTCCACTCTTAAGGATAGGTTCTAGAATTGATGCACATAATCTTTGACTGATCCTATTTGTCGTAACTTTTCTAATTGATTAAAGTAGTTCTCTGAAACACTGGAACTATAGTGTAATTGCAACTCCTAGGTAAAAACTGTCCAAGTGACATCAAGACCATTCTTCTGCCTCTGAGCACATAAGCATCGATACCAAACGAATCAGTCTGGTTCAAGATAAAGGGATGTGAAAATCACCTTTTGTCCTGATGGTGTTTGATGTAGCTCAAAGAAGTTATCCATTTGATTTATCCAATTCAGGGGATCTTTACCATCAAATTTGTGCATATCCACTTTTAACATCATGTTCTGTGGTTGCGAATAAGTTGGATTCTGATTAGGCTGGAAAAGTGGTCCAACATGGTTATTTTGTCCATGATTTTGAAATGAAGATCCCCCTTGGTTGATATGGGATGGATTTGGGCCATACTGTTTACCCTTTACATGTTTCATGATATCATCCAACCAATGATTGATTTGGGCTATGTCTCCTTTAGAGGCCATCTCAGATTGTACATTTCGCAGCTCATACTCAAGTTGGCTCACCTTATGATCAACTAAAGTAAACCCTAGTGTTGAGGAATATGTATTTACCCCTTCTAAATCCATCTCTTCAATCACTATCTCATCTTTATCTGGGGTTTTACCTGGAGTAACCGGATTCTTTTTTGCTCTTGTGGAAGGCCCCGCCATGATATCAAACCTTAGGGTTTAGGTTTTAGATACAAATTATGTGGAACAAGAAAAAACACAGAGAGGATACTAAAACTATTTTTTTTAGAGCTTTCCGAAAATGTAAAGAACTTGAAAAAATTCCACAATTTGCACCCTAGGGAGTGATTTTATGAAAAACCATAAATTTGTAATAACTTGTGAAAAACAAATCAAAAAAGTCTAAAATTTTCAGACAACCTTACTTGAAATGTTTCACAACTCTGGTAAAAATATATCCTACTAATTCACTTTGTTTCAAAATATAATTCCGAAACAAAATATTAGGGTTTTTACTCTAATTTTGGCCGAGATCACAGCTCTAATACCACTTGTAATGAAATTACTAGTATAATTCAGATTATGAGCAGCAATATAACACCAAATAACACAATATTTCAGAATAATGATCTCAATATGCAATTGTAATAGCTTCGCCACTTCAAGGGGGCAACCTCCAAACCATATAATAAGACTCAAATGCTCAAATGATAATCAGCTACTACCTACAATCCTCTATATATACTATTCATATGTTATGGCCATCACCTAAGCTGGCCTATTAAGCATGAGAAATTATAAATGATATAATAAAATGATATGGTAAGCCACAAGTCGGCTACTCATATCCTAATACAAGCAATAGGTTAAGGGCGTAGCACCCATGGGAGAGTAGATATCATGACTAGATGTCTTATTGGATCTAGTATTATTTTGTATTTTTCTGAGTTGTGCACTCAAGACTCAATGTTTATGACCCCTACCATCGACCCACGAAAGGTTGCGAAGTAAATGTGATACAAATATTTTCATATGTGTTATATTTGTAACTTGAATTCTATTTTCAGGACCAACATTTTATTTAATTGATTTATTAAGAAGCTTTGAGGCTCTTCTTGTTATTTTTGTTTTATTACGAGATTTTTAGGGATTGAAATGTAGTTACTTAGCCATTTCTTTTGACTAATGATATTTCTTGGATTTTATCCATGTTTGGTGACTCAGAGCTTATTTGTCTTTAAGGCCACTTGGCTAAATGTCACCAAGAATGTTACATGGTTTTGCTTGTTTGTTGGTGAAATGGTTCTATCTTGTTAGTATTGTGTTCTCATGTCATACAGGGGTACACCCAAGGTGTCTTGATTGCTTACTTAGGGGATTTAAGTCACACTCTTGGTTTTTGGGTGACGGGGCTTTGTGTGTCTAGGACCATGTAGTATAAAGGAACGATAACGAGATCATACCAAGCTAAGAACACATATGTTAATCAAACACCGCGATCAATAAGATGAAAGTGATTCGCTAGAATAACTTTACATAAACCTTTGCAAACAAATGAGCAACAATATCATATATTATTATGGAACTCAATGAAATACAATGAGAATGGGCCTTGCTTATATAGGAAAGGAATAACAATCTAAGAACCAGTCAAGGTCCTACATCAAGCCATAAATCAAGGAAATAAATAGTCATCAAAGAACTAGTTAAGTCCATAGATTTAGGAGAGAACTAGACATCAAGGATCTAGTCAATACCATAGATAAAGGAAATAACTATACCTAACAACTAGATAATATCCCCTTAATATCTAAATAAATAAAAAGAAATATGCACACACATAAGTGGGTGATGATAAATACAATAAAGGTAAATAAAGTACCTAGGTGAACATGAGCTAAGGTAAATACCTACTCTAACACCCCCCCTCAAGTGAAGCTAGGGGCCAAAATAAAAGTGGCATGTCCACATTATGAGTCTCAAAAACTAGGCCTGATGAAGTACTCATGTACAATATATCCATGAAGAAATCTCAAACCAAAAGAAGGAAAGAATCTTGCTAAAAGAAAGAGAAAGAAGAAGAAGAATAAGGAAGATGTTATCACGAACACACCCCAAGAAAAAATTCTGAAACCCCAAGCATGCCACACAACTCAAGGTAGTGAGGTGATGCAAAAGGCTTCATAAATATGTCTGCAACCTACTTCTGAGTCAGAATGGAATCCAAGCAAAAAACTCCATCCTAAATGTGCTGACAAATTAAGTGGATGTGTATCTCAATATGCTTGGTCTGTTGGTGCTCAATTAGGTTGCGATAAATGTGAATTACACTTTAGTTGTCACAACAAAGTACATTCGGTGAATCTTGTGGGAATCTAAACTCTGTCAAAGCTAAAGAATCTGCTGACTCACTGTAACTACTGCCTTGTATTCCTCTGAAGATGAAAGTGCAATAGCCTGTTGCTTTTTACACGCCCAAGCAACTGGAGAAGAACCGAGACAAAAAAGATAGCCATAAGTGGAACACCTATCATCAATAAAAACTTCCCAATCTAAATTTGTATACCTAACCAACTGAGTAGAACCCCTAGTGTAGTGTAGGCCAAAGTGAGAAGTGTCATGGAAATAGCGTAAAATAATTTTAGCAGCCTGTCAGTGACTACTATGAGGAGAATGTGCAAACAACGATACAAGCCCTACTGCAAATGAAATATTAGGGTGAGTATGGGTCAAGTACATGAGACTTCCAACCAACTGTCTATACAAAGTAGGATCACAAAGTGGAGTGGTACATGTGGAAGTAAGAGTAACCCCAGACTGAAAAGGAGATGGACTTGGCTTTTAAATTAACCATATAAAAGCGCCAAAGAAGATCATGGGTGTACTTTTGCTGACTCGAATGAATCCCTGAATCTGTCTGAAAAAATCTGCAAACAAAGGAAATAATGCAATAACCCAAGATTTGTCATGTAAAACTGTGTAGAAAGAGCCCTCTAAATAGTCTGAATGTGGGAAGAAGAGCTTCCAGTAAGTAACATATCATCAACATATAAGACAAGTATCACAATATCCTCATTAACATGTTAGAGATACACTGTATGATTGGAGTGGCAATGAACAAAACTAGTGGATAGAAGAAAAGAATTTGTCTTCTCGTACCAATCCTGAGGGGCTTGTTTGAGACTGTAGAGATACCTTTGGAGCTTACAAAGAAGATAAGAATCTAGAACAAATCTAGTTAGTTGCTCCATGTATATTTTCTCTTGTAAATCTCCATGTAAAAAGGCACTTTTCATGTCCATTTGGTATACGATCCACCCATGTGATGCAACAATAACAAGTACAAGGCGTACATAATCCATCTTGGCAACGAGTGCAAAATTCTCAGAGTAATCAATACCTTCAACTTGTGAAAAACCCTTTGCAATAAGATGAGCCTTATACTTATCAATGGACCCATCAGTTGCACATTTGGTTTGGTATACCCACTTACACCTAACCATATTTTTTCCTTTAGGAAGAGATACCAAATTCCAAGTATGATTCTTCATCAAAGAAGAATACTCAACTGTCATCGCATCTTCCCACTCATATATCCCATGAGCCTTTGAAAAAGAATTTGGATCCACAGAAACTACTTGACACAAAAGTCCATAACCTATAGAATGTGTGTGATGATTCCTAGTGGGTGGAAGATCCTATATGAAGGTGTTTCCTCAAAAATTGTACTACGATCCCACTTAGGCATAGTGACAACATCAGTGGGAATAGGATTGTCAGTGAAATCTATAACCTCCTCATTTACCTCCTCAAAGAAAGGATCCTCAATACAAGATGAATAAGAAGGAGGCATGGAAGAAGATGAAGAATCATGAGGAGTGAAGTGATCATCAAACTGAACATGTATTCAAAAAATAATATCATGAGTATCAGAATCTAGAATTCAATAAGCTCTCATGTCCTCACAATACCCTACAAAGATCAAGGGTATTCTCTTCTTCTCCAAAGCTTTCATTTTCTTCTTTGGAACAAAGGCCCAAGCATGGCTCCCAAAGACTCAAAAAAATGAGACATTTGGCTTAGTGTTGGACCAAGCTTCCGCTAGAGTCAAATGCTCAAGTGTTTTATATGGTGTGCGATTCTGAATGTAGTTAGCACAATTAACTACTTTTACTCAGTAGATAGGAGGTAAATCTCTAGAATGCATCATACAGCTAGCCATTTACTTTAAAGTTATATTCTTTTGTTCTACTAAGACATTTTGTTGTAGAGTATGAGGGAAAAAATGTTGGTGAATAATGCCTTGAGTTGCCAAAAAATCAGAAAAATCATTGTTGAAGTACTCACCCCCATTATCAGTTTAAAGGTTCTTTATGGAACTAGAATATTGTTTCTCAACCAAAGCCTTGAAGACTTTGAAGTGTGAAAAAACATCACTTTTGTACTTGAGAAAATAAACCCAAGTATGCTTCGAGAAATTATCAATAAAGGTAAGTGAATACTTAGCTCCATTGAAAGAGGGAGTAGGAAAAACCATCAAGTCACTATGCACAAGCTCAAGTGGTGAAGAAACTCTCTTGGAAAAATTCTTAGGAAATGGATCTTGGTGTTGTTTCCCTAATGCACATCCAGAGCAATCTCCCTCAAGACAAGAAACTCTAGGAATACCATCAACCATACTGTGAGTGCTCAACTCCTTTAAATATCTGTAATTGAGATGTCTAAATCTTTCATGTCAAAGCTTACTCTCTGAATCTGCATGAGAAACCAATCATGTCCCTATAGAGGAAGTGTCATCAAAACCATCAAAGTGATATAGTCTAGAAGTATGATCAACAATACCTTGAGCAACAAGTGAATGAGGCTCCAACAAAGTTCATACTTTTGCCCCATGTGGTGTAAAATTCATTGTTTTCCCCTTGACCAGGATGACAAATTTGATATACATAAAGCAAATTTGTAGTGATGTTAGGAACATATAGTGCATTTTGGATACTGCCACCATCAAGTTGTATATCACCTTTTCCTTTAATAGAAAGATATGAAGAATCTCCAACCTCAATTTTGGAAGTATAACTCAAACCTAGAGAAATAAAAGACTCCTTGGAAGAAGTCATATGATGAGAAGCACCAGAATCTATAACCCAACTATCTGCAAGTGGCGACTAAGATCTCCCAACAACATTAAGTACTTTGTCATGCTGATTAGAAGGAGGTGGAGTGGAGATAGAAATTTTGTGTTTCTTGATTGCATCCTCTAAGGATTGCATTCACTTATAACACCTATGTTCTTCATGACCACTACCCCCACAAAAAGAGCATGAAAGGCTAAACTTATTCTTGGATTTAGAAGACTCCTTGGGTTTAGAGTTGTTTCTTTTGGGTTTATGAGCACTCTATGATGGAGAAGGGGTGGATTTGGTTTTACTTTTTGGTTTTCCCTTTCCCTTAGGATTAGATGCAACTAATGCCTTTTGAGAGGTGGAATACTCAAGGTGAGACAAATTGGATTCTTCCCTAGTAATTCTTTCACAAAATGTTTCTAAGGCAGGTATTTTGAATGTGTCACCTAAGGCATCCATGCTAGAGAAAAAGGAAGAAGAAAATATTTGAAATGGTCCTCTCAACTTGGATAGAATCAAGTAAAAACACTCTTCATCTTTTTTATCTCTTCCACTCCCCTTCAACTGTGTCAACAAATGTTTGAATCTATTTTAAGATTCAATGTTTAGGTAATTGAGTTGCCAATTATAATGTAGAATTAATGCAGATAAGGTTGATCATTGGATCAAGAAGATTGAATTTTACTGCAACGTTTAAAATATTGTGGATGAGGAAGTAAAAATTCAACTATCTAATCTTTGTGTTGGCTAGATTTTCTGCATAGCACAAAACCTAGGCAGTCATGAGATAGATCTCCCTCATTTACCGGTGAGGCTCCCATGTTAGATTTGTCAATATAAATGTGTTTTTATCTATCAGGGGTTTTACTTTAACTACTTAGTTCATGAACCATAACTAAGAAGTTCTGCAGCAAGTAAGCAGCTGTTTAAGAAAGGAAAAAATGATATAAGAAGAAAGTCAAGGTATTACAGAGAAGTAAGGAAGATGTGCATCTCAATTAGATAGATAGCAGAGCTAATTGCATGCACATAGAAGAAACTTAATAGATTTGAAACACAGAATCATAAAGCAAAGGCAGTTCTAGATCCAGATCTAAAATAACACAAAGTTTACTTTAAAGATCTAAGATTTAAAAGCAAGAAACACAATACGCCGTGACACAAAGTTCTCCGGAAACCTGCTTCTTTGTATTCCTCTGCAACAAGTGGCTCTCAGGGGTTCAACACAAAGTCTAGAACACAAGATTGCTTCTTACAAATTCTGATTGATCATTAACTTGTAGGTTCTTCTCCTACTTATAGAATGTAGGAGGGAAAGTACAAATAGAAGACTCAAACTAAACTAAAGCATGAACAACAAGTAAAGATGACATTTGGCAATCATCCTCAACTAACTTCTTCTTAAGTGACACATGTATCACTTAACTAATAGAAAGGTTCCACATGACTTCAAGTAATGGTTGCAAAACCAATAACTTAGAAGTTTACAATTTCATCCGGGAACATAGAAAGTAGAAGAAGAAAGAATAGAAGAAGTTCATGCCAGCTGTAACATCTACATCTTCTTCTTGTTCTGATATCTGATATACTTGTCGAACATATAATTCAGCATCCTTCCATCTGTTTTAGCCACTACTTCCTTTTCTGTCCTGAATTGCAGAAACCCTTCATTCAACACTTTGCTGCATGATTTCACTTCTTCCAAACTTGGCCCAAATCTCGCAATGTCTGCCTACAATGTCACCAGCCTACTAATAGAGTTCATCGTGAAAGGCTTGGTAGCTTTATCAATTCTCTTTTGTACCATCAGAAGAGAACTTTCCAGGGAATCATGCACTTCGTTAGAAACAATCCGCACGTATGAAGTAACACCTCCATCCACTCTTTCCTCAGTGAAAGAAATGATACTGTCCGGCAAATCTGATGTTCTACTCTCAAGCGCCTGCATCCTTTTCAGCAAAACTCTGCAGATCTCCAAAATGGAAAGATACTGCAAACTCTAGCTGCTTCCCCTTCTCGACTGATCCATCCGGCACAATTTGTTCTGCAACCAATACATCTCCCGGCAGCTTGTTGATCTCGGCCAAAATACTCAGGTTACTCTCTGCAACTGTATTCATTCCTTCTATGCTTTCTATCAGTTGCTTTAGTTGATTTGCTGCATCGTTCATAACCTTTAGGCGGGCTGGCACTTCCCCAAGTTGTACAGAAGCTTGACGAATAATCATATCCTTCCATTCGTCAATAGCCTTTACTTGATTGCTTGCATCTTCCATTTCCTGCATAAGATGATCACTCACCTGCGCTGAAATGGGCTGAACGGAAGATTTAGCAACCTTGGCTATGATCTCACATAATTGAGATACTTGCTTCTGCAGCTCTTCTTTCTCCGCCTTTTCACTGTCAAGCCTAAGGAACAAAGCATCCAGCAACGTCTGCGTGTCCTGCTTCAATCCTTCAGTGGTAGCTTGACCGAGTGGTATTTTGGTCACCGTCACATCTTCTGCCGTGAGCTCCTCTTCTACCTTTCCTTCCGCCGGAATTGATATCTCAGCAAACTTCTCTCCCGAATCCGTGATGATCAACCTAGAAGTTGCTTTAGCAACTTTAGGCCTTCTGTCTCTTCTGCTCAGATCCTGAAGTAGCTGCAAGTCATGTTCCTCTAAGTTCATCTCTACTCTTGCTTCCGGAACCAACTGCAAAGCTAACCATTCCGAGAAATTACTTCTCGGAGAGTGAGAAGTCGCTGAGTGCACTACCATCTCCCGCTCTGCATCCTCTCCATCAGAAAGTGCCACAGTATCATGGCTGCCATCTTCTGAAACATCCAAGGACAAAGCTCTTTCGAAACTCCGTCATCTGCAGCTTCAACATCTCTTCTGGAACGGGTGCTGAACGAAGTGGCTGCGGAGAGAAGAAGAACGTCGTTGGTTTCAATGAAGGCATGGAAACATCCTGCTGCTGTGGTGCAATAGTTGGTGATCCTCTAGGTACTGGAGAAGTCGGAGTCAAAGCTATGGTCGTAGAAGTGGTCTTCTCTTTCTCTTGAGATCTTCTGTGTACTTTCAACTTCTCGGACCTTCTGCTGCTTTCTCCTTCATGTGTTTCGTTTGAGAGAATCTCCTGCGCCGAAGTTGCCCGTGATTTGATTCATCAATACTTCATCAAGGCAGTATCCCTTCGTTAGCAGCCAGCTCGAAGTACTCACCAACACAGCTCCAGATCTTTCTTCTATTGTGTTGCAGCCGCCATTGCTATCCTGCAGTATAGCTTTATCTCCTCCCATTTGATGGTAAGTGTCAAGTACCACGTTCCCATCATCTTTAAGATCCGCAGGTATCCGCGCTAGTCTAAAGTCAAATACTTTCTTTGCCGATAGCCTGCTGAAATCTTTCTTTCTAACCTCGTACTCACTTCTGCACTTCATCCAGAAATCTTCTAACGAAGGCACATGTGCGTACTCCTGGGAGATTGTCTTCCTGGCTATTCCAAATGGATCGAAATTAAGCCGCGCAGGGAAGAACTCTTGCTCATACTCGGACAACATTTGTGCTTCCATCCCTCGAGCTCTGTGAATGCTGATGCAACTGTAATATCCCACAGTGAGTGGGAAGAAGCCCGTAGACTTGTGTCGCTTCGACTGAAGGTCGTGTAACTCCACAAGTTGCCTGCTCAGCTCCATGGCGATCAATCTGTCACTCGGGTACCTTGGCGTCTTTATTGGTTCACCTGAACAGCTAGTAACCCTGAGGTATGTGAAATCTGCAAACTGTATGAATACACTGCCAATCTTGGACACTGCTTCCCATGCTTCCTTGCTTACCCTGTGAGTCTTCAAGTCTTTGTCTAACCTGCAGATGAAATTGTAGAAGAAGTCATCGTTGATCCCTCTAAAGTCCTTCTCGCACGCAGGTATAGTAAGCTATGGGTAGCACTCGAAAATGGGATCCTTGGAAAGAATACCACATCTATCTAGCTTGGAAAAGACACCCTGTGAAGCTGCAACATACACCAAGTATGAAGTCATCTTGAAGTTGAAGGTACGCTTCACGTTCCGCAGTTGCTCACCGATGTTGCTGCTAATAATTTCTGACCAATTGATTATAGAATCAACCTTGTTGATTTCAATGGTCCTGATGAAAGCATACATCCATGTCCGGAAAGTGTAGGCATTCGCTTCACCATTCAACCTGCATAGCAATTTGACGATATCATCCACCTCCTGCACCAAATTGGATCGTGGAAGAGTTCTCGGGAACTTGGAAGGAGATCTAGGCTTCTTCATGAACCGGCTATTCATGATGCTCACACAGTCAGCTCTATGTTTTTCCCACCTACTGTCAGCATCCTGAATGCTAATAGAAGTCACCACCTTTCGCACTGGAATCTTCAGACAATAATTGAAGAATTCTGCATCCAAACGAATTATTGTCTTTCCCGCGACATCACGCACTGATCTGGATGAAGGATGATAAGATCTAGCACACTCCATCACAAACTCTGGCAATTAGGCTGTACACGGGAAAGCTGCAGCTCGAATAATTCCACTACTTTTGACCGCATGCATGAGTGAAGTCCTTCCAGCTCTGGATCTATCAATCAAATCAGAAAGAGGTTCTGGGCCTAGATCTGTGTCTCCTATGTCTAAAAGTTTGGAAGCAATGCATGAATCCATCGTGCTTTCTTTTTCATCTCCTTTCGCCATGGCTTTATCAATCTTTGTCCGAATAATTCTTTTTCTTCTAACTTGGCCGGATTTCTTCAATACTGGTGCAGATCTGGATAATTCTTCAGATTCGGAGGATATTTGCAATGTATTGGACATTGATAAAAACTCCTTTTCTTTTATAAAGCACATGTAATGAGTTCCTGTAATTTATTCAGACAAAAATGGCCACCGGAGCATGAATAGTGAATTTAAATTATAAAAATCTGCACTTTTCAAGCCTGCTGCCCCAAAAATTGGTGTTTAATTTGCATATAAAGAGAGCATGAATCCTTTCAATCAACACCTGAGCTCCTGTAACACCTGTGAAAACAACTATGCAGACGAAGATCAACCTTCTTCAAAGCATGCGCCAAATCTGGAAGCTTTTAGCCTTTGTTAGCACTTTGGCTGAGCAAAATCCTTCCTCTAATAGGGGCGCACTTTTCCTTGCTGCAATTCTTAACCTGTGAATTAAATAATTCATCCATATGATTGCCCATGCTTATATAATCCTTCACAATTCTATAATTAATAATTGCCCTAACAATTAAAGGCAATTAATTAATTAAAAATCATGCTTTTCTCTTTTAAAAATAGCATGTTTAAGGACAGCCATCCAATAAATTAAATTAATCCAATTTAATCCTTCACACAGCACTTCACTCAAGCCCCACAGTGTGCTTTGACCATAGCCACTGAAAATAGAAATTAATTTAATGTTTTAATGCTTCAAAAAACATTAAATAATGCCCAAATGGGGCGCACTTTTTGAGAGGAAGGGGGCAGCCACTAAATAAATTAAATTTAATTAATTTAATTCCTTTCTTTTATTCCTTCTTTGACTTTTTGACCTCCTCAAGCTTGGGCGCACTTTTTTAAGGAAGAAAGATTATTAAAAATAATCAATTTAATCATTTTAATCTCTCATCAAAGGGGGCGCACTTTTTTGCACATGTAATTCTATTTTTAAGAATTTTTCCATAATGGGATTCTTTACCCTGCCAGGCAGGCACCAAAATCCCGTGATCCACTTAAGTGATTTGACTTTGACAATGGGATTCTTTACCCTGCAAGGCAGGCACTAAAATCCCATGATTTCACTTAAGTCACTTTCCTTTTATTATATCATGGGAATTTTTACCCTGCAAGGCAGACAATAAATTCCCACCTGCCTGCAGCCTCTATTTTTCCCACTGCAGCTTAAGTGACTTTTATAACACGGGAAAAAATACCCTGCCAGGCAGGTATACAATTCCCACCCTGCCTACAGCTTATATTTTTCCCATTACAACTTAAATCCTTTGTTTTCCAAAAATGCACCCATCCCCGCAGGGGCTTTTCTGTGCACGACTTCACTTTTTCCCAGTGATCCAGACCTCCGATGACGACTTCCTCCGGGCAAAATGTGCGTGTATGTTTTCCAGCTGCTCTAGGCCAAAAATCGGGCTTACCTGGCGAAGGAGATGTTCCAGAGAAATTTTGCAGAAAACAGAACGGAACACCACAAAAACACGAAAAATTGCCAAAAGTTACAAATAAAGCCCAAAACTTAAAATAAGTTAAAATCCTTCTGGTATATAAGAATAATAACATATTCGCTCATAACAGAGTTGAAATGGAGTGCAAATAGCCTCATACGGGGCTCAAAATAATTAAATACAAATTTCCCGTAGACAAATCCCGACGACAGAATAAAACTATTTTGGGCATCCGGGTATTTGGCAAAAAGGGCTAATATGGCTCTTTGGGATTATCTTGACGCAATACAAGAACTTTCAGGCAATAAAAACAACAAATGACCCATTATTTTAAAAGTACGAAATTTTTTCGGATTGGCTAGTCGCAGATTTCAGGGTGAAATCTGAGTGACACTAGTAATTATGTGTTGTTAATGGCTCAACATGATCTAATGCAAAAGTAGATAAAGACGCCATCCTCAAAAAATCACGAAAAGAAATGCAAGAACCAAGCAATGCAACAAGACCCCCAAGCAATGCAACTAGAGCCCCCCCCAGATTTTGGCACTTTATAATGGGTGCGTGTTACAATATGACACTTTATAATTATTGTGTAATTCTCAAAATAAATATTTCCAATAGAAATAGCACAAAAAAACAAGCACTTTCGCAAAAAATGGCACTCAAAACCGAGTTACCGATCAAAATATACAAGCTTTTCAATATTATGCTCTACTATTTATTTTAGTTGCCACTAAAACAGAATAAAATGATCTTCTCTTCACCACACAAATAAAATGAAAGGGGGCTGAATTTAAGCATCTACTAGTAGGAATCATAAGCTTTAAGACCTCATACGACCATACCTTATGACCAAGGGCTAAGGATTTTAATGGGTTATATAACTCAAAGAAATACAATGAGAATTGGCCTTGCTTATATAGGCAAGGAATAACAATCTAAGAACCAATCAATGTCGTAGATCAAGACATAAATCAAGGAAAGAACTAGTCATCAAAGACCTAGTTAAGTCCATAGATTTAGGAGAGAACTAGACATCAAGGATCTAGTCAATACCATAGATCAAGGAAAGAACCATACCTAACAACTAGATAATATCCCCCTAATATTTAAATAAATAAAAATAAATTTCCACACACATAAGTGGGTGAGGATAAATACAATAAAGGTAAATAAAGTACCTTGGTGAACATGAGCTAAGGTAAATACCTACTCTAACACGCTTGGTTTTAGGGTGACGGTGCTTTGTGTGTTTAGGACCATAGAGTGACCCAGCCTCACTTAAATACTTGATATCTAGTCTTCCTTTGGTTGGGGTGACCTTGTTGACACTCATTTTTTCCTAGGCAGAGGCCGCTCCGTGTTGTGCAGTATAGTTGGTGGTGATTGTGTTCCCCCTTGCACCTTAGTATGCGATTTATTCATCGTCGGGATAGATGTGGTATGCAGTAAAAGCTTTTGGGTTATGTTAGGGATGGATTCACTCTTTTATAATTATGGTTTTCTAGTGGATAGTGTATTGTTGGGATATGAGGGTTCACTGATGGGCATACTGGAGTTCTAACTTGGTTCTTTTATTTTATTTTAGAAAATATCGAAATTTTAGACTGTAAATACCTTGGGTAAATATGGTTACACTTACGTTCCTTTAGGCATTGTGCTTAAAGAAGTGTGCTTGTTTTGGTCTCGAGGACTCATAGATAGTCATACCTTTGTCTTGTTCTCTCGGTTTTTTAGGGATACCACACTATAAGCTATTGGTATCGAGTATATGTTTAGACAGATATTGATACTTTTTGATTCTTTAGGACTTTGTGCTTGGAGATTTTTTTTGGTTTTTTAGGTCATGAGGGTTTGAATTTAGTTGTGTTTTTGTCTTGCTCTTTCATCCTAAGTTATAACTCTTGGTCTTGAAGGTTGTGTATTGGGTAAATATTTTTGACTTCCCTCATGTCACTTTAGTCACTTGGTTGAGGATATCTTTGTAGAGGTATCAGTTTTTGGGAACTCTCTCAGCTAGGGATTCTATTTTGGATTTAGACCATAAACGTTGTATTCCCCCTTATACCAATATAAACTCCCCAAACTTGTAAAAGAAAATTTACAACTTTATAATTTTCTCCTTCATTGAATCTCTCGTTGAAAATTATGGAGACTCACTTGGAATGCATCGAAAATGCATGTAGCTTCTAAGAAAACCCCTTGTAAACTTGGTATGTTAAGTTTTGTTTAATGACCTCTTGTTTTTTATGAACTTAGTAATGCAGTAAGGGTGGATTTTTCTTCTCATTAAAATTTAGTTGGTGTCTTCTATAAACCTAAACATATTAGAAATCTAATTGGGAGACATGGTTTTTTAAAACTTCATAGGTAAAGTTGAACATTAGGAAAATGGCTCCCTTATATAACCTTGTAGTTTAATAGAAGAAATAAAAACTACGTGAACATAGCAAAGAATTATCTCATACTCCCCCCTAAAAGTAAAAAATAATTTTTCGCCCACATAGAGTGACAATATATCATGCTAACATTGGTGATGGCGCAAGTTTATGGGATATCGAAAATAGGGAATGGAGTAATTAGAAAACTTACAAAAATATGATTAACGAATGTAATTTTAACTTGTAATTTCTAATTTGGGATATGGTATGGATAATTATATGACATTGAGCGCAAGTAAAATGTACAAGATAAACAAACTTGATTGTACAAAATTGTTATTATATGCCCTAAAACTTAGAAAGGACATGATCGAAATGGTTGAACCAATTGAAAAGTGATTTTGTGCTAGGGAATGAATATCTAAACTTGATTGCGTGCTAAAATTTTGGGTTGTAAAATTTGATGAGTACTTCCCACACCTTCCTTTGATATATCAAAACAATAAACATATGTATATTGCTTATAACACAAGATACATGTTGGATCACTTTTAAATCTCTCATTGGTTAGTATGAACTTTCTAGACATATGTATAATGATCTTATCACATTGTTAGATATGATTAAGTTTTGTATTCATATTGGTGGGCCATACATTTTAATCATGCCTAGGGTGGAAACTAGTTTAATTGTTTTTCCTACCATGAATAATGGAATCCTTTGTAGATAGTGTTGTGTCTAGCTGCATTATACTCTCTTGAAGTTAAATGTGTGTTGTCCTCCTTGGGGGAGTCTTTTAGGCCATTGCACCCTTTTTCCTCTCAGCTCAATAGGTTTATAAATTGTGATCTTTTAAGAGCGAGTCTATATCTATAGTTTTAAGAGAGGTACCCTTCTTTTGTTTGTAGTAGTTCATTGGTGACCTAGGCTTATTGAAAAGCTTAAGCAACATATGTTGAGGATATGGAGGAATTTTGGAATCTTCCTTCCTTTTGGGGAAAACATGATGTTGTCCCCCTTGCCCTTTTGGGAAGAAAATGGGCAGGTTGTTTTCATGATTACCTACAAGAAATTTTAGTGTGTTGTTATAGTAATTTGCTAGTTTGGACCTCTCTTGTTACCTATTTTCACCTAGCTCACTCAAGTGTTCATGTGTGTTATAATATTAAGCTTGTGTACGTTCTAAGCTTCTTTTCAACCATGACGGGTTTGAGACCAATTAATTTTTTTTATATATATTTATAAAGAATTGTATCTCATGTGTTGGATTTGAAAATATGGAAAATGATTAGCCTATCTACAAAAATGGAAATGTTTTCTTATTGTTTGGATAATCTAAATCATGTTTAGTGGTTGTGTGATAGGATATATGGGTACATGTTCAAAATATGGAAACTTGTGTGTCCAAGCTCATGCATAGTGCTACCATGCAATTGATGGGAATTGCTACCAAATTATATTAAGTATTTCTAATGAATAGTCTACATCCTTGTAGAAACTTTTGTTAAATCTAAGTGTTTTCCTTGAAGTTAAGCCTCGTTTTGTGTGGCCCTGACATCATTGGACTATAACAAGGTGCTATATCTAGTGCAAATTTGAAGGCCATGATTGACAATTGCTAATTTTTTCAATAAAAAATGGACCTTGAAGTGTAATTCCACATAAGTGGAAGTCTTATCCTTTCTTTTTATTGTATGCACCACCCATGAGTGGCTTCATGGACACCTTATGCACACCACTTTTCAATTCCTCTTGGACCATATATTTTTGTTCATTGGCCTTCCATCGACAATTTTCCGTTTAAATGTTATGTGATTTGTAACTTGGTTAAACCTCATAGAGAAGATTGTGTAGGCTTTGATGCCAATAATCTTGTTGTTGAGTAGCTTTAGTATTTGTGCCTAATGGCCTCCCTTCCCTTTTTGCAATAATATTGGACCAAGCTTGGTTTTTGAGGGACACACTTTTGCTTCAAAGTAAATCAACCATGCGAAAGGTGTGACTTATATTCATGTGTATTCTTTCCCTACCTCTTCCAGTGACTTCCTAGAGGAAGTCGGTCCTAGAGGAGGGGGATGTAGTGCCCACCTTTTTTAGTGCTCTCATTTTTGGTCACGTTCGACTCATTGTATCTATACTATCATGATGACAAAGACATTATTACTTATTTTGCTATTTTTTGGGGACATTATGATCATGACATGGTTGTTTGAAAGGGACATTACTACTTTGGTACGCTATTATGATATGACACTATACATGATATCGTTATTTGCTAGCACTATGACTCTTGTGAACATGTTTGTTTATGGGGCACTCAATGCTACTTTTCATTGATCGATTATATTCATTAAGATGATATCATGGTTATTTTTTATCTTGACCATGTATTGTTATGGTTTTCACATGGGATTCATGGTCACTAATCCTTTTACTTTGAAAATGACTCTTTTTATGTTATATCATGTAATAGGCATTACTATCTATGGATGATTGATTTTATGCATTTCATATTATTGTATTTTGATTATCGTATTGGGAAGATATGAGGTTTTCCTTGAGAGTGCAGGTGACAAGTATTCAATCATGGGAGAATGTGGGGTTCAGGCAATGTATCCCAATTAACATGAAAGGCCCGTGAGGCCAAACCATTCCTTCTTTATCAATTCATGACACCATCTCATAGTGTTGTGCATTTTTGGTATATTGTATTTGGTTCACTATGTGATGGTTGGCTTACCTCTTACCTTTTACCTCTATTATGTATGTTCATGTTGTATTGTTCTAAGTGTATACTTTTATCCTTCTTTGGCTAATGCTAACTTGGTATTTTATGTCATCTTTGGTGGTCGTTGGCATATTTTGTGGTATGTGATGATGTGTAATGGTTAGGATGGAGTAGGCCACCTAATCATGGATTAGGTGAGCCCAATTGCCCCTCCTAAATGTCACATTTTCCCCAAACTTAGATTTGGGAAAATGTGTCATTTAGGAAGGGTAAATGGAAAGCAAAGGACTTGATTTGCATTGAAAAGGGGTCTTAACCCCATCCCTATGGGGGTGGGCTCTTTTAAGTGCAAATGAGGCCTATTGGCTCATTTTTCTCCCTCCCGCATACTCCAAATTTACGGAGTTTTTATTTTGGGAATTTTTATTGAAATTTGAATCTTCTCATGATTACTTGGAGCCAAATTTTTTTCCCCCAATTTTAATTTTTATGGGGTAATTTTGTTGCATTTTGTTTGGATGTAGTTTAGGTGGAGGGTGACATTTGTCACCCTGCCATTGCTTGGCATGAGTGTCATTCTTTCCTTCTTAACCCCTCATGTCCTTAGTGAAGGGGTTTTTTGTTTATAAACAATTAGTGGGGGAAGAGCTTGGAGCTTGGAACAAGCATTTGGATTTCTTGGTGAAATTCTTGGTTGGATTGTGCTTGAGTGCAAGGTAGGATCTTGTACCCCATTTGTTTCCTTTTTGAAATTGTTCTTTGAAATTTTGTTATAAATTGAATTATGCAAATAAATGAGAAAGGAATATTTGTTTATCTTATTTTTGTTGCTTTACCCATCCTTGATGGGTGTGGGTTTTGGAGATGGATGGGAAGAGGGAGAAATTCCCTCCTTTGCATTTTTATATGCTTGTTTAAAAAGCTTGAAAGAGTTTATTTCTTTTAGTTTTTACTCCTACATTTTGTAGGTAAGAATGCATTTCCATTTGGTTTGAAAATCCATCCCTACCCTCAATGAAGGAAACCATGTTTTTGAAAATATTTCTTGGAGCAGATAATGGAGAAATAAGGGGAGTGATTGTGGAGTGATAAGGGGTGTTGAATCTATGGAAAGATGAG
Source organism: Taxus chinensis (assembly GCA_019776745.2). Taxonomy (NCBI): domain Eukaryota; kingdom Viridiplantae; phylum Streptophyta; class Pinopsida; order Cupressales; family Taxaceae; genus Taxus; species Taxus chinensis. Next base: position 277,624,168 of record CM034151.1, on the reverse strand, counting down.
GTGGAATAATTTGTTGTTTTCATGGAGCTTTTGAGTATAAAAGAAGGGATTTTCATCCCCCTCTTCCCTATATTTGAAGCATGGTGCTTCTTAGCTATTTTCTTGGGTGAATACGTGTTTGATGTGATAAACCAAGTCTTGAATGTTGATTGCTGCATTTGAATTCTCCCTATGTGTTGGTTGGATGTGTTGCCTCTTTTGTATGGGCTTAGAGGGAGGCTAGCATGCCATCTTGATCTTCTTGGTGGCATGTAATGATGCCAAATGGTTGGGTGGTCAACCAGGCTCATTCTCTTGTGATTTTGGAGGTTTTATCTTGTTGTTTTGGAGTTTGATGGAGCCTATTTTGGAAGTTACAAAGATGCAGATATGAAGTATATTTTTACCATGTTTTAAGCCAAAAATTCGGCAGGCTGTCTCCTCTTGAGAGGAGGGATTTTGTACTTGAATTTTACTTTGTTTCTTCATTATGAAGTGAGTATACAAATTTTTTTATAGAACAATTAGTTATGTTATTTGAAGGATTGGAATCATGCCTTAAAATACTGTTGTTGTAATTGTACAATTTACTCAATTTGTTGGTTATAAAATACTTCTTTTTATTTTCTGAGTTGTGTATTATTCCGTTGGAATGAATAACTTAACTTAGAAAGGAAAGAACTATTTAAATGTATGGAAACAATATTATATGATGCAAATCTTTTGTTATTACCTTTAAACGTGAAAAACAAATCACGCCCCTCTTGGTTCACCCCTTAACTCTTTGTGCACTTGAGACCTTATCATAGTGTTCCTACTTTTTTGCTTGCATATATTTATTTGTAGGTTATTGGAGAGGTGATCTTGAATCTCAAAATATTGTTACAACCTACAAAATAATTATTTCGGTAGATTTTCAACACAGATCTCAGTCGCACTTGTGATTGACTTGCGACCTCCGTGTAATTTTATGTCAATCGCAACTACGACTGGCCTACAACTTAGATAGGTATACATTGTTTTTTTCATTTATCAACTTTTTATTTTATTTCATAAAATGTATTTTATTATCTTAAAAGGGTTAGGGATATGATCGAGACAGGGACCCTAACAAACAAAAAATAACATTTTCCCATAGTATTATGATTTACAGATTTAGATTTTGGAGATTTAACCCACTTTATTCATTGAAAGAACACTTTGTCATCCATCTCTTATTCAATGATAACATTGCAAGCTCGTTTTATTTAGTAAGCATTTTTTGAGTTGATTTATGTGATATATCTAACATTCTATAGGGTGGCTCAATATTTAGGAATACACATGTAAGGTACAAGTTTCACTTCAATATACATTTATATGACATGAAATAATTATCATAGGATCACAATGACTATAAAATCACATGCATAAATCACACTCATACAAAATGCATCAGATAACTCAATGTAACTCTAGAACTCTACTCACTCTACCTTCTTCTCCTCAACACATGTATCCAAGTTCAATTATCTTTAATTGTTCGTGTTTCAACCCTATATCTTCTAAATGAGGACTATTAATTGGCTCCTCCCATGCATGAAAAAATCAATGCTTCATCATGCACATCTCACCTCCACATATAGAGTACTTATCCACTTGTAAGATAACCAATTTATTACATCTTGTCTTGGGTCAACATAAATCAACAATATAAGGACACAATCAACAATTGAAATTGCCCCTCTCTAAAACTATCTCAGTCACATCAGAACATGACCAAATTTGCAGGATCCCTTTGTGTTGTTTTTTGAGTCTTCTATAAGCTTTTGTCAGTCTATTCCTTGCACAAGTAGAGTCATTTCATGTATGGATTTGTTTCTTTCTCTTTTAGGTTTAATAATTCCTATTATAGATCATTTACTTTATTCTTTTCAACACTATTTAAATTGTAATTTTATGTACTTTATTGGTTAATGTTAGAATCTAAATTGTGCATAGTTTTAGCATGTTTTAGGCCATATGGGTAAAAATAATTAAAACAATGGTCTTTCTTAAAATGTTCGAGGCGTCTCTGTGGCAATGCAATATGCCCCATGCAATTTTTGGGCACCCATAAAAGTTTAATATGATTTTATTTAAAAAATTAGGCATAATTTCCAATGCTTCAAAAATTTAACAAATAAGGCACAATTTAATCTTTTAGTTAACCCAAGTGAGGTTGATTAGTCACTTTGGTGAGATATTTGGTAATATCACTAAAGGTCGAAAAATAATGTTGTTTTAATCACCTTAATCAAGATGATTAACAAAACCACACATGAGAGTTGTGGGGGGTGACATAACCTTATGTTTGTATGTTATGTGCATTGAAGTGGTTTCATATGCTATAACACATGCTACATTTAATATGTTTGTTTTGAGGCATGAGCTTTATATGTTTATTTTAAAAAACAAAAGGGGGCAATATATCCTACTCATTATATTTCACCCTGTACTTATGGGGCATGTTCATCGTAACATTCAAATTTTAGAAACTTGAACCTTATTTATCTTTCATTCAAGATTGCACTCACAATTTCAATTAGAGTTTTTAATTTAGGACTTTAATGTGGATTGTGTTTGAGATCTAACTTAAGACTTTACTGAGGATTGTATTCAAGATTTACCTAGATTTACTTATATTTCATTCAAATTTGGAGGCACTCAGCTTAACTTTGAATTCATATCTTTCTCAATAGAGAGAAGTATTTTACTTTAGGATTTCATATTTAAAGTAAATATTATTATTTGACACTTACCATGTGTGCACATAAAAAGAATGGTTTTGTAGGTTCCTAGGTGCATCAACCTTAGTTGTAGGAGATTTAGGTGAGCAATTATATCATTTATATATATATTTTTTCTACTTTTCAGTACATGCTCTCGAACACATCTCAAATTTGGGAAAAATGTAGACACTTAAAAATGTTCTTGAGGCATTTATTAAGTGTTAATTCATATGCTTTTAGTGTATCTGTCAAATTTCAATTATTGGTCTGAATTAGGTCTTATTGGCACATTTTTTGACTTTCAATGTTTCTCCTTCTTCTTGACCCCATTGACTTCTCATTCTCTCCCCTATTTGTCTTAGCTTCATTCCAAGAGTGTTGATACTTATAGTCTTAATTTTTGGGGTCCTAGTTAAGTAAGAGTGTGCTTCTCCCCTTTATCTCTTCTTTTCGCCTTTAGTTGTTTGATATTAGTTTGCATGCCAATAAAGTCTTGTTTGAATTCAATTATCTATAAATACACACGCACTATAATTCATTACATCTATAAATTACACATGATATTGTTGGTATGCTATTGAGTGTTCACATATGTTTTAAAGAGATTCAACATTTTTTCTAGATCATTTATCATTGTCAGAAGCTATTTTTATGTGGAGTACTTGTATGCACAATCTAATATTTTATCTATCTTTAAAGTATTTCCCACTTATGCAATTTAATATTTTTTAACATAATTTTTATCAAGTAGTCTCCACCATTTAAGGACCTCATAATTAGAGACTCCTTAAAAGTGCAACTAAGTCTAAACATCTGCCTTTAAAACTCATGTCGTTTTCTTAAGCCCTCAAATATTACAAATGTACTTAAGTTGTCTTACGGTAATGAGAAACAAATATTGTTTATATGTTACAAGTGTCACAATACGAAAATCTAAAAAATGGGAAAGCAAAAGGTGAAACTTGACGAATAAAATGGTTTTTTATTTTTGACAATTACGAAATATAAAACCAAGTATGTATGAAGATTAAAAGACTAATCCTTCTCTTCCTAACTTAAATTAGAAACTTAAAAATTATTTGATTTCGAGTGTATATTCTTTTTCCTCCACATAACTTTACCATGAAACTAAGGTTGCGGCCCCATGTTGGGGCAACACACAATTTTCTAGCAGGCTGCAGAAATTTTTATCCGTGCAGTTCCGTGGTTTTCTAATTTTACATGCAAACACTCACTCAAGGAGAGCAATTATTGCAACTATTATTTGTTAGATTTTTTAAGCCTTATTTTCACTCAAAAGTTCCAAACAATGTTCCGTTGACAGGTGGCTGAAAAGAGTGGAATGCCGGTAAAAAATATCTCAGCGCCCCACTCATGGAAGTGAGTTTTTTCTGCAGTTGCTGCTTCAAGCTTTTAGGAGAAAATTTTAGAAGAAGATTCTATTTTATGTTTTAAATAGATTTTTACATTCACATGAGACTACCAGCATTTACATTTTTATTGCTACCCCCGCATGGGACAGTTACACCAGAGGTGTCTCCTTTGAAGATGACTCTCGAGTCTCTTGGAAAGAGTCAAACTCCGGCATAGTTCTTCACGGAATTCACGAATTATTTCTGGCACCAGGAAAAAACATTTTCAAATTAAATTGGGTTGTTCCCCATATTTAGGGGAGTGCATTGCAGATCAACAAGAGTTTGCAGAATGTGTGTGGAGTGCAACTGGTAGTTTTCTTATGCATGACTTACTTTGACCTGATGTTTTTCAAATACACCCCGCTCACCATTTCAGAACCAAAGTTAAACGACATGCAGACATTAAAGGAGACTCAAACATTAAACGTATCAGTAAATTGTAATTTCATTGCTTATGTTGTGTCCTCATAAAATTATAGCAACCAGGGCATGTAAGTTTCCGTTGAAAGGGAAGGCACTCAAACCTTGGTCGAAAGGGGGCTCGATCTGGCATTACTGTTGGGATTTGATTAGTATTCTTGTATAAGCTGTGTGATTTTCCCGTCCTCTGCAGCCATGCCCTGTTTTGTCACAGTAAGCCAATTGCAAACAACCACTAAAGCTCACAACCAGGTGGACCAACCGGCTTCCTTGATGGATCCCCACAATAGTCAGTAGAGAAAGCCTACATTTCTTCGGTAGTGGCAAAATTTGAAGATGCGCCATTCACCACCACAACTCTGTTTACGCTAGGTTGTGACAATCGTAACCAACTTTTATATCTTGCCAGAGCGTTATAAATTACAATATTAAAAGCATTTTAAGGACTTTTGACACTGAACGTTTCTTTGAAAAGAAGAAAAATAAGAAAGGAGAAAATACATAGAAAATTATTAGACTTTGTGCCTTAAATTTCCCATGTGCATGCTGTAATTACTATTTTTCCTACTTTCCATAAAATACTGCCATATTTAAAATCTTCTTAACAGTTGAAGAACTAATGTACTCACTCCATAAGCTATTCGCCTAAAGATATACTTTAATCTTGTAAGTATATTTGTTTCTTATCCACGCAATGACAATATACATATTAGGGATGCTTGGTGAATGTCATCGCTGCAGAAACGAAGGCAATGACAGCATATACTATTGCGATGTGTGCGACTATTTTACACACCTTCATCACCTTCTTCATAATATTATGACTGTAAGTAATATTTTCGATGGCCATAACTTGTAACAACACCAACACCACCCCCATTGACAAGAAAAAACTTAGTGCGTTTATCACCACAAATATCTTGAATTCCATGCTTTCCATGGCTTCTGTCGCGCCTGCGAAGCCAAACTCCGTCTCGAGGCCCATTGGGAGTGTAAACATGCTGAGAAAGATGAAGCACATAAGCATCATAGCCACCGCTATAACTTCATCACCGCGGCTCATGTCTGTGTAGACTTCCTCAGCCTCGAAGCCATTGCAGTTTAGTAACAACTGTTCTTCCATGTCGTCTGGAATGGTCTTGTGGAAGGCATTAATATTCTTGAAAAATAGAAATGTACGAGGCATTGTGGGAGAAAATTATACAGTGTGAAGAGGAAGTTGCATGTGGCTTTCTGAGATGATAAAAAATGGTAGTTACGCACATTCCACGCAATTGTATACGTTGCCGACACGCATCAAGGTGGTATTCCGCGAAGTCTTCCTGTGAAATATCAATAAGTGATGTCAGTCGTAAGGCTTAGTACATTTGTCGTCTTAACAATGCTATACTAATTTTCCTTCTCCTATTGATGATCGTCGTCGTTTTTGGAGGTGTCTCTTATGGTAAAAGGGGATGTACCTAACGATCACTTATGTTAGCACAGGCCCCCAAAATCAAGCCTAGCGCCTGTGTGGCCGTGACACCACCGCATACGCCATCCTCTGCGCCACACATCATTTCAAGAAAATGTTTTGAAAAAGTCAAATTTATTCACATATGAGAACATACGTGAGAGTTAGGCATACTGGGTAAAAGGTATCTCTCTTTTTGGCACTCTATTTTTTCCAGAATCTCTCTCTATAATTTTGTTGAAAGGTGGACTCTCATTTGTGATATTTTAGTTTATCTGGTCTTTCACATAAAATTTTCATAGTGTACATATTTTACTTTCAATGACATCTATTTCTGTTGGCAATAATTGGCATATCAATTTGGTCAATTGCCTTTTGGTTTTGCCATCTCTTGTTGCATTTATATAAAATTTCACATCTCTTCACCTTCCCTTTGTATTCTTCGTTGTCACTCCAAAGAATTATTAGATGAATGAATAACACACGCTCAACGATAAATTTAGGCTCTTTCTCATCATCCTTATAAATGGAACTGTGTAAGCAAATAATTAAATTCACCACTACTAAAACTTTAGCCTTTCCAGGCGCCGTTTTAACAGAACTTCTTCCTTCCAATGGCACATCGGGGACTCGGGCGGCTTGAATGGATTAGATGTGTCAGACATGTGATTTATATAGGGCAGATCAAATGCATCACACATCATAAGGAAGGTGTGAACGGGGGGTGCGAGACAACTGATTAAGGTGCATTATTTTCAACAGACGCAATTGTTATTTACTGCCTACATTGTATTCTTCCCCTTTGTCCGCAATCTCTATTTTCTTGGTTCGTTTCGATGGTCATTTGCATACTACTATGGATTCATTGTCGTAAGTGACTGTATCAGGTAGGGAATGTCTCACAATCCTCCTTTCCTTGGTATAGAAAAAATCACCAGATACGAAAATGCAATGAACGTTCAGATTCAATCCAAGAAAATAAAAAAATGCAAGCGACTACTGACTATCTTGCACTTGCACGAGTTGGCATAGTGCCGCACTGAATGCACATTGGAAATCTACCCCCACCTACCCTTCGAATTGGACACATCAACAACTTAGCGTCTAAAAAAATAAAAGCGATCGCTGCCTGTATCTACCATGCTTATTATTATCAAGAATTCTCCAACTTTTCCTTGTATAGTTGATTGGATCCCACAACTATAGGGTGTAATTAATATTAATATGATGAACAAGTTCATAGATAATTTCTGTGATTGGCATGTCTATGTCATGCAAGTCTAAAAACCTATGCTTAAGAGAGGTTATCATATGCCATGAAAATTTGTAAGTGCTTTGTCAAGTAACTTGATTTGGTGTTTTGGTGTCAGCTTACATTTACAAGTTAATTGACCCGAGATCAAATTAATTATAAAAAATATCATGATATTCTCTACATTATTTTTTGTTGCAAGCTTTGTTTAGTTCTATCGGATGTTAATATTTGTTTTCTTCATTCATTGTTGTACTTGATGCGGTTTTGTTAGGTGTAGATTTTGGAAGCTAAAGAAAAACTTGATTATCTCCTCTTCCTTTTTCATTAAACTAAAAAAATATAGATGAACAAAACATTGGTTCACTTGGAATTTCTCTAAAGCATGCCCGAAACATTTACTCTACTTAATCTCTAGGTGGTGGCAAGATAAGAGTTTAGGAGCAGGGTATGGACATCTTTTACGATAAAATATATTTCACTCAAAATTACAATTTCAACAAATTTACCATTGTTATCCTCTCGGGTGTAATTTGCAACTCATATGCAATTGCTAGTAAATAAAATTTTATACGGAGGCGTCTTGGCTATTGGGTCACTTGCCGTAGTTTATTCGCTTCTCTATCCCATTGGATTCGAGGACACCACAAAACGTCAAAAATATATATTCGGTTGAATGAGGTAGTTTGTAAGTGGAGGAGTTAGAGACTGTGAGAGTGGATAATGGCGATGGATGCCAAGGCTGTTGGAAGAGTGGCGATGCTGTCAATGCATTTAAGGCCTACTCAGTCTCAGGAATTGGGTGTGGCTGATGGTGGAGTGCACCATCTGGCTACATCTTCGTCGCAGGTGAAGAAGATGGAGAACAATTATGCGAAAGTGCACGGTGAAGTCTCCGCGCAATTGGCTTCCTGGAAACTCTTAACTACCTGCGACGATGGTCCTCCCTTCCTCGACATCATTTATGAGAAGGCCATTGGAGAAGGCATAGCCAAGGTAATATTAATAACTGCTACAACTTGACCTGGACATGTTGAATTGTTGGGCGATTTCTTATCCACGTATCCTCTAATTTAGAGAGGGATTATCTGTATCTTTTAATCATCAATAGGATATTTTCAGGGAGAATATGGTTGAAAAAAACATGGGTGCTGATTATCAAACTCACCAACAGAAGATCTGAATGCCAGAAAGATCTATAGCAAGATCTGCTGGTCCATAAACTGTTTTTGGTTGTCTCGTGGCGCTTCTTCTTCTTCTTATATAATAATCAGCAGCACCCAAAAGTTCAATTGTAACCAAATAGAGATTTTTTGTGACGTCTTCAAAATCTTCTCATAGTAGCAAAAGATGTATAGAAATTCCATCTATGTATTGTCAAGACTACAACATCGTTAAACATTGCGATTACATTGTAAATAATTTCCCAGGAAACAGAAACAGATCTGCAACATGTGGAAATGCCGATTTTCAAGAACCCTTGGAAATGAAGACCATCACGGAAATGTCTGTAGACCATAATTTAAGGAATATAGTCCGCCACGCTCAGAAATGCCATAATACTCATTTTCATGTCCAGTCTTATCCACAAAGATAAAGAGGAAGTTCACTTAAAAATAGCTAGTCCAATCATGCGAAAGTATGCCAAACTTTTCATGCATGCTAATGGAAAAGGTCACATTTTTCATGTAACATACGCCGATGTGGGCATAGAAGTTCAAAGGCTTCCAATCAATGTAAGTATGCAAATCTGTCAAATTAGTCGACTATGTGAGAATTATATACCTCTAGAATGAATCATCTAGATTTTAGATCCTCTTTAAAATCACAATGCTTCACGATTGAAATAGATACCTTGATAAGGCATCAAATTTAAATCAAGAATAATAGTCGTACATAATGGCATCAAATCTAAGCACAACCCGGATTACACATTAGGCTGGTAGAAGAATTCCACAGCTAAATTTGAGCTGCTAGCTCTTGCTTAACAGCAAGAAATGAATATTCAAAAATGTCCACCAAAAAATCTTCCAACTTTACTCAGGTTTTTACAGGAAACTCATTAGAAGTGTATATACATAAAATTCTGCACATTTATAACTCATTGGTGAGATGGCACATGCAACATCTTGATTCGTCATGTTTGAGAGGGATCCTCAGTTGCCAAGATTTCAATTGTAAGGGCGGTATTTGTGGTTTTTGAAGTATTCACAAGGATAGCCAAGGCCTGCTCTCATATGTCTAATAAAGGGTTCAATAAGATTGACAAGTTGCAGTCTTTATTTTCCAAGTCTACCACCTCTACACCCCATTTTTTGAGCATGTTTAAACCAATGCCCCTAATGTGCTTCTCAAATCCACCAAGAGAAGCCTCCTTATAAGCATTAGCCAAAGGATCATCATGATAAGAAGAATCACCACCACGAGCAGCTGATTATTTTCGAAACCCTCAACTTCCTTCACAGGATACTTTTAAAAAATCTGAGATTCAGGTTCTCCTTTTCCATTTCAGCCATCTGTTATTGAAGCAATATGATATCATCAGATTGCTCAACATCATCTTCATGTAACGAAACAATCTCCTCAACCTTATATTTCATAGGGTGGATATCCTCATTTGGTTTACTAGACAACTTCTCAAGAGCGTCCCACATAGTTTTAGGCAACTTCAAATGCTCAGTATTAGACCACAACTGATCGAAGATGTGACTAACAATAAGCTTTAGCTCACCAACTTCATTTTCCCTGTTTAGCCTCTCCTCATTCTCCTTTTTATTTGTAGGTTGCTTCTCAATGCCGTCGCTGATGTGTCACAATTGTCTCGTCTTCAACAAAATCATAACATATGCCACAATTGTCTCAACTTCAACAAAATCATCATATCCTCTTCACAGTCATTGAAATTGTAGCCATTGAGCATTACAACTACTGTAACTATAGCTGTATTTTGAGGATAGATCTGAAGTCGCCAAAAAAACTTTCTGAATTTTGCAATTTTTTTCCAAAAAAAACACTAGATTTTGGCCATGCCAGGACCTCTTAATAGTTAAAAACAAATTATGTAATTTTTTATATAGGCTGAATCTATTGTTTTTTTTGAAAAATACACTTGATAAATGTAGAAGTGGAAAATACCTGATTTTAGAGTTTGCTCTAGGAGAGAGAAATATTGTTTTCTTTATAATTTTTTCATATGATGCTGAGATTTTGCAAATGAATACATTTAGGTAAACTCTTAAGATGAACTTAACAACGGTGAATTTTTTTTGGAAAATTTTGCATGATGCACAAAATTATCAGGGCTTCGTGGAAGAAAACTTTAATTTGGCAATAACTTGTGCAAAAAAGAAGAGTTGGGTACTTCTTTTTGCACCACAATGTCTCCACACATGTACTGATCACCAACACGAACAAATTTGGCTAAACCACAAGGTGGAGAAGAAAATGGTGAATGCTCATTGAACTCCTTCAAACCCTAATAGAAGTTTCAGAAAGAAACTAAACTCATACACCTTTGAACAAGAGGCACAAACACTAATACAATCTTCTAGTGCTAAGCAAGCCTTCACACACACCTCAAGCAAGATATAGGATCAAAGGCCTGGAAGCTATCGGCTTTAATACCATGTCGGAATATATATCAAGATCAAACAAGATAATTAAACTCCACTCAAGCATTAAAGATGCAATAAACATGAAGATATGATGGTTTCAATTGAAAGATATGATGGTTCCAGAGGCACCAAAGCTACTTGTGATAAAGAAGAGAATAAATTAAAACTAGAGGAATAATGAAGTATGCACCCCTAGTATATGTTGTCGACATTTATCGACCCTGATCATTTACGAGGATAGATTGAGCTAATGTCACATATGCCAATGTTATTATCATTCCAATGGCAATATAGGGTAGGCCCATATCAACAGTACACAATATATGCCCAGCCCGAATCCCAAAGATACCACAACATAGAAACTCAATGGGCCCTAAACCAATAACCTCAAAGATAGCCTCAAATCAATATTTCAAAGATACTTGGTAAGTTAGTATTACACAAGGTTACTGGGAAAGGGAAATGGGTACAAAATGACATGGAAATGTCCATACAATTTATTATAAGAAAGGTAAATATATGTAAAAGAATACATAATACTCATTTTTAGTTCATAAAAGATGAAACACTTCAAATATATTCTATTCATGAAATTTTAAAACATTCAACATGCTTAAAATTTCACATGTACATGATTATAATCTAGATTTTAGAGTAAATCATTTAGATTTTTCTTAAAATCAGCAGCTCCGTGAATGCCACTCCCACTAGCCTCACTCTCCACTCCCTGTGTAGAAATCCCTTGGTTGTCATCATCAATATCAAATAGTGAAAGTTGGGTGAGAGTAGTTTCAAAAGCATCCAAGTTAGTAATCTTTGGATGAATATTCTAAAGTTTGTTAGGCCCTCTAATGTAGTCCTTAGTCTTGTGCGATGGGAAGCGCAAATTGGAATTCACAAATATCAAATCATCAACCTTCTTGGATGCCAATTTGTTTCGTTTAGTTGAGTGGATGAAGGCATATGTACTCTAATTCCTCTCTGTTAAAGAATTACTTGCCACCTCTTACAAAAAAAGTAGTTACAAATTTCAAATTAGTAACAATGCATAAAAATATTTGTTAATAGTTTAAATTTTGCTTGATAAATAACAATTTTTTGATTTAATTATATACCTGTTACAGAATTTTAATGGTAGTAGGTTATAAGTACTTGGTATCATTGGCATGTACATACTACCACTTGACTGGAGTCATGTTGTACTTTTTACAAAGAGCCTCAATTTCTCTCATGCTACCTTTTGAAGCTAAAAACATTCCCATTTCATTTTTGGATCATACTAACTACAAATGGATTGGGAAAAAACCTCCTAAATACTACCCTAGTTCTATTTGCAACTTTGTGGTCATCATATGGTGATCGCTTATTAAGTAACCCAAGTATTTCATTGCTATAATATTTTGGATTTACAGCATAGACAAGGAGATGTAATGTCCCCTTTTCCAAGATAGTTTGATTTGGAGACTTTGAGCCCATTGCACTTTCCGTTTGCAAGAAGGAAATGAAAAAGTGAAGTAATCATCATCTTTTCCAGTTATTTTTGTTTGCATTGCATTCTTCTTTAATAGTTTTCTACATAAAGTCAGGTTGGCTGGTTTAAGAAGGTGAAAAGCCAAAGAAAAAATAAATTAAAAGTATCCATTATGAGGTCGGTCCTAATTGGAAGCTTTCTAATTGGGTTTGGCGCCACAATAAGGTATAAAAGGGGTCGCTTGGCTCATTTGTGCATCATCATCTTGTCTGCTATTAACTTTGCATGGTTTTTGGGTGATTGCTCAATTACTTCCACTTAAGGGCGAAAATCCTACGGTGTGGCCAACAAAAAGGACGAAAACCTTCCTTGCTTGATTGAAGAATGAAAACTCTTCAATTCATTGAGGATTCTCCATCCCGGGGTTTCCAAAGTGCTTTAAGAAGATTGATGTTACAGATTTTCAGCTAGGGTTTGATTCTATAGTGATTTTCAGTCCCTCTCCCAAGGAAGCGACCCACCTTGGGGAAGAGTTAGGTGGTTTTTAGGCACGATGATATCCAACTCAGCCATCATTGCATTCCTCATATTTTTAGTAGTTGGAATCTATATTTGGACCTCATTTTTGGGCTTGGAATAAAATTCATTTCCAACTACTTTTGTAAGGGTGTGTCTATTGTCATTTTATTTAAATTAAATAATTTCTAGTTGGGGTTTGAGGCTGATTTCTTGGTTAATATTGGTTCTAAAATATTTCTAAGCTGCCCTACATATTTTAGATGGTGTGAATGATGCAATTTCGAAGAGTTATTACTTTTTCATTTTTGTTATAAAAATCAAATTACTGTTCACTATTGTCATAATTTTCAGTTGGCTGTTATAAAATTCAGTCTACTATCTATTGGGGTTTGTGCTATTTCCTTCATTTTCAGTTAGAGCCCGGAAATGGACATTACAAAGATGCAATGGGGTGGGCATTTTATTCCACTTCTTCATGATGACATTCTTAATTTCATTGTAGAAGTTTTATTTAGGATTTTGCTATTTTTTTGTATGATGTCTCTATTTTCTTCAAAATGGAGTCAATTCCATCTTAAATTTCTCCTATGCAAACATTATCTTTATTTGCATATTTGATCATGGATAGCTCCATAAGACTAAGGAAGTACTCAACCTTGACCCACCAAACATCATAAAAGATCAAGAGCTTTATGTTATGGTCTCTTTTTACATTTCCTTACCTCCACATGGCCCAAATGTTGTTAATTACCATATTGCTTAAGGCCTTTTTTAACTTTACAAGGTGTCTCAAAACTAGCACGTGAGAGGCAAATCTCATCTCAATAACTTATAAAATGAAATTAAAAAATCTTTATAAAGTACAAATTATAAAAAAGTTCAAATTATAGAAAGTTAGAACTTCGAAACTGATAATTTGTTCCCTCGCTTTCAACAACTCCAACCTCGAGAATCTTTTAAAGATGGCCTGGGACATGATGATTTGTGACAAATGTTTGAATGTCTTCTACCTATGTATAAATTTTTACTATCCATTGTTGTTTTCCAATCTTTTGCAACATTAAATTGAGGGAGTGTACTGTACACAACATTCAAAATATGTGCTCGTATCTCCCCTCTACAATCAATATTGCTGCTCTATAATTTTTGGCATTGTTTGTGATGATTTGGACAACCTTTTTAGGACCCACCGATTCAATAGCTTCAATCAAGATGTCAATAATAAACTAAGTATCTTTCACTTGGATTTCACAATCAATAATCTTTTAGAACATTGCCCCATAAGGGCATACCACATCAATGTTGATTAGAGGTCTATTTCAAATATCCTTCCATCCATTTGAAATAATAGACACCCTTGAATTTTTCTATTACCCTAATTGGCTGCAAAAATGTTTGTATGTGCTCCACTTCTTTCGGTAAAAGCGATGTGCGAACCTTCTCATAGTTAGGGCCTTTGTACTTTTGTGGTGCCTCATTAATGCCTTTCACCATTTGTTGCCAATATGGCAACCTCAACACATTGAAAGACAACTCACATGCATAAATGCATCGAACAACCAACTTGTTAGCAATATCCTTCATTTCAATTTTGAAAGTTTGTTCTTATGCTCATTTTGGTCTCTTTTGTGAGGCGACCTCTTCATTCAAGGGAATTTCCAATGTCCAAGTTTGAGTTTGAATGAAAAAATGATTTGAAGGTGTAGGTGGTTTTCTTAAAGCCATCATTTGCAAAAGGAATTGTTCTAGGCTAAGCTTTTGCAACTTGCAAGTCAACTTCCTTTTTCTCTTTCATGTACGTCAAGATTTGAGGATTTTCAACCTTGGTACACTTTTTGATCCCTATTCCTACAACCCTAGTTAAATGAGCTTTAAGTCGGTTATATGAGGACGTAAATGTTACATTGCAATGACCACATACTCAAGCTCGAGAGCCACCACCAACAATGATCTTTACCACATGCACATGTCTCCAAAGAGGAAAAGTGGGATCATGTTTCATGAGAATTGAAATATTTTTATGTAGGCCTTTCCCTCGATTTGCTTCCCCTTGCCCTCCACTTGATGTTGAACTTGATGCCATTTATAATTTTATATCTCAAATGTACAGTGGGAAAGAGACACTTAAAAAATCAAAGAAATTAAAACTCTAGCTATCATTTTCTGCTTATGATAACCAGGATCGCCATAAAGGTGTGAGGTGAGAGTATACACATAAATCAATTTTATTTAAAACAATAAAATAAACTTTTAAAAACAACATTTTAAAAAAATTCTTGAAGTTAGAATGATACTTAACATAAAATTTTTTAAAAATAAACCTTAGGTATTCTTTTTTGCTTTTGATCACAAACACCGCCATAAAGGTGCAAGGTGAAAGTATACACAGAGTTGGGATGTGTAAAAAACAACAAAAAAACTTTACTAAACAACCAAAAAAAGCTATAGATAAAGAGAAATGGAACGTTAACTTTACATAGAATTTAAAAAGTAATATTATGATAGTGATCATGAATGATTTGTGCATTATTCACAAATCATTCATAATCATTGATCACATTAGCAGTTAGTAAGAAAATGGAAAGAAGAGGTTGAATGAAACGAGAAAAAATTGATTTTTTGTCCTTGAAGCTGCTCCTTGCTTCTATATTTCTCTTTGAAGTTGCTTCTAGATTCCACCCGTTCTTTGTAATTGTTGCTAAAGTCCTCTAGTGCCTAGCCCCTTTCACTTGTTGCAACAATTTTTTTAATACTGCTGAAAGTTTGTGAAATCTTAAATTTAGTAATTGAATGAGAGTGTGTTTTGTAATGGGACAAAGGTGTGTTTATATATCCTTGAAGAAGTTTGTTCAGCAAGTTAGGGTGTACAAATTAGGTTTTGACTTTGTTTGGCTTTTTTTGACGACTTGTGCTGTTGGAAACATGGTGGAAACGCCTTGGATTCGTATTGGCAATGACAAGAAAATTGCAGATCTGTTTCCATGTCATTTCTACTATAAAACTAGGATAGGACAATGTCTTAGAGTTGTACTAGGGCTGTTTCGAGATGCGTTTCCATTTTAGAAACACCAGTATGTGGAAATGTGGGGGTCAAGGGTGTTTCCCTGCAACGTAGGTATTACACCAATGTGCAATGTTTGCATTAACATCCCTACTCAAGGATGATGGCATTATTGCCATCCCCCCTTAATGTCAACTTCCTGAAGTCCAAGTGAAGAGTTTCGTTTCAACTATCTCCTTTGCAAGAAGATCCCTCCAAAACAAGTCTCGACATGCAAGACTCAAATGTTGAAGCCCACAATCCAAAAAGTGCTCCACAGCTTGAGTCATTGGATAACTGCTCTAAGAGATCAACAATTGCCAAGATCAGCTATCCATGAAGTCAAAAGAGGAACTTCACATAAACATACCTCTAATTATCCAAGATCGTCTTTGCTCATGCCAAGCTTGTAGGTAGGCAGTAAGGAAGTAGAGACCTTTCAAACAATTATCAAAGATGTCAAAGACTAACGACAACGAAGACCACAATCATATTTTCAATCAGTCCAAAGAAATTCTTTACTCTCATGTAGGTGTAGGGAGTGCATAACTCTAAGTATCAAACTAGTCATCAAGAATGGTCAACTCTCACTTAGACATAGGGAGCGTACTCCTTGATACCGTTATTAAAATGCCCAACTCTCATGTAAACATAGGAGGTACATACTTTGGATCTGTATCCCCCTTCATCAAGAAACATGGATGAAGGTGAAAATAATAGAGAAATTGTAACAAAATATGTGATCCCAAATGAATGTGCATAGGTGAGTAACACATAAATTCCCCCAGGAAAAAGGGTGATGTAAGAGGATTGGGGTTTATAAGCAATCCCACATCACCCAAAACAATTAGAAGTAGGTTTAATAAGTGTTTGCAACTTTTGTTGCTTCTGAAGTCTTGTGCGGTGGGGATTTGTGAAGGGAAAACTTGTGAAATATTGCAATTCGACTACATCGCAAGGTACCACAAGTGTCAAAGGGGTTTGTTGGTACTGTATGACACACCATTTGTCCGAGACCTTGTACATTGCATCATCGAGTACTGCAATTCCCATTTCTTTGAAGATATCTGTCACTATGTGCAACTGTCTCCGTGGGAGCTACACTTCTATTGGGTCCTGCAAACTTTTATAGAGTTGGTAGAATCCTTCTTAAAAACATTGTTGTCATCCCGTGCATATGAGAAGCCTATAATGGTGTGCAACACATCACTTGAAAGATCAAAGATAATGCACTAGATTGCAATTGAGGAGTAGGTGAAGATTCCTGAAAGGGAGTTGCCATGTCTCATCCAAGGCATTTTCTTGAGTGGGCATTCAAATTAAAAGAATGATCTCCTTTCAAGGTAGGTTAGCTAGGATGGGTTAGAGAAAGCAAGACAGCTAAAGGAGCTAGACGAGTTCAGTTGACTCACAACTAAGAAGTTCACCTAAGCTAGGAGAGGAGGCTAGGGAATGTTGTTAGCTCGCAGCAAGAAGTATGTAATTGTTCTTTCTGAGAGATTTAGAGTAGTTTGCAAGGAGTAACTTGCTAGGGGTGTGCACAAAGTTGTGTACATGTTTATAGAAGTTAAGTCACGTCCCTTTGTAGACAAATATTGTGATCTCATGTTGTTGAGTCGTAATAGGTGTAGAGGAGTAATCTATTTTGAAATCAATAAAGAAGATTTTTGTGATGTTCCAATTCTGTGTAAGATTCGTTGTGCACGCGTGTGAATCCAAATTGCACATCTAAGGTGTTTGTTAACTCGACTCCCTAATCACGATTGCATCATTTGGTATTAGAGAAGGTTGTGTCTTACGAGTGAGTGAATGAGACTTGTTTTCCACATTTGCAAGTGTGGGAAGAAAACAATAAAGGCACCTTCTAACAGGGAGTGCTGTGTACAAGGCATTGTTGTTATTAATTAAAAAGGATAGAAATGGCACATAGGCTACCTGATCTATAAACCTCAGCTTTGAAAATCTATAAGATCACACACTTTAATGTTCTACTTTCAAATTCTGGAAAATGACAGTCTATTTAATTAATGGTGAGCAAATTGAAGCTTAGAACTAATTTGCAGCAACAAAAGAACACAATACAACACCAAATTTATCCTGGAAATCCCCAAGTTGAGGGAAAACCAGCTGGGAAGGGCGATTGCTCTTTCTTCCTGAACTTTATTGGCCAATATGAATAGAATACAGATTATATCAAGAGGAAACAAAGAAAAACAATGTATACACTCCCTCTCTTTACTTGGATACTTTGTTTATATACCTTTATTATACAAAATCAACTCTAGATCCCTTGGTTTCTTGCTCACTTCTTGCATTAAGACTTTGATGGTCCATTCCACTTCGATTCCCCTTGCTATTTATATAGGCTTCTTCTCATGTCCTCCCATGCACTGGAGAATGAGAAAGCGTCGCATAGAGGAAGAGACACAGTATGAGACGTTTCAATTCGCGACCGTTCATGGCTCTGTTCTTTTATTTTTCGTCCATAAGTGATAGGAACCGCCAGATGTCTGTATGCAATTGCCAACAGTGATGCAACCAACCGTTATCTCTATGTAGGGGTGTGGTTACGCAACCGCCTCTCTGCACAAAGGGGCGGTTCTGTAACTTTACAGACAACTTCTCTTTTTCTATCTTTTTCTTCTAGCTCTGGGTGATTCCGATGAAGTAGTGTCTTTTCTGGATCCCTATGGATCACACCTCCCCTGCTTAGGAGGCTTTTGGTCCCACAAAAGCTTAGTGGGGGAGTAGATGAGGAAACAATTCCCTCACTTGCTCCTTTGAGTACCACTGGGTCTACCTTGGCATCTTCCCTTTCAGTCCAACCTGCCTAGACTCTTATGGACCTCTCCTTGGCTCTTTGACCTTTTGTTGCAACACTACGTCCTCTAACTCACCTCGAGAGTCCAAGACGCAACCTTCTATTGAAGGTAGCAACTGACATCCTTCTTCTTCGTCAAGCATGGATGGCTCATATAGGTGCAAGTTCTCACAATTTACTACTGAGTACATCCGCATGAAGTGTGGCAAGTCAAGTCTGAAAGCGTTTTCTCCAACCTGCTCAAGTATGGTGAAGGGTCCATACCGTAGTGGCTTGAGTTTTCTTGCTTGACCTTGAAGTCTCTCCTTGCTCAAGTAAAGCCAAACTCTGTCTCCAACATGAAGCTTGTGTTCCCTTCGATGCTGATCGTGCCTAGCTTTGTACTTGGCCTGAGATTTCTCCAATTGTTCTTTCACCTTGAGATGGATTTGCTGGATCCTCTCAATGAATTTTGTTGCTCGAGTCACCTCTGAATCATGTATCTCTTCTTCCTGCTGCCCAACTGCTATGTCTAGTGGATTAGTCGGTAGATATCCCAAGCATGCTTCAAACGGTGACTGCAAAGTGGATGTGTGTACTGCCCCAGTTATAGGAATGTTGAATGTAGGCTAAGGACTCGTCCCAAGTCCGTGGATATTTACTGTTATACCCTCTGATCAGCTGCACCAAAGACCTGTTCACTACTTCCTTTTGCCCATTTGTCTGTGGATGGAAGGTTGTGCTTCTCTGTAGCTTGGTGTCCATCTTGTCCCATAACATAGTCCAAAACTTCCCCAAGAACCTATAATCTCTGTTAGAAACAATAGACTTTGGCAAGCCAAAATGCACCCATACATTAGCAAAGAAAAGTTTAGCTGCCTCATATGCTTTTATTGTCTTTTTACATGCCATAAGAACACACATTTTTCTAAATCTATCAACAACAACATATAGATAATCATGGCCATGTTTAGACATCGGTAATCCTCCTACAAAATCCATAGAAATGTCCTCCCAATGATGAGTAGGGACTGGAAAAGGAATATACAAACCTTCCTTCCTAATCTTAGGCTTGCTTGTACAACAAAGTTTACATCCTCTTATGAATTTTGATACTTCTTCTTGCATATTGGGCCAATACACGTACCTTTGCAAGTGGGCCATGGTTTTGCCAACACCAAAATGACCGGCTACTTTCGAAGTATGTGCTTCCCTCATCAATAGAAGTCTCTCCTCTTTTGGCACACAAAGCTTCCCCCATCGGTAGAGCAGCCCATCTTTGAGATAACAGTCTTCAATCCCCATCTTTTCAGCCCCTTTGGACTGCAACTGCTGATATGTCACCCCAAAGTCTTTATCTTGAGTGTATGCCTCTCCGTAAGCTTCCTTCGTGAAGGGCTCAAAATGAGAGATAGTGGCCAAACTCGATATTTTCTCCTGTGTGGGCGGCCTAGAACAACATGTCTGCCACCACATTTGTGCTACCTTTCTTATACTTGATCACCAAATGTAACTATTGAAGGAATCCCATCCATTTGTAGTGCCTTGCTTGCTGCAATTTAGACTGTGCTTGCAAATATTGGAGAGGTTTGTGGTCAGTGCGCACAATAGTTTCTTTACCCAACAAATAATGTTTCCATTTTTTAATTGCCTGAACTAGTGCATACATTTCCTTATCATATACTTGAATATCCTTTAACTGTTGAAGTAAAAGTTTCAGAATGATAGCACACGGGTTTACCTCCCTGAAGCAACACTACTCCCATAGCATAATCATTGGCATCCGTCTCTACTTCAAAGGGCTGCTACAAATTAGGAAGAGCAAGTACTGGTGCATGACTGATTTTATGCTTTAGCAAGTCAAAACCCTGATCATGTTCCTTACCCCAGTCAAAACTCTTACTCTTTGCGGCCACTGTGTGTAGAGGTGTTGCAATAGCGGAGAAGCCCGGAATGAACTTCCTCATGTACTGTACTACTCCCACAAAGCTTCTAGTCTTGGTGGCTCCCATTGGTGTTGGCCAGTTGGTGATGGCTTCCACCTTCTTTGGGTCCACTCGTAACTCTCCTCCTCCAACCACGTGCCCAAGATAGACAAGTGACTGTTTGGCAAATTCACACTTCTTCATATTGCATAGCAATTGTTTCTCCTTGAGAACTTGCAAGACTTGCTGCAAATGTGTTAGATGTTCCTCCCATGTGGCACTAAAAATTAGAATATCATCTAGATATACAATGACACATGAATCTATGAATTCCCGCAATACATCATTCATCAATCTCATAAATGTAGCGGGTGCATTACATAAACCAAATGGAAGTACTAACCACTCATACAAACCCTGTTTTGTTTTGAAGGCAGTCTTCCATATATCCTCCTCCTTCATCCTGACCTGGTGATAACCCAACTTGAGATCCAACTTCGTGAAAATTTTGCATGTTGAAGCTGGTCCAAGAGATCATCTATGCAGGGGAGTGGATATTTGTTCTTTATGGTAATCTTGTTCAAAGCACGGTAGTCGATGCACATTCTCCAAGACCCATCCTTCTTTGGCACCATCACGATAGGAGAACCACATGGTGAGGTGCTCAGACGTATTACCCCTTGGTCTATCAACTCCTGGAGTTGTTTCTTTACTTTTGTACTCTCCAGCAAGGACTGCCTATACAATCCGATGTTTGGTAGAGGGGACTCTGGAAACAATTGAATCTCATGCTCTACCTCCCGTTTTGGTGGTAACCCGCTGGGAGTCTGAAAAACTTCCTGAAAAGACTGAATAATACTATCCAAATCCTTCTTTCCCTTGTTAGAAAAATCTGAAATCTCTATCCCGTCTTGCTTATCCTTTAATAAAAGTAAACAAAACTGATTATGATTTTCTTGAATAAGTCTTTTTGCTTGGTTAGCACTTACCATAGCAATTTTTGTCTTACGCTGGTGTGCCCAGATGTTGTAACTGATTCCATCCTTGACCCATCTGTATCGGTTCTCCCTTCTTGTGAATATGGCATCCCTGATATACAAGTAAGGACTTCCG
This sequence comes from Taxus chinensis, assembly GCA_019776745.2. Lineage (NCBI taxonomy): Eukaryota > Viridiplantae > Streptophyta > Pinopsida > Cupressales > Taxaceae > Taxus > Taxus chinensis. Next base: position 277,602,417 of record CM034151.1, on the reverse strand, counting down.
AAAACAACATCAAATGCATCAAGTGGAATTACATCAACTTCTAATACATATATATAGGGAATTTATCCCAAACTTGAACTTACATCTTGTTACCTGAATTTCTACACCCTTCTTCACCCATCCCAAAGGATATGGATGTGGATGCTCATAAGTTTCAAGACCAAGCTTCTTTACAACCGCATCAGAAATCAAGTTAGACTGAGAACCAATATCAACCAAAGCATTTACCTTAGTTCTCTTGATTTGGATTTTGATCTGGAATAGTTTACTCATCTCTTCTTCCTCCTCGTGGTTGTTCATGTTGGTGGCCGTGCATCCAAGCCTCTTGTCTACATCAGAATCATCCTCTATTTCCACCTCCCCATATGTCTTTACAACTGTCATGGATTTCTTTGAATCCTTGGTTTGGTTCTTTGGATGTAGCTTTGGATGTAACTTCCAACATGTAGTGTCAGTATGACCATTGATATCACAATTCTTACAAAAATTCTTGGGATCTTTACAAGTATTCAAAGTAGTGGCAGTTTGTTTACCTTTCCCTTTCCATTTACCTTTGTTACTTGTTTGTCCCTGCTCTTTCTTTCCCTGATTTGTTCACTACTTTCATCCTTTGAATCTTCTTCTCCTTGCTTCCTTTCATCATCAATGTAATATTCTTGCACACAAGCTTCATTGAGATCCTTGGGCTTTGTGGAGATGACCTTCCTTTGAAGGTGAGTGTGAAGTCCTCCCAAATACTTGGTCAGAATATCCTCATCCTCCAAGTCCATATTAAGCAACATGGCTTGTCTCCGAAACTCCGTAGTATAATCCTGCACACTTTGACCACTACCTTGTCTAAAGTATTGCCATTTAATCATCTGATCAGTCTTATGGCCAATAGGATAAAAGTTAGCTCTAAGCAATTCTTTAAATTCCTCCCAAGATCTTACAATAGGACGTTTCTTCTTTTCACAAGTGGCTAGATGGGTTTCCCACCAAACCAGAGCATGTCCTTCCATTTTGAGACGTGCAAAGGTGATCCTTTATGCCTCAGTAACATCATGAACACTAAAGTAAACTTCCAGTTGTTTTAACCATTTATCTAATAACTTTGCATCTACTTGTCCTTCAAAGCTCTTAATTTCAACCTTAGTTTCAACTTTAAAAGGAGCATGATCAGATTTTACCTTCTCTTTTACAACTAGAGTTTCTTCTTCACGCCCTTCTACATCTTCCTCATCGTGGCTGTTTGTTGCCTATGCCAAACTTTTTCAGCCAAGGCTCGAACCACTGAGTCCATGTTATCTTGTTTGACTGAAGCCATCTTTTGCAGATCTGAGAGTTCTTGTTGATGTCTATACATTCTATCCATCATGGTCTCTAGCATCTCAATTCTACAGACCAAATTCTCTTCCTCCATTTGATCTCGAACTTTTTGTTTCCACTTCTTCGTAGAAATATCAGGATCGCAAGGTAAAACTTCTTCGCCTTTAGACCTTGTCACTATCATACAAATCACAAGAATGAATACCACAGTCCTGGATACTTATTGTTAGCTCTGATACCAAAATGATCTGTAAACTTCAAACTTTGGAAACTTACAAACCACAACTTATTGTTCTACTTTCAATTATGAAAATGACAGTCTATTGTGAATTAATGGTGAGTAAAAACTGAAACTTAGAATGAATTTGCAGCAACAAAAGAACAAATCAAACACCAAATTTATCCTGGAAACCCCCAAGTTGAGGGAAAACCAGCCGGGAAGGGCAAATTGCTCTTTCTTCCCAACTTTTATTGGCCAATTGAATAGATACAAATTACAACAAGAGGAAAGAAAGTAAACACTGTATACACCTCCTCTCTTTACTTGCTGCTCTGTTTCTACACTCCTTTCTTCTACAAAATCAACTCCAGTTCTCAATGGTTTCCTTGCTCACTTCTTGCATTAAGACTTCGATGATCCATTCCACTTCTCCCCCTTGTATTTAAATAGTTCTTCTCATGTCCTCCCATGCACTGGAGAATGGGAAAGGACATCACAAGGAAGAGACACAGTCCAGACGCATTTCAATTCCGCGGACTGTTCGTGGAGTTATTTTATTTTTCGTCCATAAGTGACAGGACTGCCAGTGTCTGTAGACCGGCGGCTACGCAACCGCCGTTTTGTGTAGGGGTCGGTTACGCAACCGCCTCTCTGCACAGAGGGACGGTTCTTTAACTTTACAAACAACTTCTCTTTTTCTATCTTTTGTTTTGGCTCTGGGTGATTCTGATGAAGTAGTGTCTTTTTTGGATCCCTATGGATCACTACCTGCTAGGAGAGCACCGAGAGTTGTAGACTTACTATCATTGTTTAGAGGAATCCAAGCCCGATTGGAGGCTCTGTAGACTTTGCAACAACGAAAAGTTGCGGCAGATGCCAGTGAAGATGAAGCAAAAGAAGAAACACTTCAGCTTCAAGTTGAAGATGTGGAGGAATTGAAGATAGGTTCATCAGGGCTATTGTTAGGATGGGAGGTAAGCTGAGGTTGGACAACCCTAGTTATTAGGGAGCTTGTGTCTCGAAGAATTCATTGAATGAATCACTGAGTTGGAGAAATACTTTGAGTTTGCACAAATGGAAGGACCCAAGCGAGTGACCTTCCAAGCGAGTGAAGTTCATTGGTCCAAGTTTAAAGGACATACATCCATTTGGTGGGTTCATGTCCAAGGCAAAACAAGTTGCAAGGGGTAAAGAAAAGATCAAGTTTTGTGATGGAATGGTTGTGAAGTTGAAAGGTAAGTTCATATCTTTGGATTACGTATTAATTTTGTTCAAGAAAGTGAGAAAAAAGGAGATGAGTGTAAAAGATTACATGGAAGAATTCTACAGGCTCACTATCTGAGCAAATCACGTAGAAGATGATGAAGAAAATATCTCCAAGTACATAAATGGTCTGTGAGTATCCATCCAAGATGAATCGGGCATGGTAAAAGTGATTCCATGGAATTGGCTTTTTGATATACTTTGAAAGCTAAAGAGACACTGTCTAGAAGGCAACAAAAAAACACTAGAGGGAAAGGAAAGTTTGGAAAAGGTATAGGAAGAGTAAATGGGGTAGAGCACAACATTCACAAGATGGAGAAACCAAGACTTCTCAGAGTCAATCTCTAAGGTGACAAGGATCACCCTTCCGAGGAAGATGGAAATATGAATGAGGAAGAGGTAGAGGATTCACAGGCCAATTGTTTTAGATGTGGACGTATGGGACATAGAGCTTTCAAATGCTTGCAAGTGGAGCAAACGATGGAAGAAGGAACAAGGCCAACAATCATGTTGTGCAAACTAACGAAGATAGTGCCACATCACTGCATTACACATAAGAAATAGAACATGGAGAAGCTCTCATGATGAAGAGAGTATTGCTAAATCCTATGAAGGAAAAGAATGAGCTGTTGTAAAGGCAGAATCTGCTTAGGATCATATGCAAGTCCGGAGGTAAGTGCTACAAAGTCATCATTCATAGTGGTAGCACAAACAATCTTGTGTCGAAGGAGATGGTTGATAAATTGGGTTTGAAAAGAGTCACTCACCCAAACCCATACAAGGTGTCTTGATTGCTAAGGAGATATGAGATTTTGATAAATGAGTAGTGCCTGGTTAGTTTTTTGATTGGTGCATAGAAGGATGAAGTTTTGTGCGATGTCATGCTTGTGGACGTTTGTCATGTACTGTTAGGAAGACCTTGGCAATTTGATCACAAAACTATAGATAAAGGGAGAGACAACATCTACACCTTTGTGAAGGATGGTAGGAAATACACCTTGAGTTCGTTGATGGACAAGGGAGGAACATACATCAATCCAAAGGTCATGTTGATTTTAGGAAAGGAATTCTCGAATGAAGTGAAGAAGGAGAAGGCATGTTCATTCCCAAACAATCGTAAGTTGGGATCAAAACCAAAGTGATTAAACTAAAATGTGAAAATGTAAGCCTAATCTAAATGCTGTAGCAACAGTAAATGAATAACAATTAAGTACAAAAATTACACCCAAGTAACTAAGCAATAAAGTGAAAACCCTAAGTGCAAACAGAAGGTAAGAAGCCTTAGTTGAGTCGCAGAGATCTGGAAGATGCACAGAGCTAGAAAACCAGAAAATGTGAAGCACTGGAGCTAAAAAAAATGCAGATCTGGAGGAACAGGATGGACTGGGGCGCCTGGAGAGGGACAGGGGCGCCTGTGGGCGCCCTGGACCTATTTTTGGGTGCCTGGGTCTGCGGAAATGTTCAGGAAACCTCTTCTGAGGTGTTGCAAGTTGCTCACTTGTAATCGCCTTTGGTTGCTCCGAGATTGCACCAAGATTGCCGAGGTCTTTAGAAACCTGCAATGAAGAATGAGCCTTCAAAACCCTCAACTAGACATCAAATCCCAAAAAGTAAAGATGCAAAATGAGGGGTTGAACTGTCCTTAGCTCTCAAAATGGTGAACTTACGACTGAGCGCTCCACTACATCTCAGACCCAATGTAGTTCTGTGTGTGTGTGTGTGTGCGGAAATCATGCCCTAGGTGGCTCTTGTGCGTGTCGCACTTGATAGCGAGTAAATAAGCTAGATGTAAAGAAATGTAGTAGATGTGTGCATGGAATAGAATGAACTTCCCTCCTATGAAGTGTATGCAGAATAACCAACCCTTGATGTCCCTTGGGTGGTGCTAGATGGATGCAATGGAGCTCTTAGATGCCTTGATGGATGCAACCTTAGGTGGTGATAGCTAATGCTTAGTGCTGGGTTCTTTATTATGATCACATAACTTTATATTTATACGATTCCCTTGCTTGAATTTCGTAATTAACCCCAAAAAGGCCGACTACCAAAACGATAAGATGCTCAAACAACAAGAAATGATCCAAAAAGTGTGAGTAAAGTACAAAGGGAACATGGGCGCCCAAAGGGGATGAGGGTGCTTAGTGTTGTCGTCCTGGCTGGGTGCTAGTGTCCAGGATGATAAATGCCGAAGTGTAAAAAGGAAGATTGAGCAAGTAAGGAAGCAAGACCAAAAGTGGTAACAAAAAACAAAGAAAGGTGGCTAAAGACATGGGTTAATTAGTACTTTTCTTACTTAGGAATCATATGAATAGTAGTATGTAATCAGGACTAGATAATTACCCAAAGTGCATGATTTAGTGTCTACATTTGCTCCCACTTTATGTTGGTGAGCGGAAAGCTCGGTAACATAAAGTAGATCATAGTTACCAGGTTCGGCCGGATTTGTATGAAATCCGGTTCGAACCGTATTTTTTGAAGCAACCTAATAAATTCGGTTCGGTTCGGGCTTGTTTTTGCAGGGATTTTTTTTTTTTTCCTTTTTTGGCATATTTTTTTGTTTTGGTGAAAAAATCGTATGGAAAAAAATTTGCCATTTTTGGAAAGGGTCCGGGAAGATGTAGCAGCAAAAACTTGCATGTGCCATAACTTTCATTCTGTGGCTCCGTTTTAGGTGTCGTCTTCTCTAAAAGTATATATTTTCTCGAGCTCTTACACATTGATGGCAATATTTTTCTTATTTTCATAAAATCCATTTTTGTACCTTTTTGGACCAAACAACTTCTTGCAATCTTTTGAAAGAATCATTATGATGATGATGATGATTATGGTAGATGGATGCTTTTTTGTGTGATTTGTCTATATATAATGATATAAGTATACAACAATATAAATTTATAATAATATATGTATATATATTCCGAACCGGATTTTTCCGTATTTTTTCGGATTTTTTCGAGAACTCCGTATTTTCGGATTTTTTTGCCCTTCCGAATTTAATCGGATTTCCGAACCTGGTAACTATGAAGTAGATAGAGATGCGTACCTGATAACCATGTAGATTGATATAGAAAGAGCATGTTGAGGGACTAGACAAAGCGTGGAATGATAAAAGTGTGAAGCGTGGATGCTAAGGAGGAGTAAGTGTAAAAAGTGATGATGAAAATGAACCTAGGGCGGAAACGCATGTGTAGATGTTGCAATGTACCTGTTGTCGATGTCGATGTTGTTGTTGGTGTTGTGAATGATGTTGACTACTGCTTCCCATACGGATGGACCTGATCCGTGATGAGGAAAGGTGTAGAAAGGATCCTGAAGATGTTGATGAAGGGCGATCTCATGCCACGACAGAAGTAGTGTTGGGAGAAAGGTCTAGTGTCATTCTCCAACCTGACTGCTTCCCAAAATTGTTGAGCACACTAAATGTTGGTTTTTTGGGCGATCCTACGCCACAACAAAAGTACTGTAGGGAGAAAGGTCTAGTGTTATTCTCCAACCTTTGACTGCTTCCCGGAATATGGAACACCATTGTAGATGGTGTGTACAAACGTAAATGCTAAGGACCCAAGTCTGATTCTGAGCCCTGTAAAAGCCATTGTGTGGAGTTCTGTAGACTGTGCTGAACTACCAATCGCTATGTAACTGCCCCTTGGTTTCAGGTATCCAAGAAAGGCATCGCTGTGCTAAGGACCCAAGTCTGATTTTGAGCCTTGTTCGAAACTGACAACTATGTTATACCGATACTATGCTGTGCTGTGTATAATGTTGTATGGGGTGACTGATTCACCCATATGATACCCCCCTCATTTGGGGTGCATGCGACGTTGCTGAAGGAGTATGCAGCCCAAAGGAGGACTGACCGCTGTGTTGAAACTGTGCCCTGCAGGGGGAAGGGAATGTGCTTGGTAGAAACCAAGGCACACACAAACAAAGTGGTTAGGAGACAAGTGTTAGTACAAGCAAAGACAAAAATGCATGTAAAAGACAAGTGCAACTAATGTGCAAGCTAAGACGCAAACAAATAATGTAAACACGCAAGAAGACAATGTAGACCGCGAAAATCGGGTTGCAAACATAGGACACCACTCACGATGTTGCAAAACAAATAAGGCCAAAGTGGCCGCAAGCAGACAAGTTTGCACACACGACAAAGGGAAAGGCCCGCAAACAAGAGCATACAATGACAAGCAAGAAAAATAATGTAACAGACAATCATGGTGACAAATGGACCTGCAAAACAAATGCTGCACATGAAGCACCCGTTAGCATGTTAGAAAGATAAAGAGTATGTCAAGGCATGTATAATCCGATGAAGTAGTGTGCTATGAAACAAAATGAAACAATAACACCTGTAATGTACGAAAGTGGATGCCCCCAAGAGCCGTTGCGGGACTTGTAATAGGTACTGCGCCAAGCATCCATGCTGCGTGCATGGATCTCTAAAATTTGCGATCACAACTAGAAAGGCAAGTGAACGCGCATGTGTGTATGATAAAGATAATGACATACAAGATATCTATATAGCATGTGTAGTAAAGTGAGCATGTAAAAGCATAAGTAAGCAAGAGTAAATGTAACCAAGATATGCAGTATGTTGTGGATGAGATGGAATGGAATGCAGTGTGAATGATTGGAGCATCGTGCCTCCTGAGCGGATGTATATGTATGCAATGAGGTTCAATTGTTCATGTCCCCCCAACAGCCAAGAATGAACCGTAAACGAGAGTGCGTTATCGGGAAATGGTCTGAAATGTGTGTCGTAGAAAGATGTGATCGCCAAAGTGCAAAGTGTAGAGTGTAAACGTGTGAGTGAATGAGTAATTGGATTGAATGCGTGAGTGTGGTGAGGTCCATTTAAGATGTGACCCTCAGCAGTCGAGTAAGGACTGTGGAACTAGAGTGCGTCATAGGGTAATGTGTTGTGTTGATTGTGTGTTGTTTGCATATGAGAGAAGGATGTCGTTAATGTGTCGCTTGTGTAAGAGTTTGTGAAATTGTTGCTAGTGTGGAATGTTGTGAATAGTTCAATTGTATGAGCAAACTAATCGATGATATATTTGAGAAATGACAATAATAAATCCTATAAATAAGAGAATATAACCTAAAGCCATAAATCAACTTAGCCGACGCCATCAGCCATGGTCAATGACATTGGTTGGAAGATGTCTACCATGGTTGATGGCATCGACTGCAACTAGTCCAATAAAGGTGAGGGAGAGGAGAGAAATGAAAGGTTGGAGCAAAACAATTGGAGCATTTATGAAGGTGATATGAAGGTGCTATAGGAAGATGATTTGAAGGTAATATATAGTGGTAGTACAGAGGTAACAAGTGGTGTTAAGGTGGTAGTAGGAAGGGAAGGGAAGTGCCATGACAATCTCTCACAAGGTGCTATGAACTGCCCCCAACCCTTTCCCAGTGCACCCCTTGAAGCATGTGTTCGGGAGGATTAGTACGCCAATAGCCCGCAAAGAGAAATCATTCATAAGTTAAAAATAAGGTGTATACCTTTGTTACTGAGGGACATGCACCCCCCATCTCCAAACCACCTCAGACAACGTTTTGTGGACATGGAGATGGGGACAAAATGTCCCCCCTTGCACTTCACATTTCAAAAAAAGAAGGAACCTTCTTGGGATGTTCCCTAACTTGGGGAATGTTCCAGGTTCTTCAACATGTAGTGGACACCATGATGTCCTCGGGATGGTCAAGGGACCTCCTGATGTCCGTTGTGGTTAAGTATTTTACTTTTAAAAAACATCTTAAAAAATATAAACTAACCTAATGACAATTAAACTTCAGTACTACAAATCTAACCCTAAAACACATTAAAAAACTTATAAAAAACCCAACCTACCTTCGTTTTTAATCACATTTGCAAAAAGTTGAAGAGGAAGAGAATAGGATGCTACTCATGTTTCACAAGAAGCCGAACTTAAAGAGGAAGAGGATAGGACGCCACATTCATTTTAATTACACAAGTTATGACATATGTACTCTTCTCATGTTGATTAATGATTATATTACAATATGTATTATCATCATGTACCTCTTGAGACAAAAGTCTTCTGTTTTTCATTGTCATGACTCAGCTTGAGGTTGCAATGTGCATGTTTATTGTTGATGTGTAATATCCCCTTCTCGAAAGCAGCTGGTCGAAGACCCTTAGCCCATTCACTGTTTCCCGATGACTAAGGGTTGAGAAAAAAAGGGAAACTAATTCATAATAAATTAATTATAAAGTGCATCATAAAATATTATTATAAGCACTTAATTTATTAATGATAAAATATAAAACGAAAAAGAAAAAGTAACTTTATGATTTTTATTTTCCCCTAAGGAGAAATGTGACCCATGTGGAGAAGGGAAAAAGGTAAAGGAAAATATTAAATGCGGCAAAAGAGATTTGATTGGTTGTGTTGGGTGGCAAAAAAGGCCAAAATGAACTATAAAGGCTAGTCGCCATGGAAGGGAAGGACATCTTTTTGCATCTAATCATTTTCTAAAATTTGGTACAAGCTTGCATGCTTTCCAATTCAACTCCAAAGGACAAAAACCCTTTGAAGTTTTGCTTAAGGGGACGAAAACCCTCATTAAGCTTAGAAAGAAGAACGAAAACTCTTCTTTCTTTTGAGAGGAAGCCCTACTTAGGGGTTTCTACTGATTTCCAAGGTTCTACTTCAGAATTCCAGCGGTATTTGAGGAGAAAAGTGCAGATTTAATTTGTTTCCAACGAGGGTTTCAAGGAGGATAGTTGTTATTGAGTTCTACCTTCATTTTCTAGAATTCCTACAGTGGAGTGACCCACATTATATGCAGTACTGAGTGATCTATGGTAGGGCACGCTGAAATCAGATTTGAGTTGTTCAATAATCTGATTTTTAATAGCCAAGATCAGCTGGTTGATGTAATTTTTGGGCTTGGGAAACCCTGTTTTCAGTCTTGTCTGAGAACTGTTCATTTGCAAATTTTTATAAATAAATTCCATCCTTCAGTTGCCCCACATCTGGTATTTTTATAGTGTTCTTGCATAATTAAAATTGCTTGATAAATTTTGGTGAAGAACACAGTGATTTTATTTCAGTTTTGAATGTTTCAAGCTCCTATGCAAGTCACACTTTCTAGAAATAATTCAGATATTCAACATTTTATAATTTTTATGTGCTCTACTTCGCTCTTTACAAGCTGGTTTGAATAGGATTTACTGCTGTGCCGTTTGGGGGAAAGATTTGTCCATTTGGGGACATTACACTGGTATCAGCGCGGTGATTTTCCCAGCCTATGAAAAAAAAACCAGTTTTGCATGGATGCAGGTGAAGAGGGTTTTAGATATCACTACTCAAGAAGAACCCCGAGAAAAGAAGGAATGGATGATAGAGAAAGACCCCCACCATCAGATGAACTGAGCTATGTGAATGAAATATTCACTAGAGGTAACAGTGAATTGCTATTTGATGGAAGCTCATAAGGATCTAAGAGATTCCTTTGTAGGAGCTATAGCTGATTTGAGCAGATCTATACAAGGGCTGAGCAATACAAGACCGAACTGTCAAGGAAATCAAGGCAACCATGGTGAAGGAAGCTCTTCTATCAATCATGGAGAAAGGGTCTCAAGCAAGATCCCCTCTAAATTCTTCTGTGCCAATTTTCTACAAAGAACAGAGCCACAAGTGGAGATAGAACAGCCACAAGAACTTGGAGTTGCTGAAGAAATGAATCTATATGGTGAAGAATATGCATCTTTGAATCACAACAAAAGAGAGATGCTTTCTTTTAGGGACTTTTGCCAATTGAGGAGAAGCGAAGGACTAAAGAAGAATAAAGTGAGTCATCAGCAAGAGCCAAGAAAAGATATCCAACATAGATTGGTTCAAATTACTCTTCCTACATATGATGGCATTGATAAATGTTTGGCTAGGGCTTGGTTGTAAAAATTGGATACTTGTCACTAAACCCCATGTATGAAGAGGAGGCCCTCAAATTTGTTACTCTACATTTAGAGGGTGTGGCTCATGAATGGTGGTATCATGGTATAATTACACAAGGTCATGTAACTATTACCACTCTTGATGAATTTAGTCAAAGGCTAACAAAAAGGATTGATAGGAAGGATCTAGAAGTGCATTTCAGAGAGTTAGCACAACTCAAACAAGAGGCTTCAATAGAAAGGTATGTTGCTGATTTGAATCGATCTATACAAGGACACAATATATCCGGCAACCATGGTGCAACCAAAAATGGTGAAGGATACTCAGTTGGACCAGTTAGGACAGCAGTGAACCTCTTTTGGGCAGCAAAAGGACTCACTTGGATAGCCAATGACAACCTCAAATAGTGAGCAAGGGACAACAAATTTTGGGCAACAAGGTAAGGCAAAAGATTGGATAAAAAACAACCAAGAAATAGAGGCATGGAATGAGTTAAGAAGGAACAAATTATGCTTGAATTGTAGGGACCCATGGACACTCAACCATCATTGTCAAGGTAAAGGGTCAATCCACTACATTGAGGTAGTTTCAGTTGATGGAGATAATGTTGATCTGAAGAAAATTGATGACCAAGCAAAGGAAGAGGAAGTGGTTATCACAGGTGCCACACTTGCCACATTATCTGTACCTCCTAGTTTTTATGCATTCCGAGTTAGAGGAAATCTTCATGGGCAAAAGGTCACCGTCTTAATAGATAGTGGAGCTACTCATAATTTCATTGATGAAGGCTTGATTAGTAAGATGGGATTGCAGGTGGAGGATTTCCAAACGTGATAGTGGCGGATGGACATTCAATATCACGTAGAAAGAAGATTCTACAACTGGAGTTCATTGTAGGAGATCATGAGGTAGGAGATGATTTTTATGTTATTGGCATTGGTGAAATGGATATAGTACTTGGAGTACAATGGTTACAATCTTTGGGTGAATTCATCCAAAATTATTAGACTATGGAGTTGAAGTTCAAAGTGCAAGACAAGGAAGTCGTTTTGCAAGGTACGAGGAATGGTACTCCTCAAGTTGTGACAACCAAGAGCATGGAAAGTTCCTTCAAAAGAGGGCAGATTGCATGGGATGCAGATTGTGTGGAAAGAGGTACATCGTCATTTTTATTGCAGCGGTTTTATCGTGAGGATGTTCAGCCCATTCGGGATGAGGATGCTAAGAATTTGATGCAGCAAAGCCAAGATATGATGAAGACCAAAGGAAATGAAGAACTTGACATTCCAAGGTATGGAAGGAATGATATAATGTCATATTTATTGCTGCATATTCAAATTTATTTTCCTCTTGAGAAGTATGATGAGTTAGAAGATCAAATTTGCAATATAGAGTATGTGGTACCCTTGATCCAAATTTAGGTGTATGAGCATCATGAGAGCTATATATTTTGGCAAAAGTTTTCTCATTTAACAGGTACATGATTAAGACTCTTGGAGCACTACAACATGTTTTATCTCTTGCACATGGCACTTGGGCATATGAGTTACAATTGTTTGAGGGTGTTATCAGGCAATTTTAACTTTGCAAAATTGTTAAAAAATAATAAAAAATGAAAAATTTGAAAAATTTGAAAAGTGTTACCCTGCGTGGCTCATTGGACTCATCGCAATCATCTCATTTTTGTGATCGTTTTGGTCTTCGTTTCTTCCTTTTATGGTGAGAATTCTTCCCACCAGGCTTTAAAACGCGTTAAAATACATTAAAATTAATTAATTAATATTTAATTAATTAATTTCTCCTTGTTTGATTAAATTAATTTTTAAATCACTTGAGGAGTATTTAATTAAATAAATATAAATTAAAAATCATTCGACAAATTTTAATGCCGGGGAAGTAAGCTTACGCTTCCAACTGCCGGGAAGCCAATTTGGCTTCCCGAACTCGGATTTCCCCTTTCCTGGCAATCTTTTTCAAATTTCACGCACGTGGGATTTTCTCTGCCAATTGCCAAATCCTGGATTGGCTAACGGGCAGGAAATTCCCCAATTTCCCACATGGGGAAATTGCACGGGGATTGCCAACCCGCTTTGCCATTCCCATTGGCAATTGTCCGTTGCTTTCCCCATTTCCCCCTAGCACTTAAGCCCACTACCCGGGAAGAGAGGAAGTTGAATTAATCCTCGTAACTTCCTCCATCAAACCCGTTGGAAAAAGTCATGCGAAGCTTCGCTTCTTAATTCTTCAGAAGGCATAATGTTTTATCACATCCAACAAAATCTTCCACGCATTTGTTGTAGAGAGAAAGAAACAGTCTTTAAAAAACAAGGAAATTAAGAAGCCGCGCCTAAAGAGAAGGGAGAAGTTTCCAATAAAACAAAGAATAAAAAATCCTGTCCACACATTGTGCAAAGGCAAAAAGAGGAATTGTGAGTTTAAAACAAAGGAGGCGCACAGCCCATTCAAGAAGATCTCTACGCCTTGAGGAGATCAAAAGACCACGCGTTGGAGGAAGGAAAAAAGATACAGTCCAAAAGAAGACAAAAGAAAGAATGCATTTCCACGCGTGAAGAAAGAGGACCGCTAGGTAAAAAGAACAGCATCCCACGCAGGTCCAAGGAGAATCCACCAGCCAGAGGAAGAAGCAAATCCACGCCCAGCAAAGAAAGGATATCACACATTGGGCAGAGGAGAGGTGAAGCTGTCCAAGAAAATTCCAAACGCACTGCCAAACCAAATCAAAATCCACGTGCCATGCAAAGGATTGAAACATACTCTTCTGCAAACTTTGAGGCATCGACTACTCAAATTGAGGAGTTGCTGGACAAACTGGCAATTTCATTAACTGGGGAGGAGCTTGAAGTTCTTGGGAGGTTGTACCATCAAGCATTAAAGCTGGAAATAGAATTCTTTTCTGCTCAGCCTCTTTCTCAGAGAACCTCAGTTCCTGTGTTTAAAGTGGGTGATTTGGCTGATACCTGATAAACTGTTGTCTCTGATTTTGATTTATCTTGCACTATCCTGGATTCCTCAGCAGTATTAGCAGAAATTGCAATATTGACAGCTTTAAAGGCTGAGCAAAATGAGCCAGAAAACTCAAGTGATCATAAGTTGTCTTCAGAGTTGAGAAGCACCTGGGATGCACTTTGTAGTCGATATTCAGAAGAGTATGAAGGGTGCCTGAGTAAGGTTTTGCCATCTGAACAAGCGGAAAATTTTGATTATGAAGGCCTATGCAATTATATGAGCATCTTCAACGAGTCACTAAGTTGGCAGGCATAAAGGTTTCTGTTGGAATTATCACACCTTACAAGCTACAGCTGAAATGTTTGCACCGAGAGTTTGATGTTGTCCTCAAATCTGATGAAAGAAAAGGTTTACATATTAATACGGTAGATGCCTTTCAGGGCCAGGAGTGTGATGTAATCATTATGTCTTGTGTTCGAGTTTCAAATCATGGGGTTGGCTTTGTAGCTGATATTCGCCGCATGAATGTGGCACTAACAAGAGCTCGCAGTAATTTTTTATTGGTAATGATATCTACGTGTTATGGGCATGAACCTGAGTCATCATCATGGCAGCATTAGGTCTTTATTGGTAATGGTATTTTCTCATCGTTTGGAAGGTACAATTGTGCTTATTATGGCAAAGCCAAAACATTCTTACTACAAGTGTTATATAATAAGGAAGAACCGTGAGCATTGTGGTAAAACCATTCTTTTCAGAAATGTTGGGTTAAGCTTGAATATAAAGTAGTTGAGCTGAAAAGCTAAAAACAATTCTGATTACACAACAACAAACTTAACGATTATTGACGAGAGTTAAGTGTAATCATGGTGGCAAGGTCAATCCCTATAGATGTTGGTTTAAGCCTATTGATGAAGACCATGCTATGATTTGAATTTGGTTTAATTCTATGTATGAAGACCATAGAATGATTCATACGTTTTGTGGAGGAGATAGATCGCACTAACAATTACCCACGAGGTGAAGGCAACAGGGTATTTTTAGATTCAGATTCCTGAATGATGTTCATGAGTAAAATAACCATTCCTCTGTCACATAAATGAGAAGTTTGCATTGCCATATTGATTGATAAAAATGTCTCTTGGAATAACTATTTGACTTGACGAGAACCTTCAATTGTGTGCATGCTGACACACTGCAACCGAGTTTGTTTCCGAGATTGTTGTGAAATATGAGAACTGCTTCCATCATTTCAAACAAGGAAAATGTTATTTTTGGTGATTATTGGTGATGTTAAGTGAACCAATAAAAGATAGGCTGTGCAGTGAGATGGAAGAGTCAGGTTATTCAATTTGTAGAAAGTGTTTGCAAAGCTAGACAATGCTTTCGACTTCGTCAAATCAGATGTATAGTGCAAATAATTGGTTATATTTATTCATGGGGTGTTTGTTAAAGCCATGTTTCGTAATACCATTGGAGGTGAATTGCAATTTTGGCTCTTGGAGATCTTCTCAATGGCGAAAGACTAGAAGCTGTATTCTGATAAACCAAGGTGGCGTAACGACTACGGTCTCGCGAAAAATGAATAATTCACCATGGAAAGGTACTCGGAGCATGTGGAGAATTGTGAATGTGAATACGAATGAAGACAAATTTTCTCACACCAGGATATTGCTCAGACAGAGGGGTGGATGAATTGCTCAAGTTTCAAGCTCAGCACTCTTGTCATTTGGAGGATTGCAGAGCATAGTCAATGAGTTCATTCCCGTACGATCGGGATAGGTAGACTCTTGGCCCAATGGTAAGGCACTGATCTTAGGTGTCTTGATCTGGGTGGCGCATTGCTGACTAGGATGTCTATGTGTGCGTCCAAGTCATTTAAGTGGGGTCCACATGTACCCATTTCTTTTATTTATGTATTTTTCCTTAAATGAATTTTTAACTTAAGTGGTTTCTATTTTTAGTCACTTTTTAAAAGTTGGTTGAAAAAGTCAAAGTCACTTAAGTGTCTTATTTAATGATCATGTAAAACCCTAACTACTTTGTAATCAACTTTTGGGTTATAAAAGGAAGTCAGGGGCTCATTTGTAAGGGTGACTTTGAGAGAGGAGAAGAAAATACTTTTGTGCAAGCTTTGTTTCAGGAAGAAACTGTGTTCTTTTGTGAAAAACATTTTGGAGTTAATGGAATACGAACTTTGTGTCTCATTCATTGTCTCTTGTAACATTTGATGTTCTTATGTTCATTAGATGTTAGGTGTTTTGAATCTTGCATGCAAATATTATCTTTGATCTCATTGTCAACATTATTAATTAGTTGTTCTAGTTCACAGTGATCAAGCTCTGATTATCTAGTTGCTCATGTGTGTTCCCTTTTACACGTTCTTGTTTGGCTAACTCAAACTCCGTTTTATTTGTGTTGGTTTTTCATCTTTCCTCTTCATGCAATATTAGGCTCTATTTTTACCTAACTCTTGCATGTTCTTTCAGTTCATTCCATTCCACTCCTTTCCTTCATTCCATTCCACTCCTTTCCTTCATTCCATTCCATCTCCTTCATTCACTTTTCTTTCCATTGATGTTCCAAAACACCCCCCACATACAATTTTGAATGTATAGATGTAAATACAGTTTTGGTTTCCAATAAAGGCAACCTCACCTTCATTGAGGAGGGACTTCGTTCCCACATTGTTGCATGTCATTTGCATGCGTGCAAATCCATATGCTAACAGAGGGCAAGCAATTGGGGGAGGATTGTAATAACCCCTTCTCGAAAGCAGCTAGTCAAAGACCATTAGCCCATTCACTGTTTCCTGACGGCTAAGGGATGAGCAAAAAAGGAAACGAAGTCATAATAAATTAATTATAAAGTGCATCGTAAAATATTATTCTAAGCACTTAAGTTAATTTACTAATGAAAAAATAGAAAAAGAAAAAATAACTTTATGATTTTTATTTTCCCCTAAGGAAAAATGCGACCCATGTAGAGAACGGAAAAAGGTAAAGGAAAATATTAAATGCAGGAAAAGAGATTTGATTGGTTGTGTTGGGTGGCAAAAAGGCCAAAATGAACTATGAAGGCAAGTCACCATGGAAGGGAAGAACATCTTTTTGCATCTAATCATTTTCTAAAATTTGGTACAAGCTTGCAAGCTTTCCAATTCAACTCCAAAGGACGAAAACCCTTTGAAGTTTTTCTTAAGAGGACGAAAACCCTTCTTAAGCTTAGAAAGAAGAACGAAAACTCTTCTTTTCTTCTTTCTTTTGGGAGGAAGCCCTACTCAGGGGTTTCTACTGATTTCCAAGGTTCTACTTCAAAATTCCAGCGGTATTTGAGGAGAAAAGTGCAGATCTACTTTGTTTCCAGCGAGGGTTTGAAGGAGGAGATTTTTTTTTTTTTGCTGAGGTTACCGAAGGAGAGGGCCCTAGCCCTTTGTGGCATCACTAGCCCACACCGGCCGTGGAACCATCTAAGGATGGAAGTTTAAGCTCTCGGCTAGCCCACAAATTAAACCACATTATCGTGGTGCCCTATCACCAGGGTATCCAAAGCGTTGGTAGTAGGCTGCCTTAACACAACGGAGATTTGAACCTTGGATGTCCCAATTACTAAGAGACCCAAGAACTATTACACCACTACCTGTTGGATAAAAGTGGTTTTGTTACCTCTCGTGCCGTAATGTTAGGACATGCCTTGTTGCATTGAACACAGGATTCTTGCCTGCTCCCAACCTCTGTCGCATTGATCACCAAGCCGGCTTGGCACCACATTGAGAGCCACCGAAGCCACCGAAGTACCTGACCCGCATGACACTGCCTAGCCGAGTAACGACGAGCTATAGAGGTGGCCAATCCGGGAAATGGACCCCGAGACCTCCCACATATACCCCACATTCCCCACTGCTAGGGGAAACCGAACGGGCTAAAAGTGTTTTTTGTTACCTCTCGTGCCGTAATGCCAGGACATGCCTCGTCGCATTGAACACAGGATTCATATCTGCCCCCGACCTCCGTTGCATTGAACACCAAGCCGGCCTGGCACCACGTCGAGAGCCACCTCTACCACTGAAGCAACTGACCTGCCTGGCACTGCCTAGCCGAGTAACGACGAGCTATAGAGGTGGCCAGTCTGGGGGAATGGACCCTGAGACCTCTCACATATAACCCACATTCCCCACTGCTAGGGTAAACCGGACGGGCTTTCGAAGGAGGATAATTGTTGTTGAGTTCTACCTTCATTTTCTAGAATTCCTATAGTGGAGTGACCCACATTGTATGTAGTATTGAGTGATCTAGGGCACGCTGAAATCATATTTGAGTTGCTGTTCAATAATCTAATTTTTAATAGCCAAGATCAGCTGGTTGGTGTAATTTTTGGGCTTGGGAAACCCCGTTTTTAGTCTTGTCTGAGAACTGTTCATCTGCAAATTTTTATAAATAAATTCCAGCCTTCAATTGCTCCACATCTGGTATTTTTATAGTGTTCTTTTATAATTAAAATTAGTTAATAAATTTTGGTGAAGAACACAAATGATTTTACTTCAGTTTTGAATGTTTTCAAGCTCCTATGCAAGTCGTGCTTTCTAGAAATAATTCAGATCTGCAGCATTTTATAATTTTTATGTGCTCTACTTCACTGTTTACAAGCTGATTTGAATAGGATTTACTGCTGTCTTGTTTGGGGGCAAGATTTGGCCATTTGGGGACATTACATGATCTATCATTTATCACTATCAATGTATTTCGATTCTTTGTCAGTGACAATAATAAATCTTGAATTTGGCTTATATGATGAATAATTGGATTAATGGTTTTATCCTTTAGGCGTTCAGATTTAAGTGTTCTTCTTGATGCCCTAGATCCAAATCAGCAAGAGAGTCTTCAATAAATATCTTCAATTCACCAATATGGAGAGTTTTTTGTTCTCCACTATGCCACAAGGAAGGGTTTTGTCCTCCTTGGATGCCGCACAAGAGGGTTTTTGTCTTCAAGTGGAAAGATATTGAAAAATCAGCCCAAAAACAAAAATAGTAAGTGTATATGGACCAAAGAGGATCCAAATGAGGCCAAACGACCTCCTTTTTATATCCCTTGGTTGGCACCAAAGGCCAAATAGGTGAAAACCGACCTCTAAGATTCACTTTATCTTTTAATTACTTGTTGGGAATCTCATAATCCCAGCTGACCTGACTTAGGGAGTAAAACACCAAAGAGTAGCATTAAAATAATAAAAGAAAACTGAAACGAAGCTCAATTACTTCACCTGTTCACTTATCCTTCTTGGCCATGGGAAGAGAATGTCAAGAAGTCTCCATTTGTCATTAATTCGAAAAAGGGGACATTACAAGATAGAAAGTAAAGGGTTTTGACTGAGTTTGACTGTCTTTGACTTGTTGATGTTAAAGTTTAACATTTACAAATTAGTGTAAATGTGATGATTATGTGAGTCAATAATGTCACAAAAATGCCATCTTCCTTCTTTGTGTTTGGACTTAAATGTCATCTGCTTTTTATTCCGAGACTATCCTCCATTACTTTTGAAGGTGCAGTCAATTGCTTCTTTATGGAGTGAAGGTCTATTGTGGGCAATGACAGCACTGATAACTGTTGTGTCCATATTGAGTAAAATCAAGAAAAGACCTCGCTTTTTTTATGTCATGTATTCTAGAAGTTTTTCTTAAGGATATATAAGACTTGTTGGATGGTTTAGTCTCTTTCTTTGGAGATCACACAGATGATTTGCAGCTCAGGAATCTCCTTCTTTTCCTTTCCTCTCTGTAATAGACCCATATTATTCACTATCCTAGTTTTTGTTAGCCACTAATGATGTGGACTGGGACTAGCAGCAGTCCTTTATATTGTTATTGTCTGTTATGTCATGACTGCGAGAATGGTGACATTCAAATGCTTCAAATGGATTTTTGAGTGAATCAGAAACTACTAAGGTCTCAGCTGGTTTTCATTCATTTGGCAGGCAACGATTGGATTAATGCTTTGTGAAATTTGGTTTATCTGGAAAATTTGCACGGAAGTACATCGATACTTAGATCAGCCTTATTAAAATATTGTATCAACTATCATGTAGCCTTGCATTAATATTTACTACGGAAATGAAACGACCCTTAAAATGAGGTGTTTATAGAAGTGTTTGTTTTGGTGCAAAGTGCCATTTTATGAATTTAAAACAAGCTGTATCTAGAGAGTTTATCTTGGGAAAAGCACTTTTAATATTAGTCGACTTTGGTTCACGAATGTGAGAAAATGACCACAAGCATGTTAAACAAATAGATACCTTTGCCATTTCATTGAAAAGAAGAACGTCCCCGTCTTTTCTGCCCAATAAAAGCACCATCCAAAAATAATTTCAACCGAATATTTCTAATTCTAAAACAAAACCTTAGTGCCGATAGAAGCTCAAGAAGAAGATGGACACTTATTGATTACAGTCTAAACCTTTCAAATAGATTAAAACACAGAAGAACATGACATCAGCTTCCAAAATTGAATAAATTAAATCAAAATAAAGAAATATTATTCTAATGTGTGCCTGTAGAAGACCCCTCGAAATGATATTCCTACTTGAAATTTACCAAGGATCCTTTCCATCAATACTTTTATTGATGCACCAATGGGTCAAAGACTATCTTGTGCATGGAGATTTATGAGCTCATGTCCCCCCTAATCATGAGGCATGGAACAGAGTCTCAAATTTCTTGCTCGTCTTTTCCTGATTCCTTTGACATCAGTCTACAACAACTCTCTGACTGACATTTCTGAATGATGAAATTGTTAATTTTTAAACAATAATAAAAAACATATTTGACAAAGATAAGATCTTTTGACAGACCTGAAATCTGCCAGCTAGGGAAAGGCAATCACCCTACCATTTGAAAATTTTGACTTCATTTTTGTTGTAACACCGATATCACATATCATCAAAAGAAACATTCGAGCCAAAACTAAAAGGACTACCAAGATTTCTAATTACCTTCCTAGGGCCATTCTACGTCCGTCCTTTCAAATCCAACCAATCATGAGGAGCAAAATCCCACCAAATAACTTCAAATTTAGTCCAATCTCTTAGAACCGAGAGCCAGGCAATACAGAGACAATCTATTTGACAAATTAGTTGTGTCCTTCAAGGTCCAACTTTAATGACAGTATCATTGGCAAAGTATGCAAGAGATAATTCATTCATAGCTGGCATAGACAGTTCCTAAAGAGGAGGCTTAATGTCACATTTTGCAATGGGTAGTGCAGAGCTCTTGCTACTAACACAAAAAGAGAAGGAGAAAGCCAACGACCTTGCCTCTATGAATTCTTCAGGAAGAAACAATCAGCCAGAGAGCAATTGATTTTTAATTATGTTGATACAATCTTATCACAAACTTTCTTAAAATCAAATTAAAGCCATGGAAGTATTATGATCTGAAACATTAGCTCATTCTATAACCTCCTAGTCGGTGATTAGATTCTCAGGATTACATCTCTCTCTTTAAATTAAATTTGAGTAGGTGGGAACTGCACATGAAGGATCTGCTTTAATCATTAAGCATGGTTTAGCTAAATTTTTTAAGAAGCACTAAACAATACAACAGGTCTCCAATTTTTTTGCGAATTTCGTATCGTAAAATTTTGAGATAAGATTAATTAGACCACTACTAACATAAATGCCTGGATAATCAATCTAAATGGCCTCCACATAATGTTTGCACAAATCATCAATAAGCGAATCACAGTCAGTCTGATTGTCTTTCTCATTGTAGTCGATGTAAGGACCTACAAGTTGGATGTTCTTTGGTATGATAATGAAATGAAGTAATATGGTATCTGGCTACGAACATTGTAAGAATATTGAGTTCCTGCAACACTTGTTTACAGTTTATTACAATAAGCTTTTGGATATGGGATAAGAGGGCTTGTTAAGAAGGTTATTCGAGGTGGTAAATACTAAATATAATTGCAATTTCCTTATGTAACATTCCTTTTTTTGTAGATTACTATAAATAGACCAGAGAAACGGAATGCTTTTCGGCCACAGACTTTAAAAGAAATGATGTGTGCTCTTAATGATGCACGGGATGATATCAAGATTGGGGTCGTAATCTTGACAGGCAAAGTAATATTACCTATTCCTTACATTCTTTAAGCAGTATTTGTTTTTTATGATTAGCTTGGTCAAGCCAAATTCTATGCCTCTTGTCATATTCATTATGGATCAATAAAATACTTTTTTTTGACATAAATTCTCTCACAATTTCTTACATAAAATGTGTTGGAATAATTATATCCCGTACAGATTTTTTTTGTAATGGTAGTACTTACATTGATGAGTTATTTGAGGATTCTGCATTAAAATTTGTGCACTAAGTTAAGAAACAGATCATGGTTGTTACAATTTACGGTAATCCAATTCCTTTCTTGAGCTCCCCAAGTCCAAAAAAACAAGATTTTAATAAAAAGAAATAAATGGTGTTAATGTTCATATGTGACTGGAAACAATCAATGAAAATTTTGTTGTGGATAGAAGCTAGTAGAAATGCATAAAGCAAGGAAGTGAACAATGCATCTCCAATGTAGTTTTAAGCCCAGGGCCTTCCCGGTAGTATCACACAGCTGCAAATCAATGGTGATAATTATATTCAATGATTGTACTGTTTCTCAAGATTTGTCAAATGGTATCACTTGATGATATAATGCACTCTTATGCAATCCTTAGCAGTAAACTAGAAGTATCTATTGAGAGCACTGAAGGGATGGTGGAAATAGTTGAAGTATCTTTTGTCTTTTGAGTTGAGCTGTCATCTAGTGGTCCCATGAAAGGAGTTATCAGATCATATGGACCTTTGACTCTAAACATTATTTGACTTTTGCTTTCATCCTATGAAGAATTTAAGGATATTTTTGTAAGTGTCTGGTCGAAGTGACTGATCACTTAAATATCTCATCATAGCAGCTTTGTGTCTTAGAAAACTAAGCTAGCAGCAGCGACTGAATAAAATAAACCAATTCTCAAGCAGTAGACAGTCAACTGAGATCAACCAGAATTAAAAATATAGAATGTTCTCTATAAACATAAAACAGCATGAGCCCAGCTAAATAGATCAAACATGGAGCAGGACAATGCTTGAACTATGTTGCCAGGAAACGGAAATGGGTACGAAACGCGGAAACGTCAATTTTCAAAAAACCTTGGGTACGAAACTTTTCGGGAAACAGTCCGTACAATATATATATATATATATGCATAGTACTCATTTTATAATTGCACTCCATGGACCATAAGAGATAATTGATAAAGCACTCAAAATGTTTTGTATTCATTGAAATTTGAAGTTCTAAAGATTCATCATTCAACATGGTTACAATTTCAATGATTCAAATATACATGATAATAATCTAGATTCTAGAATATATCATCTAGATTTTCCTCATAATCATCTCCACGAACACCACTGACAGCTCCACTCCCACTAGCTCCACTATCCATCCCTTGTGCAAAAGATCCTGATTCTTCTTCATCAATACCAAGCAATGAAAGTTGGCTAAGAGTAGTAGCAGAAGCATCAAAGTCACTAGTCTCAGGATCAATATCCCAAAGTTTGTTGGGCCATCTAATATAGCCTTCAGTCTTGTGTGATAGGATGTGCAAATTGGAATGTACATACACTAAATCCTCAACCTTCTTGGATGCTAACTTGTTCCATTTGGCTGAGTGGATGAAGGTATATGTACTCCAATTCCGCTTTGCTAAAGAATTGCTAGCCACTAGTTACAAAAAATAAGTTAGAAATTTCCAATTAGTAATAATATTAATTTACTAAGAAGTAAGAACATACATTTTTAATTAATAAACAAAATTTTGATTTCATTTTAATATTTTATACATGTGAGAGGATTTTAATGGCAACAGGTCGTAGGTACTTGGCATCATGGCCATGTACATACCACCACATGACTGGGGTTAGGTTTTATTTGTCACGTAATGTGTTCATTATTAGAGTTTGTGGATCTTTGATGAAAAACGAATGCACGAACAATTGCAGAAATCAAAATAACTAACAATAAGATGCAATATGATTAAAACTCACAAAGGCAAGAATGGCTCCAAATCAGCTTAATGCTCCATGCTCTATATTCACCATGTAATAGAATGATGCAAGTCAAGTACATATAGGTGGTGAATGTGCAACCTCCTCCTAGATTAGTGGGGAATAACTCTCACTAACTGATACTAGAAGTAGAGTTGACTCCACACAACTAGTGAGCCAACTGAACACAATTGGTAAGCTAACTCAACCTAACTGGTAAGCTAACTCAACACAACTGCTACAACTAAGCAAGCATATCCCATGAGTGTAGGAAAGCTCCAAGTAAATAAACAAATACAAGGAAAATAAATATCCTACACTAACATCCATTTCACCCATGCTACCATTAGATGAAGAGACATAAACCCCCATTTCATAGCGGACTGCATTAGCTACTGTTGGATCAGGAAAAAGCCTCCGGAATGCTGCCTTAGTTCCATTTGCAACTTCTTGGTCATTATATAGTGGTTGTCTATCAGGTAGCCCAAGTATTTCACTGCTATAATATTTGAGATTTAGGGCATAGGCAAGGAGATGCAATGGGGTGGTCATTTTATTCCACCTCATGATCACGCTCTTAACTTCATTGTAGAAGTTTTCGTCAGGATCTTGCTCTTTTTTTTGTATGATGTCTCTAATTTTTTCAAGCATAGAGTCAATGCAATCATAGATCTTCCCTATGCAAGCGTGATCTTTGTCTGCATATCTAATCATGGATAAAATAGGCTCAGTAAAACTAAGCAAGTATGCAACCTTTGCCCACCAATCATCATCAAGTATCAATGATTTTATTTTGATGGCTCGTTCTGTGTTTTCTTGCCTCCACACGGACCAAACATCATCAATCACCAGATTGCATAAGGCTTGTTTTACCTTCACAAGTCATCTCAAGATGAGCGTGTGAGAGGCAAATCTTGTTTCAGCAACCTATTAAAATAAATTAAATCAAGTTAATAAAATATAAAATTAAATTTAAAAGAAATTCAATTAATAATTTGATATTTCATAGAAAGTTAGCTAATAAAAAATTAGAAACTAGTAAATTGTTCCCTTACCTTTAGCAAATCCAACCTTGAGAACCTCCTAAAGATAGCCCGGGACATGATGATTTGTAACAAACATTTGAATCTCATTTGCCTCTGTATAAATTTCCTCTATTCATGGTATTTTGCCAATCTTCTGCAGCATCAAATTCAAGGGGTGTACTGCACAAGGTGTCCAAAATATGTGCTCATATCTCCCCTCTACAATCATCCCTGCTGCTCTACAATTTTTGGCATTGTCCGTGTTAACTTGGACAACATTTTGAGGGCCCACTCCCTAGATGGAGGGGCCTAGGCATTTTTTGGATGGCCCCTCCCTAGATGGAGAATTTTCAGCATATCGTCTAGGCAACTGACTATATGGTGTTATAAAACACAAAGGGGCATATTTAAAACTGATAAATGAAATAGTGTTATGTCCATGCCATCTAATGGTCTATGAGACCACATATTTTTACAATTGCCTTAACTACCCACTAATCGGTCCATGAGATTGTAGGGCGATTTGTTTCTTTAAGAAGGTTGTTCCTTCTACTGATTTGGGTTATTAGATTCCATAACACTTTTATCCTTCTCTTCAAATAGCTCCAACGTGGAGCCAAGTCTTAATGTTTATGTAATTTTGACTCGAATGTCCTTGTAGGTTGGGTATTAAAGGATGAAATGCTTCTTTGTTTTTGATGGTGAAGGCAATATACTGTGCAAAATAGGCAATATACTGTGCAAAATAGGCAATTAACTGGATGACAAAGCAGTTCGCAACTGACTATACGGTGTTGTAAAACTCGAAGGGGCGTATAACACTGTTAAAACTTATGAAATAAAATAGTTTTAATTATGTTCATGAGATCTAGTGGTCTATTAGACCACAAAATTTTACAATTGCCTCAACCACCCACTAATTGGTCCATGAGATTGCGGGGCAAGTTGTTTCTTTAAGAATGTTGTTCTCCTACTGATTGGGGTTATCAGCCTCCGTAACACTTTTATCCTTGTCTCTTCAAATAGCTCCAACATGGAGCCAAGCTTTAATGTTTATGTAATTTTGACTTGAATGTCCTTGTAGGTTGGGTATTGAAGGATGAAACACTTCTTTGTTTCTACTGCACCTGTGTTGTAGGAAATCACATAACGTGTCCTCCCATTCTTCTTAGGGTCCACCCATATACCTGTCAGATGCAGTCATGGTTAGGGCGTAGAGTTAACAATAGCCTTATACTGTGCAGCCTAGACTTTCACTTGCACAACAGATCTTTACTTAGAATGGGACATCACATAACTTTTCGTTATTGATTTCAAACAAATTACAATGCTGGCAGACCCACTTACTCCTAGTTTTATGACAAAATCCAAACTTCATAGAGATTATAGTATCTGTCCTAAAGTGGGATTGACTCACTCCTAAAGTGGGATTATAGTAAGCTCCTAGCAAAGTTACTCCTTGAGAGCCACTCAAATTACCCTAGGAAGAACTATTACGAACTTCACGCTGTGAGCTGGCTCCCTATTCTCTCAAGCTTAGTGTCGGCTAGTCTCTTCTTTCTTGTGAGATTTCAGCTCCCTCTAGCTAACCCTCTCTAGTCAACCCTCTCAAATGGAAATCATTCCCAGATATCTACACCCCCTGAAGGAAACATTTTCATAGAGAAACATCTTAGCTGAGACGTGGCAGCTCCCCTTCACGAATCTTCACTTGCTCTTTAGTCATGCTGAGGTAGTTAGGGGCGTTACCCTCTGGCCTTCAAGTGACATGTTGTGTGTCATGATAAACTCCTTAGGTGCGTGAAATGATTACTTATGTCATTACGCTGGATTCTTCGGAACCTCAAGGAATTTTGTAGGATCTCGCAAACACATAGCTCTAAGAATGTCATTTCTGCATGATTACATAGAACTTCACAAGCACAGATGTATTGCATAGGTTTGCAAACAAGTGGAAAGTCGGACGACTCTGTAGAACCCTTCAAACATTGTTAGCATAGTGCGATGTTGCAGATGAGGTGAAATTGCAAGATTTCAGAATATTTTAGTTGTTACACACCATTTTGCAAGAGTCGCAAGAAAAACAACAATGTTTGCGACCACTTATTCCTTCTACTCCTAATTGCTTTTGGTTGATGTGGGATTGCTTTTGAACTCGGATGCTCCTGCATCATACACCCTGGGTAAGTGAAATGAACCATGAACTCCTACTCATGAACATTCTATGGGCTTTTGAAAGGATTTTTGGTGTTTTGCAAATTCAGATACTCAATCATGTTGCGTCTCTAGTTTCTCTGTTCTTCCACTTCACTAGATACTCCTTATCGTCCTTCATGTCCTTTTGACGATTCTGGTTATAGTTGCCTAAATATTCTAACATTGGTGTAAACCACCGTCTTAATTTCCTCCCTTTCTTTCCTAGGTAACTTTTGTCTCCAATCCACCTTTGCAGAGCTTGAGTTTGTGTTCTTATCACTTGTTTTCCCTTCATAATAAGGGAACAAATTGGCTACAATTAAAATAAGCAAAATATCGACCCCATTTACTTGCTCTATCTCATGTGTTCATTGTGAACTTCCTTAAAACCTTGCACAATCCAATCTTCTTCCACATCAACTCATCATATGTTCACCTTGGGAATGATTCCTCCCTTAGGTGAGGTAAAACCATAGCACCTACTTCAAACTCTTTCTACCTTCTCTCGCGATCTGCATGTTACTTGTACTTCATAGTAAACTTCTCTAATTGCTCTCGCACTTGATGGTGTACCTTTTGCATGTACTCAATGAAGTCATCTACTTCTACGCTTCCTCTACCCATGTCATAGATATCTCACAACTTTGTAACCCCTCGCAGGCTACTCCAGTGTTACACAGGGATGTGTCCCCCCTCAAAAACCAGGTGTGCAGGATGTCCCGAGGATGCCAGGACGGGGGGGAATGACCCCTTAACGTTTCCACAATGTAGGAGAAGAGGGGATACGTCCCCGAGAGGTCCAGAATAGTTAGGGGATGTCTGGGACGTTTTGGGGACGTCTGGACGTTTGAGGGACGTCTTTCAAAAGTTTTTCTTTAAAAAAACATTTAAACAAAATAAATTAGTGTCAATGAGATCATTATATTCAGCTACTTCATCAGTGAAAATAAGGCCTCCCTTTCTCTCTGGTTTATATAAAACTGTGCTGAAGTCTTCTTCAAAATAAATTAGGGGGAAGATTCTCTACTCTGTTAGATAATTTCACATGGAGAAAAAGGCATGTAATAGAAAAAACATTTATTTCCTTATCAAATTCAAATGAAATAAAGACTTGGCTGTAGTTCAATTTATTTGTAGGACCATAGTTTTGTCATATGCTAAAGAGCAACAGTCCCTCCCAATCATCTATTTGATCTCCACTGCAATGATCTGGGCTACTGGCCAAAGATGTTTAGATGAACAAACCATTTAATAAAGAGACTAGAGCTTTTGTTTCTCATGGAGGAAGCATTTCTTATTGAGTTTTTCGACGATGTGCTTTAAGAGCTTGCTGTTTGAATTTGAGATCCTCACCTTGAATATTCTGTGAAATTATCTTTATGGGGAAATATATAATTGTTTAAAGCTTTTTAAGGCTTGATGTTATATTGGGTCTCTGACTCTCTGCTGACTTCGTTGGATGTTCTATGAGTTTGTTTGAATAGGAGCCACCTTTTGTGCTTACATTTGAAGGGAATATTCTCACACTCAACTAGATTTTCTAAAGCAACCTCCTCAAGTCTTTCTCAATCTTTTCTGGAAGGGGTTTATCCAGATCAATATTCAGTGTTCACACAGTTTTTTGCTAAGTGAGTACAATGGTGCAAAGCGATTTCAAACACAAATTCACCTAATGCAATCCCATTCTTATGGAAGGATAGCCTTCTGTGGAGCTGGACGGTTCGAAAGCAATGCCCTTATACATGAAAATGCTCACATTTGATGGGAGTATTCTCACAATCAACTGGATTTTCTAAAGCTTTGTCCTCTTTAAGTCTTTCTCAATTTTTCTGGAAGGGTTTTGTCCAGATCAGTATTCATTGTCCACACAGTTTTCGGCATATGTGAATACAATGGTGCAAATATTAGGAAGCTGGTGGTGCGGTGCTTCATATATAATCCTACCCTGTTAGAAAACTTGGGAAACATCTAAAAAATAATTTCTAAATCTGGTTTGGTAACAAAGACAACTGTGATGTATCCATGAGTTTGGGAATAACTTCAACACGACATGGTGTATTTGAATTTGAGATTAATGATATGAATATCAACTATTGTCAATCAATCACAATGGATTTATAATTTATTTCAGCTTATTTAATTTTTAAGTCTCAAATTGAAATGGTTCTATTAAATTCTGTATAATTATTAATTAATAATTTAAATGTATTTGATATTTATGATTTCAGCGTATTTAAATCCCAAACGTTTTTTTTTCATCTTATTTAAGTCTCAAATGGTTTTATTTCAGCTTATTTAGATAGTTTAGTCACTATATTTTTATATTTTAAATATTTATATATATATATTTTTAATTAGCCGCCCCCTGCCATCCCAAAAATTTAGAATTTTTTTGCCATCCCGGAAACCCCGTTCTGCTGTCTCGGAGTCTTAGGTAACACTGGGGTACTCCCATATATATTCTGGACTGGTGTCCCACCAGTTCTATTCAACAAATTTTTGTATGCAAATTCAGCCTGTGCCAAGACCCATAATCCTGGATTCTCGCCAACCAAACGTTGCAACAGATTTCCCAAGCTTCTGTTGACTACCTCTGTTTGCCCATCTGTTTGAGGATGATAGGTTGAATTAAACTATAGCTGGGTGTTCAACTTCTTCCACAATGTTCTCTAGAAATGTCCAACAAATTAGTATCTCTGTCAGACATTATGCTCTTTGGTAACCCATGCAGTCTGATGACCTTTGTGAAAAACAAATCGGCTACATTACTAGGATAGAAAGACCCTAGGATAGGAAAAGTAGCTAAAACACATTGCTACGAAAGGTGAACAAAGCAAAACAAGTTAACCTAAATTGGCTAAACCTTGAGCCATAAGACAGTACAAGTATAAATAGCCCTACAAGGGAAGGATTCCTCGGATAAGCATAGAGCTGATGAAGAATATTGTAATGTCCCCCTTTTCAAACTAGCACCAATTGAAGACTTCTTGCCATTTCTCTTCCCATGGCCAAGAAGGAATTGCACAAGGGCAGTCCTTGGATTTCGTTTTTATTTTCTTTTATTGTTATTAATGTTTTTCTTTGGTGTTTTACTCCCTAAGGCAAGTCGGCTGGGATTATAATGTTCCCAACATGAAATTAAAAGATAAAGTAAAACTTATTAAGAGTTCGGCAAGGTTGAGAAGTTTCCAACATGGAAATAGAAGATAAAGCAAACTTAAGAGGTCAGTCTACACCTTATGACTCTTGGCGCCAACCAAAGGATATAAGAGAAGTCTTAGGGGCTCATTTACAAATCACTTTTTGGCATATATACTTTATCTACTTGGACTCTAGGGGTGTTTGCTCTATTTCCAACTCCACTAAGGGCGAAAATCCATAGTGTGGCATCCAAGGAGGATGAAAACCTTCCTTGTGGCATTTGGAGAATGAAAACTCTCCAAATTGGGCGGTGTGAAGGAGAATATTGAAGATCCTCTTGCTGGTTTATATCTGGGGCATCAAGAAGAAGACCTACAAAGAACTTTTGCATGACTTTGAGTCCCTCTTCTAGGGAGCAACTAGGGTTGAAGTCATTTTAATTGCCTTCTAGGGCATGACACTCATTATTGGATATTCAGACTTGGCATAATTTATAAGGCTGAAATCATTCATATTTGGTCACTGTTGGGGTCCGGAAACCTCCATTTTGATTATTTCTCGTAGCTGTACTACTGTTAATAAATAGTTTTCCAGCTGAGTAATTGCTTGATTTTCACAGTGGAATTTGTTCTAAAGTATCCCTAAAAGGTTTATAAATATTGTGGATGAGTATAATGGTGTTATTTGGGTGAAATTTTGTTGTTTAAAAGTTGCTATTCCTAAAATCAGACTGTTGTACCGTACTGATTTAATTTTCAGTTTGCTGGTCCAAAAATCAGATTTAATTCAGATTAGGGTTTGTGCTATTTCCTTGTTTTTTAGTTTCAGCCCTAGAAAGGGACATTACAAAGATCAAACATGAGGGTGTGGAAGAAGTCGAATGGTTTGTGTCGTAAATCAACAACATAACACCTAAGGCGATAAGATAATAAGATAAGATAAGATAATTTTATTAGCGTCCAACAAATGACCACAAATGTAGGTCAATGGGACTGTAGAGTACAAAGCCAAAAGACCCAGCAAGAGGACCCAAACGGGTCGCCCGAAACACCAAGAGAGAATGGAGAAGAAGAGAAGGAAGCAGCAAATGCTGAGAAACCAGAAAAGAAGGAGAAGAGGGTGAAGGTAAAGGTGAGGGGGGGAGCGAAAGAAGGAGCAACACCCCCAACACCATCACCTAACAATCGAGGTCGGTTGGTAGTAGCTCGCAATGCGCCGATGTTCAGTATCTGAAACTGTAGAATGTCTGGAAAGCCGATGTCTGGGAGAGAGACGGTGCCTTTGTGTAAGCTTAGTGGATCTCTAAGTGAGGGGGCCTTGGGGCGCGCCAACGGCAGGGAGCCTCTGGTGAAAGAAATGGAGTTCCGAGTCCTGACCGATTTGAATTGTGGGTCCATACTCGTATCAAGATGCCGCTTGGTGCACCTATTTGGGGAGAGCACTGAGAAGAATGAGGTGATTTGTCTAGTATCCATCCGTTTAGGAGGAGGGTGAAGGAGCCTGTCTCGAAACTTGAGGGCCTCCTGCAGATAAAGAGCAAGACATCTCTGATCATAGTATCTAAAGAAAGTTGCGAAGGAAGGACGCTCACGAAACAGACAATGAAATCTCCCCATGATCTTGTAGTAAACATGACACCAGAAAATGAAGTGTTCTTCAGTTTCAACCTCCTAGAGGGAACAAAGCAGGCAAGTCCACTCCGAGCGGTCTAACTGATGGTCAGTGTCCATACGAAGACGATGAGAGCCCACCCTGAATTGACCAAGGGAGATACGAAGGACCTGTAACCAGTGTCGAGAGATGTACATGGGTCTGATGATGAGCCCGTCATGGATCTCAAGAAAGTGTGCAGTGTAAAAGGACATCTTCGGACGTAGCCCCCCTTGGAGGGTTGGACCAAGTGTGCTAAATGAATTGTTTGTAGATATCATCTCTGATAATTTTGTGAAGGTCCTATTGGTTCGAGAGGAGATGGGCAGGGGCATCTAGGGAGTAGGTGAAAGGTAGGAGGAAGTCCATCAAGATGCCAATGCATCCAAGAAGGCATGAAAGGCAGGCATACTAGCAGCGAGATCTACTGCTATGATCTGAGAAGGCAATAGCTTTAGAGGAACAATAGGCAAGGTAGATGTACCTATTCTTGTCAACAGAAGAACCAGATAAACCTTAGATGTGGTGTAACATCAACACAAGACTGAAGATGGTCTCCAATTTGAAAGGGTGAGCCCCAAACTCAACAAGAATAATGTTATGAGGAACGGTCTCTTTGCATCTGATGATACGCCTGAGCATAAGGATCTGGACATGCTCAATAGTAGCCCAATCAGAATCCAAGAGGGAGGGGCCCCAAATCTCCGAACCGTACAAAACAGTGGGCCTAACCAGGGATTCGGAGAGAGACATCTTGGAAAGGATGTCCTGAAAGTGATGGCATGGTGTCCCCAGATTTCACCCTGAAATCTGGGACTACCCATTTGAAAAAATTTCACTCTTTTAAAATAACGGGTCTTTTTGTGTTTTTATTGCCAGAAGATGTCTATATTATGTTAGGATATTCCTAGTGAATCATATGAGCCAATTTCGAAAAATACCTAGATGCCCAAACTCATTTTATCCTTCCGCCAAGTTTTGTCTACGGGAAATTTATATTTAATTATTTATTGAATAAATAATGCCCTGTTTGAAGTAAATTGTGCTCCGGTTGAATCCTGTTGAATTTTTGCATGCCAGTATTCACTCATCTCATTATGGTTTTCATCAGGAATGAATTCAGGGCATTATCTGCAACTTCTGACAACATTTTTTGCTTTTATTTATTTCTTTTGCATTTTTCTCTAGTTTTCTCCTCAGTTTCTCTGTGAAATTCCCCTAGGTCAATTCCTTCACCAGTATAGTCTGTTTAATTTCTTGAAGCATCTGGAGATCATCTACCGACACAGCACCAGAAGGAATCAACCTCAAAATGCAAGCTTCTAACCAAAAAAGATGAAGCCATGCACAAAAAGCCTCTCCCATGAAAGTCACATTTTCTGGAATTAATGAGTGTAAGCTGCAATGAGATTTTTAGTAGTGGCAAGCAGGCGAGAATTTTTTACCTGCCTTACAGGGTAATTTTTCCCATGAAGTCAAAGTCACTTAAGTTGTGATGGGAAAATTAGAGGCGACAAGTAGGCGCGGATTTCTTACTTGCCTTGCATGGTGAAAATACCCATTATAAAATAAAGAAAAATCACTTAAAACACTGATGAGAATTTTCTGCTTGCCTGTCGGGCTAAAATTTCCCACCAAAGAGGTTTATTCACCCATACAAGTCACATTTTATCAAAGGGGGCTAATTTTAATACAAGTCACACTTTTTGGGAGATATTTTAATTTAATAATGGGAATTTTGGTAGTGGCAGGCAGGGGGGGATTTCTTACTTACCTTGTAGGGTAAACATCCCCATCATAGAAATCAAATAGCTTAAGTGAAAGAAGGGATTTTTGGAGCTGCAGTGCAAGGTAAATAATCCCATCAAAGTTGACTTCTTATATTTATAAATCAGCCCTGCCAAAAAGTGCGACCCATTTGGGCATTAAACAATGCTTTTAATGGTATTTATTAATAGCTTTTCTGCCTAATTTTTTCGCCATGGATGAATAGAAAGTCAAAGCAAGAAGTCAAGCCAAAGAAAACTGAAGGATGCATGCTAAAAATAAATAAAATAAATATTTTTACTGGCAGCCAACAACATGCAAAATTGGGCGCCCAATTTGGGTGAATAAACATGTTTGTTTATTAATTAATTGCCAGGAATATGATGGAAAATTATTAGAAATAGAATGCTAAGGGTTATATAAGCATGGGCTGCCATAATGAAGAAACAATTAATTATTTTTTGCTAATGATTGCAACGCGGATAGTTTTGATGCCAAAGAAATGAGGATTTGTGCATCTGGAGGTGTTTTTCATTGCTGAGAAGCTTAAAGGTTTGGTGCCTAGGGTTGGAATGGCTTGATTTATGTTATGATAATTATCTGCATGTTGCTATAAGTGCCTAGGTGAATTTAAAAATATTTATGCTTGCTTTGCATGCAAGCAAAGCTTCAAATTTTAGGACAACATGCTTCATATGCAAATTTTTGGTGGCAAAAATAAAGTATTCATGCTCTGGACTTCATCTTTGTCTGAAATAATTACAAGTGTTCATACAGGTGAAAGGGATTTAAAATCAATTTCAGGTACATTGAATATATCTTCCGAATCCAAAGAATTTTCTAGATCTGCACAAATTGATCTAGTTATAAAGAATTCCAACAAGATTAAAAGAAAAAGAACACATACAAAGATTGCTTAGACAAAGATTGCTCCAGCCATGATGAAGCACGATGAAAGAGAAGGGTCAACAGAATCATGCATAGCTTCCAGATTTGCTGATATCAATGACACAGGCATAGGCCCAAAATCCATCTATGAAATAATTGACAGATCCAGGGCTGGAAAGACATTTCTCACGCAGGAAATGAAAAGTAGTGGAATTATTTAAGCATCAACATTCCCAGTCATAGCTCAGTTGCCCAAATTTTTCATTGAGTGTGCTAAATAATATCATCCTCTTTCCAGAAAAATCCAAGATGCTACGGGAAATAAAATTATTAGGCTGGATGCACAATTTATCAATTATTGTCTGAAGATTCCAACACAAATGGTGGTGATTGCAATCAACATGCTGGATGCAGGCAACAAATGGAAGAAATATAAAGCATATTGCGTGGGCATAATGAACAACATATATATGAAGAATCCCTGGTCTCCATCAAAGTTCTCGAGAACTCTTCCATGATCCAACTTGGTGCAGGAGGTGGATGATATCACTAAATTGCTTTGCAAGATAAATGGAGAAGCCAATACTCACAACTTTCGCTCATGGATGTATGATTTTCTGAGGATTATCGAGATCAACAGAGCCGTTTCGATAATCAATTGGGTAGAGATCATCAGTGAAAAAATTGGTGAGCAACTTCAGAGTGTGAGGCAGACTTAAAGCTTCAAAATGACTTCATACCTGGTATATGTAGCAACTTTGCAGTGCATATTTTCCAAGCTGGATAGATGGGCTGTACTGGCAAAATATCCTATCTTTGAGTGCTATCCACAGTTGATAGTTCCAAATTTCTACAAAGATTACAAAGTGGTCAGTGATGGGTTCTTCTATGAATTTGTCTACAAACTAAATAGTGATCTAAAGACCAACATGGTGAGAAAATAAGCTTGGGAAGCTATATCTCAGTATGGCTGCATTTTCATCTAGTTTACAGACTTCACCTATCTTAGGGTAACTGGCTATTTCAGGAGAACCGGTAAATTTAACGAGGTATCCAAACGAAAACTGGGTCATCATGGAGTTGTACAGACATAGCTCATGGATATGCATGACTTACAATCAAAGCAGTACATAAGTCTACATGGTTTATTTCCAGTCACAGTGGGTTACTACAGTTGCCAGAGCATCTACAAAGCTAGAGGAGTCGAAGTTGAAATGTTTTCTGAGTATGAGCCTGAGTTCTTCCCAGCATGACTAAAATTTGACCAATATGGGTGGCGAGGAAGATAATCTCCTAGGAATACTCACATGTGCCTTTGTTGGAGGACTTTTGGATGAAGTGCAGGAATGAGTATGAAGTCAAAAAGAAAGACTTCAGCAGGTTATCGGCGTGACAAGTGTTTGATTATGGTTTGGAAAGGATACCTACAAATCTTGCATATGATGGGCATGTGATACTTGAATCGTATCATCAAATGGGAGGAGATAGAGATACTCTCTAGGAAAACATTGGTGGCTGTCAGACGATTGAAGAAAGATCTTCCGTAGTTTTGGTTAACACTTCGAACTGGTTGCTGATAAAGGGGTATTGCCTGGATGAGACTTTGATGAATTAGATCACAAACAACTTTACCGCAGGAGACTCCAGCAAAAGAAAGCACAAAGGTGAAAGCAGCAAAAGGCCAGAAAAGCTTAAAGTTCACAAGAAGTCTCACATACAGGAGAAGGCCAAATCTACAGCTATCGTGTCAGTTCCAGCTTCTCCAACATCAACTCATAGCACTTCTACAGCCCCGGAACCTCAGAGAGATCTTGTTGTTCCTCCTTTGAATCTAGCGTCATTTGTATTTTCTCCTCGACCACTTGTGTCTTCACCTATCCATGCAAATAAAGATAAAGATAAATATATTAATGTCCAACGAATGACCACAAAAGTAGGTCAATGGGACTGCAACCCAAACAATATACAAAGTGCGAGCGGGGACAACTCAAAACGAGTTCCCAAAAACAAAAAAAATGAGAAAAGACAAAGCAGAAAGGAAACCCGAAGCCAATACCCCCATAGGCGGGGGCAATGGAGCAAGCGGGGGAGAAAGATGAGAGAAACAAAGAAGGGAATGAAGGGGGGGGAAACGAGGACCAATGGTCTACTCAGGAACGGTAGCCACACCACTCCTAACATTAGAGGCCGACGAAAAGAAGATCCTGATGGACTGACAACCCGAAGAGGGGGGCGAGAACCTCCTCCCCTACTGAGATCTAAGATTGACGCGACGACCAGGGGGACGAACAGAGCTGGGCTGCCCTCTAGTACGTGTGTGCATCCGATTCTGCTGGCGGTGATCGAGGGAATTATGAAGGTCCAACCGGGGACGAACTAATATATGCACTGTAGCTGGGTCAGAAAGGCTTTGTCGTTTAGTTCCTCCACCTGTGGGTAGAACCAGAAAGAAGGCTGTAATTCGTCTCGTGGGGATGACTCTCGGAGGGGGATGAAGAATCTAGTCTCGGAACAACAAAGACTCATGGATGTAGAGGGCAAGACACTGCTGGTCAATATATCTGAAGAAGACCGGGAGAGTCTGAATCCCTCTGAAAAGACAGTGAAATCGTCCTTTGATCTCATAGTATATGGGGCAGCGGAAGATGAAATGAGTCTCGGTCTCCACCTCTTGAAGGCTACAGAGCCTACAAAGTCTATCCTCCCGATCAATGTGGTGATTAATCTCACACCGAAGTCTGTGGGAGCCGACTCAAAACTGACCCAGAGGTATACGAAGGGCATGCACCCAGTGACGAGAGGTGTACTGAGGGCGGATGATGAGTCCATCTCTGATTTCAAGAAAGTGCTCTGCATAGAAGGACATCTTAGGGCGCAGACCTCCAGGAGGCTTCATCCAAGTAGTCTGAATGAAGCTCCTGTAGATATCCTCCCGAATGGACCTGTTCAACACTTTCTCGGTGGGCAAAAGATGACTAGGAGCATTCAGGGAATACTGGAAAGGGGGGAGGCGATCAATCTGGATACCAACTGAGTCCAACAAGGTAGAAGGCTCAGCAAACCAACAACGGCCCACAACCTGGGCAATACTCACAGAAGAATAGTAAGCGAGATACGAATACTTGTCTTGCTCACCGGAGAGATCACCAAACCTCCTGATACGGTGAAGAAAGGTTGAGATGTCAAATATAGTCTTTAGACGGAAAGGTCGGGCTCTGAACTCTGCCAAAATAATGTTGTCTGTTTGCATCTGATGAAGCAGCGAAGGAGGAGAGTCTGAATCCTCTTAGCAGAAGCCCAATCTGTGTCCAAAAGGGAGGCCCCCCAGACAACAGATCCATAGAGAACAATGGGGCGGATGAGGGAGTTCATAAGAAACATCTTGGAGGAGATGTCCTGGAAGTGGTGCCGAAAACACTGTCTCTCGAGAATGGCAAGAGACCCATACCCTTTATTCACCCTCGGCTGAAGAGCATGCCTCATACTAAATCTAGGCCCTGAGAACTGGACTCCCAGGTAGGTGTATGTATTAGTAATTTCAACCTCCTGCCCCTTGAAGAAGAAATGGAGGTGTGATGTCCTCAACCCATTAAAGACCATGACCTTGGTCTTACCGAGATTGACCGTCAAATGCCGAAGATCACAGAATAAAGCAAGTGCATCAAGCTGTCTTCGAAGCCCCTTAGGAGAAGAGGCGAGTAAAACAATATCGTTGGCAAATAGGAGAATAGAAATCAAGACGTGGTGAAGAAGGCAACCATCCCCTTCCTGAATGTGATCCCGAAGAAAAGATTCCAGCTCATCAATGTAAATCCCAAAGAGGGTAGGAGACAGGGGGCACCCCTGTTTGACCCCAATGATGCTCCTGATGAGATCAGACAATCCGTGTGCACTACGAAGACGACCAAGGATGGATTCATAGAGGCGCCTGATGGCGATAATAAGAATCTCAGAAATACCAATGTCTTGGAGTCGCTGGAAGAGGGCCATGCTAGGTATGGAGTCAAAAGCTCTTCAAAAGTCTACAAAACAACAATAAACTTTCGAAGAGCGGTGACAAGCCTCCTTAATAATAACCCGAAGGGTGAAGATGTGGTAACCAGGGCGAAAACCAGCTTGACCTCTAGCTCTGAGTTGCTTCTGCTCCAAAATCTCGGACAACAACATGTGGAGGATAGTAGCATAGAGTTTGGAGAAAGAATGGCCCACCATGATATTCCTGTAGTTGTTCGGATCAGAAATGGACCCAGCTTTGTGGATCGGGTGAATGATATGATGAGACCGGGTAGGAGGGAAGCCCACGCTAACCACCTGATTGAAAAAATCTATCAAATAGTTACCAAAAACCTCAAAACCCTGCTTGAAGAACTCAACTTGGAAACCGTCCACAACAGCTGCCTTGCTACAGTTCAAAATCCTTGCAGAGAAGTTGAAAGCACAGATGGTGGAGTTTGAAAAAGCATTATCTTTGGACAATTTAGAGGGTGGCAGTCATAACACGGTGGCAAATTCTGATAGAGCAGAATTAGAGCATGAGATGGTGGTGCACTCAGCGACTTCTCATTCCCCAAGAAGCAACTTTTTATCATGGTTAACTTTGCAGACAATCCCAGAAGCCAGAGAGGAGATCAATCGGGAAGAACACGACTTTCAGCTGCTCCTGAGTTTGGGTGGAAGAGATAGAAGACCTAAAGTTTCCAAAATGACTTCTAGGTTGATTATTGAGGAATCGGGATAGAAGTTCGCTGAGTTATCTGTTCCAGCAGAAGGAAAGCACAAGAGAGAGCTCACGATAGTTGATATAGCAGTGAACAAAGTGCCAATAGGTCAAACTACCACAGAAGGATTAAAGTAGGATACACAGACACTAATGAACGCTTTATTCCTTAAGCTTGACAAAGAGAAGGTTGAGAGATCCAAGCTGCAAAAGTAGGTGTTTCAGCCGTGCGAGATCATTGCTAAGGTTGCCAAACCTTCATCTCAGCCCATTCTAGCACATGAGCAGGTGAGTGATCATCTGATGCAGGAGGTAGAAGATGCAGGGGACCAGGTCAAAGCTATTGCCCACTGGAAGGAAGAAATCATTCACCAAGCTTCAGAGCAATTCAAACCAATATCGGCTGAATTGGAGAACATGCACAGGGCAGTATCTCAGCGAAAGGAACTGATGACATAGATAGAAGATGAGAACATAGTTGCTGAAAGTCATTTGGATACTTTGGCTAAGATACACTCGTTGCCAAAGGATGTGTTGATTGCAGAGTAGATTGTCCCTGGTGGATTGGTAGAAAAGGGGAAGCAGTTAGAAATTTCAGTTTCCTTCCGCGTAGAGATCCTCAAGCTCATGCTGAAGAGGACGCAGTTGCTGGAGAGTAAGATGGGAGAAGTGCCGGTGAGCATCCCAGAGGAATTACCTGCTTCCCATGAGGAATTTATGCTGGTTGTGTGAAAAGAAGTTGATGAAGCCACCCTACCTTTCACGATGGATTCAAATGGTAGACTCATAAAGCTTTAAGCAGATGTTGAGGGATATGGGCCTGGTTTAGAGAAAGTGAAGGCTAACGCTACTGCTTTGTCCAGAGGGTTGTTACAGTTCAGAACCGAGAGAGATGTTATTGTTAAAACAGATGGGAAGATGGTTGAATTACATGTTTGACAAGTATATTCAATATCAGAACAGAAAGAAAGTATAAGTGTTATAGCTGGCAGATCTTCTTTCTTATCTTCTTCCTTTTCTTATTTCTTATGTTCCCAGATGAAAATGTAAACTTAAAGTTATTGGTTGAAAAACCATTACTTTAAGTTATTTGGGAAGATTCTTTAAGATAGGTGACAGATGTGCACAATTTCGACTTAGACTTCTGATGCATGTCACTAAGAGAGGAATTTTAGGAAGATGACTGCCAAATGTTCCCTTTACTACTTCTTCATGTTCTAGTTCAATTGTAGTTTCCCATTTGTAATTTCCCTATAAGGAAGAACCTATGGGTTAAAGGATTAGAATTTGTAATCAACATTCTTGTGTTCCAGACTTTGAGATGAGACCCTTGATAGCTTTTTGCAAGCAGAGGAATAGAGAAGAGATTTCCGGAGAACTTTGTGTCAACGGTGCATTCGTCTCGTATTTATTTCTAGATCTATTCATAAACTTTGTGTTATTCTAGATCTAGATCTGAAAGTTTCCTTTGCTTTGAATTCTGTATTTCATGATTTATTTGTTTTTATCTATGTGCATGCGATCAACTCTGTGAACTATTGATTGGGTTGCACATCTTCTCTCCTTTCTTCCCGTTTCTTATCATTTTCCTCTTTTGTAGATTTTTTCCTTTCTTTTATAGCTGCTTGCTGCAAAACTGTCTAGCTATGGTTCATGAGCTACATAGTTAAAGTAATACCAACAAATAGACACTAGAAAATATAACTAACAAAATCTTACACGGGAGCCTCACCGGTAATTGAGGGAGTTTTATCTCATGACTGCCTAGGTTTTCAGTTGTGCAGAAAATCTAGCCAACATGGCGGAAGCACTGTCTCTCAAGAATCGCCAAAGAATCATACCCCTTATTACCTCTGGGTTGGAGAGTAGGACGGAGGCTAAAACGTGGTCCAAAGAACAAAATCCCCAAGTATGTATAAGAGCAGGTGATCTCAATCTCCTCTCCTCGAAAGAAGAAGTGGAAGTCCGAAGTCTTCAGGCAATTGAAAACCATAACTTTGGTTTTCCCAAGGTTCACTGTCAGCTGCCTGTGATCACAAAAGAGGGCTAAGGCATCTAGCTGCCTCTGGAGTCCCTCTGTAAAGGAAGCAAGGAGAACAACGTCATTCGCAAAAAGGAGGATGTATATCAAAACATGGTGCAGAAGACAACCATCACCTTCCTGGATGTGATCCTTGAGAAAATCCTCAAGCTCATCAATGTAGATACCAAACAGGGTAGGGGAGAGAAGGCAGCCCTGTTTGACTCTAATAGTACTCCGTATGAAGTCAGACAAGCATGCAGAAGTGCGAAGACGGTCCACGACCTCCTCATATAAGTGAATAATGGCTGTAAGAAGGGTCTCAGAAATACCAATTTCTATGAGCCTGCGGAAAAGTGCTTCCCATGGTATTGAATCAAAGGCTTTCTAAAAATCCACAAAACAACAGAAAACTCTGGAGGAGCGGTGACGAGCCTCCTCGATAATAGCCCGAAGAGTGAGGATGTGATCAATGGTGTGGTAAGTCGAACGGAAACCCGCCTGCCCCCTAGCTTTGCAATGGTGCTAATTGAGGAACTCGGAAAGATGCAAATGAAGAACTGTGGCATAGATCTTGGAGAACGTGTGGCCCACCATTATAGTCTTGTAATTGTTGGGATCAGAAGTAGGCCCCGACTTGTGAATGGGGTGGATAACGTGGTGGGACCAAGAATCTAGGAAACCTGTACAAACCACCTGATTGAAGAGGTCCACAAGGTAACTAAGGAGCGTCTTCGGACCCTGATTGAAAAATTCCGCTTGGAACCCTTCCTTATCCCCAGCTTTGCTGCAACTCATAGCTAGAATGGCATTCCTCACGTTGGTGTGGGTGAAAATATGGCAATAGGAGGGAGGGGAAACAACCTGGATCCGAGGTTGGCCAAGGATGTCATAAAGAGTGGAGGTGTGAGTAAACATGGAGTTGTGATCTAAGTCCAGGGTAAATGTGAACGACGGGGAAGAATGGTGACCTAGAAATGTTTGGGGGAGTGGATAAGTGACAGACGAAGCTTCCGGCGTCTTTGAGAAATAAAGGTGCATTTCTTATGACGAAGGAGACGACAATAGGCTAACTTCAGGGAAGGGAAGGTGGGAAGGCTGTGCAGAAAGGAAAAACGGAGCTTCCGATGAAAGGCTTTGCATTCCTCATCATACCATTTATTCATATGACAGGTACCGCGATGTAGGGTGGAAATGGTGGCGTGCGGAAAGGAGCTCGTGGCTGCCTCATGGATAGCACAGGAGAGGGTATTGAACATTTGGTTCGAGGTAAGAGAGGTAAAATGGGGAATGGGGGGGAGAAGCAGACGAAGGTGAAAGGAGAAAGTGTCAGGGTCCCCTTTGTCAAATTTCCAAATAGTACGTGAGGGACTAGGGGAGGGGGTGAAGTCATGGGGGGGTAACCTGAAGGGAAAAGGAGAGGATCACATGATCAGCAAGAGGAATGGGGGAGATCCATAAATGATGAATGTAGGGAATCAAGTCGGTAGTCGCCATGACGTAATCAACCACACTGGCCCCACCACAAAAAGGTCTGTAGGTAAAGTACCGAGAGTTAGGAAAACGATGAATGCCATTCAAAATCAAGAGGTCATGAGATTCCCCCAGCTGGAGAAGATGTCGACCATATGATGTCAGGGGCCCCATCGTGTCCTTTGAATCTTGTTGGAAGCCATCCAACTCTGGGTCCACCTCTGAAGTGCAAAGTGCATCGTCAGTCCTGTCGTGCCTCAGAACCTGAAGGTTTCTGGTATGTGCATTGAAGTCCCCCAAAATGATGACCTCTCCAGAACTCAAGTACTAGGAGATACCAGCATAAAGGTCGAAGAAGGGGTCTCCGTCTGGGCCGTTATGAATAGCAAATGAGGAGGAAGCTGGAGGGAAATAACAGACTGCAATGAAGATGTCCCTGAGGAGGGAGGAATTACGTTTGAACTGAATCCATAGAAAACGGGAAAACTCATCCTCAACAACAATAGAGATCCTGCTCCGAAGAGTGTCCCTGACTAAACAAGCCACCCCACCAGATCCTCTAACACCTCCAGAACTCTGAGTCTCCTGTCTGCAGGCAGAGAGCCGATAATAGCCACTGATAACAGGGAGAGGGCAGACCGGGCTTGCATGTGTCTCCGTGACAAAGAGGAGGTCAGAGAAACCTAAAGCATCATGCAAGAGACCTGGAGAAGACCAGAAGGACCCATTTCCATTCCAACAATCGATGGAAATGCCCTTTTTCCGAGCCCACTCCCACCGGAACCGTCATCTGGAACTGGATCCGGGGGCCCAGCCAGGGGGGAAGGAATCCCGAATCCCTGGCCTGAGGTTACAAATCATTGCCCATTTCCTTGCTTTTATGGCTGCCATGACAATTTCTTGAGATTTTTTTAGTTCGTCAAATTGCTCTCTGGTAAGATCTTCATCAAGGAAGAGCTTATTGGGTAGAGAAAATAGCTTCCGTTTGGCTCTGAGAGCCTTAAGCCAGTCCTCAGAGGATTTGAAGCGGAGAAAAAGAGTAGAATCCAGTCCGAACCAAGCTCTATCTAACTGTACCTCAGGCAGCCCCAAGTTTTCTGTGAGGAACTTCGAAGCAGTGGCCAAGGGATTAGAA
Source organism: Taxus chinensis (assembly GCA_019776745.2). Classification (NCBI taxonomy): domain Eukaryota; kingdom Viridiplantae; phylum Streptophyta; class Pinopsida; order Cupressales; family Taxaceae; genus Taxus; species Taxus chinensis. The sequence continues at coordinate 277,558,632 of CM034151.1, read as the reverse complement.
GAGGGAGGGGGAGTGGGCAATCCTCTAACCTTAAGATTTAGCTCCTTGGAACGCTTGACTCTTTCTTCCACCAATTTGGCTTGGACCACCTCTTCAACTGCTGTTAAAGGAGGATTTTTATCCTTACCCTTCACCACTTGGGCTTAGGTATCTGTTTGTTTTTGAAGACTTTCCTGCTGAGTTTTGATTTCCTCTTGCTTGTGTTTTAAATCTGAAATCTTAGCTTGTAATTGATCATTAGCAGTAGGTTTTGTGTATGCATTTGATTCCGCGAGCTATCTTCGCAAAGAGATATTGTCCGCTTCAACCTTTTCCACCTGAGAAGTTAATTCGAAAAACGTCAGTTCGAAGGGTTCTGTTGGAGGATTCCAGAGTCTCTAATCTGCTGAGCAATTCAGCAATAATGTTGGGGAGATTGCCTTTTTGTTGACCCTGGTTGTTAGACCCAAGGCGGGACACCTGCGTTGCGGGTGTAGAAGGAGACATCGATGATGGGTAGACTACCTGGAGAGGTGATACGATTAGAGGAGCGTCGGTAGAGTCTCCATATCCCCCTAATTGAGTTACCCTGTGCATAGAGAGACCAACGCTGGATTAGAATCAATATTTGCCCAAGATGTTTATTTTAGAAATAGGAAGTTGATTACATCAATGATAGTCATCAAGTGATGTCGTGAAGCTACTCAACAAATAGCCTTTGACCAAATTAGAATTGACTTCGATATGGACCATCCATATTGTGATCTTGTTTGTTTGTTGGCAACTTTGGCTAGAGCGGATTCCCGATATTGTGAGGAAGTCCACCAATCCTAGCAAAATTTTCTTTAGGCAATTTTTTTATAAAGTGAGGTTTATAACTATGGTTCATGTATATGCAAAGACCTTGCCCCACGCAAATCTTGACACCTTCCCCACAAATATCTCATTCTAAGGTTCATAGGTGTCAAAGTTTTCTCAACAAATATGCAAAAACAAAAGCACACACAAATACATACCGACAAATACACGCACAGACACATGCCCAAAAATAAACACTCAGAAACACACACATGCATAAACAAACATGCACACAAATGCATAAACACAAATAGACATGTAGACACAGACTCACACACAGGACCCACATACACTCATGTAGACACAACACACATGTAATGAGGGAATTGGTGAACTATTGTGCAAAACAACACACACTTGATGCATGTGCATTGCAATGCATATGTATGCCAACACTGACAGTAATATTTCTACTTCCACAACCATTAGGTTTAGTCTATACCGCAGGGGTACTCTGAGTATCGGCCCGCACCAGGTCCAAAATGTACCTAATACGGATATCGGTACTGGTATTTCTTTGGTACAATTTGGGTACGTGCCCACAGTCCACGGGTACATCCTGGGGTACAAAAAAACTGTACTTGGGACTTACCGTGGACTGTATGTACCCACATGTTTCTTTTTAAAGTGAAAAAAATAAAAAAAACTCTAACTTAAAAAAAGTAAACCCTAAACATAATTTACCTACCCACCCCTCCTAAAGACACCACTACAATGCTATTTATACACCCCTTTGCCTCCATTCTATTCACACACTCACATTTTCATCTTTTGCAAATTGGGAGCTTGAAAGTTGAAGGAGAGAGACAAAAGCTTGAAGGATATTAAGATTTTGAGGGAGGGTCAACTTTAAACAACAAAAAGGAAGGAGTGATTTCAGGTATTTTCCATGCATCCATTGTTCCTTTTTTTGTATTTTTTAGTCAATTTTTTATGTATTACTATTAATTGGTATGTGATCAATGATCAATGACCGTGAATGCACATATCATTCAAGATCATTGATCATAATCTATTTATATTTATTATTTATTTTGCGTTTTCTTTTTAATATTAGTTAATTTTTAAATTTAGTATTGTATTTGAAGTTTAAAATTTTAGGGTTTGTTGTTTTTTTAAGTTTTAATTTGTTAAACGTCTACCTTTTGCGTATCCTTTCACCTCACACCATTTATTGTGAACGTGGTGATCAGAATCAGAGATTGACGTGTAGGGGTTAATATGTTAATTAATTTTTTAATTAGTTGTGTTTGTTTGTTTTTTAAGTTTGAATTTGTTAAACGTCTACCCTTTGTGTATGCTCTCACCTCGCACCATTTATGGCGAACTTGGTGATCAAAATAAAAGAATGATGTGTAGGGGTTAATAAATTAATTAATTTTTTAATTAGCTGTGTTTTTTTTAAAGTTTTAATTTGTTAAACGCCTACCCTCTAGTATGCTTTCACCTCGCACCATTTATGGCGAACTTGGTGATTAGAATTAGAGAATGACGTGTAGGGGTTAATAAATTAATTATATAATTTGTATTTGTTATTTTTAATAGTTTATTAAATTATTTTGCAATTTTTAAAAAAATATCTCTCATTATAGGTTAAAGCAAATAAAAAACTTTAGCCATGGCATCAAGTTCAACTTCAGGGGGCATGTGTCCCCTTCTCGATATTAATTCTATGAAGACCCTTAGCCCAATCCTCTTTCTGGGGGCTTAAGGGGTGTGAAATGCAAGGGAAGTAGTTTATTGTTATATTTTTAAGTTACTTTATTAAGCCTTGTAATATTTATAGAAAAAACAACTTTAAGTTATAACGATTATTTAGAAGGGAGACTTTCTATTATTAAAGTGACTTTATGATAAAGTGTATTTATAAAGATAAAATAGAAATATGGAAGTCACTTTATAAATTAATAGTCACTTTTAGTCCCACATGGAGCACTCTACTTGGAAAAAGGCAAGGAAAGGTTATAAAAGGAGGTTTGGGTAATCATTTGAGGGGATCTTTTGCCAATCTATTTTCTATCATTGCATGTTAAGCTAATTGCTTGCATCAAATCATCCAAGGACGAAAACCCTTAAGGAGGAGGAGCTTTGGGGACGAAAACCTTAAGGTTTGAAGGTTGGGGAATGAAAGCTCCTCAACTTTATAAGGTGGATCCACTCGGGATTCACTATTGTGCTACAGTTCAGATTTTCAGTTATTGGAAGGTTGTTTTTCAGATTTAGGGCCCGTTTTGGGGCTGTTTTCACTTCATATCAGTCGGGCGTCATTTCAGATCTGATTTTTGTGAGTTTTGTGGGGTTTCAACGAGCCAAACCACAGTAGACTCCAAGGAATTTGCAGCTGGGAATTTTTGGGCACTTTTAGGCAAAAAACGACCCATTGGGAGACTGGTGTGACCCCTTTGGAAGGGTTTTTTGGTTGCCGTTTGGTCTGCGGATGGTTGGGGACTCTTTGGTATCAACACAGGCAATTTTAACATCATTTTCCAGCCCTCTATTGGTACAATTCTTATAATAATCACTACTGTTAATTTCTACACTGTTTTAGCCCTTGTTCTATTTTTTTAAAATTCATACAAGTGTAGAAAAATTCAGATTTCTCCTATAAGTTGTTCTTAGGCTTCAAATCGCCATTTTTGGCCTTGTGGATATCTTAGAAAGTGATTATTTGAATAAATAAAAACCATTTTCAGTCTACTGTTCATTATTGTTTGAAATCATCTTGGAATTCAGTTTTTGGGAAATTTTTAGTTTAGATAATTCAGATTTAGAAAGAGGGATATTACAGTGGTATCAGAGCAGTTATTCTCCCAACCTATAAAGAAGAAAATCAGTTTTGCATGAATGCAAGTGAAGAGGGTTTTAGAGATTACTGCTCAAGAACTCCAAGAAAGGAAGGTATGGGTGATAGAGAAAAACCTCCACCAACAGATGAGATGAGCTATTTGAATGAAATATTCACTAGAGGTAACAGGGAATTTCAAAACCGTTTCTTGGAAGCTGAGAGGGATCTAAGAGACTCCTTTGTAGGAGTTATTGCTGATTTGAGTTGATCTATACATGGACTAAGCACTGCCCGACCAAACACCCAAGGTAATCATGGTGAAGGAAGCTCTTCTACCAATCATGGAGAAAGGGTCTCAAGCAAGATTCCCTCTAAATTCTTTCGTGCCAATTTCCTACAAAGAGAAGAGCCACAAGTGGAGCTAGAACAACCACAAGTACTTGGAGTTGCCGAAGAGTGGGATCTATATGGGGAAAAATTTGCATCTTTGAGCAACAACACAAGAAATTTGCTTTTTTTTAGAGATTTTTGTCAACTAAGGAGAAGTGAAGGGCCAAAGAAAAATAAGCCGAGTCATCAAGAGCCAAGGAGAGATATCCAACATAGATTGGGTAAGATTACTCTTGCCACGTATGATGGTACTGATAAATGTTTGGCTAGGTCTTGGTTACAAAAATTGGATACTTATTTATCACTAAACTCCATGTATGAAGAAGGGGCCCTCAAATTTGTTACTATTGCATTTAGAGGGTGCGGCTCATGAATGGTGGTATCATAGCATAATTACACAAGGACATGGTTCTATTACCACTCTTGATGAGTTTAATCAAAGGTTAATAAAAAGATTTGATAGAAAGGATTCGGAAGTGCATTTTAGAGAGTTGGCACAACTCAAACAAGAGTCCTCAGTAGACAAGTATGTTTATGATTTTTAGAAATTTGCAGTCATGGTTCCAAATGTTAGTGAAAGAAGGTTGGTCGTTTTTGTTCATAAAAGTCTTGCCGAACGTCTTAGGGGCTTGGTGAAGTCTTTTGAGCCTTCTTCTCTTCAGGATGCCATCAAGAGATCGCTGAATTTGGAATCTACAACTGTTAAGAGTAGAAATATGCCCTTTGGACAGCCAAGAGGGACTTCATTTGGGCAGCCTAGACCCCCATTTCAAGGGCATCCTAGAACAACTCCTATTTACCAAACAAGGAAGCCATTTTAGCAGGGATTGACACCACAAAGAGAGCCTCGAAGGAACAGCAAAGAAGCTGATAATACAAGGAACAAATTAAGGAGAAAAATTCTGTTTTACATGCAAAGATCCGTGGACTCTTGACCATCGTTGCTTAGGCAAGGGTCAAGTACATTATAGAGGTAATTTCAGATGGGGAGGAAGAAGTAGAAGAAATTGAGGAAAAAACTCATGGAGATGAAGACCAAGAGGAAAAAGAAGAAGTTGACCACTTGGATAGTACTCTTGCTACACTATTCGGAGCTCCAAGATACCATCTCTTCTGCGTAAGAGGAGAATTAAAAGGTAAGAGAGTCACTATTTTTATAGATAGTGGTACAACTCATAATTTCGTAGATGCTGATTTGGTTAAGAAATTGGGGCTACCAATAGAAGATTTCAGAGGTTTTAATGTTACAGTAGCAGATAGCTTCACCATCCCTTGTACCAAGAAGATAGCACAACTGAAAATCACTCTTGGTAAGCATAAGGTGATAGATGATTTTTATGTGGTTGGTATTGGAGAAACTAATTTGGTTTTGGGTGTGCAATGGTTACTTTCTTGGAGAATTTACAGAAAATTATCAAACAGTGGAGCTAAAATTCAAATCAGCAGACCAAGAGATAGTGTTACATGGTATGGCGAATGGAGCTCCTATGGTTGTAACTGCAAAATGGATGGAAAGAGCATTTTGTAGAGGTCAGATTGTTTGGGCAGCTGATTGTTTAGTAACCTCTACTGATCAGATTTTGGAACAACAATAGTATAATAAAGATATTCAGGCCATCCGTGACAAGCATGCCAAGGATTTTGATAATCTTCCTCATGGGTTACCACTGGATAGAGGGTTTGAGCACTTTATTATGTTGGAACTCAATACTAAGGCGGTAATTATTACTTCACACCGTCATCCTAGAGTCTACAAAGAAGAAATTAAGAAGGCCATCAAAGATCTCTTGGAGATGGGTCACGTAAGGCCTAGTTCTAGTCCTTTTGCATCATTGATTGTTCTTGTAAAAAAGAAGGATGGGACTATAAGAATGTGCATTGATTACCGCTTATTGAACAAGAGGACCATCAAAAATAGGTATCCAGGATTGATGAAATCATTGATGAGCTACATGGAGCTGCATATTTCTCCAATATAGATTTGAGATCTGGGTACCAACAAAATTTGGGTAAGAGAAGATGTTTATAAAACTTCTTTTAGATGTCATTTTGGGCATTTTGAGTTGCTTGTGATGCCTTTTGGTTTGACTAATGCACCGGCTACATTCCAATCTTGTATGAATCATGTGTTCAATCAACATTTGAGGAAGTTTGTTCTTGTTTTCTTGGTTGACATATTGGTTTATAGCAAAACATGGGAGGAACATCTTGAACACTTGGATATGGTGTTGGGAATTTTGGAGCAATAGTCACTTTATGCCAAGGAATCAAAATGTGAATTTGGTGTGACTGAAATTTTATATATGGGGCATGTTATTAATGCGAAAAGTGTTCATGTTAATCAACAAATGATCCTTGCCATCTTGGATTGGCCTCCACCCACCACTATGACACATTTGAGGGGATTCTTGGGACGATGCAATTACTACAAGAGAATCGTCAAATGCTTTTCCCAACGTGCTACCCCTTTGACTGAGTTAACCAAGAAATGAGCTTTTCAGTTGGTTCGGAACAACCCAAGCTACATTTGACAACTTGAAAAAAGTAATGGGCACATGTCCTGTACTAGCTGTTCCAAATTTTTCTATTCCTTTTGTACTTGAGTGTGATTCTTTAAGGAGAAGTAATAGGAGGTATTTTGATGCAAAGGGGACACCGCATTGCTTTTGCAAGTAGAAAACTCAAGGAAGTGAAAAGGATAAGTTTTCAATCTATGAAAAAGAAATGTTGGTTATCAGGCATGCTTTGCCTAAATTTAAACAATATTTGGTATGCGGAAGATTTGTGGTCAAATCTGGTCACAATAGTTAGAGATACTTTTTGGGGGCAAAAGGATTTGAATGACAGACAACAAAAAAGGGTAAGTAAGCTCCAAGCCTATGATTTTGACGTTGAGTTTGTTAAAGGAAAAAACAACATAGTTGCTGATGCTTTGTCTAGAAAGCCCATGTTGTGGTTCTTTAATAGAAATTGCAAGTGGAATGGAAGGTTCACATCATAGAAAAATATGCCAAGAATCGAGTTCCCAATTGCCATAATTGAAGGTACGTTGAATGATGAAAAATACTAAGTAGTGGATGGGTTAATTTTATATAAGAATATAGTCTTTTTAGTATAAGATTCCAAAGTGAAACACACAATTTTGAGGGCTGTCTATGATTCTCCTTTGGTGGGGCACCAAGGCATCTTCAAGACTTATAAATAAACAAGAGAGAGCTATTTTTGGAAGGGCCTAAAATATGAAGTATTGCACCATATTAGAGAGTGTCTTACATGCCAAAGAAATAAGGTAGAGCATGTGTTTCTAGCTAGTTTATTGCAACCACTACCCATTTCCAATCAAAAATGGGAAAGCATATCCATGGACTTCATCACGGGGCTGCCCTTAGCCCAAAATCCCAAACCCCCAAATACAATTTATAGAAGATGCAACAATCTATTAACACACAAATCTGAATTTAATCTGAAAAGTGCGACTAGGGTAAAGTGGGAAACTCAAACAAATCAACCAATAAAATATAACTTCTCCACACCAATCTGATCTACCAATTTTATAAAGCCAAAATATGAAAGACAATAAGCACAAGAAGGCTGAAATTAATTTATTTTAAAACCTCAGTCTGCTAAAAATTATGGCAACTTCAAAAATTCATAACTCACTCAAAAATGCTCCGATCCACACAAATAAACTATGTCCGGATTCAGAAAATAAGGGAGAACGCAACGATGTTACCCATTTATGCAAATAACCACCACAAGTGCCCTAAATAGCCAAAACACCAACTCTCCCCTGGGGTTTTGGGCTGGGAAATTTCTGAAAATTGGCTGAAATGATTCATAAAAACATGATTTATTAATAGCAATCCATATCATATCAAAACCCCTCTAAATACCTCAAGAAGTATCCTAGAAATGGGTCGTACAATATGATAGAAGGATGGAAAAAATAGCTACAAATTTGCTTCAAACCCTTGATCCAAAAATTTGCAAAAACTCCTTTATTCACTGCTGGAAATATCGCTGCAAGTACAATGGAATCCCCTGTGTAGAGATCCCTCGCATACTCTTGGGGTTTTCGTCCGCAAGAGAGCACTCCTAAGGGTTTTCGTCCTTAGAAATTATTCAAACGAAGCTAAAAGCTTCAAATAAAAATCAGAATATAAAAGATGATCAATTGTGTCTTCTCCGAGCAATTCCCATTGCTTAAATAGAAGAATTGGGCCTAGTGGCCACCTTTAACAACTAATCACATTTTCCATCTTCATTAAGTGCTTCCACCAACCACTTTCCCTCCCAATGTAAGTCGTATTTTCTAGAGGAAATAACTTTTGGCCTATTTGCTTTTTGCCTTTTTCTATTTTATCTTTGCCTCCTAGTGCAAGTCGCACTTTTCTATGGATATTACATTTTTAACAAGTCCTTTTATCTTTTTGTTTACTTTTTTCTATTTTTATTAAGTCCATAATAATTTATTAAAAGTGTTTTTATAATATTTTATTTATTTTTTGCCCTTTATAATAAAATATTAGAACTTAAGTCTCTCCTTTAATTTCTTCATTGGCCGTCGGGAAGACCAAATGGACTAAGGGTCTTCGACTGGAAAGGGGATATTACAGTCCTCCCTCCCCAAAATTGTTTGCCCTCAAGCAATTCCAAATTTGTTTTGTCTGAGTGCCATGCACAATAGACAAAACATGTTAAAGTGATCCAAAGCCTAACCCCTATACCTGTCAAGTGGGCTAAAACTTGCCACCATATATCACAACAAGATGCTCATATACATATACTTGGAACAATGGTTCAACAAACTCCATATTGAAGACTTCACCTTTTATCTTATTATGCATCTCATGATAGAAATAAATTGGAATAGACAGCAATAAATAAGACACATTATTATGCTCTTCATACTTGGGAGTATCACCAACATCCTCGTCAATCTTGGTCTTCAAAATAACTTGTCCTTTTTGTATCGATTCCCTAGTAATTTTTTCCACAATGGGCTGAATGTCATCATGATAATGTTGCTGCAATAACAAAGATGGTGTACCTCTTACCACATAATCCGCATCCCATGCAATCTTCCCTCCTTGGAAAGAACTTTCCACATTCTTGGCTGCCCCAACTTGAGGAATAACATTCCTCATACCTTGTTGCACACTAATTGAAGAAGTCTTTGCCTTAAACTCTTGTAAGTGTTGTTTTGCTTGAGCGGCCATCAATCTAGTAGCTCTAGCTCTTATTTTCTATTCCTCGCACTTTCTTTGAGTTTCTATTACATCCTCTTTGCTTGCATATATGAATTTCATCTCCTGTCTAATATTAATTTCTCTAGCAAGCAATGTCTTTTCCTCACTAATGCAATTATTTTGCTCAATGGAAACCATACCTTTCCCTCTAGAAGCTTCTTCTTCTTCCCTTGGTTGTAGATTTGATTCATCCTCCTTCATGGGTGTAGACTCCATGGCTTCATTTCCTTGCTCATCCTTACCATCCTACACATCAAATCTTTCTAGAAATTTTTGTGAAAAATCTGTAAGTGAATCAACAGATTCAACCCCTTCGATCTTCAGCAAATGACACCACCATTTATGTGCTACTTCATCCATGTATCTAGAGATAAGCATGAGGGCATCATCCTGGCACGTAGGATTATAACACAAAAATGTCTTAAATTCATTCAACCAACATCTAGCGAAAATGTAATTTCAGTTCCATCAAAGAAAGGGACTTGGGTCCACTTCATCTTTTCCTTGATTGCATTCAGATATTATTTTTATTTCTTTTCCTCACAGGCTGGGAGGATTCCAAACTCCAATACCATTGTAATGGCCCCAAATGGACATAATTAAACCCAAATGGATTTAAGACCAATCCCAAACCCCCAAATACAATTTATAGAAGATGCAGCAATTTATTAACATGCAAATCTGAATTTAATCTGAAAAGTGCGACTAGGGTAAAGTGGGAAACCCAAACAAATCAGCTAATAAAATATAACTTCTCCACTCCAATCTAATCTACCAATTTTATAAAGCCAAAATATAAAAGAACATACATATTTTGATGCACAAGAAGGTTGAAATTAATTTATTTTGAAACCCCAGTCTGCAAAAAATTATGGCAACTTCAAAAATTCATAACTCACTCAAAAATGCTCCAATCCACACAAATAAACTATGCACGGATTCAGAAAAATAGGGAGAACACAATGATGTTACCCATTCATGCAAATGACCACCACAAGTGCCCTAAACAGCCAAAACACCAACTTGCCCCTAGGGTTTTGGGCTGGAAATTTTCTGAAAATTGGCTGAAATGATTCATAAAAACATGATTTATTAATAGCAATCCATATCAGATCAAAACCCCTTTAAATACCTCAAGAAGTATCCTAGAAATGGGTCGTACAATATGATAGAAGGCTGGAAAACACAACTTTAAATTTGCTTCAAACCCTTAATCCAAAAATTTGCAAAAACTCCTTTCACTGCTAGAAATACCGTTGCAAGAACAATGGAATCCCCTGTGTAGAGATCTCTCACATACTCTTGGGGTTTTCGTCTTCAAGAGAGTACTCCTAAGGGTTTCCGTCCTTAAAAATTATTCAGACAAAGTTAAAAGCTTCAATAAAAATCAGAATATAGAAGATGATCAATTGTGTCTTCTCCAAGCAATTCCCATTGCTTAAATAGAAGAATTGGACCTAGTGGCCACCTTCAACAACCAATCACATTTTCCTTCTTCATTAAATGCTTCCACCAACAACTTTTCCCTCCCAATGCAAGTCGCATTTTCTAGAGGGAATAACTTTTGGCCTATTTATTTTTTTGCCTTTTTCTATTTTACCTTTGCCTCCTAGTGCAAGTCACGCTTTTCCATGGATATTACATTTTTAACAAGTCCTTTTATCTTTTTGTTCACTTTTTTTCTATTTTTTTTAAGTTCATAATAATTTATTATAAGTATTACAATATTTTATTTATTTTTTGCCCTTTATAATAAAATATTAGAACTTAAGTCTCCCCTTTAATTTCTTCCTTAGCCGTCAGGAAGACCAAATGGGCTAAGGGTATTTCACTGGGAAGGGGATATTACATGTTTATATTGCATGGATTACCAAAGATTATTGTGAGTGATAGGGACAACAAATTTTTGAGTCAATTTTGGCAAGAAATTTTCAGATTGGTAGGTACAGAGTTGACTCCAAGCACTAGCTATCATTCGCAAATAGATGGGCAAACTGAAACAGTCAATGAATGGGTGGAAGGCTACCTTAGAAGTTTCATTTCAGGACAACAATTCTTGTGGTTAAAATGGCTCTATATGTGTGAGTATTGCTACAACACTTCTCATCACATGTCTAATGGCATGACTCCTTTCAAGGCTCTTTATGGGTATGATGTTTTTTCATTCATAGATGTGGTTCTAATGGATAGTAGATTTCCCTGGGCACAAGATTTGGAACAATAATGTCAAGAAGTGTTACAAATGTGCAAAGAGAACCTCCAACGTGCCCAAAATCTGCAGAAACTCTATGTAGATCAGCAGCATGTAGAGAGAAGTTTTGAGGTGGATGACATGGTTACGCAACTGAGGACTGAATTGCATCATCTTCGGTTTGAGACCGGTAGATGGACTATTCCCAAGGAGGATGGGAGAGGAGAACCTATCTTTTTGGTAGTAAGGGGGTGGTAGAGACAAAATGACACTTCATCATGGAATGTACGGCTTATGAAGATATTTGTATCCAGTACGAAAGCAACCTGAAAGTGGACAACCTAAGTGAGTTATTTGAAGAAGCAAGGCTTAACCAGACTGCGGGTTTTTTGATCAAGATCCATTGTAGGAGGTCTGATATGGAAGGAAATCTGAAAATATTTTAGCGTTGTAGCTTTGGTCCCATAGACTGTTTGGTCTTGTAGATGTCGTTAAAATCTTTCATTTTATCATTTAATTTCTATCAAGCAAAGTGGTAAGGAGAAGCTCAAGCCACGTTTTTATGGGCCCTACAAAGTGCTAAGAAGAATTGGTGAGGTAGCATATGAGCGAGAATTACCGGAACATAACAAGATCCATAATGTGTTCCATGTTTCATGCCTTAAAAGAACACTTGGCCAACATATATTTCCTTCTCCAGATTTGCCAACCATGTATGATGAAGGAAAACTCATTTTGATTCTAGAAGCTATCATTGATGTAAGAGAGAAAAGATTGAGAAACAGGAGCATAAAGGAGTATTTAGTTAGTTGGAAGGATTTGCCAATAGAGGATGCCACTTGGGAAGGTGTAACAATTTTGGAGTATCTCAATCTATAGTTGCTTGTGGGCAAACAGTTTCGGGAGGGGAGGATTGTAATGTCCCTTTCTTAATATTAATCCTATGAAGACCCTTAGCCCAATTCTCTTCTTGGGGGCTTGAAGGGAAATGCAAGGGAAATAGTTTATCGTTATTAAGCCTTGTAATATTTATAGAAAAAACAACTTTAAGTTATAACGATTAATTAGAAGGGGGACTTTCTATTATTAAAGTGACTTTATGATAAAGTGTATTTATAAAGATAAAATAGAAATAAGGAAGTCACTTTATACATTAAAAGTCTCTTTTAGTCCCAAATGGAGCACCCAACTTGGAAAAAGGAAAGGAAAGTTTATAAAAAGAGGTTTGAGTATTCATTTGAGGGTATATTTTGCCAATCTATTTTCTATTAGTGCATATTAATCTATTTGCTTGCATCAAATCTTTTAAGGACGAAAACCCTTAAGGAGAAGGAGTTCTGGGGACGAAAACCTCCAAGGTTTGAAGGTTGGGGAATGAAAACTGCTCAACTTTGTGAGGTGGATCCACCCGTGATTCACTATTGTGTCACAATTCAGATTTTCAGTTTTTGGAAGGTTGTTTTTCAGATCTAGGGCATGTTTTGGGGCTGTTTTCACTTCATATCAGTTGGGCTTCATTTCAAATCTGATATTTGTTAATTTTGTGGGGTTTGGACCAATCAAACCATAGTAGACTCCAAGGAATTCACAGCTGGGAATTTCAAGGCACTTTTAGGCCAAAAGCGACCCATTAGGAGATTGGTGCGACCCCTTTGAAAGGGGTTTTTAGTTGTTATTCGGTCCGTAGATGGTTGGGTACTCTTTGGTATCAACACAGACACTTTTAACATCATTTCCAGCCCTCTATTGGTACAATTCTAATAAGAATCATTGCTGTTAATTTCTACACTGTTTTAGCACCTGTTCAATTTTTATAAATTCATACAAGCGTAGAAAAATTCAGATTTCTCTTGGAAGTTGTTCTTAGGCCCCAAATCGCCATTTTTGGCCTTGTGGGTATCTTAGAAAGTGATTATTTAAATAAATAAAAACCATTTTCAGTCTGCTGTTCATTATTGTTTATACTGACAGTTTGACATCATCTTGGAATCCAGTTTTTGTGAAATTTTCAATTTATATAATTCAGATTTAAAAAGAGGGATATTAAGTTTATTAAATTATTTTGCAATTTTTAAAAAACTATCTCTCATTGTAGGTTAAAGCAAATAAAAAAAATGTATCCATGATATCAAGTTCAACTTTAGGGGGGCTTGGGAAAGCAAGCCACATGAGGGAGACACAGAAGGAAGTGTTCAGGGTCCCATGAATGTGAGATTGGATCCTTCCTATCCTTTATGGAGGCATGTAGAAGTGCTGGAGCTCATTACTGATGGTGGTGTTCGTGTTTGGGTGTGCTCCCATTGTAACATCACATTTAAGTTCTTGTATACCCGTCTAGAAGGCTCATTTAACTGGGGTAACGGGAACGAGCATTAGATCATGTAAGAAGATGGACAATAATAACATATTTATATACTTAAAAGAGCAAGAGAAAGCTACCTTGCAAGTCGTAAAAGCTCGCTCAAGAATTGTTCCTTTACAACAAAGGGGTATAGGAAAACCACCGACACCACCATCATACCATCCTTTCATTGACAGTCAGACTGAAACTTTGCCAGTTGGAACTCCTTTGGATGAAGATGCCACATCATGAAAGAGAACAAAATGACCTCTAGAAAAAACATTCAACTTGGAGAAGAGAGACATTGTCAGATGAATTGGTAGCTTGGTGTATTTATGCATGTGAGCTTCCCTTCAATGTGTTGAGGTCACCATATTGGCAACAAATGGTGAGAGATATTGATGAAGTCGCCACATGAGTATAAAGGTTCGTAACTATGAGAAGGTTTGCACATCTCTCTTGGTGAAAGAAGTGGAGCTACATATAGACTTCTTTCCAGTCGATTAGAGATTTTTGAAAGGATTCAAGAGTGTCTATTATATCAGATGGATGGAAAGACTTCTGAAACATAGCCTCTTATCAACATTGTTGTAGTAAGCCCTGAAGGGGCAATTGTTTATTAAGGCTGTTGATTGTGAGGGGAAATAAAAGATGCACAATTTATTACAAACATTCTAATTGAGTCTATTGAGTCAGTGGGCCCTCAAAACGTTGTCCAAGTCATCACAGACAATGCAAAAAATTGCAAGGTAGTAGGGTTGATAGTAGAGGGAAAATATGAACACATATTTTGGACACCATGTGCAATACACTCCCTTAATCTAATGTTGCAAAAGATTGGAAAAATCCCATGGATTGAGTAATATATACACGAATGGCAAACGAAAGTTCGAGATGTTTGTTATCAACCATCACATGTCTCAGGCCATTTTTAGAAGATTCTTGAGGTTGGAGCTGTTGAAGGTAAGAGAACAATTCATTAGTTTTAAGTTTTTAACTTGTTTATTTTAAATTTTAGTTTTAAATCAATTTGTATTGTTATTGAATTCTTTTCATTCATTTTTTATTATTTTATAGGTTGTTGAGACTAGATTTGCTTCTCACACACTCGTCTTGAGACGACTTATGAAGGCAAATCATGCTTCGAGCAGTATGGTGATTGACAATGTTTGGACTGTCTGGAGGTTATCAAATATAAAAAGAGCCCATAAGATAAAGGGATTGATCCTTGATGATGATTGGTGGGCAAAAGTTGATTATTTGCCGAGTTTCACACAGAGCCTTTTTTTGTATGCTTAGATTTGTAGACAAAGATAGTGCTTGCATAGGAAAAATTTATGATGAAATTGACTCCATGCTCGAGAAAATGAAAGAAATTATACAAGCCAAAGATAAAGACCCTGAAGAATTTTTTTATAATGAAGTTAAAAGTGTGGTCATGAAGAGGTGGAACAAAATGACCACCCTATTGCATGTCCTTGCATATGTTTTAAAACCAAAATATTATAGCAATGAAATAGCTGGGTTACTTGGTAGGTAGCCACCATATGATGACCAAAAGGTTGCAAATGGGATTAGGGCAACATTCATGAGGTTGTTTCCTGATCCATCTATATCTAGTGCAGTATGCAATGAGATGGAAATGTTTGTATCTTTAGAAGGTAGCACGGGAGAGGTAGAGGCTCTTTGTGACAAGTCCAACATGACTCCGATCAAGTGGTGGTATGTACACGACCATGATGCCAAGTACCTACGACCTGTTTCCATTAAACTCCTCTCACAGGTATGAAGTTTGTTATTTAATAATCTGATTACCAATTAAATTTTTTTAATTTAAGATGATAACACTCATTTTTGTATATTAATAATACTTTAAACTTTTTTTTGTGATAGGTGGCTAGCAATTCTTCAGCAGAGCGAAACTGGAGTACTTGTGGCTTTATTCACTTAGCCAAACTGGACCATGTTGGCATCCAAGAAGGCTGAGGATCTGGTATACATACATTCTAAGTCCAACTTGTGCCTCCAAACTCACGAGACGGAAGAGTATACTAGAGGTCCTAACAAGCTTTGAGATATTCATCCTAAAACCACTAACTTTGAAGCTTCCGCGGCTTGGTTTGCCCAATGTTTCACTACTTGGCATCGATGATGAACATACAGGGAGCCCTTCACAAGGGTTGGACAGTGGAGCTAGTGCAAGTGGGAGTGGAGCTGCAAGTGCCATTCATGGAGATGATTTTGAGGATCATCTAGATGATATGTTCTAGGCTTTCTAGCCTTGAAGCAAGTTGATTGTATTTACTATTATGTGTTGAACTTGAATGAATTAATACAAAGTATTTGAAATCTGTTTTCCATGAATGATGAAATTATGAATCCATATGATTTTATGAGTATTAAATTTTAATAAGTATGCATTTTTCTTTAAATTTATATATACATATATATTTTTAATTTTTAAAAATATATTGTACAAACGTACCTGCAACATATCTTACCTAGGGGTTTTTAAAAAAATTCCATATTAGCGTACCAGGTAGGTTGGCAGTCTAGGTTTTGCTGACTTAACTGAAATGATTCAAGCTAAAATTACTCATAAGTTATTATTTTGCACGCATATTCACATTTATATTTGACAATAGGGATGCAACATTATTTTCCAAGTGTGCCAATGCCTTAAATGTCCCTTTTAATTTTTGATAAATTGATTTTGTCCAATTTTCACTCTTCAACTTCAATTTCTATATGTAGTTCTCTTTGCTTTGTATGCTCACACTGATAGGAGCAAATCACTTCATGACGTGTTGTAATGTCCCTTTTTCCAGGACCTTAGTAATATCTATTTTCATTTGCATTGTAACCCCTTGGCATGCCTAGCGCTACAAGTGGGAGTCTCTAGTTAGTTTAAATGTGCACATAGGATAGCTGCTTTTATTATTTAATTAAAAATAATAAAGTGCATAGTCTTAGTTTATTAGAGACTTTATTATAATGAGAGTTTATGTTTTCCCTCCAAAAGGAAAAGGTCGGTCTTTTTGAATATTGCACCCTTTAACTCTATAAAAGGAGGTCGCATTTCCTCTAATGGAGTTATGTTGATTGATCATTTGATATCACTCCATGTTTGGAGTAATGGGATGTATGCCCTAGTTCTTGCATTGTGCTCTCTCATTGTAAGCTTCATTTGGATCCATTGTTGAAGATATTGAAGACTCCATTGTTATCTTCATTGTGCTCTCTTGTGTTGAGTGTGTTTATGCATTGTTTTTCCATTCTAAGATTGGCGACTTGGCTCATATCTTGATGCATTAATTTGTGAGGTTAAATCTGCATGTTGTGGTTCAAATTTAAGTAATTTTGGAAGGGTTTATTATGTTCACTGCAACATTTATTAGAGCTAAAGCGACTTGCATGAGAGGTTGTTTTGGCATGTTTTAGAGTCTTTTGAGCTAGATCTGCAAACTGATCTGTATTGACATATTTTTCCAAGTGCGGGACTGATATTTTGAGGGTTTTTGAAGCAAAGAAAGAGCTGATAATAATTTGTGCAATTTATTCTAACCCTAGCGATTGGTTTTCAGATTTTGGGGGATGTTTTGAAGGGGTTTGGGTGTTCAGAAAAATCAGTTTCATAGTCCAATGGAAAGGCCTTGGTTTCTAGATTATTGTGCAATTTATTTCATACAAAAAGAGCAAGTATTGAAGGAGATATTAATTTTTGAAGTTTCAGCTGTTGTGGGTGCATTTTAATTAATTAACTGCTGTTATAAATTTCAGATCTGGAAAAGATTATCTAATTGGTTCTCCCATCTAACCCATCACTTTGGTTTACTCCAATCCCATTTGGGTTGTATTAATGCTAACATTGGGTTATTTGAGGTCGAACTAAGAAGAGTTAATCCAATGTTGGCATTAATACAACCCAAATGGCAAATCTGATTTTGGCTCTAGACTATCCAGATATCTGATTGGGCACACGTTCTTTGCAATTGATTGGCTGATCCTTGTGACTTTCCCATCTTCCTTGCATGCAACTCCATGCATGGAGCTAGTAGAAGCACATTCTTCATTGTGGATGCTTGCAAGCTGAATTGGGCTTTGTTTTGCTTGCTCTTGCACAAACATCCTCGTTTCCACCTTTGCACTGTCATTCTTTTTGTCTTCCTCTTTTTCCTCAATCTAATTTCCTTCAAAAGTGCAGCAAGTTCTAGGCATGCAAGGCAATGAGGATCATTGCATTCTATTATTTCACCTTTCCCACTTTGCATACATTCTTCTTCATTTTCTTGGATGGCATTAGTGTTTAAAAACACTTTCTCTTCCCCTTCAATTCCAATATGATTTTCCTTCACAAATGCCTGATTTTTTGCTACATTCAGCTCCTCTTTCTGTATAATTTGAACATGCTCATCTTTCCAATCTGATTCATACCAATCCTCAATTGTCATGAAGTTGTCATCTTGGGCAAGGTTGGTTTGCTATGAGATACTAGCAATATCAAGGGGCTGCTGACTTGAATCTCCTTTAGACCTAGATGTTTTATGCTCAAAAAATCTGATTTGATCATTTGAAACACACAAATGATCGTCCAAGACAAGTTTCCATGTTTGCTGATTTGAATTCTCCTTCACAACTACATGATTTCCTATGAGAAGTTGTTGTTGGGAATGTTGCAAGGGTTGCACCTCCTCTCCAAGATAATAGCAAAGAAATCCCTCCACCAACCT
Organism: Taxus chinensis; assembly: GCA_019776745.2. Taxonomy (NCBI): domain Eukaryota; kingdom Viridiplantae; phylum Streptophyta; class Pinopsida; order Cupressales; family Taxaceae; genus Taxus; species Taxus chinensis. The sequence goes on along the minus strand of CM034151.1, from coordinate 277,540,109 downwards.
TGTAGGATAACCTGTTTTAGCGAGGGTTAGGTAGAGCATTGGGACAACATGTGAAATACCACAATTCTTTAAAGCTTTATGAAAAGACTTTGGAGGGTTGCGTAATGCCATGGATGGAGATGGGAGGGAATTTTGTAGAGTATAGGAGATGTTTTGGGCATGATGATATTCTTGAGCAACAGATGGAGGGCTAGGAAGCAAAGAATCTCCCTATTTTTGGAATGGAATGATGGATTTTTCAATATTTGCACAAGGGTAAAGGAGGATTTGAGGGGGTGAAGGAAGAATGGAAGCAATGGGGATGGGTTTCCTTTGTCCATCTTGAATAAGCATCTTCTTGGCTTGTAATGCAATGGCAAAAGCTTGAGGAAAAGTACTGCCTCTTAAGGTGTGGATCAATACAGCTAAATTAACATCCAAGGTCCTCAAATAATACAAAAATGCCATACTTTGTGCGGGTCTGAATTCTTGATGGATTATGAGCCATGGTCCTTGAAAATCTGATGTTGAAATCTGAGATAAACTCCATTGAAGCTCGTATTGTGCTGAGGTGTTCCATGAGAGAAATAACATCTGCATTCTCCTTGAACTGTTTGTGTAGTTTTTTTCCCAGCTGATCCCATGTGGAAATGGATTGAGGAGTCAAACTGTTGTACCATTCTCTTACTTTACCTCTTAGTGATGAAACAAGAAGTCTGAGGCAAATGTTCTCTTCTTTGATGTTTTGAATGGAACAATGGTTGGCTATATCTTGAATGTGATCAATAGGGACTTGATCTCCATTTCCATGGAAAAGAGGTAGATTTTTTAGGGATGTTTTGGGAATATCATCCCATTGCTGCAAATGAAGGGGGCTCGAACTTAAATGGGAGAATGGAAGAGCTCTTTGGAGAGCCATGAGGGAAATGAAAACATGGAAATGAGTGGAAAGGTCAAGGGAACATTCTGCAGACTTAGAGAATGGGTTTCTTGAACAATGGAGTTGCCAGATCTGCTGATTTAAATCCTCCAAAGGTTGGAATATCACCAAACACACATCAAACTTGGTGAAATGAAGTTGTAAAGCTCTTCAATCTTGGTCCCACTAGGCGTGCTAGAATTGCTAACGCACAAAAGTAGCACCCTAGATTTGATCATGGAAGATCAATACTTTTGGCTAACATGGGATTATCTCCAAGTGTGGGACCTTGCATCTTGAGACAAACCTCCAGAGCAGGTTGGTCCTCTCCCTATCCAACCTAATGCTAACACTACTCCTATAGTTGAAAACACTACTATCTAAGCGTAAACTAGTCATTCATAGGGACCAAAGGTAGAGAGATTGCATGGAAATGAAATCCTAAGCTAAGAAAGAGGTGATAACACCAAGAAAAGGGAGATGAACATTTTCCATGCGGGAAAATAGAGGGGAAATGTAGAAGGAGAGGTCAAACATAAGTGGCACAGGCCAAAGCTGTATTTTACCTTTTATTTTGCACACAAAACACAACAAAAATGGAGAAACCTATAAAGCAACACACACAACATACCAAAGAAGGAATGAGAGGCAAGAATGCAATGAAAAACAAGTGTAGGGCAGAAAGAGAGCCACAAACACAAGATTTTATTGCTTGAGGTATGCACAAACCATTACATTTGAAGTAGAAGGTGGAAAACACATGCAAGAGTCCAAATTTGAGGTCTGCAACTCACAAACACTTGGGAAACCATTTTGGCATGGTGCCTTTGCATTCTAAGAGAGTCCAACCCTTTTTACAAATGAATAATTTTGCAAATATACAAAGAAAGGGAGAGAAAGAGGAGTGAAAGAGAGAGGGCACGCCATTAGAGGTATAGGACAAGGCATGAGCACCATTAAACATTAAACTCTAGTTGGTGAGGTGGTTAAAGTGGTTACACATTTTAAACAAGCAAAATTGCCCCTTTTCCCTCCAAAACCCGTGTTTGCACTAAATTCATTTTCTACATTTCTTGATGTCAAAATGAAGCTCTTGAAGAGACGGTTCCAACACCATCGATTTTGTGCGATTTGGAGCTCTGAGTAAGAAGTTATGGCCAAAAAACCAAATCCCAGTTGGCCCAGGCAGAGTTTCAGAGAACTTGTGGAACAAAGGAACGTTCCTCATGGGCTCTCAAAAGCCGATTTAATTGATTGTGCCCTGGTGTGAATATGCGGACGATCGAAAGAACGAAAGAATGATGGAATAGTTCTGTGGGTGCCCGTTTGACCCGATTTAACCGATTGCAGTGCATGTAGACATGGCGAAGGTTCGAGGAACTAGTGGAACTATTCCACTTGTTCCTCGCAGGGCCGATTTGCCGAGGGGTTAGGTATGACGGGCAGACAGAGAACCAAGGGAACCTGGGAACTATTCCTCAAGTGTTGGGCGAAGCCGATATAGTTGATGAACTACCCATGTCTTCCTTGTCGGCTGGATTGGGGATTTGGGGAACCTTGGGTACATAGGAACCATTCTGTTTGTGCTTGCAAGGCCTAACATTGCCAACTGACTTGCCTCGTTTTAATCTATCCCTTAGCCGGCCGCATTGGTTATGTGGGGAACCAATGAAATTCGGGAATGGTTCCAACAGTTCCCAAATATTTTGACTTATCTGATTACACTCCTCATTGTGGCCCAAGCAGAGATGCAGGGAACAGGAGGAACAAAGGAACAGTTCCTTATGTTCCTCCAAAGGCTGATTCTGCCCTGTTTGACCCAAAATTTGCAAAAATGACCAACTCCTTGGACTGTGAGGCCTAACAAGATGGAGGAAAATGCCCAAACATGATATTTTGTTCATGAATTGTCTAAAAATGGATTGTAAGTTTTCAAAATAACTTGGGGAGGTTATTTTGGACAACAAGGCTTTCACTAAAGAAATAAAAAACAAACAGATTGATAGAAGATTAAAATAAGAGAACTAAAAAAAGTCACGCATTCTTCAGAAGCTTTCTCTTTGAAAACAATTCTTTGACCAGGTAGGACTCCATCAAGCTACCTCGTAACCCTCATAAAAGTGTAGTTCCCAAGTAGAATTCCCGAGTTCCCGAATTCCACCTCCCCAAACACTTGAATTACGAACCTCCCAAATTATTGGATAACCATCCTTGTTGAGCTACATCCACAATGCTCCATCAAGTTGTCTCATGACCCTCGTAAGGGTCTAATTTCCAAGATCCACATACTCTCAAACTAACTGGGAAACCATCCAAGCTGAGCTTCATCTACACTTGATCCCTTCCTGTTTTTAAAGTGTGGGGCATCTTTAAAATATGTATTTTTTAAGAACAATTTTTCACCCATTTGGTTTGTCTTTGAGCTTTCCCTTGCTGTATTTAGAAGGCAGATTGTTTAACATAATAGCTTTGGCATGCTCGTCATCCATTTTACACATTATTTGATTATAGATACGTAAATTAATGCAACAAAGAAAATATAGCTTGTTTCTGCTTGTGTGATTGTATTTGTACCCCATAGTATCAAAAATGTTTCTATTCTCCAAACAATATTAAAAAATGAGTTCGAAAGCCAAAATATATTCAAAGTACCCTAACGGCGACTGTTTTATTCACTCGAAATTCGCAACTGCAATTGCAACTAATATTCATGATCTAACCTATGATTCATGTCATGTTCCTTGCTTCCTCACATGCCCTCAAATGTGCTTGTGTTTATCTTCAGATCGCTGGTATACCAAGCTGTTATTCATGACTGTATTCCCTCGCTGTTATTCACAACTGCTTACCCTCAATTTGCCCTATACTGACCCCAAATCTATTCAAAATCCACAGTTCTCCATGACTGATCTCGAAACACTCTTTCTGATTGTATCTCCACAACAATCACAACAATATCCCTTTCTTGCCCTTGAATAGGAGAAGTGCTGATTCATGAGTTCTGAGACGATTTTTTTAAAATAATTTGTTCTATATTTTCCTTATTTCACGAAATTCGTGACTGGAACGACGTGTTATTGATGTGTTTACCTCCTCACGACTTCCTCCTTCACAACCTTCTCCTTGCACTGTGAACACTACCGAGCACCAATGGCTCTGTGAAATATCCCTTTTCCGGATTTGATTTATATTCAAAATTTCCAACCAAATTTTCATAAATAACAATCTGATTTTTATGACAGCAGTATATAGAATAATATGACAGCTAAGTACAGTTATGGCAGCAAGGTATAAAATCAGAAAATAACCAATATCTTCACTTTTATTGCAATTAAACTAACATGCATCAACATGCAAGTAACATGCATCAACATGCAATGACATGCAAGTAACATGCATCAACGTGCAATGACATACAATAACAAGAAGTTTCCACTGATAAAATAGATGATCTCTCTTACTGAATATGACTGTCTTCTCTTTCTGGACTTGAAACTGAATCAACAAGCCTCTGAAACTCTAAATTTAACAACCCGGTCTGAATAGACTCCACAATAGCAAAATAGGGTTGGATTTTTCACCACTGATAAAATAGATGATCTCTCTTACTGAATATGGATGTCTTCTCTTTTTGGACTTGAGACTGGAACAACAAGCCTCTGAAACTCTGAATTTGACAACCCGATCTGAATAGACTCCACAATAGAAAACTACGGCTAGATCTTTCACCACCAAAGAGTGCTCTACTGGCTAGGGGTAGATCTTTCACTACCGAAGCTAGGGTTCCTGTGGAATTTCACCTCCACAAGCAAGGAAAGCACAAACAACAATTGCTTCAATAACAAAATAGGTGAGTATGAATGAATGCCTATTTTGCCCCAAGCGCTTCCTTTTATAACTTCTCATTGCAACAAAAGGCCCAAGAAAACCCTAATCACCCCCTTGGGTCTTTTCTTTAATTAATTAAAATAACTTAAGTCACTTTATTCCCCACATGCCAAAAAGTGCACTTAAGTCACCCCAACGAAGAATTAGAACATAAAGCACCATATATTCACCCATTACTTAAGTCATCGACTAAATATAACATAAAGTGCCTTAGGGGAGCATCTCACAACCTTATTTCACTTATGTCACCTTAAAGTACGTGTCCAACGTCTAAACATAACCTATAAGTGAAATGAAGGTGCAAACCATACCCAATAACCATCAACGTCACTAGCCCCTTGGGCATGACCAAGGCTAAGGCGAATGAAAGACCTCCTAAGCCACCTGCTCGGAAATGGGGACATTACACTCTGATACCAATGTTAAGCTAGAAGATGTGAACATTGAGATACTGATAAAGAAGTGGATTGCAAACATTGCAAATTGTGTGTGTCATTTTACTATGCAAGAGATAGTTACAAGATGGTTGTGGTGTCCCCAGGATTTCACCCTGAAATCTGGGACTGACCCCTTTTAAATTTTTCGATCTTTTTGAGCGAAGGGCCATGTTTTTGTGTTTTGTTTTTCCTGCGGTTGCGCTCAAAGGTATCCCTAGAAAGTCATAAAGCCACTTTCGTCAAATACCCATATGCAAAAGCTCACTCAATTCCCTTCCCAGACTTAGTCTGGTTATATAAAAGTGTTTTATTTATTTGTTTTAAATAAAACAAATAAAGTTCTTTTAAAAATAGATTGAGCTAAAATTCAGAAATTTGGGCTATATAAAACACTTCACCCCATCATTATTACCACACCAGTATTACTTTCACTTCAAAGTGGAGCATTCACTCGGGGAAGAGTTTTACAGATTAGCTAATTGGCGAATTCTTTTCGAGCAATTGCTCGCAGCTTCTTTCATATCTTTTCTCGGGCCTAGGGTTTTGAAAAGCTATCCAGTGTTTTTAATTGCAAACCAATTTGTCTGCCATAGCTTTTTTGAAGGTAACCAGATCAACCAAGAGGAGTTCTCATGATTTTTGCCTTGTCTGAGGTTTAATCCAAGTTGAATATCATTCAAATTGTGGATCTGGAAAAGTTTGTATTACTTTTGCAAAGCAGCCATCGCCAAGGAAGAAAGCGCATCAGTCTAGAAGATCATTCAAGAGGCAAAATCACTCAGGAATTAGTGTTAAAGGTCAAGGCATAATATTCTCAGTTTCGCGTGGATTTCTATAGCCGAGTCTTCTAATTTGCAAGCATCCAACCCCCTTCAAATCCACGAAGCCAGCCTCCTAATTATCCACGCAACTATTCCTCCAATTTCCACACAATTCTCCTAGACCAAGTTGTGGTTTTTGGCTGCCTTCTTCCTCCAGTTTCCACGCAATTTTAAAAGGGAAAGTCACTTAAACAAATCGTGGATTTTGAATGCTTTGTCCTCCTTTCCAAACTGCCTTCCTCCTTCAAAATCCACTCAATTTTAAGGCAAGGTATTTAAGTGAAAATCGTGGATTTCCAAGCTGCCTTCCACCTTCAAAATCCACACAAATAATTTAAAGAGAAATCACTAAAGCAAGTCGTGGTTTTTGAATTCTTTGTCTTCCTTTGCAAGCTGCTCTTCCTTTTCAAAATCCACACAACCCTTTTTCTATGAGTGCGAATTCACTTAAGTTTTGTCGGGAAACTTTTAAAGCTTGCCTTCTATGTTTTCCACACTGCTGCCTTCTCTAATTTTCCTCGCAACTTTTTAATACAAAAGCAAAATCACTTAGTGGATGTCGTGAATTTTTAGCAGCATGTCTTCTATATTCCAAACGCAACCTTTGGGAGAAGAGCAAAAATAGCCAAGGAAATTGCGTGAATCTTCTATATTACAAGCAGCTTCATCCTTCTAAATTCAATGCAGCTATCTTCTAAACTGCAAATATCCTCTTTGAAAGCCCAAATGCAGCCTATGTGGAAAATATTCATAAATTGCATGCAAAATCCCTCTCAAAGCTCATGCATGTTGTTCCCAATTTCCCAGTTTAGTCCAATTGAGCTCACTTCTCTTTACTTGCATCCGGATTAATTCCCAAAATTTACGGTTGCCTATATATTTAAATAAGAGGATGATGAGTTGCATATTTGTTTGAATTGTTTACAGGAGTATTTCACTTGTGCACATACTTGTGAAGATTAAGCTGAGGTTAATGTCAAATACATTGGAGATATCTTTAGAATCAAGGGAAGCAATTGCAACTTCTGCACAAATAGATCCAGTTCTCACAATTGCAAAAGCTTCTGGTAAAAGTGGAAAAGGGAGATCTCAGACAAAAGCTAGTTCAGATAGAATGAAGGGTGATGACAAGGGTAATCCAGCAGAACCATGCATAGTGTCCAAGCTTGCTGAAGTTAATGATACAGACATGGGGCACATGTCTATCATCGAATTAATTGACAGATCAAGGCAAAGCATGAAGTATCATTGTTGGAATGACTTTTTTCTTCTCCTCTTTCTTCTTCTTCTTGTTTTCTCGGACAAAAAATTGTAAAACTAAAGTAATTGGTTAAAATCCATTACTTGAAGTTGTTTGAAAAGGTCCTTTAATTAAGAATAGGTTGCAAACATGCAAGACATTGATTTAGTCTTCAGTTGTAAATCATGCATGTCATGCAAAAAGGAATTCTAGGAGAAAAATTGCCAACTATTCCCTTTTTATAGCTTCCACATGCAGGAGTTCATTGAAAGTTTCCTATTTGTATTTTCCCTCTATACACTATAAATAGAGGAAGAGCCTACGGGTTAATGATCACAACTGGTCCATCAAAATTTGTTTAGCAGAGGCTTTTGTAACTAAAACATTCTTGATTTTTTAGACTTTGTGTTGGAACCCTTGATGCAATTTCTGTGAAAGCTAGGGATTGAGTAAAAGGTGGATTTCTGGAAAACTTTGTGTGTACAGTGCTTTGCTGAGTACTTCTATTCAAAGGTTTTAGATAAACTTTGTGTTATATTAGATCTAGGTTAGAAGTTATTCCTTTCCCCCTTTGCCGAATGTTGTGATTTATCTGTTTATGTAATTTGTGTGGATGAGACCAACTCTGATAACTATTGGTTGAGTTAGCACATCTTCCTTTCTTCATTCCCTACTTCTATTATTTCCCCCTTCTGCAAATATTCCCAACACAGTTGCTTCTTTGCTGCAAAATTACCCAGTTGTGGTTCACGAGTTGAGGGAATTAAAGTAAAACCCCTGAAAGTTGTTATTAGGATTCACCCCTGCAAAATAGATAAACATCTTACACGGGAGCTTCACTGTTAAATGAAGGAGATTTATCTCATGACTGCCTAGGTTTTACGCTGTGCATAAAATCTAGCCAACAGGTTGAAGTGGTTACAACCGTGCTTTAGTTGATACATAACTATAGCGACTTAATGATAAAAAGCCTTATATTCTTATGTTATCACCGTGTTTGAAAAATTGTCTCTTTGATGACAAATATGCCATTTGTTTTCTTGTGAGCTCTGTACCGTCTACTATAAGATTACTATATCTGTTTGTTCCCGCAAGTTTACATGTGCCAATTCCCACATCCTGTTCACTTTGGCCAGTGAGCCAAAAGATATTATATTTGCCAAGTATCTTTGTTTGCTGCAAGTTCCCTTCCTCTCCTAGCAAAATAATAGTATTAAAGAGTATTAACATTAATAACATTCTTTTTGAAAAACATCTCATGCTAATGGGAATAATTGTTCATTCCGTTTATGCTCTGGGCATCTTTCATTCACATGTTTATGTTTAATCAGATACTTATTGCATATGGAGCCACTCTATGCTTGCTTGGTTGGGAATAGAAAATATCTCTTCTTGCTCCTTGCCACAATATTCATCATCTTTCTCTGAAGAAGCAGCCTTAGTGTTTTCATGTTGGGTATATAAACTGTCAACTGCTCCAATGACCTGCTCTTGGAGCAAAGTGGATGTTGGCTCTAATTTGTTTTCTACTGTAATATTCCCTTTCTCTGCTTTAGTTAAATTATCTGCTTATTTAAAACTTCAAAAGCATCTCTGGTCGGTGCCTTCTCACTTTTCATCCTCTTTATTTATTTCATTTTCATGTTGTATTTCTCCATTGCATAATAGGCATGGTTCTCAAATACTATCTTCTGCCTGCAGATATAGGATATACTCTCTTTGCTCTCTTTTTTAGATTTTTTTTTCTAGTAAAATCTATTCTGATCTCTGCAAATAACTCCTTGATTTTCCTTTTTTCTTGGTGGATTTCAAGCCATGCATTCCTTCTGTTCTCTTCCTGGTAGTCATGAAAACTCCTCGCTATCTCTTCTCTCCACTAATTACCAGCAACCTTGGAGTACTGCTAAAAATCATGTGAACATTAAATTCACTGTCCCAATTTCTGATTGTATTATTCACCGTCAGTCAGGTTCACCCATCTTAAGGTATTTATGTGTACACATGTTTTCTTTGCAATAAGAATACAGTCATACACAAAAAAAATTAATATTTATAAAGCCATAGAATAGGATACTTGAAGCATTTTTGGGCATGGAGCTAACTCTACTACGATTGCCAATATATAATTCAATTTCATATGCTTTTATAACCACTGAAAGCTATGTTGAAATGGTCACAATGGTTGGTGATTACTGATAACAATCCAGATAAAATAACTTACAGGAACAAGATTAACAACCTTTAGGCTTTTTTACTTACCAAGTACCCTTTTTCTCCCTACAAAAAGCAGAAATTATCAAAGATCCTTTGGAAATCTTGTGTGTTTGTTAAATGAGGATAGTTAGGGCGACAAGTTGGTTGGGCTCCAAAAGTTGTGAGCAGTAGCATCCCAATGTGATTGATGAAGAACATCAAGGGATGCCCATCTATGGACATAGCTTGGTGATGCTCATTCACCATGCTAAACCTTTGTTCTTTCTTTCTCTTAAAATGTATTCAACTCTTTGCAAGTGTTTTGTACTTCATTCTAGTGTGCATGTTTGGAATCTCGACAACCTGCAGTCACTTTTTGGCATATATCTTTGGGACAGCCTTCCGTCCATTCATTTCCTATTTGAGGATAGACGTGGGTAGTGAGTCAGTTGGAGTCCCAAATGAGTGAGTCATGGTATCCAATTAGATTCCTGAATTAGTAAGCCTTCTTATGTAAGATGGAAATGAAGCTGAGTCAGCTTTCTCTATTCTCCTGTTGGGGTTAGTCTTAAATGCTAAAGGTTTAGTTTTTTCAACGAAAATGTTCATTACGGACAATTGCTACTATGAATATTTTTTTCTTCAAGTTTACTTGTTCCAAAATGTATGCTTATATTTGCTAACACCTCAATAAGTGTAAATTTAGAAAGTGTGTTGTGCAAATTAAGGTGGATGCAGTTTAGAGACAAAGTTGTGGATTGTTACATTGTTGAAGGTTAGCAATGCTTATCCACCTTAAGCTGAACATTTGAAATTTGGTTTGTGTGGGATCAATATCGTCTCTCCATGAATCTTTCCGTTAATCTTAGGCATCCTTAAGAGAATAGTGAACAAGGATGTTCCTCAATGAACAGTAATTATCTACATAGCTCCACTTTTGTAAATGTAAATGGATGTTACTTGCACTTCATTCTGTCATTTCTACTTTGTTTGTCCCCAATTAAATGTATTTAAAATTGGAACTATTTCCTATCTTCAAATATGAAATTAATATTGAGAGCATTTAGTTCACCTTCATTGTCCTATACACCCTTTTTGCATGCGTCAAGTGTGTGTGCTGGTGCATGTTGTAGATGGATATAAAGATAGAGGGGAATTGCATCCACATTTGGTATTCTGAGGACAGACTAAGGAGGAAAACATATGGAGCTTTGAAGTCTGTTTCGTCGTATAAGATTTTATGTACATCTCCTTTTTAATCAAAACAAACCAACATTTCATTTTTTTATACATTCTCTCATGATTGACTTTTAGTCTTTGACAAATTATGAACGATTATTAGATATCTTATTTTGTTTTCTTTCTTTAATGGCAGGGTAATGATGCATTTTGTAGCGGTGGGGATCAATCACTGCGAGGGCCAGAAGGTTATGCTGATACAGATAGCTTTGGGCGGCTTAATGTTTTGGATGTACATGTATGAAAATTTTAAATTATAAAATCGAGATGTTTTTGAGGTTCATATTACTTTTCTGCCATTGCATTATCTGATAAGGGAGATATTTGTCACTCTGTGATGATAAGAATTGAGGGGTTACTTAGGTAGAATTTTAACTCTGGTGTCTTTTGACTTGAGACATCAAGCTTTGTGTTAGTATAAAACACATTTTTTTTTAATCCTGAAGACATTTATCTCAAGATCAAGCTTTTATTATATTAGAAAAATTGAAATTATAGTGATGTCCATAAATGACCAAAGTAGGTCAATGTGAACCAGAATTATGACTAGATAAAGTAAACCAAAGTCCATGTACCAGGAAAAAGAAATGTTCCTATTTTCACAATGGACTTTGGATACCAATGGAAAACATAGAGTAGAAAGACTTTATGTTTCAAACTTGCTATTCTTCCTTCCTTCCGATTCTTCTGCTCTTTGAAATCACACATTCTTGGTTAACTCGACTCCACATTATGTTCTTCAGCTCCCCTATGTAATACAAGTTTTAGTTACAAAGATCTACTTTATCTTCTATGTATGGAACAGGAGTCTACCTGTCTTCTTTATGTTTCAGATGAGTATCTTGGAGAAAAAATATCTATCACTTTCATCAATGTTGAAAGTTTACTTTGTGTGTTTGAATATTATAGTGCTACCAACTTGCCGTCCTCACAAAAGCTTATGACACTGGACCTAAATATTTGAACAAATATCTTTCCACTTATTGAAATGCACATGATAAAACTGAAAATAGGATTTTAATATTTCCTTTATTTTATTTAATGCAGGCACAAATACGACGACTTCCAAAACCAGTTATTGCGATGGTACCATACTTCTCATGTTTTTGTTTCTCATAAGATTTACATTAATTTTGGTCCGAGTTTATTTATAAGGTGAACATTTTTGTTTCTTGTATATTAGGTAGCAGGATATGCAGTTGGTGGTGGGCATGTTTTGCACATGGTTTGCGATTTAACAATTGCAGCAGATAATGCTGTTTTTGGGCAAACTGGTCCAAAGGTCTGATTTCTGTTCTCTATGACAACTCACGAAGACAGTTGTGCCAGACACCCAATTTTGAAAAAAGAGGCTTTCATTATTCAAATCACAACATCTAGTTTGGACAATCATTCAATGGTGGATCTGTAATTGAAGAATAGAAGCAAAATGTTTTGTATTTCAGTTGGCACGTTTAACTTATTGGCCGCCACCATCACATTACATATGTGTTTATATATCAGTTTAGAAACGAATTTCCAAATTAGATGGATCATGCATCTCCATAATCATATGAATTACAATTGAAATTCCAATTTGCTTGCATTGGAATAAATGATCGAGTGTTAATTCTGTAAAGTTTAGGATTTTCTTTAATATTTACCTGTCATGGCTTGGTGGATGGATAAAGTTGGGATTACTGTGGGAAGATCAAGATTCAAGCCTGCCATGCTTGCTTCATTGTTCCCTACCAAAATATAAGTCACGGTCCTTATTTGCATGTGATCATAATTCTAGGTAACCTCTGATTGGCCTTGTAAGTTATACAGCTGCAATGTCTATTTCTCATTTCCTCTTCCCAATGCTATTGCAAGTTTTCATGCTGTGTCACTTTCTGAACTTTATGATTCACATCAGCATTTACACTTGTTTCCTTGAGATACCTTTTCTTACCATTTCTTGCCATTCATGGCTTTCCTGTCTTCTATAACAAGAACTTGGAAATATAACACCATTTTCTCATACACAGGGTTATAATAATGGAATTGTACATTGCAAAACTTTACATTTTGGGCATCATGGGTCCAAAGAATGGTTTCTGCTTATGGCGGCAGGCATATGTTTCATATGTCCATACAATCCGTATTAGCAAACTCGACCTTGTTATGTTTCATATGTCCATACAATGGACTACATTTATATTATGAATAATTTTCTTTATATCTTATATTCTATGTATGGACGTTTCTAGGACAAGTTGAGCCCAAGGTCCCGAAAAAATCGGCGATTCTTGTACCTAGACCTGTATCAGTACACGTTTCCAGGTAACTTAGCTTCAAAGTACAAAAGAGTTACATAATTCAGACAATGGGATACAAGGGAAATATCTGCATGAGAAAGCTAGAAAAAGTAACATTTGTGCTTGTGCCCCAAGGGGGAAGGACTCAACCTCTTAAAAGAAACACTTGATGACTAGCATAAGTAGTTCTTGCTGAAAAAGTCTCCTCCCCAAGCCTAGGGGGACGTGTCTTCATATAAGGTAGCTTTACACCTCAATGTCCATGGGACTTTAGAATAAGTCAACTAGACCGTATACCGTCATAGTTTGCGGTTGTCCCTTGGACCCTCACTTCAAACAAGTTGCAAAAGGAACATCTCAAAGCTTAGCACAAGAGCAAAACTTTAGGAAAGATGTTAACCACGGGAAAAATTTCCTGACTTCAGGATCCTTTATATCTTCACCCAAAAACCCAAGGAGGGCTTCCCTGATCTAGCTCTGTTTAAGTATCTTATAATACACAGATTAAATCAACAAAAAGATATTCAATTATAATCATACATGCTTAGCTTCAGATTTCTTAGATCGGTTATACCAGTATGCTTAATAAAGTAGCAAGATACTGTTTAAGAATTTGCTTAGACCAATTCAATTATGACCGGTGCTAATTAATCCACGGGGAAATCCAAACAAACTAACCCAATAACACATGACATGGACAGAGGAAAGAGAAATACAATGCTAATAACTTCCAAGAAAGATTGAACTAGTTCTTATTTACAAACATGAAATAAATCTGTATAGGGACCAAGATGAAAATACAAAGATCAAATCCCAGATCTACCAAACTTGCAACGGAATGAAAGTGTCATTAAAAGTAATTTCAAACATTTACAAAATGTAAAGAGACAAGTGATTAAAATTCACCACACCAAATTGTTTTAAAGTAGTATGATAATATGCTGAAGTCTGAATATCTAAAACAATTAACTTTCACTGCTAAAATCTTTAAAGGAGATTGACAAATATTTTTAGATCATGAAGCCGGGCCACCTATCTGGACTTATGACCTGTTTATGACTCAACTTCTTGTTTATCCACATTCAGAAAAGCTGCTGCTATTATCTCCCTACTTGAATGTGAAGACTAAGAAGAACCTGAAAGACTAAACAAGAAAATACCAATGCTAAAATAGGATGAAAAATCTTTAGAATAAAAGCATACTGGCCAGAAAGGATCTATTTCTTGTGATTTGATCTTCAATTTATAGGCTCCTCACAAATCTTCACAAGACTTGCGACTTACTGAGTTGGAGGACTGTTCTAATCCTCTGTGCTGATGAAGATCAAAGGAAATGGTGCTCCACACTCCAACCTACAATTGGTGTTCAAACCCTTAACATCAAATTATAACAAGAAATCGAAGTTTACAACCACCCAATATCCTCATGCCTTAAGGTGTTTCCATATCCCACCTGGCTTAATCACCTTTTGCATTTTATGATATTCCGGTCTTAACAAGCTTAATTCGATGATTAATTGCGAGTAACTGGGAAATGTCATTAGGTGCGGTAATCAGTTCAAAACTCGCAAGCCAAGTTGATGTCTGAAAGTTGTGAGTTTTGGCAAGTAATTATTTGTGATTACTTACCAAATCTCACGAGTTCTTGACAAAAACTTGGCAATCGATGCATAATAACAGCCTGTGAAAAAAGGCTGATTTTTCTGTTTCTTCTAGAGTAGCAGAGATGCATCTTCCCCCACCTAGGATGTGTTTCGAAGACGGAAAATGAGTATGCAGATGTTCCCCATACCTGGAGACGATTGTCTGAGTCGTTTAACGTTTGCTTCCTGCCTTTGAAACCCTAAGACTTGTCTCTAAAAAACAATTAAAAAACTAAAATTGAAACCTTTGAAAAATGAGATTGAAGGCGATTTCACTATGCAAAGTTGAAATTGAAGGCAATTTCACTATACAAAGTAGAGATTCCTGCATGAAGGTTTTTGAGTTGAGGTAGGTTTGTTACGATTTCCGTCTGTATTTTACCTATACCAGGTGGGGGGTCTGTGTTGGTTTCCCTTGGCCGTCACTCATGGCCCTGTTGTTTCAAATGACATCATTGCTGATTGATAGTGATGCATACAAAAGCATAAATAATAATTCTAACAAAGAATGTAATGCATACAAAAGCATAAATAATAAAAAAATTTAGAGCCCAATATAGTTCCTTCTTTAAAATTTGGTCCATTTGTTTTGATAACTTTGTTATTATTGGTTTTTTAGTTATTTATATGGTGAGCCTTTGATAGCATCGATATGAAACAGCCATATTCAATTTTATTTTTTCTATGAAATAGCCATTTTTTATTTTATAAGTTAAAATGAATAGGTCATGGTTTCCATTTGGATTTATGCATCTCTTATACATATATGAACTTGTTTGCACTTTAGATGAAAGAAATTTGTCAATTTGCAAGTTTATGATGGTTTTAATGTTTTTCATACAGGTAGGAAGCTTCGATGCTGGTTATGGATGTAGCACAATGTCTCATTTGGTGAGTGTGTTGGTTACTTTAGCGTCTCTTTCATTTTGACATCAAACTTCTCTATCATCTTTACATAGGCTCTCTCATACACTATGCCTCTAAAAGAAATTATTCTATATGCAATAGAGTGAAGATATTTCTAGCTGCTTTGTTTGTATTTATATGGATTTCTTATCTAATTTTCAGATCTCCCTCGATAAATACACACTTAAATCTGCTGATTTTATTAGTTTATATATGTTTTCCAATGTTTTTGGTTATGGGACATCCAACAACTTTCCCAAAAAATATGTTGTGCATATGTCGTTTTCATTCCTTGGGAAGTTGTTTGTGTTTTCGTGATGCATAAAATGGTGAAGAATATGATAGTCAAAGAAAAAAGCTACCTCCCTGATAATGGGTTTTGTTCGAGTAGGATTCTTAGGCCTGTAGTTGAGTGGAAGAAACCTCATCAAGATTGAATTTTGATGGGGCTGCTAAAGGCAGCCCAAGAACAGCAGTAGGAGGTGTGATTAGGGATTGGGAGGGACAATTGTGTCTTGCTTATGTCCTTCATAGTGGAATAGATACAAAAAATGGAGCAGGGGCTATGCTGAGGGATCCTCAATTGGAAAAATTGCATGCTTGAAAGACACCATTCAAAATCCTTTTAGATGGTATGAATCAACATAGATGTGAATTGTGGAGGCTGAATTCAATCATTTAGGAGGCATTGAGAAGCTGCAGATGGTAGATAATTTGACAATTTGTTTTCATTATGCCATACAGAATGGTAGACAATTGGGGCTTTGCTAGCAAAGGAGTTTATGAATTATGACCCCTTTAGAAAGGTCTCATTATTAAGGTGTGCCAAGCTTGAATGGATCTTGTGGAAAATTCAGACTTTGTTGTTTATGTCCATAATTATAGATAGTTAGATGTTGTTGGCTCAATGAGCAATGCACCCTCATATGCTTGGTTCTTGGTTTAAAAGTATGCATTTTCAGTTTTTTTAGCTTGAGCCCAATTTTATTAAAAAATGAGTAGCGAATAAGTGAGCAATTGCAGAAAGGTCTCATTATTAAGGTGTGCCAAGCTTGAATGGATCTTGTGGAAAATTCAGACTCTGTTTTTTATGCCCATAATTATTAGATAGTTAGATGTTGTTGGCTTAATGAGCAATGCACCCTCATATGCTTGGTTCTTGGTTTAAAAGTATGCATTTTCAGTTTTGTTAGCTTGAGCCTAATTTTATTTTAAAATGAGTAGCGAATAAGTGAGCAATTGCATCTTCTTTTAATAGTGCTTATAGTTAGGTGACAATGAAACTATTTTTTTTAGAAAAAAAAATATTTTTGCTTGAATCAAAGTTGACTCCTACTTTTATGAATTAATAGATTGTGTCAATCTCTATTCTGATTTCTGTTTTCATGGAATTGTGTGGAGAACATGGAGGATGCATTGGGTTTGGTGTTAAATACCCCCATCCTTTTTTGTGGCTCTGGAGCCACTTAGCTCCAAGTATACCTAGAAAAAAGAAAGCAAACATCTGTCAAGTCCATGAGATTTTGCAAGCTTTGGTAAATTGTGAGCTATAGTGATATGAACTAGATTAATTGCACCCACAACTAGAACAACTATTTTTCTTTGAGGTATGAATAAGAATTTCAAGGGTTTGAAAGGGTGTCAAGATCATTTGTTCAAAGGTAGCTGAAGGATTTAAGTTGATATTTTGCCAAAGGAGTAAGAAATCCAATTCTTTTCCTCTTTGCTATGGATTTCCTTTTCAACGATCTTGTAAACCAACAATCAAATCACAGTCAACCAGCTTTAAAAATCATTGACAGACTTACGAATAATGAAAAGGCTAAAGACAAGAAAACATTTGGCATGTAACTTTTAATGGAGGAGACGATGAAATGCTTTTCCTTTTAATATGTACGCTATTTAGTGATGTTAGGTACAATTACACATATTTTTGCAGTATAACCTAATACATGGAATCTTAAATGAACAATATTAAACAAAGCTTTGAGATATATTTTAAAACTAGACACTCATATATACAAAGCTCAATTATGCGAAATCCTCGTCTCTCTGGCCACTAAATTGATCCCTAGGATGGCCGTGGCTAACCATTTTTTATGACTTAGTGGTTTGCCCAAATATGTATGGCTAGAAGAAGTGTAGTTGCGCTGGCATATCATTCCTTTTGCAAGGAACACTCACGTGAGGCACAATCTAGAGCAACAAGTTTCCTTGCATGTGCACAAGCTAGAGCTACAAAGTTAGGCATATGAAATGTGCACCCACACTACTAATTATTGTTAGAAAATGTGGATAAAGGTGTATTCGTCCTTCTATCATGTGAGAGATGGTTACAAAATGGTCGAATTGGTTACAGCCGTTTATTAGTTAACACTTAATTAATATTAACATAACACTAATTTATAAACCTTATATTCTAATACCCCCTCTTAATGCTTACACTATAAAACATACTGACAGAATACTAAAGCAATAGAACCAAACAAGACCACAAATTCTTCAAAAGCTTTTCCATTTGAAAAAAATGCTTTGACTAGGTAGAACTCTATCAAGGTGCCTCCCCGACCCTCGTAAAGGTGTAGTTCCCAAGCTGAATTCCCGAGTTCTCGGATTCCACCCCCCTGAACACCCAAATTACAAAATCTCCCAAATTGTTGGAGAAACATCCATACTGAACTACTCCCATAGTGCTCCATCAAGTTGTTTCATGTCCCTCGTAAGGGTAAATTCCCTAGATCCACAGACTCCCAAACTATCTGGGCACCCATCAATGCTGAGTTTTACCTACACTGGATCCCTTACTATCTTCAAAGTGTGAGGATTCTTTTAAAATACGTGTTCTCTATCAATGAGTTCATCACTTTCAGCATTGGTGGATTTTCAACAATGGCTACATTAACTTCATTTGATTTGTCTATCATCTGGATTTTTACTTTCCAATTATGAAAGTTGAGGCCAAAATATTTGTCTAATGTAATTTCCATTCCCAGGCAAATTACCTTAGAAAATGACCCTTTCCCAAAATATAGAATGACCTAAAAATTAATGTAGCAAAATTTTTAAAAATTGTTTTGTTTTCAAAACAAAAAGGAAACTATACCAGGCAGGTTTGTGCCCTAGACGACTAGTTGTGACTAAAAATTGACAGACTGTGTGCCCTAGCAGCAAACGATCCTTGAAAAATTACAAATATGGAAATGCATGCCTGTATTTTCTTTGTTTTGCACTATCTCCCCTCGAAAATCACGTTATTTTCTCTTGTGATTTTGGATTGTGTTTTCTGCAAAAAAGTGCCCAAAATCATATTTTTCTGTGTTGCATTCTGCATGTCATGTTTTTCCTTGAAAATGTCTTATTTTCGTGTGTTAACCAAACAAAACTTCAAAAATAGTAAAGTCCTATTTGTGTGCCCTAGCACTTTGAAATGCCCTAAAATTGTTTGAAAGCACAGCCAAAATTGTGCCCTTGATATTTTTATACCTTGCAATGTCATCAACTGTGTTTTGTGGTTATGTTTGCTGGAAGTGCCCCTCAAACTGAAACTAGGTCGTTTTCTGCCCTTTTTAATGACGTCTCTTTTTGCCCTACGCTATTGCTTGTTGCCCTACGATATTACTCTTGCGTCTGGCGTTTGAACTGGTCTTTTACTCTTTCTTGCCCTAATGGGATTGGGACTAGTTTGAACTTCCCTTCTCTTTCTCCTTGATTGCCCCACTCTGATATTAATATTAGAAAATGTGTAGAGAGAAAGAATAAAGAATGAATAGAATATACAAATAATGAATGAAGAGTAACCAGAATGCACACATTATTCATTGTGTGTTCGTCCTTTTATTATGTGAGAGATGGTTATAAAATGGTTGAAATGGTTACAACCGTTTATTAGTTAACACTTAACTACTATTAACATAATGCTAATTTATAAGTCTGATATTCTAATAACTATATCTGTATATGAGCGTGAACCAATAAATAGAAGTGACAATAATTAATGGGGATAATCCTTCCTATTTATCTATGCTAATGCTTAGAACATGAATTAACATAATATAAAGAAAAATGATTAACGAGTTCAATGACCAAATCCATTATATTCATAACAAGCATAGTAGAACTGCAGGAATGCTACATCTTTACAATGATAACAGCTAGCTACCTATCATCTACAACATAAACATGTCTATCCAAATCCAATTATAACGAGGCCTAACTTCTAGTCATATATGTTTTGGCTCAAGGCCACAACAGTATGGTTTTTCAGGAATCATAGATTAGATCAATATGTTAAGCGATTTCTGTGATTCATAGTGGGATTCCTATATAGTGACATTGATGTACCCATGTGCAAGACTTGCAAATACCTTTCGTCTCCCGTTTTGCCGATCTCCGTGCATGCCTTATTGTGGTTGTTTCACCTAGTGTCAAAACCCTTATATGCTCTGGTCTCTTCATGCACACAGGTCTATACTTAGTCAAAAATCCAAAATTTTGGGCCTAACAATGCCTCCACACAATTTATTTGTCCTCGAACAAACTTGGATCCTTCTATGTATTTTTCCCAAGTGCTTCTAGGGCTTTTGCATTCAACTCCATAAATTCAGTCTGTTCACAGGTGACATTGACACGACTTTTTCTAATGCTCTTAATTGCTTGTCCACCAATTGTTAGTTCTTGGCCACATCCTTAGTCGATGTCTGTTGTTTGGCTTTTGTACACTCATTTTCCTCTCATGTGTACTAGTTGACAATGAAAATTAGATAGGTTATAAGCTCATCAATGTGGCTTAATAAGCCCTTAAAATTCTTCCCTAGTTCAGCCTTGAGGGGCGAGGCCTCTTTAGAAACCTTGTTGTCATTCAAAAGGATCTACTTGTGAGTAGGCTCCTCAATTTTCTGCACCTCTTGGTGGTGTTTTTGTGCATGCCCATTTTTGGATCATTTGATTTTGAACAACACGATTTGAGTCAATAAGCATAGCTGATGCATTGTCGTTGCTTCTTAGGTTGCTCTTAGGTAGAGGCCCTCATCTTGTGTATCCACGTTGCACTGCTTTAGCTCCATCATGACCTCTTTAAACTCCTTTGTTGTTGCATCTTCATTGAACTGTTTTGTGGCAGGTGGTAAAGTTGTGCACAAACTTCGAGGTATGCTCTATGGCCTTGGCCCTAGTCCAAGTACTTGGTGTTCTTATGGATCTCAATAAAGTTCCCAACTTTACCCTTATACTTCGCTTGGTGGTCCAGTGGAAAGGGGGCGTTGTGAGGGGCTTTAGTGGTGCTTTTAGTGAGGTTTGGGCTTGCACTCATGATTCTTTGATATTCCCCAATCCTTGTATTGGGGCCTTTCACCTAGGTTGCTTTTCTTCTAATGTCTTGTTGGCTAGATTTTATGCATAGCTTAAAACCTAGGCAGTCATGAGATAAATCTCCCTCATTTAACGGTGAGGCTCCCGTGTAAGATGTGTATCAATTTGGTAAGGGTGAATCCTAATAACTATTTCCAGGGGTTTTACTTTAATTCCCACAGCTCGTGAACCACAACTGGGCAATTTTGTAGCAAGTAAGCAACTGTGTTGAAGATTATTTGCAGAAGGGGGAAAAACAGAAGTAGGGAAAGAAGAAAGGAAGATGTGTTGAATCAACCAATAGTTATTAGAGTTGGTCTCATCCACACAAATTAAATAAATAGATAAAACTCACAACATTCAGCAGTAAGGAAAAAGAATAGCTTCTAACCTAGATTTGAGATAACACAAAGTTTATCTAAAACCTTAAATAAAAGTGATCAACAAATCTTCGTAGACACAAAGTTCTCCAGAAAATCCACCTTTTATTCAATCCCAAGCCTTCGCAGCAATCACACCAAGGGTTCCAACACAGTCTGAAAACTCAAGAATGCTCTAATTACAAAAGCTCTTGCTAAAGCAAGTTTTGATAAAACAAGTTGTGATCCTTTAACCCGTAGGCTCTTCCTCTATTTATAGTGCATAGAGGGAAAATACAAATAGGTAACTTTCAATGAACTCCCGCATGTGGAAGCTCTAAAGGAAACAACTGGCAATCTATCTCCTGGAGTTCCTCTTTGCATGACATGCATCTGAAGACTAAATCAGTACCCTACATATCTGCCACCTATTCCCAAGTAACTCGAAGTAACGACTTTCAAACCAATTACCTAAGTTTTACAATTTAATTGATTACTAAATTACTTTGTCGAAGAAAATAAGAGAAAGAAGAAGAAAGAAAAGAAGTTATTCCAGCTGCAACACTCTCCGTTTTATTCTTCTTCCATACTCTGCATGCTGATCCAACCTGTATTGCACTTCTACCTCATGAATGATCTGAATGATATCTCTTCCTTTAATCTGAGATGCTTTTTCTTCTCCCATATGTTGTTGAATCCTTCCCTTTGATTCTCACCAAACTGGATCTGGAAGCAACTGACTGTGATTTGCTTGCGGGTATTGCCTCTGACCTGTCTTCTCTTCTTAGCCTTGAAGCTTTTGCAGTTCTTCTCAAGTATGTGCACCAGTGAAATGTTTTCCGTAAACAATTTAGACAAAACTCACCACCTTTTTATTTTTAATTGCATATGAGCAATTTTGAATTCTGAAAATCACTCCGGATGAAAGCAAATAGAAGTAGGCTTGATGTGAGCGCAATTGGGAGATTAGAAATAACATGCATGGGATTTTAGAGGGAATAACTGAGAAACTTTGCATGCATTTTCATGGGATGCGTGGAATATGGAAAAGTTAACTTGAGTGGTGATCCAATTTTGGTGTGGATTTTGCAAAGAGAGGGCAGCTTTTAACTTAGCTTTCCTTAGCTTTCTTATTTTTTTCCTTCATGGACATATGAGGCACCTAGGCTGCCTTCATCCATTGATTTTTCTTTTTTGCACTTGTGCTTCTCTCTTCCTTTTTAGAGTGATGATGGGTTCATCATTATCCTCATCTAGATTTACAACCCCTTTTAGGGGGTGGGTGAACAAAAAGTTTGGCACACATTTTCCTCTAGTTATTTTGTCATATGCATTTCTTGTTGTCAAGTCAGAGACGATGTACGACAAATAATTATAAAGGGCACAAGGGAGGTGTGTTGGCCATTTTTTATTCCTTGGCGGAGAATGGGGACCTCAAGCGAGTGTCTTTGTTTGGTATGTCGGGATCATTTTTGCTTTTGCTGAAACATACTTCACAATCTCTTAGTGTTTGTTATCATGTAACTCTTCCTCACCTTTGCATTACTTGTCTTGGTCCTCCAACTCGGCGAGTCTCCTTCAGAATTAATACTTGTAGATTACATAAGGAATCTTGCTTGACTTCTCACCAATTGGAGAAACCATGCATAATATCTAGTATGCATATTATTTGTCTTGGAAGAGTTCTTTCCCTACAAACATGTCCATAGTCATTTCAGAGATGTGGTAGTCATCACTGAAGTGAGCAATAAGAAACTCGTTTAGGATGTATGTCCTTCTTCGATGCATAATATCAACCTCAATGTACTAATAGGTGGTATAATGTTCTATGGGATTTTGTTATCCATTGCTACTCTAATGGGTTTTCCAGCGGAAGAGGCTGCATTGATTGAACAAGATAAGGTTATTTGGGAGCTAAGGTGGAAGGAAGTTCCTATCTCATAGGTATTCATGTTACCCTCATTGATTTCCAATGATAGGCTTTGGCGAAAAATACACTTAAAACCTTCGCGGACCTAGTGATTTGCCACCTTTGTGCCTACAAAGATCATTTCTCAGTGTAAGTATAGGATCATCTTGGTGCAAATTAACCCTGTAGGAACTCATGTTAGTGCCCGCTTGCAAAGGGAGATGCTTAGGGTGCGATTGTCTCTCTCAAAACCTAGTGTGTCGGTGATGATGTTCTTACCATAGTTGGAATACTCACCTATAACTTGCCGAGTTATTAAAAACTCGCCAAAAACCATGCAAAATGAGTAACTCGCAATAAAACTCGCCAAAAAGGAAAAAAAAAATCACTGAGTTTTGGTGAGTACTGGTGAGTATTCCCGAGTATTCGCTGAGTTTTGGCAAGTACTCCTGAGTATTCCTGAGTATTGGCAAGTATTTGCCGAGTTTTGGCGAGTATTCCTGAGTATGATCAAATTTATTTATTTTAAAGAAATTTTAGTATTTTTTAAGTTGCCGAGTATTCCTGAGTATTGGCCGAATATTGGTGAGTTTTTGCTGAGTTTTTTTGTTTTTGGGGTCTGCCGAGTATTTGGATTTGGCGAGTATTTCAACTATGGTTCTTACACTTAGAAATTTCCATGTTTACATGTATGTCCTCGTTTGAGTTGGACATCCCAATGAACTCATGAATTTGTTGGGGGTAATTTTGGCTACTTGTAGGCTTGTGTACATGATACCACTATGGGTGGGACTCAACAAGAATTTGGTCCATTTGTTTGGTTTCTCAAAGTAGGGGAAGTCTAAGACATTGTAGATTCTTGTCATTTGTAGCATTGTGTTCTACAGGTAGGTGTCTCTCATTGTTACATTCCCTCTTCCCAATAGTTATATGAGTTTAGCTACGATGGCCTTGACACAATCCCTCTTTTTTTGGTTGGTCTCTTCCAACTTGCAGTTGTCCACACATTTTCGTAGTCTTCAAGTTGATGGGCTACATAAGAAAAATCCATCAAAGGGGACCTAAAAATTTATTGCGACCTCACTTGGATTTTTTGTAGAGCCCATAGGGCTCGCATGTCAAGAAAATATTATACCAGCACAATGTAGAAGTAAATTTTAGGAAGTCAAACAAATAACTAGGCCAAGGAAGAAGCCAAACAACAAAACGAAAAATCGGTCGCTGACCGACGATCAAATTGTAGAAATGCCACATGGCGATCATGTAACTTTGTATCCATTGATCACAAGCAACTCAATTTTTTAGCCATGCTAACCGATGTCCAACTTAGGTCATAGAGAATTCAGAAACTTTGTTTGTCACCTGAAGGTCACTTTCAATTGTGGCCACTAGAAGATTGTAATGGCCAGAGTAAAACAATAAGGGAGGCAGTACAATAATTGATGATAAAGGAAATTTTTTACCACCCAACAATCATAAAGCTATAAGTCTATGAATTAATAGACAAATGTTAAAGGTGTTGCCTTTAAATATATGCCATGATCAAAAGACAAGTTCTTTTGCGATGGAAATTGGAGAAATGAATCATTTGAGGGACCCACTGGATAGGAATTGCAAACTATGCGTTGCCACCCAATGTCTATGATGATGAATGTTGACAAGTTGTTGAGCTATGCTTGGTATGCACTCCAAAAGCCTTCGATGAGAAATTGATGTGCAAAAAGAAAATGACAAGTGAAAAGTTGATATGTCAGCAAGGTATAAAAGGGGATTCGACTAGAAGTCAAATATGTGAACTTTGTAAATCATTCGCTAGTTGATAGAGGAAAAACGAAATGCAATTTACTTCTATTATTCACCATCAAGTTATAAAAGTGAAGGAAAAAGTGTTTGATTAGTTATATATGGACCCAAAGGAAGCATAAGGTTTGTTTGATGAGTAAAAGTAGAATACAACACGAGATGCAACATCAACAAAACCAGAAGGCAACGGGTAATTTTGAATCACATTTGAGGACCAAAGTAATTTTTTGGAATAATTGGTATCTATTACAACAGTGATTTGGGACAAACCTCATCATGTTTTCTTTGCAAGATTGCACTAGTGGAGCAGAGGAGCTAATAACTATGCTTGTGGTAACTATCGAATTGCTGTAATGTCCCTTTCCGGGCTGGAACTGAAAAACAAGGAAATAACACAAACCCCAATTCATAGTAAGCTGAATTTTATGCAAAAATTAGGGCAGTGACCTGTTTTAAGTCCACAAACCCTAATCGACCTAGGTAGAATTCAGATTTTAGCCTTTCCCACACACAAATCTTCAAAAATACATCAACAACATGAAACACTTGACGAACTCATGCAAAATAAATGCTTCAACAATAAATTACAGACAACTAAAATTAATTATTGCTAAAAAACAATTCAAAATTCAAAATTCCATATCTTCATAAATACTTGGAGATAAAATGCATATGATAGCTCAAATTGACCACAAAAATATCAGCTATCCAATAAAATTAGAATAAGATTTTTCCAACCACGAAAACCCACAGAAAAAGTGATCTTGAAATCTCCAAATGGGTAGATCAAGTTGTAAATGAATGTGACAACCCCCCAAAAGAGGGCCCTACATGGATTGTGTGCCTTAGCACTGATAGAAACCCTTGTTCTAAAATTCTGAATTTTGAACATCGAATGTGACTCCCGGATAAAGTCACCAATGCAACAAATGAGAATTTCCATCCCTAAGAGTTATGATTATTGAAGGTTTTCGTCCTCAAAGACGTGAAAATGAGAGCTCAATGCTCCAATTTCAAAAAGAGAGGTATATAATTTATAAGACAATGCCCACAAATGAGCCCCAACATTTGCTTTTATAGCCTTACTTTTCTTTGTGGAGCGCTCCATGTAGGCATCTTTATTTCTTTTTTTACTCTGTGTTTCCCTCGTAAAGGGAGCCAACCTCTCCTTTTTCTTTTATTTTAGTATTAAAAAATACTTTTTATTCTAATAATAATAATATGAAGTTGTCATACCACATAAAATATATTAATTATTTTTAATTTATAAAAGGGCACATTACACATAGGTTGGAATGACGTACCAACAGGTGTAGTTTTCATACCACATCAAGTAGTGAGTTCAAACAACTTTAATTGACCTTGGTAGTATATTGCCAGAGAATTACCTTAACCTCAAAAGAAAAGTTTTGAGGTATATCATTTCACAAAGTTCCATTATTCATCTTTTATTATTTTGATATTGTTTGCATATTAGAAGACTTCATGAGGGACCATCAAGTTCTTTTTCATAAGCCACAATCAAGCTCTTTCCAAAGTAAAACCCAAACATAGCATTTAAAGAATACGAATTTCCAAAAGAAAAAGAGTATATTTTATATTGAGATGTAGAAAAAAAAATCGCTCTATGGGTTTTGGAGCACAGATTTTATCAGTTCCAATCCTAAAACATGAAAAAAGTATCATTGGCATACATTCTAAAGGTATGTATGTTACATATACTACGCATAATACATAAGGTTATAGCCAAGAGAATTGAAGAGATGAACTCTAATATGTTACCTTTTGAGGATTACGAAGATATGCTTCTACAAGTGTTGCCACTACCACAAGGTACCACCGAAGTAAAGAGAAATTCAAATCAAGGATATGAGTAAAAAAAGGAAACAGGGAAAGGAAAGGGAAGTCGGAGAATGCCAAAAGAAAGATAAAGGTGTTGCGTGAAGAAGAGCTTCGAGGAGCAAGAACAATTGCACCAAAATAGGCAAAACAAAAAAAACTGAGGTTGTGTTAGGAATAAAACAAGGTGATGAAGAAGCCCCAAACTGAACAAAGACCCAATGGGGTGATGATGTAGACCAATAACAATAACAATCTTCTGAACCACTAACACAAGGCATATACCACCAAAGTGCATCTTACTCTGCATATGAATGACCATACAAGGTTTTTAATGCATTTAACTTGACTCGTAAATGCAAGAATTAGGCTAATTACCTCTTGAAAAGTTCTAGTGCATCAACATACCCTGCCACTTACTCTGAGAGTGATGATGATTCATCTGATGGGCTATTTATAAGTCTTGCATTTTTGTCCTCACAATTCACTACTTTCTCCATCATCCTACCTCCAACTAGCCTTCATTCCAAAAATCAACTTTGTCTCCTTTACTATTATTCCACCTATTGTCAACTTGTTCCATGTTCATGCACTCTAGAAAATATCAAACCACCCATAAAACAGATAGGAAAAAAATCAAAATTCATCCTTTTAAAATTTTGCTCGGATTTGCTTTTTACCTTTCTCAATACAAGAAATTTGGATCAACCAAGGTGAAAGCAAATTGAAGGCTCCATAATATGCTACTATCATCTTTAGTCACTAACAACATACACAAGGTGTCCCCAAAATTTCAAGTTCCCATTCTTTGTCCTCCAATTATTCTACTTTGTCTTCTTTTATTGGCAACCCCTCAACAAGATCTTCACAAGAAGATTCTCATGCATAACTTTAGTTATAAGCAACCTCAGGTTAATATGTAGTTATATTTAGGCACCCATCATTGTCATCTCCTTAAGTTCCAAGTCCCAAGAGGAGGCTCCACCTTGTAATCCAAGTTCCTTCGTAAAATCGCCCTTTTACCTAAGCCTTTGACTGTGTTTTAGTTTCTCTTTAAATATTGTCATGAATAACTTAAAAACTAACCCTCAAAATTACAAGTTTCTTTCTCAATATGTACAAAGACCTCTTTTCCAACCTATCTTACCAATTTCAGGGGAAAATAATCTTGTTTGCTGCCCCAACTCTCATGCCCTAGCTCAGTTACTCTTAAACTGTCAAAGTGGACCGAAGAAGAGAGTTTTTGTCATAACTTCACTAAACCTTTGAACCCAAGCTTAAGATTTGAACTGGAGGTTTGTTTCAAGGTTGTGGACGTATAGAATTTACTAGTGGCTCAAGATATATATAATGTACGTAATTGTTTCATGCAACATTGACTGAGATAAATGTGTTAGAACAGAGTATGACCTCTCAGTGGTTGCTTCAGGGTTTCAAGTTTCATTCAATGGCAATAATGAAGCATCTCCCCTTTCCATGCATCTAACACTACTCCTTAATGGTTCCGCTGCATGTTTAACTCGGAATGCGCCTCTAACTTAATTTATATTGTCTTCATTGCACAGTCTACTTAAAGGTTGTTCAGTGTTCACTTGTTTTAGAATTTACGCACAACAAATCACTGTTAAGGCACACAACTAAGTCTTCTTGCACATCATAATAACAAGAACATATGCCTCTTGTATCCAAAGCATGACACACCTACACAATCCCAACCTATCACCATCTGAGCAATTGTTAGATATAAAAATAGAGGGGGGTTAGATCTTCTATTTGCTCAAGGTAATGCACAATCCAAATCTCAGAGGCAACAACTCAGAAAATTCTCACATGTGCATTGATGAAAGAAGATAATATGTTGGGTCAAAACTCTCAAGGAGCCAAAGTTGACAAGTTGATTGCCGACCAAGAGAGACTTGTAGACACAATGGATTTTCTAGTCCTATCCCTCCAAAAGATCATTGAACCTAGGGTTCAAAGTGGTGATGGTAGTTCGACCAGGGCTAACAATACACGACAACCAATGGGATCAGCCCAAGGATTAGTTGCAAAGCTCACTTTCCTTCCTAGGGAAGAGGTTATTCCGAAGGAAGAATCAAGGCTCACGGGTGGACGGAACATCGCTGTAAGTTATGAGGAGTATATGGCCTTACCAAGGGAAATTCGTGAGGGGCCATTTCACTGCTGAAATTCATTGGAGTGAATCAAGGAAGACCTAGGCCCAAGCCTAGCCATCACACGCCACACAAGCAAAAGGAAGAAAGCACGAAGTTTGTTGAAGAGGGGACCAAAACCCCAAGTTCGCCATGCAAGGATGGAGATACCTATTTCCCTAAGGAGAAGAGGGAGGAAGAATTATTGCAGCAGCTGGTTATTAAAAGGGAGCAACCCTTGGGAGTCTTAGAAGCACCAACCACCATGGCCAAAGGTGAACCCTTCATTGATTTTTCTTGCAGCCTTAAGGAAGCACTAGAAGAGGAAGAGATGGCTAAGCAAGAGCCAAGAGAAAGGGAAGGTAAAAAAAATTTAACTGTCGATAATATTTCCTTGAATTCTAATGGTTACATGTTGGAAAATACTAAGGGTGCTTGGGAGCATGAGCGGAAGAATGAAGGGGATCTTGAGAGATAAGAGGGTGAAAGGAATAGCTTAAGCAATTCTCATATGACAATAAAAGAGGGAGTCATTAAGGAATATCAATTGGTGATCAATAGATCTAGGGCCTTGACACTTGTACCCATTCCGAAGAATTGACTTCATAAGGTAATTCCATGGTTAATATTGAAAATGTTTTGACATGTGATGAATCCAGAAATGAAGCAAGGGGTGTTGATCATGTTGGGGAAGAGGAAGGGCTGGTTGGAAACCCTTCACTAATGAAAATGATGGCAATAAGCTCGTTGGTTTGTTCAGAACAACAGACAATAAGAGGCAGATTTATGCCTCTTACTGTAGTATCCCTTTTGTGGATAAAACTGAAATTTAAGGAAATTAGCTCAAACCACAAATTTGATTTTTATAGCAGCAATTAATAAGTGCCAAAAAGAATACTCTCAAACCCTAGCGACTAGGAGACAGAAATCCACCATAGAAACACTCAAAAATTATGAGAAGTTATTCTTTAGATTGCCCTTGATTTTAGAAGCTAGGAAATGCGATCAAATCATCAAACTCAGAATTCTGGAATTTATTAGGGCACAAAAACAGCTGAAACTTGTAAATTCAATAACTCATAAGAGGCATAAATCAGACAATAAGAGGCAGATTGCTGCTCATGAAGTTTTATGGCTGCCTTGAAGAAAAAACCAGTTGTCCTAATTCTATCCTCAAAAACAGCAATAGCAATTTCTTCCCTTGTACACTCAGCTATATAAAACACTTTCCAGGCAGCTGCAAGCTCAAAGAAAGGGCAAAAAACTGAAAAATGCTCAGCGATTTGACCAACAAAAGTATTTCCCAATGAGGCATCTTCACCTTCCATTTCACCCTTGTCAACTATGGTGGAAGAACACCCTCTAATCACATGCATGAATGCAATTGAAAAAGAATGAGAGCTGCCAAAAATGATGTCAGCGATGCTATTTAGTACAAATGGGCTCATAGCTGTCATAAGGATGCTTCTTCTAACACTTGAGAGTAACCAAACATCACCCCGTATTTCTCCTGTGCTTGGCTGGAGCCTTTTTGCAAAATAACCAAATTATGAGTCATCATACTTTTCCTTTGTTGTGTTGCTTTGATTGTCAAGTGGGTTGCCCTTTGAAACTCACCATTCACCAATCTCCAATGGTGCTCTACTCTCCAAGACGAATTAGGAAGCATTGTGCCAAGGTGTCCTAATGTGTATGACACAAGAAAGTCACCTTGTTGTAGAGAACTCTTTTGTTGTCCAAAAATGATGATTTGTGGCTGCCAATAAATCATCATTTTTGGACAACAAAAGAGTTCTCTACAACAACGTGACTTTCTTGTGTGGTACAATCGGGCTGTATATTCGTTGCTGCCCTTTGCCTCTTCAATGTCACCAATTTTTTTCGCTTCATCCCAAGTATGGAAGAGGCTTCATCTCCTTGCAAAGGGTGATCACATGTGACCATAAATTTGACATTCTTCATGATTTCATCTTCTGCTACAACTGCAATCTTATTTGCTCCTTGATTTGTATGGGAAAAGAGAAAACTCTGTTGCTCTTCCTTCATCACACCTGTACTTGTACATGGAATAAACTTACTAGCGAAAACAAGAGTTCTCTTCCTCTTCATTTCATACCTTGTAGATATGATGGACATCTGCTTCTTTTTGCTTGCAATCTTCTCACAAACTTCATACAAGTGATGGCTGTCCGAAAAATCAGTCATGTTGCCCCAAACACAGCTGTAATCATGCATTTTTCCCTCAAAAATCAAAATGAAAGTAGATGAAAAACCTCCTATGATAGCTGTAAGCATGGTGCTATTGTTAGCCCCCTTCACCCAAATGGTTGGAAACTATTCTACAACTATTAACAACAATGGAAAGGGGTTGGAAATTGCACGGACAGTAAGTGAAGAACAAGTACATTTGCTGTAATATTGAATATCCCTCATGAAATCTTGCAAAAAGAACATAGTGGGGGCTGGAAACACTTTGTTGATGACTAAAAATACCTCAAAAGTGTGGAAACTATCCCCTCTCATGGTTGTCCTCTTTTGTATGACAGCAAATAAGATTATAGACAAGCTAGAAATGTGTATGACAACAATACCAAATCTGAAAATCAACATGTTTACAACTCACAATCATACCCTCCATGTCCGGATGGGTGACAATGCTTTGGGAAGCAAGATAGAATCCATCTTGCTCATCTTCATACATAACAATTACTAACTCAACATTTACTTGAGCATGCTTATCACTTGGGAACTCAAAACCCTTATGTCTTGACTGTTGTTTTGAAAATAAAATTGTAGATTTTACCCCATCATGTGTTGCCCATATACCTCTCCTTCTTTCGTAAGTTCCCCCCTTCTTCGTTGTAGCAACTCAGATTATCTTGATATTTTTGCTTTGGAGTGTAGAATTTGGCTTCAAGGAACACTATAGGAGTTAATATTTTACAACTATAACAAGTTCAAAACAATCCTTCATAAAATTTCTTTCTAACCATATACATGGAATAGCAATATTGAATTCAACAAGGACTTCTTTTTTCTTATAATTCAAAGGATCAACCGGAACCCAAACTTTTATGTTCACATAATCTTGAACTTGCAAGAAAAGATCTATGTGCCCTATGCTACTCAATGAGTTCTTCACATTATTACCAATTATATTATGAGTCATGAAACATGACATATGATCATTCTTTTCAACAAGCTGCCAATAATGGCACAAGTATGGCAGCGACATGCCATTATCGGCAGCGACATAGGAGGAGATAGAATGTGATCATTTCTATGATACCTTGGGCTGCCAACAAGGAGCTCAACCTTATTTTGTTGGTACTTGTCTGGAACATCTTCAAAACTCTCTCCAAGGTTATAAACTCCCTCAATCTGCCCCTCATAGACTGCTGTTTGGGAAATTCCAGCGTATTGCAAGTAATTATGAAGAGCCGGAAGTGCCCTTCCTTCATGGACATACCCTTCCATAATGTCATCCTCATATACTTCATGCAAATCTGGTTTTTCTTCTCCATTTTTCTGCAGCATACCATCATTAGAAATCAATGAATCATCATTAAATATCAAAAGATTTTTACCTTCCAACTCGTGCTTCATGGCTTCCTTCTCTTCCCTAGGCTCGTGCTTCGAGATTTCATCAAACCCTTGGCTCTCTATATTGTTGTTATGAAAATCAGTCAAGAGCTTATCCTTAGAGAAAATAAGAGGTAATTTTGCCTGTTTCTTTGGAGATACTCGTGCATCAAAAACCCTTTGTAATGTCCCCCTTTTTGAAATAATATAAATTGAAGACTTCTTGCTCATCTTTCTTTCCGTGGGCAAGAAGAAGTTGAACAAGGGAAGAACTTGAGATATATTTTAGTTCTCCTTATTCATATTTATGCTTTTATTTTGTGCTTCTCCTCTAAGGCAGGTCAGCTAGGTTGGAGAGCTCCCAAAATGAAAATAGAAGATAAAACAAGCTTCTTGACAAGTTGGTCTCCGTCTAGGGGTAATTCACCCCTTAGACCCTTGGCGCCATCAAAGGGGTATAAGAGGTGTCACATAGGCTCATTTTCATCATCAATTTTGGCATTAAAAAAGGCACTATTTTACCCGTTCCAGTACTAGAGGGAAAACTAGATCCGCTAGGTCCTTGAGACATACTACATCCGCCAGACAGTAGCACAAGGTGAGGTCTCACCTCACCTCTTCTTCCTCTTCTTCGGATCTTCGCACTATTTTGAGTTTCTTCTGGTCGGCCTCAGATGTTAGGAGAGATGGGTTTTCCATTCTCGGAAAGGCATTCCCCATTGTTTCATCTGGGTCTTCAACCTTCTCTTCTTCTTTTTCCCTTCTCATGCTTTATACTTCTTTTGAAACCTTTTGGTTTCCCACTTCGCTTTTGGGTCTTTGACCTCTTCTCTTGCTTTGTTCTTTTTTCGGAAAGATTTTGGTTTCCTGCTTTGTATGGTCACTTTTGCACTCTACAGTCCCTTTGACCTACTTTTGTGGTCATTTGTTGGACATTAATATATTTATCTTATCGTATCTTATCTTTTCTGCTTGGTTCTAAGGTTGATTGCTTTATTCCATTCCACTAAGGGGTAAAAATCCATTAGTGTGACATCCAAGGAGGATGAAACCCTTCCTTGTGGCATATTGGAGAACGAAAACCCTCCAAGTTGGTGGTGGGAAGGCAATTATTGAAGACCATCTTGCTGGTTTGCAACTAGGGCATCAAGGAGGAGTCATTTCAAGGGTTTTTGGCATTGTTTGGAGCCCTTCTCCTAGGGAGCAACTAGGATTAGAGAGCGTTTGGGTGTTTCTAGGGCATGGAACTTCATTATTATTTGACATTTAGATTTATCATAATTTATAAAGTTGACATTTTCCATATTTTGCCTTTGTCGGGGTTTGGAGACCTCATTTAAAGACAACCTCTTTTGGCTGTAATTCTGCCGTTACTAAATAATTTTGGCATCTGGGTATATGGTTGAATGACTTCATGGTGAACACTAAGCCCTGAAATATTCTTAATGTCGTTCATTTTTGTTATGGATGGAAAATATCAGGGTTACATTGGTTGAAGCATCAGTCTAGGCAAGTTGTTGTACTAAAATCAGACCTGTTGTCCCCTGCATTGTTGGGAACAGGAAACAGGCCAGAAATGTCTTCCCCTGATACTGAAAGCAATAGGAGTTTACTCTCACTTGGGGTTTGCATATGATATGCTCCAAATTGTTTGATGTGTTCCTCAGTGTACACTGTGGCTAAGGGACATCTGATTCTAGGGCAGCCCTTTTGGTCCAGAATTTAGAAAAATCAGAAAAATGTACTTCAATTTTAGTCTTTTTGCAAAGGCCATCTGAAATTTCATAGTTGCAAAAAATCATGACTTGGCAGTTTCAAAAGTGTAGACTCGTGAAATCGAGAAGCTTGGCAATTTCTTCCCTTGTATTGCTCGGCAACTTTATTGCTACTTTAGAAAATGACATTTAAATCACGAATATAATCCGAAAGGGCCCTAAACTCCTCATACCATGTAGCAACATTGTAAAACTTTGACATGGCTGAAGTGAATTATTGACAAAATGCTGTGAAGAGCATATTTCTATTAATTTTCGACCAAAAAAGAGTATGGATCAAGTGAGCAAAGTTATTGGCAAATCTTTCAATGCTCATAGAGTCAAGCCTTCCAATTATGACATCATCAATATACATTATTTTCGCCATTTCATCTAGGTGCACCTAAAATAAGTCTGCTGCAGTTGCCTCGTGGAAGACCGAAGGTCTAATACCACTTTAATCTGCAACTTTCCAACATCATCATCTGCAAAGATATCTTCTTAATCCTCACCAACTCCTCAATTAATAGTAAACTTGATGCTATTGTATTCTTTTGTCTTGCTCAGTGACCTAATCAACGATCTCCTCTGCAATAAGTCCTAATTGTCAATATGGATTGATCTCATCCAAGTCAATTAGTATCATAATTGAAGTACCCCCTGCCATTTGTCTTCATGTGGCCAAGACAAAGATTGTATTGCATAAAGACACGGTCATTGAGGCCTTGTGTTGTCAACATGTTGTGCTTCTTTGTGTGAACAACTTTGAAAAGACACCAATTATGTTCACATCCAAAAGGCAGGCTGACACAGTTGGACAGCTCCCAACATGAAAATAGAAGATAAAACTAGCCTCTTGAGAGGTCGATCTAGGCGTAATTCGCACCATAGATCTTTGGCGCCACCAAAGGGGTATGCAGAGGAGTCACAAAATTATAAATTTTGTACCAGTCAAGTAGTAGGCATACTACACTTTTATACTTGGATCTAGAGCTGGAGTTGCTCCAATTCCATTCCACTGAAGGGATTTGACAATCCATTAGTGTGGCATCCATAGGAGGACTAAACCCTTCCTTGTGGCATATTGCAAATACGAAAATTATTTCAAGTATAATTTTGTGAAGTCAACGTACTCGGCCAATACCATGAATATATTGGTTTGCAGTGTCTAGTTCCATTTCAAGGATCAATTATGTGCCAAATGGGTTTTGATATTGTTTAGAGCCCCTCTCCTAGAGAACAACTAGGGTTAGAGAGCATCTGGGCGCCTTCTAGGGCACAAAGCTTCATTATTATTCGATTTTCAGATTTCTCATAATTTATAAAGATGGAATCTACAATTTGGTGATTTCCGGAGAGGTTTATGAGCTATTTTCAGCTCTTGTTTGTGGCTGCCCTGTTGCTGTCATAAAATTAATTATAGTTGGGTGTAATCTCTTACTTTCTCAATTATTTTGATGTAATTTGGATGGATAAATGTTGCAGTGCTTGAAATCATAGTAGGAAAACTCGCCAAAACCAAAAACTCGCCAGACCCCCAAAAAAAAAACTCGCCAAAAACTCGCCAATATTCGGCCAATACTCGGGAATACTCGGCAACTTAAAAAATACTCAAATTTCTTTAAAAAACATAAATTTTAAGCAACACATAGCTACAAAATGTATTAAATGAGCCCATAAAATGTTGGAGAAGTGTTTTCTATTAGATTTGAATACAAATACAATACAAAATCGCATCATCATGCGAATACGACAACCGGCTGATACTAGTCCCATAATATTTCACACTCGGCTGCGTCTCCACGCTCCTCCTAGAAGGCTGCGAATCTGGCTCGATCATGGAACTAGATGATGGTGCTGGTGGCTCCTCTGCTGCATGTTGGAGATCACCTCCAAAGATGTCATCCAGTCCAATATCTCCTCGGAGTCCTGCTAGTGCTTCTCCCTCCATAGCCTCCCTCTCAAAAGAAGCAATCTCGTCTGTTGTGAACGTAGGGTTTTCCTCTTCTTGCCCAGGCCACTCACGGTATGGATCTATCTCATCCAAATCAATGAGTTCCACTGATGTCGCCTCAACTTTTTTTGTGCGAAACCGGAGATTGTATTGCACAAAAACCAAGTCGTTGAGCCTTTTTTGAGTCAATTTGTTGCGCTTCTTCGTGTGATTAGTCCGAGCACGGGAGAATACTTGTCGAGTTTTGGCGAGTACTCGCCGAGTTTTGGAAAGCTACCCAATATTTTTAATTACTAATCTGTCTACAGGCAATCAAAGCTCATGATTCTTTCAGAAGATTGCAAGAAGTTGCTTGGCCCAAAAAGGTGCAAAAATGGATTTTATGAAAATAAGAAAAATATTGCCATCACTGCGTGGAGCTCGAGAAAATATGCACTTTTAGAGAAAACGACACCTGAAACGGAGCCACAGAATGAAAGTTATGGCACATGCAAGTTTTTGCTGCTACATCTTCCCGGACCCTTTCCAAAAATGGCAAATTTTTTTCTATACTTGTGTTTTCTTCACCAAAAATCCAAAAAAGGAAAGAAATGCTGTCTTTGGCGAGTTTGTGGCGAGTATTCCAACTATACTCGGCGAGTTTCCAACTATATGCTCAGTTTTTTTTTGCATTTTTGGCGAGTTTTCCTGCGAGTTACTCGTTTAGCATAATTTTTGGCGAGTTTTTCTAAACTCGCCGAGTTTTTGGCGAGTATTCCATCTATGCTTGAAATAATTATTTAGAGGCATTTTCAATTGTTATTGCATGATGATTTGAAGTGCCTATACAATTTTCTGCCCTAAAGAACTGATTATTGATTGCTCAAATAGGGTTAAAGTGTATTTCCGATCATTTTCAGATTGATGCTTGTTGGTTGATGATGTATTTTCATATTTGATTCATTTGGGATTGTGGCCAAACCCTTATTTTTAGTTTTAGCCCTAGAAAGGGACATTACAACGACCTAGGTAGAATTTAGATTTTAGCCTTTCCCACACACAAATCTTCAAAAATACATCAACAACATGAAACACTTAATGAATTCACACAAAATAAATGCATCAACAATAAATTACAGACTGCTGGAATTAATTATTGCTCAAAAACAAATGAAACTTCAAAATTCCATATTTTCATAAATACTTGGAGATAAAATGCAAATGATAGTTCAAATTGACCACAAAATATCAGCTATCCAATAAAATTAGAATAAGATTTTTCCAACCACAAAACCCATTGAAAAGTGATCCCAAAATCCAAATGGGTAGATCAAGCTGGAAATGAATGTGGCAGCCTCCATAAATCATGTCCTAGCTGGAATGTGTGCCCTAACATTGATAGAAATCCTTTTCGTTCTGAAATTCTGAATTTTGAAGCTTCAATGTGACTCCCGGACGAAGTCACCAATGCAACAAACAAGGATTTTCGTCCTCAAGTGTTGTGACTATTAAAGGTTTTTGTCCCCAGATCCAATGAGGGTTTTTTGTCCTCAAAGGGTGAAAATGAGACCTCAATGCTCCAATTTCCAAAAGAGAAGTATATAATTCACAAGATGATGATTATAATGAGCCCCAACATTTGCTTTTATAGGATTGTCTTTCCTTTCTTTGTGAAGCGTTCCATGTAGGCCTCTTTTTTTTTATTTTTAACACTTGTTTTTCCCTCTTAAAGAGGGACGACCTCTCCCTTTTAGCTGACTGAAAATAATGAAAATAGGATAAGAGTCTTCTTTCTACTTTAGTATTTAAAAATACCATTTATTTTAATAATAATATTATTAAGCTATCCCAAAATGAAGAATTGGCCGGGCCCAACTTAAAATATTAGTAATTATATTTACTTTAGAAAAGGAGACATTACAATCACTATTACTTGGTGAATTGGTCATGAAGTTTGACATAGGTGATGTTGATAATTTATTTGGGACAGGAGCTGAAGCTTACTCTAGTCTCGTTACATGTGAAGTCTTTGATATGCCTAATGATGAGGAGATGACAGCAAGAGAAGCGCTATGTATTAACTAATAAACTGTTGTAACCACTTCAACAATTTTGTAATCATCTCTTACATAATAAAATGATGGACACACAATGAATAATGTGTGCATTTCGATTCTTCTTCATTCTTTCTCTCTTCACAAATTCTAACATTAATATCGAAGCCCTTGGTGCTCGAAGGGGTCTACAAATTGAGGAGAAAGAAAAGGAAAGAGGTCGAGAGCATCCATGTCTACGTTTCAGTCACGATTTTTGAAGCACTGGTCACCATTATTGCTGTCATTATAATTGCGAATACATACTGATGAAAATACAACTAGGCCAAAGTTGAAGGCACAATCGATGCTATTGAAGGTACAACCTCGAAGTCACTATTTACACCATTAATAACAGTCCCGCCACTAATATTCCGCCATTAATAATAGTCGCAAGGATAAATGCACTATCATTTGCAAATTTCTGATAGGGCACAGGATACAAGCTTCAGATGTTTTAATACACTTACGAAAGGGTTATAGATAGTTCACTAGTTACCAAAAAAGGGGCAAAAATAGTCGAAGGTGATCATTTGTACATTTCAATCACGAAAGGCACAAAAAATACAATTGCAAAAGGGACATGTTTTTGTGACGTGAAAGGAAGATTACATTCATCATTTTCCAAGTTGTGAGAATCACCAGGGGAGAATAGAAGGAGATCTAGATGTTAGGGTTTTGGTCGATAAAGAGATAGATGTTGGAGATTCCTGCTAGGGCAAGAATTGAGTTTTCGTAGTAGTAAAGATGGTTAAAAGCAAAGATGAGATTGTCTTCATAGTTATTTTTTTGTTGTGTTAACAACCACCTACAACGAACAAGGGAACACCATATATTTGACATTGCTAAGTTAGGGTCTATTTTAACTGAAGGGAACAACTCATACTTATGGCTGGTGGAGTTTTGAGCTTTGTGGCGATCCCGTTGTGTTCAAGCAAGTCAAGTTTTATTAGATTTTTCGTAATTTATGCATCAAATAATCTTTCATGTGGGTTGATGGATTTGGGTCACTTACCCAATGTTGCTTCTAAGTTTGGAATACACTAGGTGCGTGGAACTCTAGAATTCAAGCCAATGATGTCAAGGGAAAGCTTAAAGGCATACTAAATGACGCTAATATAGCCATTGTTGAAGATCCACTAGATGCTGAAAGTGGGTAGTGAAGATTCTATTGATGGAGAATATGTATTTTAAAGAAGCCCCACACTTTGAAGACAGGAAGGGATCTAGTGTAGATTAAGCTCAGTATGGATTGCTGTCTAGTTAGTTCGGGAGTCTGTGAATCTTGGGAATTATACCTTTATGAGGGTCATGATACAACTTGATGGAACATTGTGGATATTGCTCAATATGAATGGTTGTCCAGTAGTTCAGGAGCTTCGTAATTCGGGAGTTTGGGGAGGTGGAATCCAAGAACTCGGGAACTACACCTTTATGAGGGTTACAAGGTAGCTTGATGGAGCTCTACCTAGTCAAAGAACTATTTTCAAAGGGAAAAGCTTATGAAGAATGTGTGGCCCTATTTGGTTCTATTACTTTAATCTTTTGTCATTTTGTACTATAGTGTAAGCCTTAAGAGGGGGTATTAAAATATAAGGCCTACAATTTTGCATTAAGTCTATACTAGCTATGTATTAACTAATAAACAACTATAACCACTTCAACCATCTCTTACATAATAAAATGACGGACAGACAATGAATAATGTGTGCATTCCGATTCTTCTTCATTCTCTTCATTCTTTCTCTCTTCATAAATTCGAACAGAGAAATTATTGATAAATAGTTGTCAACTTGTGGTGATCCCAAGGACATAGTGAAGGAAAAGAGAGTGATTGTGGAAGCCATTAGAAATATTTGATTCAACAACATTGTAGAGTTTGCATTGTCAAGGCTATTTCTGACAGATGCAAACAATGAGTTACCCTTTTGGTGTATAAAGTACATTCTAGGTTTAATGAAAGGGAAGGGATACAATTGGGCTATGTTTCCAAGAAGATGAATGAACAACTTTGTTTGTGTTGTTTACAATCTAGTGGGACATTGAAATGTGCGTTGTATGCACAATTACTCTTATCTAATTTTTTGTATATATGATGGAGAAGATTTGCATTATCCATCAATGCAGAAGGCATTAAAGT
This sequence comes from Taxus chinensis, assembly GCA_019776745.2. NCBI lineage: Eukaryota > Viridiplantae > Streptophyta > Pinopsida > Cupressales > Taxaceae > Taxus > Taxus chinensis. The sequence goes on along the minus strand of CM034151.1, from coordinate 277,499,654 downwards.
ATGCCTATGACCTGAAAGCATTTAGGACATTCAATGACTCTGACCAAAGCAGAGAAAAAAAAGCTAGTTGGCCATAAATCCAAAGATTGGTGATGAGAACTCTGATGATGAACAACTGTTAATCAGAAAAGAAAACTACTGAGGCAAAGTGGAGGAACTTTAGAGGAGAGGAAGCCAGCCATGCAAGTGCCAGCACAATCAGCTTTTGTGGCTCTTGTAACAAGTAACAGTGCAACCTCTAGAGATGTAATGTCCCCTTTTTCCGGGACATTACCAATATATATCGGTTCAATCTTTTTAGCAATGTAATCCCTTGGCATGCCTAGCGCTACAAGTGGGAGTTTCTGGATAGTTTAGAAAAGTGCACATAGGATAGTAATTTCTTAATTTTAAATTAAGAAATTATAAAGTGCACATGATAGTAGTTCATTAAATATTTTAATTATGCTTTAGGGAGAAAACATTCAATAATGGTCATTGGATATTGCACCTCTTATTTCGAAAAAAACGGGTCGCATTTCCTTTATTGGCATGTGGATGAATTATTGAAATTTGCTCCCTACGTGGAGAAGGGATGTATGCCCAAATCTGATGCTTTCTCTCTCATTGTTGAAGGATCTCCCTTGTGGTTGAATATATTCTTTGTTATGCATGAAAGAATCTTTCTCTTGGCAGCCATTACTGTAGCAATTGTTTGAGGAGGGTTTAAATCTTCTTTGGCAGCGATCTCATCATAAGTTTAATTCCTAGCTTAGGCGACTGGTTTAGAAGTGTAAATCTAATGCCTATGTTGGTTGAAGAAGTGTATTGATCTACTCTATGCCCTAGCGAATTAGTCATAGGTTGGGATCTCTCATATTTTGGCAAATTTCCTTATACTGCTGTATGTGATCATTGACAAACTATATGTTGGCTGTACCATGACATCTTTGGCGAATTCTCTTGTGCAAGTGTTGCTTTGGCTTTGGATCTACCATTCTAATCTTGACAACTGACATAAAGTGCTGTGTGGTGCATTGTTTTCATTGGAAACTGCCTGATGCTGATTTCTTATGCAGCGAATTCAACAAGGAAGGCTCAACAACATTGGCTGAACCCTGTCATGCCTGGCAACCCATATTTGTGCATGTTTATGTGGCGAATTTGGTGAATAAGTGCTCTTTTCTATTGGCTGATCCCTGCTAGGTCATAGCGACCTGTAGTGTGCATGTTTTTTGTGTGTTGAACCTCTTCTTTTCTAGCGACTGGATTAGAGGATTAATTGATCTCTGTTCTGGCGAATTTCGGAGCTTTATTTCTGCATATTGAAGTATTTTCCAGCCACTGTTTAGATCTGATTTTTAAATGTTTATTTATACTCTCTAGCAGCGAATGGTGTGTTTGGTCTGGCCATTGACATATGAAGTTTTACAACTCAGCGAGCTGTAGGTGATGTGGTAATTCTTAGCCAACATAATTTTATGGTTCCTATGCTTGTCAGAGGGCTGAAACTTATGCACAATATAGTGGGCTGGGTTTGATTGAGTTTGGGTCTAATTATGGTCTATTTGAATCAGCTGGGTTTACTCATTATTGATTTCTAGAATGGTTTATTGAAAACAAAAGCACTGTTGGCTGAGCCTAATCGTTTGAAGTTGTTCTCAAATCAGTTTTGGTGCTAATTCTACTTGTTTGTTGCAAATTCCCAAAAGGGGACATTACAAGAGATACATTGATGAGTGTGATTAAGTCCTAAAATCCTCCAGGTTATGATATGCTGCAGAAACTGAAATGATACTGAAACTTTATACACGGAATGATGAAGACAATATGTGCAACAAATACAAATGCAAGAGGAGATGGAGGAAGTTGTCTTGTCTAGTCAAGTGGAAGTAATAAGGTTGGATGAGACTTCTGAGAAAGGAGAGTAAATTGAGGTTAATATTCCCGAGTTAACATACCAGCAGAGAGAATGGCTGGATATAATATTTTTGTGGTGAAGGGAGAGGCGAATACACCTATTTGTTTGATGCATGGAGGAAGAGGTGAATTCTATGCTGAGGTTGAGACATTTGATTGAGCCAGGTTGGGAGAAGATAAAAGTTTGAAGGTTATGCTACAATTTATTGCGAAAATCACATCATGATCCCAAGTCTTCTTTAATGATTTTTAGAAGAAACTTACACATACGCTTACACAGTCATAACATTTATTAATAATGCGTCATAAATTCAAAAACTTGGTTGTACGAATGAAGGCATGATGACACATTATGATAGCCTACACACTCTATATATTTAGAGGCACATCAATATCATTTATTCATAGAATTAATTTGGAAAAATTTGGTCAAAGAGGAGCTGAAGAATAAGAAATTGAAGGATGAAAATGAGAATTTGGTACAGGAGCAGATACATGTCAAACAGCAATTCTCTCAGGTTCTGACTAAGATGCAGGGTTTGCAAGAAACAGTTGACCGGTAAAATGCTTAGCTATGCACTGCTGCTGATTCTCATGAAACTCATGTCAATTTAACAGCTGATTTAATGTCGGGAAAGAGCAATTGGAGAAATCACTGGTATTAGCAGCAAAGGAATATCAACATCTTAAGGAGGAACTATAACTTTTAGAGAGTTTACAAGTGGGTGGATATGTACTCAACATGCCAACTGTGATAGACAATATAAGTATGCTCCACCTGCGTAAAATTGAGGTTGGGTCGGAAACTCTAACACTAAACATCTAGGTCATGAGTGGAATCAAATGGGAAGCCACTTTCGAAAAAAGGCAAAGGATGATACAGCACACTCCCAAACAGAGCTGCAGCAGGATAGTTCCTTGGGATCTCCAGAGCAGCGTCAGGATTAGTTGTTGGATGAGCTTAGACCTGCAGCAGTGAGTGAGGACTTGCAACAGCACCACCCTACCTCGGGTGAGAAAGTTTAGCGTGTTAGGAATCTGCCTATTTCTTTGTGTGCATGGGAGTAAAGAGGGGCCTCGAGGGGCTGTGCAGGAAGTAAAAGGTTATTCAGTGTATTTTGCTTATAAGTTAGCATCAAGTAGAATAAGCTATATTTGATCCTGGACATTTAATTCTATTTGTTATATGTGTTTGTTTGAAAAAGAGTATCAGCAAAGGCATATGCTTCCGTGATAACCCTGTGCTGATATTTATATGGACAATGTGAAAGTAATGAAACAATCTTATTGTGGCAATTCATAGCTTTTACTGCTTATTTCTGCTATGTACATTTCTGTTATTTTTCCGCTGTACTGTGGGTATGCTGAATATATGTTATAGCTGTAAAAGAACACATTTGATTGTTATGCCTGTTCTCAATACTCTGATTGTAATGAAGTGGGATTGATGATAATGTGAATGTCAAAAATAAATCTAATTGTAAAGAAGTGGGATTGATGGTAATGGGCATGTAAAAACAACTTTTTTCTGCATTTACTGAGGATGCCATTGACTTCATTTACTGACGATGTAAATTGCTTTGTCCAGGTTGGGACTAAAAGAGCTCGTGAGATGTGGTTTCTTTCACGATTTTATAGTGCTAAGCAAGCAATGGAAATGGGCCTAATCAACACTGTTGTCCCAGTAAGATGCCCTTATCTTTTGTTTGATTGAATTAAATTAATAGTTTCGATTCTAAAGATTTGGAATTCCTGTTTAAACTACAGTGCTTTGTTTGTTTTATTTCAGTGGACATGTTTGTATGGAGCAACCTGTTCAGATGGTTGAATGCATTCACTCAAGTTAGGCACAAATTTATAGAAGCCAAATTTTAGAAAAGGTGCCATTGTTCAAATGACAGAGCTGGAAATTTTGCAGTTAGCAGATTTTTACAATGAGGCTGAATGCTATATGAAGTCTATTGCTACCAACAATGTTTGATCTAATTATTCAAATTGCTATTTGGATAGAATGACGAATTTAAGCCTGTAATGCATCTAAAGAACATTTTGTAATGTCCCCTTTCCCAAGCTAGTCACTATGGAAGACCGTATGCCCATTCCTCCTCCTGTGAGCATCAAGGAAAGAGCAAAGGAGGGGAACTTGCCATGGTTGTAAGTGATGTATCGTCGTAATTAATTATTTTATTTACTAAACATGGCATTGGAATGGTTCGACTAGGGGAAAGAAAACTTGCCAAACAAAGTAAGGAGAATTTATACTTCTTTATTATGAGGTCGGTCTTCTTAAGTGAAGATTAAAAAGTGCATTAGGAGGTCAGCCATGAAGGTGGAGCTTCTAATACATCATTGGTGTCAAAGGAGGGGTACTTAAAGAAGTTCGAATGGAGAGGAGGATTATCATCTTTCATCTAGTTTGACATTTACTTGGAGTGGAGCTATTGTAGCTTTTCTTCTTGCCAATTAAGGACGAAAACCCTTACTTGGTCACCTATTGAGGATGAAACCCTTCAATAGGACCACACTTGGGGACAAAAACACTTATTTGTGCAATGGTGGCTTCATATGGAGGTCACAAGTGAGCTTTAAGGAGGATTTCATATTTATTTATTCCCTTCTAACCCTAGGCGACTTGCTTGGGTGAAGTGTTTGATATCATCTAGGGCACTTTTGGACAATTTGAGTTGATATTAATGTTCTTTATATTTTATAAGACTGGAATCTACAATTTTGTGAATTTTGGAGAGGCTTATGAGTTATTTTTAGCCCTTGTTTGTGCCTTCCCTACTGGTGTCATAAAACAAATTGCAGTTGGGTGTAATCTCTTATTTTCTCTATTATTTTGATGTAATTTGGATGGATAAATGTTGCCGTGCTTGAAATAATTATTTAGATTCATTTTCTGCTCTTATTGCATGGTTGTATGATGATTTAAAGTGCCTATACAGTTTGTTACCCTAAAGGACTGATTATCAATATCTCGAATAGGGTCAAAGTATGTTTTTAGTCATTTTCAGATTGATGTTTGTTGGTTGGTTGGTGTATTTTCAAATTTGATTCATTTGGGGTTGTGGCCAAACCCTTATTTTCAGTTGTGTTCCTATAAAGGGACATGACAGTGGTATCAGAGCTTTAGTCTTCCTAGCCCGAGGGTTTTCTTTCAAGAAGATCAAATGGTGGATGAAATTTTTGGGGATGCTAGATTTGAAAGGATTGCCCTAGGACAAGAAAGATTGGCCAATAAAATGGCTCAGCTGATCCATACCCTTCAAGATCCAAATGGTGGAAGAAGATCTTCAAAGGAAGTCAATAATTCTTAGCCATCCAAAGTGGACAATGTTGCTACATAGTATGACGAGAATAGAGCTCTTCCGGAGAAGATTCATGATATATTCAATAGAGTCTTCAATAAATATCTTCAATCCGCCAATATGGAGAGTTTTCATTCTCCACTAATCTACAAGGAAGGGTTTTGTCCTCCTTGGATGCCACACAAAAGGGTTTTCGTCCTCAAGTAATCATCCCAAAAAACCAAGTATAAGTGTATATGCGCCAAAGATGATTTGCAAATGAGCCACCAAGGCTCCTCTTATACCCTTTGGTTGGCGTCAAGAGTCATAAAAGTGTAGACCGACCTCTTTAAGTGTTTGCTTCTATTTTTAATTTGCCTTTATGAGCTTCTAGCCCATCTGACCTACCTTAGGGAGGAAAAATTCAAAAAGAAAACATTAATAACAATGAAAGAAAAACATAAATAAAACCCACAGACTTCCCTTGTGCAATTCCTTCTTGGCCACGGGAAGAGAAATGGCAAGAAGTCTCAATTGGTGCTTGAATAAAAAAAGGTGACATTACAATCCTGTAATATCCCCTTGTGGGATATTAACTGAATATTATTAATACTTACAAAAATTAGAAACACTTAGAAGATAAACCCTCCTAGGTTTACCTCAACGAACCCTAGTGTCAGCTTCAATACAACCCAAAAGGGTTGGAGTGAGCCAAAGTGAGGGTTGGATGGGCAATCCAGTTGGTATTTGTACTTCTTTAACCAATACAATTTGTAGAAGTAAAAATAATAAATTAAATTGCTGAAAACTAGCTGAAACTTCGGAAATTCATAACTCTCAAAATACTAACTCTTTTCACTTGAATCCAAATGCAGTAGAAAGGGAAAATTATGGGCTTCTTATTAACATAAATATCAGAACCTTTTAAGCACTAGAAACCATTCAAAACAACCCTTTAAATCCCAAACCTAGTCGCCAGGGTTAAGGTAAAATCTGCATTTTAAAACCAGCACTTCTCCTTTCACTTGAGAGTCAATAAATGCAGTTTTAGATCTGCAATCAATTAATTTGAAACAACAGCTTGATAATCACCTCAAAATACTTCAAATCTCCATTAAAATATGCCCATACAAGTCGCTTTTATCAAATAAAAACCAGCAGCATATAAACAGAGATTTCCACCATAAATCACATTCAAAAACCCCTCAAAGGAAGCTTTAGATCTTCTCCAACAATGGCGCCTTATACATATGAAAAGAAATGATTGCAAACTTATTACTTCAAGCTCAAATGGGCACACACACTTCACAAATGGTGGTGTTAAAGAACACCTTTTGTTTTTGATCAAAAGTGGGCATACATCCCTTCTTCAAGCATGAAGATAAGTTTTTATAAACCGTCAACCTACTCAAAAAGGAGTAACCACATCTTCTTTTATAGCTTTTGCTTGCACATCCTCTAAAGCTCTTCTCCCTTTTTGGCGCCATACTCTAAGAGGGGATCTTTATTTAATATAAACTTGAAAATCATATCCAACAGCAAATATTAAATGCATAGGGATTTAAAACAAATGTGACCCATATAAGTCGACCCATCCATAGAAGGAATCACTTTATTTATTTATTTTAAATATTAAATATTAAATAGTCTCCCAGAAAATGTGACTTGCTTAGTCACTTGGTTCACCCTTTTAAAATGTATTTATTATCCCAAGGTGAAGTCGAACTTCCCCTTTTATCTTTGATTTGCACATAAAAATATATCTTATTTTTAATTTTACGTGTGCAGATTGATTTTTTTTTTTTTAATTAAAAGGGGGACATTACAGTCCTCCCCTCCCAAAATTGCTTGTCCTCAAGCAATATGCAAGTTCTCAATCCACGAGCCAATGTATTTTTACCATTAAACTTCCACAAGCGAGCTCCTGTGCCTGTCAAATGAGAGAATTGATGAAAGAACAACACCTTGCAATGATTGCTCCATTCTTCCTTGAATTCCCAAGGCTGCCCAAGAAAACCCACTGCTGTAATACCAAATATTGACAAGAAATCTGAAAATTTATCACGAATTTGGCAAGAACAAACAATTTCCAACTTGGCCCATGCATCACTAATGTCCCACAAAGTGTAAGAGAGCTCTTCAATCATGAACACGAAAGCAATTGGGAAATATACGTGGCTGTAATAATTGAGAACACCAACCTTAGGGGCTTTAAATAAACATAGGGCAGCGTTGAAACAAACTTTTTCAATCTTAGAAAAGAATAAGACTATCCCTCTCATTTTGCCTTACTTGATTTTTAAGCTCTCGGGCCATGAATCCTCAAGGTATGAACCACATGAACACGAGCATTTTCTGAAGTAACAAATTAATGCAAGAAGTGTATCCCAAAAAGTAAGAGAATATAATGCCAACGTCTTTCTCATTGTAACCACCACAAAAATCCATTCATCATGCTCATTGTCAAAATGTTTATCATGTAGTGGTACGAGATTGCTAGATATACTCAAAATAATACATACCTTGAGATGAGAAGAACGTTTCCTGTTTCCAAGAGTGAAAGCTTGGAACACAACCCAAGAGAGGTAGTTCCGGCGTGCATACTTAAGTTCCATGGGTTGTCCTTAATGCCTATGGACACATCATGTGCATGGAAGAACTGAAATCAATAATTGTCAATAATTTAATAACCATAAGCCTCATAGTCCCCAAAGTAAGATGCCATGTGGTAACCCTGGAATGTTAGCAATCACACCCAACACTCCAAATTGAATTGAATGCAAGATACACAACTGAATTTCATCATATTTCAAAGTTGTTTTCTTTTCTTATGATAGCAAACATGACGAAGCAAGAAATGAAATGTGTAACAGAAAGCCCAAAGTGCATTTATAACAGCGATCACATAATTCCAAAATTTCATTCTTACATTGCTTCTGACTGTACCCTCCTTGTTATGGAGTGCAAGATAGTGTCCCAAGCTCAACCATGAATTGTAGAATGTTCCTCTAACTTCACATGCAAGCCATAAATCTGAAAATGCTCATAAAAGAAAATATGCATGTCACTTGGAACCATAATCCATGTGTTGGTAAGAAATGTTACCGCCTTGGCGTTGTTTCCTTATGCATCATGCCAAAAAGGCCCATCAATCTCACTTCCATGTAATTTCACAAACCCTTCCACAGAAATTTAAGTAGTCCAATTAATGTCGTCCAACACTAGCTTGAATAAAGATGAAATTGGTAGCTTACCTCAGGGCCTGCCATAAAGTATAAACCACATCCTTTAATCTGAAAGTCTCATTACATTTAGGAAATAACCTTCTTTCTACTTGTCCGCACACGTCCCTTCATCCCTGCTTTCATTATCAACCCAGCAACATTAGTAACAATAAATGAATGACCTTGGTTACCTCTTGTTGTCTTTATTTTGCTCGTCCCTACCAACTCTTGCAATCATATTTCTCTTCCTTTTAACTCATCTCCCTATGATCATTTTAATCATAGCATGCAATTTACAAGGTCAAGAAACCTCTTCAACAATAATGACCCCTTACCCCTGCTTGTTTGTCATCGTCTTCCTTCTCTTCCATTGCACTAATCTGATTTTTCTAGGCAAGCACCAGTTTTGTCACATGTCAAACATTAGTCTAAATTTCTTTTCTACCATTAAACCCAGGACTCATACCTTGAAGCGTTGATATTCCTATCCTTTTTTGAAAGCTTGGATCAGCCATTAAGTCTTCACCTTGATTGGGCATTGATTTATGCATTTTTGGCCAAGGTGTGAGCAATACTGGGGCCTCTTGACTCACTCTTTCCTCAAATAGATATCAATTGTTGGGAGTTCCTCATACTCCCTTCAAAACCAAAGACTGATCGTTTGCATTGCATGCAACCTTTTCGGAATGCTAGTCGTTATAACCGCAAGGAATACTTCAAATAACATATGAATAGAGATCATCACAATCAAGTTACCATCAATACCAAGATCTTACCTCTGCCATAGTCTTCCAACAATTTTCCCTCTTGCCGGAAATAGGCTTGCGATATTCCCAAGGCCTTGGAGCTTCCCACCCATGTGTTAAAATTCTCGCATGATGGTTCACTGTAAGGCGATTAGGACAGTGATCCTGTGACTTCAGTCATGGAAGTGAGACCATAATTCTTACTCTCATATCTTCATGCCCAATAGACCTAGGCTCAAATCAACTTAAAACAGAATCAATGAGTGATCATGTACGTATTGATTTGGTTGGCCACGGGAAGAGAAATGGCAAGAAGTCTCAATTGGTGCTTGAATAAAAAAAGGTGACATTACAATCCTGTAATATCCCCTTGTGGGATATTAGCTGGATATTATTAATACTTGCAAAAATTAAACACTTAGAAGATAAACCCTCCTAGGTTTACCTCAACGAACCCTAGTGTCAGCTTCAATACAACCCAAAAGGGTTGGAGTGAGCCAAAGTGAGGGTTGGATGGGCAATCCAGTTGGTATTTGTACTTCTTTAACCAATACAATTTGTAGAAGTAAAAATAATAAATTAAATTGCTGAAAACTAGCTGAAACTTCGGAAATTCATAACTCTCAAAATACTAACTCTTTTCACTTGAATCCAAATGCAGTAGAAAGGGAAAATTATGGGCTTCTTATTAACATAAATATCAGAACCTTTTAAGCACTAGAAACCATTCAAAACAACCCTTTAAATCCCAAACCTAGTCGCCAGGGTTAAGGTAAAATCTGCATTTTAAAACCAGCACTTCTCCTTTCACTTGAGAGTCAATAAATGCAGTTTTAGATCTGCAATCAATTAATTTGAAACAACAACTTGATAATCACCTCAAAATACTTCAAATATCCATTAAAATATGCCCATACAAGTTGCTTTTATCAAATAAAAACCAGCAACATATAAACAGAGATTTCCACCATAAATCACATTTAAAAACCCCTCAAAGCAAGCTTTATATCTTCTCCAACAGTGACACCTTATACATATGAAAAGAAATGATTGCAAACTTATTACTTCAAGCTCAAATGGGCACACACACTTCACAAATGGTGGTGTTAAAGAACACCTTTTGTTTTTGATCAAAAGTGGGCATACATCCCTTCTTCAAGCATGAAGATAAGTTTTTATAAACCGTCAACCTACTCAAAAAGGAGTAACCACATTCTTTTATAGCTTTTGCTTGCACATCCTCCAAAGCTCTTCTCCCTTTTTGACACCATACTCTAAGAGGGGATCTTTATTTAATATAAACTTGAAAATCATATCCAATAACAAACATTAAATGCATAGGGATTTAAAACAAATGTGACCCATATAAGTCGACCCATCCATAGAAGGAATCACTTTATTTATTTATTTTAAATATTAAATATTAAATAGTCTCCCAGAAAATGTGACTTGCTTAGTCACTTGGTTCACCCTTTTAAAATGTATTTATTATCCCAAGGTGAAGTCGAACTTCCCCTTTTATCTTTGATTTGCACATAAAAATATATCTTATTTTTAATTTTACGTGTGCAGATTGATTTTTTTTTTTTTTTAATTAAAAGGGGGACATTACAGTCCTCCCCTCCCAAAATTGCTTGTCCTCAAGCAATATGCAAGTTCTCAATCCACGAGCCAATGTATTTTTACCATTAAACTTCCACAAGCGAGCTCCTGTGCCTGTCAAATGAGAGAATTGATGAAAGAACAACACCTTGCAATGATTGCTCCATTCTTCCTTGAATTCCCAAGGCTGCCCAAGAAAACCCACTGCTGTAATACCAAATATTGACAAGAAATCTGAAAATTTATCACGAATTTGGCAAGAACAAACAATTTCCAACTTGGCCCATGCATCACTAATGTCCCACAAAGTGTAAGAGAGCTCTTCAATCATGAACACGAAAGCAATTGGGAAATATACGTGGCTGTAATAATTGAGAACACCAACCTTAGGGGCTTTAAATAAACATAGGGCAGCGTTGAAACAAACTTTTTCAATCTTAGAAAAGAATAGAACATCCCTCTCATTTTTCCTTACTTGATTTTTAAGCTCTCGGGCATGAATCCTCAAGGTATGAACCACATGAACACGCATTTTCTGAATTAACAAATTATGCAAAGAAGGTATCCCAAAAAGTATGAGAATATATGCCAAATCTTTTCTCATTTTACCACAAAAATCAGTCATCATGCTCATTCAAAATTTTTATCATGTAGTGGTACGATATGCTAGATATACTCAAATAACTACCTTGAGATGAGAGAACTTTCCTTTTTCCAAGAGTGAAAGCTTGGAACACCCAAGAGAGTATTCCGGGCTGCATACTTACAGTTCCATGGGTTGTCCTTATGCTTATGGCAACAATCATGTTGCATGGAGAACTGAAATCAATATTGCAATAATTTATAACCATAAGCTCATAGTCCCCAAAGTAAATGCCATGTGTAACCCTTGGAATGTTAGCAATCACACCCAACTCCAAATTGATTGAATGCAAGATACACAACTGAATTTCATCATATTTCAAAGTTGTTTTCTTTCTTATGATAGCAAACATGACGAAGCAAGAAATGAAATGTGTAACAGAAGCCCAAAGTGCATTTATAACAGCGATCACATAATTCCAAAATTTCATTCTTACATTGCTTCTGACTGTACCCTCCTTGTTATGGAGTGCAAGATAGTGTCCAAGTGCAAGATAGTGTCCAAGCTCAACCATGAATTGTAGAATGTTTCCTCTAACTTCACATGCAAGCCATAAAATCTGAAAATGCTCATAAAAGAAAATATGCATGTCACTTGGAACCATAATCCATGTGTTGGTAAGAAATTGTTACCTCCTTATGCATCATGCCAAAAAGGCAATCATACTTCCATGTAATTTCAAACCCTTCCCCACAAGAGATAGTCCAAGTAATGTCGTCCAAACTAGCTTGAATAAAGATGAAATTGAGTAGCTTACTCTTAGGGCCTGCCATACCAAATCCTTTAATCTGAAAGTCATCATTAGCATTTAGGAAAATACCTTTCCTTTCTACTTGTCCCTCACACGTCCCTTCATCCTTGCTTTCATTATCAACCCAAGCAACATTAGTAACAATTAAATGATGACCATTGGTTACCTCTTGGTTGTCTTTATTTTGCTCGTCCATACCAACTTGCAAATCAGATTTCTCTTCCTTTTTGAACTCATCTCCCATGATCATTTTATCATTATGCATGCAATTATACAAAGGTAAAGAAACCTCTTCAAGCAATAATGACCCTTTACCTTGCTTGTTTGCATCGTCTTCCTTCTCTTCCAATTGCACTAAATCTGATTTTTCTATGCAAGCACCAAGTTTCATGCAAACATTAGATACTAAATTTCTACCATTAAACACCAAGGAACTCATACCTTGAAGAGTTGATTCCATATCCCTTTTTGAAAGCTTGACAGCCATATAAGTCTTCAACTTGATTGGGCATTGATTTATGACATCTTTGGCCAATGTGTGAGCAATACATGGGGCCTCTTGACTCATCTCTTCCTCAAACATAGATAGCAATTGTTGAGGAGGTTCCTCATACTCATTCAAAACCAAAGACATGATAGTTTGCATTGCATGCAACACATTTTCTGAATGTCTATCGTCTATAACAGCAAGGAATACTTCAAACATATGAAATATGAGATCATCACAATCAAGATTTAACATCAATACGCAAGATCTTACCTCTGCCATAGTCTCCAAAAATTTTACCCTCTTGCCGAAATAAGGGCTTGCGATATTCCCAAGGCCTTGGAAGCTTCCAACCATGTGTTAAAAAATGTCTCTCATGATGGTATCACTGTAAGGCAGATTAGGGACAGTGATCCTTGTGACTTCAGCAATGGAAGTGAAGACCATAATTCTTACTCTCATATCTTCATGCTCCAATAACCTAGGCTCAATCAACTGAAACATCAATGAGTGAATCATGTACTTATTTGATTGTTTGATCATGCCCAAACAATTTGTTGTTTCCTCCAAGTCTTTAAGCAAGTCATCAACTGCATGATGTGGAGGCCTAAACTTTTTTCCAACTCTGATAATCATTTCCTTCAATTCACCCTCACTCATCAACTCCATGATCTGTAAAACAATACCTGTCGGAAAAGAAGAAAGTTTCTCCGATTCTCTTCACACAAATTGCAATAAGTCTGAAATATTTTTCCCAATCTAAATATGCCAAAACAGAAATTTTTCTAAATCTAAAAATAAGAGACTTACTATAAATAGTAAGTTCGTCACTTTTCCTAGCTGAATTTAGAAATATTGCATAACTTGCTCAAAACACCTCAGAATGCATGAAACCTTGGGGAATGATAGATAATATTATGGAGCAAATTTTCCAAAAGGAATTTTCTAAAAATTATTGAAATCTGATTTTTAGAACCCAAAATACTGCAGAAAAATATAGCAACTTTAAAAATCCGTATCTTTGGCAAGGGAAGTCCAAAAGAGCTGAAATTTTGGATCTTGGGCCACAAAAATATGAGGAACAATATCACAAAACTGAATTTTGCATAGCCAACACCAAACCCTAATTTTTGCCCTAAAAATAGGTCGCCCAGCACATTTTGGGTACCAAGTCAACTCCAAAATTTATGAAATTAATTTCTCCTTATTCCCCCTTGTTTTTACCACAAAAATCCCCACAAGAGTAGAGGAAAGAAGCTCTGATACCACTGTAATGTCCCCTTGTGGGATATTAACCGAATATTATTAATACTTGCGAAAATTAGAAACACTTAGAAGATAAACCCTCCTAGGTTTACCTCAACGAACCCTAGTGTCAGCTTCAATACAACCCAAAAGGGTTGGAGTGAGCCAAAGTGAGGGTTGGATGGGTAATCCAGTTGGTATTTGTATTTCTTTAACCAATACAATATGCAGAAGTAAAAATAATAAATTAAATTGCTGAAAACTAGCTGAAACTTCAGAAATTCATAACTCTCAAAATATTAACTCTTTTCACTTGAATCCAAATGCAGTAGAAAGGGAAAATTATGGGCTTCTTATTAACATAAATATCAGAACCTTTTAAGCACTAGAAACCATTCAAAACAACCCTTCAAATCCCAAACCTAGTCGCCAAGGTTAAGTTAAAATCTGCAATTTAAAACCAGCACTTCTCCTTTCACTTGAGAGTCAATAAATGCAGTTTTAGATCTGCAATCAATTAATTTGAATCAACAGCTTGATAATCACCTCAAAATACTTCAAATCTCCATTAAAATATGCCCATACAAGTCGCTTTTATCAAATAAAAACCAGCAGCATATAAACAGAGATTTCCACCATAAATCACATTCAAAAACCCCTCAAAGGAAGCTTTAGATCTTCTCCAACAATGGCGCCTTATACATATGAAAAGAAATGATTGCAAACTTATTACTTCAAGCTCAAATGGGCATGCACACTTCACAAATGGTGGTGTTAAAGAACACCTTTTGTTTTTTATCACAAGTGGGCATACATCCCTTCTTCAAGCATGAAGATAATTTTTTATAAACCGTCAACCTACTCAAAAAGGAGTAACCACACCTTCTTTTATAGCTTTTGCTTGCGCATCCTCCAAAGCTCTTCTCCCTTTTTGGCACCATACTCTAGGAGGGGATCTTTATTTAATATAAACTTGAAAATCATATCCAACAGCAAACATTAAATGCATAGGTATTTAAAACAAATGTGACCCATATAAGTCGACCCATGCATAGAAGGAATCACTTTATTTATTTATTTTAAATATTAAATATTAAATAGTCTTCCAAAAAATGTGACTTGCTTAGTCATTTGGTTCACCCTTTTAAAATGTATATATTATCCCATGGTGAAGTCGAACTTCCCCTTTTATCTTTGATTTGCACATAAAAATATATCTTATTTTTAATTTTACATGTGCAGATTGATTTTTTTATTTTTTTTTATTTTTAATTAAAAGGGGGACATTACAAATCCTCCCTTCCCAAAATTGCTTTCCGTCAAGCAATTGCAAACTTGGCTGTTCCAATAATCTAGATCATGTACCTATCAAATGAAAGTGCTCTTGCCAATACAAGCTTATATGCCCAAATACCATCATATCGAAACAACTGAACCCTGTAGTTGTCACGGGAAACAACTTCTGCCCACAATGATCATGGTGTCCACTCATTCCATCACCCATATCTATATGTTCTCCCTCAATGAACCCTTCTATCCAAAATATGAGGACATCTTTCAACATAGCTTGCATGTAGGCTGAAAATAAGTCATAAAAGCCATAAATCGCTTGTGATTCCATCCAATTTAGCACTAGGATGGTGTAATGTCCCCTTTCCAAGGCCAGTTGGGAACACTAACTAAACCCCTTAGCAGCCACCAACTGAAAATGCAAATATTTTCAAACCCTTGGCACACAATAAAAATTTGAATTAAATATTAATTTTACCAAGAGAGGGCGAGCTGTTCTAGGGTTAAGTGGGCCTCAAAACCAATGAAATCTGAATGCTATCCACTCCAAAATGATGCCAAAATATTGATTATATTTTTCTTATGCAATTACAACTCAAAGACAAACAATTTCACCAATTAATGAAGAGCTGGAAATTTATTTATGACAACACTTAATAAAGGACCAAAAACTCTCCCAAACCCTAGAGAGAGAGAGAGAGAGAGAAATCTTCTATAGAAACACTCAAAAATTATGAGAAGTGATTCCTTGGATTGCCCTTGAGTTTAGAAGCCAGAAAATGTGATCAAATCATCAAACTTAGAATTTTGGAATTTACTATGGCACTAAAACAACTGAACCTTGTAAATTCAATAACTCCTGGAATACAAGGAATCTCCTCACAGATGAATACTCAAAAGAACCATTAAAATATGAGCAATCAAATGGGACCAATATCATAATTTTCCAACCATGGAAACCCTCTCAAAAATGATCTTGAAATCTCTGAATGAGTAGATGAAGTTGAAAACAATTCCAAAAATCATCAAAGTGAAGATATGTGCCCTAACACTGATGTAGAACCTTTCTGCTCGGAGAATATGAAGTCGAAGCTCAAGTGTAGCTCCCGGAGCTAAGCCATCAACTCACAACTAAGGGTTTTCGTCCTTAGTGTGGACTATTGAGGGTTTGCGTCCTCAATAGGATTCCAAGAGGGGTTTCGTCCTCTATGGAAGGAGTGGAGCATAAGCTTCCAAATCCAAATACAACTTATGCAAATGATTGGTGATAGCCCCTTAATGGCGCCTCAATGTGCTTTTATATCCACTTTATCTCTTTCCTAAAGTGGGACGACCTAGATGAGGGATTAGAATTAATTAAATTCTAATTTATCATTACTTTCCCTCCCTCAAACTAGGATGACCTCATTAAGTACCTTTTAATTCTATTTTTGAGTTGGCACTTTGCATTAAATGCAACCAACTACTTTATAATGCTAATAATTGGGAATTTCCCTTTTCACAATGAATTATAAATGCTGACAATGGAAAATTACAATTATAGCATCAATTTACTTCCCTTGAATCCTCCCTTAAAGCCCACCAGAAGTGGAGATGGGCCCAAGGTCTTCTATTGCTCACTAATGGAAAACGGGGAGATTACGATCCTCCCTTCCCAAAATTGTTTGTCCTCAAGCAATTGCAAACATGCATACCTTGGATATTCTCCATCCACCCATGTGATGCGCAAGTCACAATGTGTAAGAGCTGGAAATAAACTGAAAGAAGGATGATTCACCTCAAAATATGCTTGCTAGGCATGTGTACAGCTGCAATGATGACCCCTCTCAATAGAGTCCTCGTGCTCATCCTATCCCATGGGCAAAATTCCCCAAAAAAACCATTGTGCTGCTGTATAAGGCTGATAGCAGCAGCCTATCATGGGAAAATATCAAATTCTGCAGGGTAGCAATGATGCCCCAAACACTTGGTTCACCTTTACCTTGCTGTAGTAACATATGTTCTTGCTCAAGGATGGATGTTTGGACCTCCACAAATTGAATCCTGGGCTGCATGCTTACCGTTGTCCATACTCTCAACTTTTGGCCCAAAGTGTGACTGAAAACATGTCTCATGCTCTCCCAAATACAACTGTTACCATGCATTTTTCCCTTAAAAATCAGAATGAAGGTGGCTGGAATCCACAACAAGACAACTGTAAGTATGATGCCTTTGATAGATCCTTTCGACCATATGACTGAAAATTCTTCTACAGCTGTTATCATTATCTGAAAGGGGCCCGAAACATCACAGACAGCAAGTGAAAGGAAAGTACAGCTGCTGCCATATTGAATACCTCCCATGAAATCATGCAATAACAACATAGAGAGGGCTGGAAATGATTTGTTAGTGACTGAAAATGCCCTAACAATTGGAAGACTATCATTTCCCATGGCTGTCCTTTGTATGACAACAAACATTTTTTTTGGCAAGCTGGAAATGGTCATGACAGCAGTACAAAATCGTATGACAGTATGCTTAGAATCAATATTTTTGCAGCAAACAATCATACCTCCCATGTCCAGCTGATCTCCCAAGCTTGGGACAGCAAGATAACATCCATTTTGCTCACTTCCATACATGAATTTCATGCACTCAACACCTATTTTCTTTGGAAGACTTTTTTCTAGTGTATGGGTGTTGATTAAGAGTTGAAAGTACCCATGAAATGACTGTTGTACTGAAAATAAAAATGTGGGGCTTACCATCCAATGTGCTTCCCATGAAATCTGCCCTCTATTGGTTGCATCTCCCCCAACCATGGTTGCTATGAACATGCTTATTCTACCCTCAATGCATAGTGGAACATTTTCCCAAACTCCTTCAATGATTTGTTGGGTCTTTGGAACCCAAACCATGACCCCATGCGACAAAACATTATGCATTTGTGGCGCTTCTATAATTTGCAAATGGGTTGTCCTATGATACTCTGAAGTGCACACCATACTGTTTCCCATTCTCCCACAATATTCAGCTTCAACACAAAAATGAGGAAGCAACAAACAAGTATGTCTCAAAATTGATGAATCGAAAAGATTACCTTGTTGTAGAAGACCTTTAGATTGCCCCAAGTGGAGTGTTTGGAACACCAAAACGTGATTTCCAGGCTGCATACCAACTGTTGTACTTAACCTCTTCGAATTGCTCAATCCATGTCTGAAAATATGCATATCACCCCCAATTGAAGTGACCATAGCCGGGAATACTACAATGGTGACCCATAATGTCTTGAAAAATTGAAGATTATCTTTCATTATGGCTGTTTTCTTGTGCCAATCAGCAAGTATGGTGAAATGAGATCTGAAAACACTGTTATCCATATTGTGAAAACTTGTAACAGCAAGCTTATAATCCCAAAAATCAAGTCTTGCATTATTTGCAAACAAACGTTCCTTGCTAGGAGTTGCAAGATTGAACCTTACTTGCTCAACTCTCAACATGGAACATACAAATTTAGCTTCCACCCTTGTTATGAAGATTTCATTAGGTTCACGTGCAAGGCTTGGAAAATGAACATACCTATCAAAAAGTGGTTGTCAAAGAATTGAAAGTGTAGAAATTTGTTCACCCTGTTCTATCCTCAAATCTTGTTCATCTTCAACATTACCGATTCCTTCTTTCAACCTCAAGTGTCTTTCTGTCCTGAAAAATACAGCAAGCTAGAGATCAACATTAGTGTCCTGTGAGGTCTCATCATGTGTAGACTCCTCAACAAAGTCCCCTTTGACTTCTCCCACAAAATCCTCTTGTAAATCTGATTTTTTTCCCTCAATTCCCCAACCATATGAATGGGTTAGGTCTTCCTTTGTGGAATCACCACCGAATGGTGTCTCTACCTTCAACAATTCCACTTTTTCCTCATGGATCAGGGGCTGATCTGATTTGTCTTCAACCTTCAACATGACAATTGGATTATCTTCCTTTAGTGTATCCTCTTTTTGTACCCATGCCCTAGCTATGCCTTTAGATCCATCAAAAGAAGAAAGAGAATTCTTGCCCAATGCAAGATGAAGATTCCTTGGTGGAGCTTGAACATTAGGTTCAATTTTTGGGCCTTTATAACTTCTATGGTCTCTAACAAATTCAGCAAATGACATGATCTCACGAATTTCATGAGGAAGCGATCTATATTCTTCATACCTTATAGCAATGTTATTCACCAATGGCTGCCTTGGTTCAACAACCGGAATAGCTTTTTCCCTAGAAAGGCAGGCTTATATGACCTTGGTACCAAAGTATGAGTGGATCCATGTGACTGCCTTCAATTGTTACCTCCTGAAGTGCTAGCCTCACCATTATGATTCAAAGAACCAAGCCACCCTTACAATGCGAGTGCTAATAAATCCATGGTATCTGCAAGTCCTTCTTGCCCTTGGACAAGACGATCAAGCTTGGCCTCTTCTGAACTGTTGTGTGCCCTTTCCTGCATACAATTTGAAACCCTAACAGGATGGCTGGTTCGAAAGCTCTGATACCACTGTTATGTCCCTTTCCGAGGCCAGTCGGGAACACTAACTAAACCCCTTAGCGGCCACCAACTGAAAATGCAAATATTGTCAAACCCTTGGCACACAATAAAAATCTGAATTAATTATTAATTTTCCCAAGAGGGGGCGAGATTTTCTAGGGTTAAGTGGGCCTCGAAACCAATGAAATCTTAATGTTATCCACTCCAAAATGATGCCAAAATATTGATTATACTTTTCTTATGCAATTACAACTCAAAGACAACCAATTAATGAAGAGCTGGAAATTTATTTATGATAACACTTAATAAAGGACCAAGAAACACTCCCAAACCCTAGCGACTAGGAGAGAGAGAGAAATCCACCGTAGAAACACTCAAAAATTATGAGAAGTGATTCCTTGGATTGCCCTTGATTTTAGAAGCCAGAAAATGTGATCAAATCATCAAACTCAGAATTCTGGAATTTACTATGGCACAAAAACAACTGAAACTTGTAAATTCAATAACTCCTAGAATACAAGGAATCTCCACACAAATGAATACTCAAAAGGACCATTAAAATACCAGCAATCAAATGAGACCAATATCATAATTTTTCAACCATGGAAACCCTCTCAAAATTGATCATGAAATCTCTGAATGAGTAGATGAAGCTGAAAACCATTCCAAAAATCACTAAAGTGAAGATATGTGCCCTAGCATTGATGTAGAACCTTGCTGCTCAGAGAATATGAAGTTGAAGCTCAAGTGTAGCTCCCTGAGTGAAGCCACCAACTCACACCTAAGGGTTTCCGTCCTTAGTGTGGACTATTGAGGGTTTGCGTCCTAAATAGGATTCCAAGAGGAGTTTCGTCCTCTATGGAAGGATTGGAGCATAAGCTTCTAAATCCAAATACAACTTATGCAAATGATAGGTGATAGCCCCTTATGGCACCTCAATGTGCTTTTATATCCACTTTATCTCTTTCCTAAAGTGGGACGACCTTGATGGAGTATTAGAATTCATTAAATTCTAATTTATCATTACTTCCCCCCCCTCAAACTAGGATGACCTCATTTAGTACCTTTTCATTCTATTTTTGAGTTGGCACTTTGCATTAAATGGAACCAACTACTTTATAATGCTAATAATTGGGAATTTCCCTTTTCACAACGAATTATAAATGTCGACAATGGAAAATTACAATTATAACATCAATTTACTTTCCTTGAATCCTCCCTTAAATCCCACACGAAGTGGAGATGGGCCCAAGGTCTTCAATTGCTCGCTACTCGAAAAAGGGGACATTATAGATGGCTAGGAGGAGTGTCTTTACTAGTGGAGCTTCATCACTATCATTACCATGCAAAGAAATCTTCTTAAATTGCTAATGGATGCAGTTGTTCATGACTGAAAATATTTTGACCAACAATATGGAAATGATACAAATATGACAAACCCATGTAAGCTTTAGTAATATGATTGATGTAGAGGTGTTAGGAACCCATACAAAGACTGTAAACTCTCTGTCTTCAGTTGCAATCCCATATGTTCCCCCATGTGATTGGGTGAGAAACAAACTCAACTGCTCTTCCCTTTTAATACCTATACCTGCACATGGAACAAACTTATTAATGAAAACAAGAATTACCCTCATCGTTGCATCTTTATGCCTCATGGGTATGATGAAAAGTTCTCTTTCAATGCTTACAATCATCTCATATTCTTCCCTCAAGTGATGGATGTTCAAAAGTTCATTCAGGCTGTCCCAAACACGGTTGTAACAATGTATTTTGTTCCCCAAAATGATATTGATAGTGGCCAGGATCCTTCTTATAACAGCTAAAAACAAATCAAAATAGATAGTAGATTGCAAACGCTTCAACCTCATGGTTGGATACTCATCTTTAGTTATCAAAAGAATGGATAGGGAATTGAAGTTGTTGTGGACAGCAAATGAAACAAAAATACAACAGCTGTGATAATGATTACCTTGGCCTCCAAAAGATGCTTCCAAGCTGCCCCAAACTAATCTCTTCAAAATTTGGCTTGAAACATAACTTATTAGTGTTGGTATGTAAGAACAACCATATTTTTCCCGGAATTTCGTCCCAAACAATACCAAATATGTTGAAACATTGTCCTTAATTGTTCTCAATGAGTGAACCCTCTTACACACCATTTCAAATAAAAACAATGTCTTTAAATCTACGCCTCTATTGCTGTCCCAAGATAAATCTGCCCATCTATTGCTGTCCCACAAAGATATGCACAACCCAATAAATGAGATGGGGGAAAACATATCATCTTGGTTGTAGCATTGCATTTCATTACTCAAATTTCAGAATTGTATTAACCAACAAACAACTTGTGAGAGTTACCCTTACCTTGTCAATGTTACTATAAGAAGAGCACCCCTTATGATCGAAATCCATTTGGTGGTTGCAAATAGAATGTGGAACCAGCTGCACATGTTGGTCATAACAACCACAAGATTTGAAACAACTCCCACAATGATTCAAGGTTCACGACTCACATTTTCCAAGCTCCTCTCAATTGTGTTACAAGGATGAGTTACACCACAAAAATCCCAATGAATCCATGTCTCATTAGGCATTCTTGCTAGGCATGTTTTAGAGAACCAATTCCAAATAGTGGCATGATACATTTCTTCACCTTGGTTTATGAATATTGAATTATTGCTTACCTTGTAGCAAGTTGAATTTACATTCTATGAAGCTGAATTTGTATTTTCAGTGGATGAATCATCCATAACCTTCACATACATCCAAAAGTGGCAATCTTGAAAGTAGCTGGAGTCCCATAAAACCATAGCAAGCTGATTCATACAACCTTGATTATAAAAATAACACCTAGCTTGCTTACCATTCATCTACCCATCAATTTCAACATGTTGTTCAAGATAAGAAATATATTGCAGCGGCATAGGAGGAATTAACAAATATGAAATGCGATCATTACTATCATACCTTAGGCTGTCCTCAACATGTTTGCCTTCCCTTGCCGGATGAGGAATGATTGAGATATCTCCTACACTTCCGACCTTGTGACTCAAATTTTTTGAATTAGGATCAGTCTTCTCCTTCACCTTAGATTCAACAAGTGAAGCTCTTTCCACCTTGGCTTATACACTATTTTGTCGACACTCACATGGAACATCTTCATGGTTCCTGCCGAAATCATGTACACCATCAACTTGCTTCTTATTGAATGTTGTTCTGAAAATTCCGGCAAGTTGTTCATTATTATAACTATGCAAATTGAATTCTTCTTTCCTTGATCCAATCTTTGGAATGCTCGGAAGACGGATAGCGGCTTCTTGAAAAATATTATTTTTCCCTTTAGCACCCTTCATCCTCTCATCTTCGTTAAGAATAATTCTCATGACAATCATACCCTTGCAAATACATAGTGTGAGGGTGATGACATAAATTAAATTTCTTACCATTTGTTGCTGATATGTAAATTCCAACAAACTGAAAACTCACATGAGTATCAAGTGAGGCCTCCTTTTGAAGGGCATTCCTCTTAAAAGGTTCATCCCAAATCTCAACCTCATGAATCTCTTGTAGATATGATTTTCCTTCACTTTCTTGCATCACATGCAATCAATGGAAATTAATAAAACATCATTTATTGTTGAAGAATCTTTACCTTCACGTTGCATATTGGTCTTCTCTTGTTCTTGTTTTTTGATTTCTTTTTCTTGCTCCGCCATTGCTATTTGGAAGCTCTTCTCCTCTTCCTTTCTCTAGGCATGTTGAAGATCCTTCTGTGGTGTTTGAGATCTATGTCCATGCCTTACCCTTCCTTTGTTCACTCCTATGAACTTTGCAAGTGAAATTGCCTCCCTTATCTCCCTTGGAAGTGCCATGTATTCCTCATAGCTTGTTGCAATGCTTTGCCCCCAAGTGGGGCTTATTCCCGCCTCCGGAAGGGGTTCTTCCCTTGGATGAAAAGAAGGCTTAGTGACTGATCTGTGAGCTGATCCAAGGGGTCGCCGTGAAGTATTTGCTCCGGATGAGTTTCTTTCTCCATTATGAACCCTAGGTTCATGAAATCTCTAAAGGGTTAGGGCTACGAGGTCCATGGTGTCCGCCAATCTTACGTGCCCTTCAATTAGCTTGTCCATCTTGGCTTCTTGGGCATCTTGATAGCAAATGAAACCCTTGTTGCCCTCTTGCATCAAACCCTCAGGCTGAGAAGACCGGTGCTCTGATTCCACTGTAATGCCCCATTCTAGGGCTGAACCTGTAAATCTAGGAAATCACACAAACCCCACGTGAAGTAAATTCTTATTTTTATAACAGCATCGAACTATATAGGGACTTTAAATCACCATACAACCATGTAACAACAACTAAAAATGCTTCTAAACAATTATTTCAAGTATGGCAACAACTATCCATCTAATTTAAATAAAAAAATGGATAAAACAAGATATGATACCCAACTGTAATTAAATTTATGACAATAGGGAAACCACAAACAAGGGCTGAAAATGATAGATAAACTCCTCCAAAAATAACCAAATTGTAGATTCCATCCTTATACGATATGATAAATCCGATTATCAAATAAAAATGAAGTTGTGTCCTAGAAGGCACCCAAAGCCACTACTAGAGGGGCTTCAAACAATGTCAGAAATCCTTTATAGGTCTTCTTTTTGAAGCCTTAGATCCAAATCAACAATAGTCTTCAGTAAGTATCTTCAATCTGCCAATATGGAGAGTTTTTGTTCTCGACTAAGCCACAAGGAAGGGTTTCGTTCTCCTTAGATGCCACACAAGAGGGTTTTCAACCTCAAGTCGAAAGGTATTGAGCAATCAACCCAAAAAACCAAGTATAAGTGTATATGCGCCAAAGCTGATTTGCAAATGAACCACCAAGACTCCTCTTATACCCTTTGGTTGGTGCCAAGAGTCATAAGAGTGTAGAACAACCACTCTAAGTGCTTGCTTCTATTTTTAATTTGCCTTTATGAGCTCCCAGCCCAACCGACCTGCCTTAAGGAGGAAATATTCAAAAAGAAAGCATTAATAGCAATGAAAGAAAACATAAATAGAACCCAAGGACTTCCCTTGTGCAATTCCTTCTTTGCCACGGGAAGAGAAATGGCAAGAAGTCTTCAATTGGTGCTAGAATAAAAAGGGGACATTACATAGAGGGGTCCAATTGGCCAAATATGTGGTGAAACTCCTATTGTATGCCGATGAACTAATTCTATGGTAGAGACAACCCAAGACTTAAGAGATTGCCTACTTGCTTAGAACTCTTTTGTGAAGAGGTAGAGGTGTAGGTGAACATTTAAAAAACCAAAATTATGATCTTCTCTCTAAAAAGAAAGAAGAAACATCTCAATTTTCGATTTGAAAGAGAGTCTCTTGAAGTGCCATTAGAATACAAGTATCTTGGCCTAAAATTTCACAACAAACTCAACTGGGATACATGTAGAATGAAAAGAATAGAGTGAGGATGAGCTCTTTATGCGCTTAGAAACGGATCCAGAATTTCTGAGCTATGGGATTGAAAGACTACTAGGGTTCTATCTGGGTTGATTGTTACACCAACAGTGTTGTAATGGTGTGAACTATGGGCTAGTTGCATGTCAAGTTTGAAATGGAGATAAATAGAAAGGATCCAAAAGAGTTTAATCACAAAAATTCAGAATGAAAGCATCAGTTTCATGTGTCGTTTGAAATGGAGACAAATAGAAAAGATCCAAAAGCCTTTAATAAAAAACAAGTTCAAAACCAAGGCTTTAGTTCCCTGATAATGTAATATCCCCTTCTCAAAAGTAGTTGGTCGAAGACCCTTAGCCCATTCTTTGTTTCCCGACGGCTAAGGAGGTAGAAAATAAGGAAAAAAATTATCCTAATAAAGTAATTTTAGTGCATAATAATTTTTTATAAGCACTTTAATTATTTATTAGTGATAAAGTAATTAAAAAAAAAACACTTTATTTTTATTTCCCCCTAAGGAGAAAATGCAACCCATATAGGGAAATAAAGCAAGGGGATAAAAATATTAAATAAAGTAGCCAAGTGGAGCAAGCTGATTGGGTTGTTTGGTGGGCTCATGTGCCAATTAAAATTATAAAAGGAGGTCGCCACTCTTTATTGAGGATCGTCTTTTTGCATATTTTTATATCTGAACTTTGGTTGAACTGATTTCTTTCCAATTTGACATTGAAGGATAAAAACCCTTTGATGAGTTTGCATTAGAGAACGAAAACCCTCTATTGCCAAGATTGAAGAACGAAAACTCTTTATCCTTTGTGAGAGGAAGCTCCATCCAAGGGTTTCCATTGAGTTTCAAGGATAATTATGAATTTCCAATAGTGTTTGAAGACCCTAAAGCACAAATTTGTGGTATCTTAGCTAGGGTTTGAAGAAGTGCTCTGGCTGATTTTTGGCATACATTTCCAGCTGATTTCTGGCATACATTTCCAGCTGATTTCTAGAGAAGCGACCCACTCCACTTGTGGGAGGAATCTGAGCTTCCTAGGGCACAACTATTATAGATCTGGTTTCTATATTCCTTATCATATTTTTAGAGATCATTTGTAGCTTGTCTACATGAGATTTGGACATCGAAAGCTTTTTTTCCATTCATGTCTGTAAGCTGTTTTTCTGCAGACTTTAATAAAATTACAACTCTTCTTCTGGGATCAAAATATTTATATTTTGGCATTTATGTATCTATGATGAATTCAAGTTATTTGTTGTAATTATTTGATCCAGTTTAGATCAGTTTTGAGTGCCATCAATCTATAAGGCAAGTCACATTTCCTTGAAGAAATTCAGATCCACATTCTTTTTATCAAATATATCTTCTATTATTTGTTGTTATAAATCAGATTTACAGGTATTTCTTTTGGGGTCAGAAATTATCTCATTGTGGACGTTACAGTGGTATCAGAGCATTTTTCCTTGCCATCCTGTGGAAGAGACCGGATCTGAATGCACACAGGAAAAACCCCTCAAGTTTATCAAAGAAGAAATTTGACTCTGAGGAAAGGAACAATGGATGAGTAAGATCAGAGAGCTCCTCCTACAATTGAGCTAAGTTTCATGCAAGAGGTGATTACAACGAGTCAAAGAGAGTTACAGTAGGATATGAGAGAATCTTAAAGGGAAAGCCAAAGAGAAATGCAACATATGCTGAGGGAATCTCAAAGGGAAATGCGTGATGCATTGACAGGCTCGATCATGGACTTGGCCAAGGCTCTACATGGGCAGAATACATCAACAAATCAAGGAGCAACCAAAAATGGTGAAGGAAGCTCA
This sequence comes from Taxus chinensis, assembly GCA_019776745.2. NCBI lineage: Eukaryota > Viridiplantae > Streptophyta > Pinopsida > Cupressales > Taxaceae > Taxus > Taxus chinensis. The sequence goes on along the minus strand of CM034151.1, from coordinate 277,472,680 downwards.
TCTGGACCAGTAAAGACCTTCATCAAGCCACCACCTCAAATATTCAAGGCCAAGTTCCTTAAGAAAAAGGAACAAGTAATTAAGCTAGATCCACCAAGTGACATTGAAGATATAGAGGCATGGGGTGAAGAATATGCAGCCCTCAGTTTCAAAGTGAGAGACATGTTATCTTTAAAGGGTTACTGCCAAGTGAAGAATAACAAAGATACGGGGAAGAATAGAAGAGTTCAACAGGAGCAGCCAAGAAGAGACATACAACAAAGGTTGGGTAAGGTAACTCTTCCTTTTTATGATGGTTCAGATAAATGTTCAACTAGGGCTTGGCTTTAAAAGTTAGATACATACTTGTCATTGAACCCCATGTATGAGGAAGAAGCCCTCAAATTTACAACCTTGCTCTTGGAAGGAGTAAGACATGAATGGTGGTACCATGGATTGATCACACAAGGGCATGGATCTATCACAACTATTAAAGAATTTAGACAATGTCTAACTGAAAGGTTTGATAGAATAGATCCAAGGGTCCATTTCAGAGAATTGGCTCAATTCGAGCAAGAGGGATCATTGGACAAATATATTTATGATTTTTAGAGACTTGCAGTGATGGTACCAGATGTAAGGGAAAGAAGACTTGTGTTGTTCATTGAGGGACTAGCAGAACCACTTAGAGGCCTTGTCAAAGCTTTCAGTCCTCCCTCTCTACAAAGAGCTATCAAGAAGTCTTTGGATCTGGAAACTTCAGTTCCAAAAAGAAAAAAATTGCCTTTTGAACATCAATGGACAACACCTTTGGGGCAGCCAAAGGATTCAATTGGACAACCAATGACAACTTAGAATGGTGTGCAAGGGACAACTATTGCATGATTAACTATGTTCGTGCCCTTCGTCCATGCACAACATGTCCATTTCTGAAGAAGTGCCATTAATAAGAGCCTCGATTTGGGCCTGATGACACTGTTAGTGCCTTAAATCCTCCATCCATTGACATTTCGTCCCTTATCTTGATCCTCAAGGGTCAGGAAAGGGTTTCGACTTCCCTAGTTATCGTTTTCCCTTCTTTCTACCTTCGTCTCTTGTTTTGTGTCTTTCTTTTTCCTTCGGGCTTGGATATAACCCTTGTTGCTGCAATTACCTCCCTGGTATCGTGGGCTATGAAAAATGCAAGGAAAATTATCCCTACGTCCAATAATGGTAAGACGTCTTTTAGGGATGTGCTACGTGGAACATAATCCTCGAATGCCTCCAATAGAAACTTTCAGAAAATACCTCTAAGAATGGCCAAGTTCGATCCATGGAAAAATGATAAAGGATGTATGCTGGCGGCTGATGGAACTCCAGTCATTCACCTCAAGAAAGAAGATGTTCAAGATAATCTTCGTGAACTCGAAAATCTAGGTTTAATTGTCAGATTTCTTGGATTTCGTCCATCGCTTATAGCAATGAAAGAATGGGCTAACAAATCGTGGAAGACGAAAGGTGAGTTCACAATCTCTATATGCCCTAATGGTTATTTTTTTATTTTTTTCAATACTGGAGCAGATGAGGAATTTGTGTTTCAAGGAGGTCATTGGTTTATGGGCTGTGCGGGGTTATTCATGAAACCTTGGCATCCCATGTTTAAACCAGAGGAAGAATTACCTTCGGTGGCTCTGGTATGGATGAGACTCTATGGTTTACCAATAGAATACTGGAATCAAACTGTGTTTATGGCTATTGACAATACCCTGGGCATATTTATGATGATAGTTGATGCTTCTATCCAGTTGGAATAAATGATCTATGCTAGGATCTGTGTCCTCATCGACCTGACTAATCCTTTACCAGCTAAAATTTCATTAGTAATTGATAATGAGAAATGGGAGCAAATGCTGGATTATGAGAATATTCCCTTTCGTTGTCGTCTATGTCACGAATATGGCCATCTCGTGAAAGATTGTCCAGTTAAAGTGCCAGATTTGAAGGAGGCTGAAAAAAATAAAGAGGAATTTGTCATCCCAAAAAAGAACAGATAGAAGATCTCATGGAATCACAAGTTCTAGAAACACAGTTGGAGAAGCCCAATGTGAGGATAAACAAGCAACAGATGGATACTCAAAACCAACTGGTTCTTTTTCAGGGTCCTTCTAACAACAATGCAGTCCAATTAAGAGCTACCAAAGGAAAATTAAGTTAAATGACAAAGCTCAGGAACAAAATCATAATTCAAAGGAAACTAAAGATCTGGGCAAAGCATTAGTAATTAAGGAAAACTCCAAAACACATCATGAAGATTTATTATTCGCAGTGGAACAGGAAAAAAACAAGAAATTCAAATTGGACATTAATACTAAAGTGGGAAGGAAACCCAATCAGACTAAGATTCAGCACGAATGACAAAAGTTGAGCAATTCAGGAGCAATTAGGGACTTGTCCCAATACCTTCAACACCCAACCCAATGAAAATCATCACTTGGAATATTAGAGGTTTGAAGGGCTCCCCTTCAAAGTTTCAAGAGCTTAAAAGGATGATTGCGTTAAATAAGCCAACTATGGTAAGTATTTAGGAAACTAAAGCTTCTATGGAGTTAGTGTCTACTTTTGCTAATAACATGTGGCCCCATTCTCAACATATTTCTATTAGTTCAGCTGGTGCTTCGGGAGGTCGGCTTACCCTATGGGATCCTAAGGTAATTTATGTTCTTAATTCATGTGCCATGAAAGGAATTATCTATTTACATGTGCATGATAAGCTGGAAGACCAACAGTTCATACTGTGTAATATATATATGCCCCAATTTCTGTGGAGGATAAAAGGAAACACGGGAGAGGAATGGACTACATCATACGCTCTTTCCCACAAATTCCGCTTATAATGGGAGAAGACTTTAATACTATTCTTAATCTTTCAGAAAAACAGGGAGGAAACAATCATTTGGATGTTAGTTCAATAGAGTTGCAGCAGTTCATAATGACTCATAATCTAGTGGATGTTCCTACGGACAATGGGATAATGACATGGTCAAATAGAAGTCAGAGACATGAATGTATTCTAGAAAGATTGGATCGATTCATTGTTTCTGAAGAATGTTGGATGAGAGGATGTGCTCCTAAAGCAGGCTACTTAACAATAGTGGATCTGATCATTGGCCTGTTTGCTTGGAAATAGGAAAAACTATCCATCCCAGAGCTCCATTCATATTTCAATTGATGTGGCTTTGTCATGTTGATATTCAATATCTAGTCCGTGAGTGGTGGATGGAAGGGAGGCCTAGGCATGGAACATATATGTATATGTTTGTCCAAAGACTGAAGTACCTAAAATTCCAACTTCAGAATTGGAACTGGACTGGATTTGGGGATATTGCTAAAGAAAAAGCTCGGATCTTGGGTGAGCTTGGAAACATTAATTATATTCATCGGAATTCAGGTATGTGTATGGATCTCTTTAAGAAAGAATGCAGTTTGAAGGCAGATCTCAATGAATGGGAAATTAGAGAAGAAATCTTGTGTAAACAATAATCTAGAATTCGATGGCTGAAGTAGGGAGACAAAAACTCAGCCTTCTTCCATAAATATTTATTATTTAGGAGAGCTCAAAACCACCTTCAATGTCTTTCCATAGAAGGAGGAGCTAAGGAAATTTCAATGAATGGTATGAAGAAGGTGGCTAGCCAATAGTTCCAACATCTTTTTATGGAACAATCATTGGATACAAATGCTCAAGAACAACTATTAGATCTGATTCCTACACATATCACACTTGAGGATAATGATAAGATGTTCCAACCAGTCTCGGAGGAGGAACTCAAACACAGTGTTTTCCATGCAGAAAGGCAAAATCTCGGGCCCTGATGGGTTTCCCATAGAATTCTTTTGATCCTTTTGGGAACTTATAAAATCAGATTTGTTACAGGTGGTGGAGAAAGCGAGGATAGCGAAGACTATGCTTAAAGAGTTGAATAGGACCTTCGTAGCCCTCATGCTTAAAGATATTTCGGGATTCAGACCTATAGCTCTATGCAATGTGGTGTACAAGATAATAACAAAAGTTATTGCTGAAAGATTGAAGCCATTCCTATCAAAAATTATATTCCCTAAACAAGGGGAATTTGTTCCAGGAAGACATATTCAGGATGAGATAGTTCTTGCTCAGGAAATTTTACACTCAATGGAAATGCAGAAAAGGCTGGCAATGTTCATTAGATTAGATTTATCAAAGGCATATGATAGGGTGGACTGGAACTTTCTTTGTAAAGTCTTGGAACGATTTGGGTTTTCCTTTGATTGGATTCACTGGGTTAGAGCCTACTTTTCCACTGCATCTTTTGTTGTTTTAATCAATGGCTCTCCTTCGGCATACTTTGGTGCTTCAAGGGGTATAAGGCAAGGAGACCCTCTATCTCCTTTTCTTTTTATTATCCTCACTAAATGTTTGGGTAGGTCGAGCAAAAAAGCTTGTCAGGAGAAAAAAAAAATCATAGAATACAATTGGCTAAAAATGTAAAACCACTATCATATCTGCAGTTTGTAGATGATTCCTTTATGATGGGTAGCGCTAATGTGACAAAAGCGAAACAAATTCATAAGATCATCCATACTTTTTCTTCGGCCATAGGTCAGCTAATAAATAATGGAAAATCCAATATTTTCTTTTTCTATTGCTCTGAAATACAAGAAGATCAGATCCTTAATATTCTCCAATTGCAAAAAGGAATATTCCCTTTGAGATATTTGGGTGTTCCTTTATCCCCTAGAAAATTGAGGGATTGGCAATGGTTGGTTGATAGAGTAGAACAGAAATCGCAGAAATGGACAAATAAGTGGTTATCAACAGGAGGAAGGATGACTCTCATCAAATTAGTCCTTTAAGCTATGCCGATCTATGTCACTTCAGTGGTGAACATGCCTGGTACAATATTAAAAAAGATGGATTCTCTTTGTTAGAGGTTTTTATGGAGTGGGACTCAGGAAAAGAAAAAGTGGTCTTTAGTCAAATGGGCATCTCTTTGTAAGCCCAAAAAAGAAGGGGGATTAGGTTTTAGGTCTTCCATTCATCAGAATATAGCTTTAGCGGAAAAATTGTATTGGAGACTTATTGTTTATCCTGATGACCTTTGGGCTATAAATTTTCGTGGTAAATATGCGGAAAACAGCTGTCTAAAAAAGATTATTAGAACAACTCTTCCGAATAAAGGTTCTTCAACATTAATGTTTATCGAAAGAAGGGAAAATTTAATTAAAAAGCAGTTGTTCTGGATTGTTCATAATGGCCAATTAGCAAACTTTTGGGGCAGATTCATGGGATGGTAAACCCCCAATTATTACATTCTTTCCTCAGCTTCAATCAATTAAGGAGAGCATGCGAACCCAGGGATGGATTAAGATAGCAAAGTATATTCAACCCTGGGGAGTTGATAATTGTTGGATTCCTATTAGTGAATGGCCTACAAGGATTTCTCAAGAACGTCAGATTTTGTTGAACCAGATTTTGAGAGATCGAGCTCTTCTTTTTTCCTTTGAGCTTGATGAAATTGGTTGTGGATGCAGCTCTTCATGGAAATATGAGGTTTTCTTTGGATATACCTTTTTAATGAAAGCACATCCGCATCTAGATCAAACCTTGTTTAAGCATATTTGGCAGCAAGGGATATGGCCCAAGGTAAGTTTCTTCCTTTGGTTTATCACACATAAAAGGCTCCTAATTGGTGAAAGGCTAAAAAGAGAGGATTTAAAAGCCCATTTAGATGTGAGCTTTGTACACAAGCTGAGGAAACGATAGATCATATCTTCTTTCATTGCCCATGGGTTTCTTCTTTATGGAAACATCTGGCTTTGGTGTTTAACCTTCTATGGAACAACTGTGGATCCGTAGGACATATTACAGGCACATGGAAGGAAGCCATACCTAAAGGACAAAATCTGCTTCCAACTATGTGGAGTGGCATTTCCCTTCTATTATGGAATACGTGGAAGGAAAGAAACTATAGAATTTTTTGACAAACCAACAGAGTAGCTATATTTGTTTAGGAAAGAATTAAATCCAATTTTACTGAAAGCCTTAAACATAAGGTCTCGCTTCTTACTCAGTCAACTTCCCAATGGGAACGTATATACAAACAACTTTCTTTGGACCCTAAGGAGGCCACTATGCCTCGCTTTCATGCTAAGAACACTACACAAAATATTGTTTCAGAAAGGGATTTGACTGATTATCATGGTATTCTCAATACTGATAGTGCTTCTAGGGGTAATCCTGGGAGAACTGCTATGGGAGGAGTTGGGCGTAATGGACAAGGACATGTATGTATGTATGTTTTATCTTTGCGGAAAATCTGGGTATTTTTACGAATAATCTAGCAGAGATTAGAGCCATTCGAAAAGGAATGCAAGAAGCTATCAAAATAGGATGACAAGAGATAAAGGTTCAATCGGACTCCAAAAGCATGATGAATTTACTTAGCAAATCTAATAATGGATATCCTCCTAATTGGTGACTTGCAAAGGAAATTGCTCAAATTCAGAAATTGCAGCAAAACTTCCGGCAAATTCTTTTCTGACATATTCTTCGACAGTAGAATAAAGTTGCAGATGGATTAGCAAATTGGGCCTTGGACAACAATGATATCCTTTGCTATGGACCACCTCCTTTATGGTGGTCCACTAAGATTCAAGAAGATAATAGGACAATTCTTAATTTAGATTCTGCTTAATGAATAGGAATATTGATTGTATAATTTATAAGGCTACTGATATGGCTAACAAATTCCATGCTTGGCATGGGCGGATTTGTATATGAGTATTTCTAATTAATATAAGGTTGGGAGTTTTTTTTTTTTAAATCGAGAGAAATATGATCAAAAGAGTGGCCGAAAAACAAAAAGCAAATAGAGGTAAAAAACAAGTTGAGGAAAATTTTATGCTTCAATTGTAGGGACCCATGGACACCCAACCATCGTTGCCTTAGCAAAGGGTCAATCCATTACATTGAGGTAGTTTCAGATGATGGATAGAGTGTTGATACGAAAGAAATTGAAGAACAAGCAAAGGAAGAGGAAGTGGTTCTCAAGAGTTTCACATTTGCTACCTTATTTATAGCACCTAGTTACTATGTGTCTGAGTTAGAGGAGACATTCATGGGCAAAAGATCACCGTGTTGATAGAGAGTGGAGCTACAAATAACTTCATTGATGAAAGCTTGGTTATAAGGATGGGATTGAATATGGAAGATTTCCAAGGCTTCAATGTGACAGTAGCAGATGGATATTCACTTTCATGCACAAAGAAAATCCTACAACTTGAGCTCACTTTAGGAAGTCATGAGGTAGGAGATGATTTTTATGTCATTGGCATTGATGAGATGGATGCAGTACTTGATGTACAATGGCTGCAATCTTTGGGTGAATTCACTCAAAATTATCAAACTATGGAATTAAAGTTCAAGGTGCAAGACAAAGAAGTTGTTCTACAAGGTATGAGGAATGGTACTCCTCAAGTCGTGACAACCAAGAGTATGGAAAGATCCTTCAAAAGAGGGCAGATTGCATGGGCTGTGCATTGTGTGGTAAGAGATACATCCTCCTTTTTATAACAACAATTTTGTCACAATGATAAACATCCTATTTTGGACAAGAATGCTAGGGAATTGATACAACATAGCCAAGATATCATGAAGACAAAAGGAAATGAAGATCTTGATGAAACTCCAAGGTATGAAAGAAATTGTAACATGTCATATTTACTGTTGCATATTAAACCATTTCAGATTTGTTTTACTCATGAGAAGCATGTAAAAAAGAATGATAAAATGAAGGATATCGTTTGTAATATGGAACATGTGGATCCCTTGTTCCATATTCATGATTGTGGACATCATGGGAGCTACATACTTTGGCAAGAGCTCTCTCATTTAACTTGCATGTGATATAGGCTTTTGGAGCTCTACAACATGTTTTACCTCTTGGACATAGTACTTAGGCATATGAGTTACAATTGCTTGAGGGCAAGCAATTTGGGGAAGAGAGGATTGTAATATCCCCTTCTCGAAAGTAGCATGTCGATGACCCTTAGCCCATTCTTTGTTTCTCGATGGTTAAGGAGGTAGAAAACAAGGAAAATATTTATCCTAATAAAGTAATTTTAGTGCATAATGATTTTTTATAAGCACTTTAAATATTTATTAGTGATGAAGTAATAAAATAAAAGGTCACTTTATTTGTATTTCCCCTAAGGAGAAATGCGACCCCTATAGGGAAATAAAGCAAGGGGATAAAAATATTAAATAAAGTAACCAAGTGGAGCAAGCTAATTGGGTTGTTTGGTGGGCTCATGTGCCAATTAAAATTATAAAAGGAGGTTGCCACTGTAATGACCCATTTGAGGGTTTTAATCAAATTATTCAATACTCAAATCAGAAATGAAAATTGCAGCGAACTGTAGATAAAACCAGTGACTTATACTAGCTCAAAAATATGCCAAAAATACCATGAAACACACCCACACAACTCGCCAATATTTTTTATAGGATTTTATGATTTTTTAGAAGCCAATACAATAAACAAATACTGAAAACACACTACTGGAAATTGCAGCCACGAATGAAATATAGAATATAGATATAGAAGCCCTCAAAAATCATGCAACTCAAGATTCCGACCTTTAAAAATAGTGCAAATCTGATTACAAACTCAGAATTATCAAATTCATCTTCAATGTCTTCAAACCCTACCCTAGGTAGGTCGCACTATCCAAAATAAATATAATAACAGCTGAAAATATCAAGTAAATTCTCCAATAAGCTTTTCTCTTCAATTTCAAATGAAGATGAAGGGTTTTTTGTCCACCAAAGCCACATGAAGGGTTTTTGTCCTTCAATGAGGCCTCATAAGAGGGTTTTCGTTCTCAAGTGAATGACCAAGGAGCAACTTGCTCTCTTTGCCAGAGTATAAGAGAATGCGCCAAGCTATCTCCAAATGGTGCCTCTAATTCCCTTTTATATCCTCCTTTTGGTGCCGATGCACAAATAGAAAAGGCTGACCTCTTAAGGATATTCTTTTCCTTCATTAGCTTCCATTAAGTAATTAAAACCCAACCGACCTCTCAAAAGTAAGAGAACACTAAAGAAATATAAAATATTAGATAAAATATATTATAAAGAAGCTCAAGGGTCTTCTCCTTCATTTTAGCTTCTTTGTCAACGAGAAGGAATGGCATGAAGACCCATTTCCATCTCTCAAATGGAAAAAAGGGACTTTACAGTCCTCCCTTCCCAAAATTGCTTGTCTTCAAGCAATTGCCAATGCCTGGATCCCAAACAGGTTTTAGCTGCCCATCCTTATTTGTACTTGCACAACTCTCATCCATACATTGGCTATCCCAAAATATCATCATGCTGCCCCAAACTCTGCTGAAGTCACGCATTTTCCACTCAAAAATTAGAATCCTCAAATGTGAAAATAACTTACGACAACTTGATTTCTTTCCTTTTTCCAACAAAAATCCTCCTTCCTCATTTTTCCATGATAGAATGTTCTCAAAGAATGAAAACATATTGTTGTTCATGACTGGAAATGGAAGCCCCAAATCTGATTTTTGCAAACTCAGCGCTATAGCCATAGCATAACTGCCAAACTGAAATCTTATGGAAAAAACCAAATTTGTGAATACTAAAAATTGTCTTACATGGGTTGGAAAATGAAAATCAACAAGCTCATGATTGAAATCAGCAAACATGTTAGAGCTTAACACCACATTCTCGCATTCCTTTCTTGCCCCAAAAGTAAATGCTTGGAATATCAAAATAAGTATTCCAAGCTGCGCGCTTACCGCTGTCCATAATCCCCACAATTCGTCCAACTCATGACTGAAAAATGTGCATCCTATCATCCAATGAAGTGACAACAACTGAACATTCATCACGGGTGATTAAAAGAGTTTTGAAAATCTGAATATTACCATCTCTAATGGCTGTCCTGAACATGCTTATTCCACCCTCAATGCAAAGTGAAACATTTTCCCAAACTTCTCCAATGATTTGTTGGGTCTTTGGAACCCAAATCATGCCCCAAAGCAACAAAACATTATGCATTTGTGGCACTTCTATATCTTGCAAAATGGGTTGTCCTCCGATACTCTGAAATGCACACCACACTATTTTCCATTCTCCCACAATAATCAGTTTTAACACACAAAGGAGGAAGCAACAAACAAGTGTCTCAAAATTGATGAATCGAAAAAATTACCTTGTTGAAGAAGAAGTTTTGGTTGTCCCAAGTGGAGTGTTTGGAACACCAAAACTTGATTTCCAAGATGCCCACCAACTGTTGCACCTAACCTCTTCGAATTGCTCAATCTATGCCTGAAAATATGTATATCACTCCCAATTGAAGTGACCATAGCTGAGAATACTTCAATGGTGACCCATAATGCCTTGAAAATCTGAAAATTATCCTTCATTATGGCTGCCTTCTTGTGTCAATCAGCAAGTATGATGAAAGGCACTCAAGGCACTTCCAAATAGCCTCTTTGAAGAGCTCCCAAGTGGAAATAGATGGTTGTTTTTTTCAGCTAGACATTGGACAAGAGATTGTCCCCATGATCATTCATTAAGCCAAGAGACATCCTACGATTGCAGCCAAGTGTGGCAGTGGTGGACAGTAATGTCTATGAGTTGTTAAGAATTAATTGTTGACCTTATTCTTGGCATCCATTTGATTGTCATAGGGTAGTTTCAGCCTTAAAATTGACGACCATTTGACCATCATTTGGAAGTTTTTCCTTGTTTGGAGAATTCGTTCAAAAAAAAGTATTATCTTGGCCATATGATGGACTTTGGAGCCCCTTTTTACCAAAATTGTTTTAAGTGAGACATAATGGTGCAGCTATATGGGGGGCATCCATCACGAGTTGGTGGGAAATTCATGGAGAAAGTACTTAAGTTATCAATCAATAGGTATGCGAAAAATCCAAGATAGGTGTCTTGAGATTGATATCTCTTGGCATTTTCATATAGATGTATTTAAAATATTTGTACTAGTATCAACTACAAACATCACAATACATTGTATCTATGTGATAGGATTGACTACGTCTTCAAATATCTCTCCAAACAATGAATCCAAGAATCTAACTTATCCCAATCGATTGTGCCTCTGAAATGAAGACTGGATAGTTAGTGGGAAATTACAAAGAAAGTAATGAAGTTATCAATCAATAGGTATGTGAAAAATCCAAGATATGCACCTTGAGATTGATATCTTTCAGCATTTCTTAGATAGAGAAGTATTTAAGGTATATGTACTAGTAACGTTGTATTTATGTGTGGAATCAGATTGATTGCATCTTGAAATATCTCTCCAAACTATGAATCCAAGAATCCAACTTATCCCCATTGATTGTGCCTCCGAAATAAAGAATAGATATCTTGGTGCGTGACTTGACATTAAATTGGGCAATCAGGATGGCACTACAAATAGAGTTGAATGTTGATTGCTAACTTAGGAAACTTATGCCCGTCGATTGTGCCTTCGAATTGAAGAATGAAAATTTTGGTGTACAACTAGGAATCAGGTTGGGAAATCGGTATGGCACTAGAACTAGAGTTCAGGGACAATTATTGACTTAATAATTGTTGCAACATGTTGCAATCTAGTGCATAAGTTTTGATATGAAACTCATTTTGTAATTGCAGATGATTATGTAGCTCTTGTGAGAGCAATTGCACCAGGTCAAGGTTCTATGCCACAACTAAGGGACTTTCAAAACTTCTAAAAACATTCAATGACAAACAAAAAATAATGAAAGAAATGATGCTAGAAAGTTCTAGCATCCTCCATTTCTATACTCTTGTTTTCTATCTAAATAAGTGCTTAGCACGCACTGATCTAATCAACGACAGGGATTATGATCAGGACTTTATTTCCATTGTGACTTATCTGCTTATGCATGGCAGCATTGTAATATTCTTGACATTTATATTGATCCTATTACATATGTTAACATTGAAATGAGATAATGATCAGACCTGTTTTATTCAGTATTATCAGTTTTGGATTTCATGTTGGTATCTGTGGTTTTTTGATACATGCACAGATGTATTTTCAATTTTTAAGAATGTTGTTATCATTGTTTTGCATGTTACCACTAGTACTGTTTATGTTTTGATTGATTTGCAAATACAACGAAAGACGGGATGGTTGGCGAGGTAGGTTAGATCTGCAATCTGTTGGCTAGATTTTCTGCATAGCATCAAACCTAGGCAGTCATGAGATAAATCTCCCTCATTTAACCGGTGAGGCTCCCGTGTCAGATTTGTCAATATAAATGTGTTTTTATCTATCAGGGGTTTTACTTTAACCACTTAGTTCATGAATCATAACTAAGAAGTTCTGCAGCAAGTAAGCAGCTGTTTAAGAAAGGAAAATTATAGAAGAAGGAAGTAGAGGAATTACAGAGAAGAAATAAGGAAGATGTGCATCCCAATTAGTAGATAGCAGAGCTAATTGCATGCACATAGAAGAAACTTAATAGATTTGAACACACAGAATTCTAAAGCAAAGGCAGTTCTAGATCCAGATCTAAAATAACACAAAATTTACTTTAAAGATCTAAGATTTAAAAGCAAGAAATACAGTACGCTGTGACACAAAGTTCTCCGGAAACCTGCTTCTTTGTATTCCTCTGCAACAAGTGGCTCTCAGGGGTTCAGCACAAAGTCTAGAACACAAGATTGCTTCTTACAAATTCTGATCGATGATTAACCCGTAGGTTCTTCTCCTACTTATAGAATGTAGGAGGGAAAGTACAAATAGAAGACTCAAACTGAACTAAAGTATGAACAACAAGTAAAGATGACATTTGGCAATCATCCTCAACTAACTTCTTCTTAAGTGACACATGTATCACTTAACTAATAGAAAGATTCCACATGACTTCAAGTAATGGTTGCAAAACCAATAACTTAGAAGTTTACAATTTCATCCGGGAACATAGAAAATAGAAAAAGAAAGAAATAGAAGAAGTCATGCCAGCTGTAACATCTACATCTTCTTCTTGTTCTGATATCTGATATACTTGTCGAACATATAATTCAGCATCTTTCCATCTGTTTTAGCTACTGCTTCCTTTTCTGTCCTGAATTGCAGCAATCCTTCATTCAACACTTTGCTGCATGCTTCCACTTCTTCCAAACTTGGCCCAAATCTCGCAATGTCTGCCTGCAGTGTCACCAGCCTACTGATAGAGTTCATCGTGAAAGGCTTGGTGGCTTTATCAATCCTCTTTTGCACCATCAGAAGAGAACCCTCCAGGGAATCATGCACCTCATTAGAAACAATTCACACGTATGAAGTAATACCTCCATCCACTCTTTCCTCAGTGAAAGAAATAATACTGTCCGGCAAATCTGATGTTCTACTCTCAAGCGCCTGCATCCTCTTCAGCAAAACTCTGCAGATCTCCAAACGGAAAGATACTGCAAACTCTAGCTGCTTCCCCTTCTCGACTGATCCATCCGGCACAATTTGTTCTGCAACCAATACATCTCCCGGCAGCTTGTTGATCTCGGCCAAAATACTCAGATTACTCTCTGCAACTGTATTCATTCCTTCTATGCTTTCTATCAGTTGCTTTAGTTGATTTTCTGCATCGTTCATAACCTTTAGGCGGGCTGGCACTTCCCCAAGTTGCACAGAAGCTTGACGAATAATCAGATCCTTCCATTCGTCAATAGCCTTTACTTGATTGCTTGCATCTTCCATTTCCTGCATAAGATGATCACTCACCTGCGCTGAAATGGGCTGAACGGAAGGTTTAGCAACCTTGGCTATGATCTCACATAATTGAGATATTTGCTTCTGCAGCTCTTCTTTCTCCGCCTTTTCACTGTCAAGCCTAAGGAACAAAGCATCCAGCAACGTCTGCGTGTCCTGCTTCAATCCTTCAGTGGTAGCTTGACCGAGTGGTATTTTGGTCACCGTCACATCTTCTGCCGTGAGTTCCTCTTCTACCTTTCCTTCCGCCGGGATTGATATCTCAGCAAACTTCTCTCCCGAATCCTCGATGATCAACCTAGAAGTTGCTTTAGCAACTTTAGGCCTTCTGTCTCTTCTGCTCAGATCCTGAAGTAGCTACAAGTCATGTTCCTCTAAGTTCATCTCTACTCTTGCTTCCGGAACCAACTGCAAAGCTAACCATTCCAAGAAATTACTTCTCGGAGAGTGAGAAGTCGCTGAGTGCACTACCATTTCCCGCTCTGCATCCTCTCCATCAGAAAGTGCCACAGTATCATGGTTGCCATCCTCTGAAACATCCAAGGACAAAGCTCTTTCGAACTCCGTCATCTGCAGCTTCAACATCTCCTCTGGAACGGGTGCTGAACGAAGTGGCTACGGAGAGAAGATGAACGTTGCTGGTTTTAATGAAGGCATGGAAACATCCTGCTGCTGTGGTGCAATAGTTGGTGATCCTTTAGGTACTGGAGAAGTCGGAGTCAAAGCTATGGTCGTAGAAGTGGTCTTCTCTTTCTCCTGAGATCTTCTGCGTACTTTCAACTTCTCGGACCTTCTGCTGCTCTCTCCTTCATGCTTTCGCTTGAGGGAATCTCCTGTGCCGAAGTTGCCTGTGATTTGGTTCATCAATACTTCATCAAGGCAGTATCCCTTCATTAGCAACCAGCTCGAAGTACTCACCAACACAGCTCCAGATCTTTCTTCTATTGTGCTGCAGCCGCCATTGCTATCCTGCAGTAGAGCTTTATCTCCTCCCATTTGATGGTAAGTGTCAAGTACCACGTTCCCATCATCTTTAAGATCCGCAGGTATCCGCGCTAGTCCAAAGTCAAATACTTGCTTTGCCGACAGCCTGCTGAAATCTTTCTTTCTGACCTCGTACTCACTTCTGCACTTCATCCAGAAATCTTCTAACGAAGGCACATGTGCGTACTCCTGGGAGATTGTCCTCCTGGCTATTCCAAATGGATCGAAATTAAGCCGCGCTGGGAAGAACTCTTGCTCATACTCGGACAACATTTGTGCTTCCATCCCTCGAGCTCTGTGAATGCTGATGCAACTGTAATATCCCACAGTGAGTGGGAAGAAGCCCGTAGACTTGTGCCGCTTCGACTGAAGGTTGTGTAACTCCACAAGTTGCCTGCTCAGCTCCATGGCAATCAATCTGTCACTCGGGTACCTTGGCATCTTTGTCGGTTCACCTGAAAAGCTCGTAACCCTGAGGTATGTGAAATCTGCAAACTGGATGAATACACCGCCAATCTTGGACACTGCTTCCCATGCTTCCTTGCTTACCCTGTGAGTCTTCAAGTCTTTGTCTAACCTGCAGATGAAATCGTAGAAGAAACCATCGTTGATCACTTTGAAGTCCTTCTCGCACGTAGGTACAGTAAGCTGTAGGTAGCACTCGAAAATGGGATCCTTGGAAAGAATACCACATCTATCCAGCTTGGAAAAGACACCTTGTGAAGCTGCAGCATACACCAAGTATGAAGTCATCTTGAAGCTGAAGGTACGCTTTACGTTCCGCAGTTGCTCACCGATGTTACTGCTAATAATTTCTGACCAACTGATTATAGAATCAACCTTGTTGATTTCAATGGTCCTGATGAAAGCATACATCCATGTCCGGAAAGTGTAGGCATTCGCTTCACCATTCAACCTGCATAGCAATTTGACAATATCATCCGCATCCTGCACCAAATTGGATCGTGGAAGAATTCTCGGGAACTTGGAAGGGGATCTAGGCTTCTTCATGAACCGGCTATTCATGATGCTCACACAGTCAGCTCTATGCTTTTCCCACCTACTGTCAGCATCCTGAATGCTAATAGAAGTCACCACCTTTCGTACTGGAATCTTCAAACAATAATCGAAGAATTCCGCATCCAAACGAATTATTGTCTTTCCCGCAACATCACGCACTGATCTGGATGAAGGATGATAAGATCTAGCACACTCCATCACAAACTCTGGCAATTGGGCTGTACACGGGAAAGCTGCAGCTCGAATAATTCCACTACTTTTGACCGCACGCATGAGTGAAGTCTTTCCAGCTCTGGATCTGTCAATCAAATCAGAAAGAGGTTCTGGGCCTAGATCTGTGTCTCCTATGTCTGAAAGTTTGGAAGCAATGCATGAATCCATCGTGCTCTCTTTTTCATCCCTCTTTTCCATGGTTGTATCTATCTTTGTCTGAACAATTCTTTTTCTCCTTATTCGACTGGAATTCTTCACAACCGGTGCAGATTTGGATAATTCTTCAGATTCAGAGGATATGTTCAATGTATTAGACATTGATTCAAGCTCCCTTTATCTTATAAAAGCACCTGTAATGAATCCCTGCAATTAATTCAGACAAAGATGGCAACCGGAACATGAACATTGGATTTTAATCATAAAAATCTACATATATCAAGCCTGCTGCCCCAAAATTTGATGTTTTATTTGCATACAAAGTAAACATGAATTTTACCAACTTCACCTGAGCACCTGTATCACTTATGCAAACAATTATCTAGACACAAATCAACCTCCTTCAACCTATGTGTCAAAATTTGAAGCTTCCAGCATTAATTACACCTTTTGAGCAAAATTCCTCTCCAAATGGGGTGCACTTTTTGTCTGGGCTACACTTCTCTGCTTTTGAATTAATTAATTCACCCTTATGGCAGCGTCTGCTTATATAATCCTCATAGTTCTATAATTAATTAATGCCTTTCCTATTCCTGACAATTAATTAATTATTTAATAAGCTTTACTCTTCAAATGGGGATCCTATTTTGTGCATGCTCATGGCTGTCATTAAATAAATTAAATTTATTTAATTTTAGACTTCTGCTTCCAGTTAACTCAAGCCTCACAATATGCTTTGACCTTAGCCACTGAAAATAGGAATTAATTAAATCAATTAATACTTAAAAAAGTATTATTTCTCTCCCAAATGGGGCGCACTTTTTGACATGAAGGGGTTGCATTAAATAAATAATATTTATTTAATTTTAGTATGTCTAATTCCAACTTCCTTTATCCACTTTCCCTTTGTTGACTTTTCCACAAACCTGGGGGCCAAAATTGGAGAAGAATTTAATTAATTTATTGCATTTAAGGCTGCCTTTTTTTCCCTAAAGGAGTCGTACTTTTTGGCATAAGTAATTTCTATTTTTAAAAGTCAATTGACAATGGGATTATTTACCCTGCAAGGCAGGTAATAAAATCCCATTAATTCCTTAAGTGATTTTTTTTTATTTCACAATGAGAATTTTTACCCTGCAAGGCAGGTAAGAAATTCCCGCCTGCCTGCTGCCTCTAATTTTTCCATTGTGACTTAAGTGGCGTTGCTTTTATGGGAAAAAGTACCCTGCAAGGCAGGTACAAAATTCTCACCTACCTGCTGCTTCCAAAAATCCCATGATTCACTTCAAACCCTCTTTTTCCAAAAATGCGGTCAACCCAGAAGAAGCTTTTTGGTGCATGACTTCGTGTTTTCTGAGAGAACCAAACCTCCGATGGCAAATTCCTTCAGGCACAACGTGCATAGGTGATCTTCAGATACTCCAAGCCAAGAATCAGGCCAAACCGGCAAAGGAATTGATCCAGAGAAATTTCACAGAAAATGAAACAGGAAAACACAAAAAACACAAAACATTGCCAGAAGTCACAAATAAAGCCCAAAATTCATCCCTGGTTAAAAAACCCTACTAGTATATGGGAATAATGATATGTACGATCACAACAGAGTTAAACCGGAGCACAAATTGCCTCAAACGGGGCTCAAAATAATTAAATACAAATTTCCCGCAGGCAAATCCCGACAACAGAATATAACAATTTTGGGCATCTGGGTATTTGGCGAAAATGGCTAATATGGCTCTTTGGAAATATCTTGACACAATACAGAAACTTTCTGGCAATAAAAACACAAAATGACCCATTATTTTAAAAGTACAAAATTTTTCGGATAGGGTAGTCTCAGATTTTAGGATGAAATCTGGGGACAACAAGGAAGCATTAGATACTGAGGAACCAACAATAGAACATGATCATGCAAATTTTGAGGAAGAAATCCCTACTATCTCGCTACATGCATTAAATGGGATTGAGCATACCACAAAAACTCAAACTTGTTGGTCCTATATGCAAGGAGATGATAGTTTTGATCAATACAAGGAGTACCCATACACTTCATTAGAAACCAAAGGAATTATCATCAAATGACCAACGAACTAGTACTGTGGGACTCATCTTTGAAAGCTTGCTCATCTAACCTTCCTATAGTCATGATGACTGGGAAGCAACTCTCTTGTAGTGGTAAATGTTATCATATTCAAATTCTTGAAGGTGGATTATCAGTTGAATTTACCACCAATGTTTTCCTATCCCAATCGGGGGCGAATGATTTATTTTTGGGAGTGCAATGGCATCCTCCACACATAGTTGGGTTTGACTACAAGTATGTCTTTCAATTTTGACAGGCCTTGATCTCACTGAAAGTTTGTTCAATAAGAATGGAAAGATAGAGATCAAACTTGGAAAGATGCAATCAACTCTTCGAAACCTATTAAAAGACGTGGGCAAAGAGAATAATCGTAAAAGGATACCCACTGTAATGCACCCATTATTCATTGTGTTAGTCATTTTATTCATGTACTCAGATCTGTTACTGAAAATGGTTGAAGACTGTAGTTACAACCAGCGACTTATACTAGCTCAATATATAGATGCTAATAGTGACCATAATAACACACCCACTATAACTCGCCTTATATTCCTACACCCCCTCTTAAAGATTATTTTTAGTACAGCCAATACAATCAACATATACTGACAAACAGATTACAATGATATGAGCTAAACAGTAGAAATTGTTCATTCTTCACGAAGCTTTCTCTTTAGAAAACAGATTCTTTGACGAGCCCTCAAAACTCATGCAACTCAAGATTCCAGCCTTGTAACCCTAATGTAAAGGTGTGGTTACAAACTCGAAATTCCCGGATTCCACCTCAATGTCTTCAAACCTTACCCGAATTACGTCGCACTATCCTAAATGAATATATTGGACTAACCATACCATATTGAGCGATTCATCCAATAATCTGCTCTCATCAAGTTGTCTCAAATGACCCTCATGAAGGGTATAATTCGTCCTTCATCCACACTCCTTACACTGAATTGGGCAGCCATCCTTCAATGAGGCTCACAAGAGGGTTTTCATCCTACGACTAGATGACCAAGGAGCAACTATGCTCTCAAAGTGCCGGAGCTATCATAAAATGTGCCAAGCTATTCTTCAAATAGTGTACTCTTCATTCCATTTGGTTTCCTCCTTTTGAACTTTCCATTGTGTTTAGAAAAGGTCAAATTGTTTGACAAAATGTTCTTTGGCATCATTAGCATCCATCTATTGTAATTATAGACTTCCAACCGAGCTTTCTGATGCAAGAGAACACTCAAGAAATGTAAAATTATGTGGCTAAAATATAGTGACTAAAGTCATCCCAAGGGTCTTATACACTTCATTTAAGCTTCTTTGTCAAGAGCAAATTAATGCAGCAAAATGAAAGTGACCCATCTCTAGCTCTGAATTTCTGACTTCAAGGGACAGAACATACCACTCTCAATAGAGGATACGATCTATGTATTGCATAATTTTGTCTCGGAAATTTGATGTAAGGAATTTTTAATGCTTTCCAATTTGTACAGTAAAGGAATGTCAGTCATCAACACTTTGAATAGATGTTTGCAAGATAAAATACCAGTAAAATCGTGCCTATTCTTCTGGGGACTAAAGATATGCAAGACTATTCATCACTTTGATTGAGTACATATCGTAATAACAAGGGTTTCAAAATTGTGATTTCTTCCTTGGACAATTCTGTATTTGTTCAGCAGAGCTTCGACTATTCTAAAGTGCACTTTCTTTGGTGTCTAAGCTAGGGTTTCGAAACAATAAACTTGTATTAGCCTCAAATAGTGTCTTTAGAATACATTGTCCAGCTCGCAATTTCTAAACAAGCGACCCATTTGTGGGAGGAATCTCGAGCTTCCTTGGGCTCAATGTTTTTTCAGATGTGGTTTCTATATGTCCTTTGTCATGATTTATAATCACGAGATGACTATATTTTGGGTGCCCTGGACAAAAAATCAAGGTTATCACGAAGCTGTAACTTTTCCATTCAATGGCTTTGTCCTAGCTGTTTTTCTGCATTGTTTTCTTGTACTAAATTACAGCTGTTCTTCTAATGGCCTCAAAATATTTATAGCTTTGGTATTTATGTATCTGTAGATAACCTCTGGTTATCTTTAAGGCAATTAGTTGATCCAACTTCGATCTCCACATTCTTGAGTGACCTTGAATCTCTAAAAGTGCACTATTGGTCGCTTATTGTCCTTCACATGTGATTCCTGATCTGCATTCTTTTTAATTTACCACTCAGATATATCTGCGATTGTATGTTGGCATTTTCTATATGAATCTTGAGAATTGTACAGTCTTCTCACCTCCTCGCATGTCCTACCAAGCATCCAATTGGGGACTCTGATACCAATGATAGATATGACGTGGACAGAAGAAATACACTTAATAGCATTGAAATGCACCCATTATTCACCGTGTTACATCATTTTATCATGTCAAGAGATAAAAAACATGAAATGGTTGATAGGTGGCCTATAACTGCATTTATTAGTTAATACATAGCTACATAGTGACTTAATAAATACACATGGATGAAGTCTTATATTTCTACAAAACCATGATTAGTTGGAATATCATCCTAAGATGGATGCTTAAATTGCTTAAGAAAGGATCTTACGAAATAGGAGCATGAACTGAAAGGTTCTTAGAAGTATCATGATGTAGAAAGATAAGGAATCCACCAAGCAGCTTCAAAAGATTATTCAGCACTATCAACCTAAGTCTTTTGAGCATTCCAAAAAGGCATTTGTAGGGGCTGAAATCAAATGAAGGGAAAAGATTTCCATAACCCAATTGAGGACCAACTCACACACAACCAGATGAGCTAGGAAGATGGGAAACTCCTAGGGAAGAGTGGGAGGAGAGGGTTTGTGCTCTATGTACATAGGGGCAATTAGAAGCATTTCATCCTTGAACGCTAACAGTACATGGACATTCAAATCAAATATTAGGAAACATTAAGAGTTGATTCAATGGTGGAGCTACTTGAAGAAGCAAGAATAAAAGGGTGGGCAGTTAAACCAATTCAGTAAAAAAAGGATCAAATTTCTTAAAGACACAAGTTGACCCGTGAATCTTCGAGCATTTGAGACGACTGGTGCAATCTATGGCCCTATAGACCATTGGGGTTTGTGGACATTATTTTAATCAAATCATTCCATTTCTACCCCATTTCCCACTCTAAGTGAAATTTTAATATTGCAAGCATAGTTACCTGAGACGGGGGGACGGTGGGACGAGGTTTCTGGGACAGCAAAAAATTTCTAAATTTTGGGGACTGCGGGGGGATGGCTGATTAAAAAGTATATAAATATTTAAAGTATAAAGATATAGTGACTAAATTATATAAATAAGTTGAAATATATCCATGTGTTGCCCTTATTTAACAAGTCTCTTAGCAAGTTATTTAACAGAGTCACGATGAGAGATCGAGGCAAACTTCGAGCCCAAGAGTGAGAGGAGCCACGATTTTTTAGCAGGTGGTGTTTGATTGTGCCCTCTAGTGTTCAGCAGAGTAGAGCCACGAAGCTACAAATCCTTTGCAAATTAACCAGAAGGAAACACGAGCAAGGAGTCTATGCAACGAACTAGAAGGAAACACGAAATTCTATGAAAAGCATTCACGAAATGAAGGGAAATAGAGTCGGAAGATGTGTTATGTGTAAGGTGCAGAGACACGAATCACTCCCAGGGAGCCATGACCACGATAACAATACAGTGCAGTCTGGACCACGACCACAATACAAGCCCACGACCACGACCAGACACGAGTTTATGTGAACCACGAAACAGGAGCCCACGAATTCATGGAGGTTACTGAGTTAAACCTGTGAAAGACGTGGTCAGATGAATACGAGACACGATTTCGACTGTAGATCACGAATTTTAGGGCCTCGACTATAGGAATCGAGAGCTCCTTCAACAGAGAAAGCCCTATGAAGATCGTGGGCCACGAACCAGCAAAAACCGTGAAGCAAAATGCTTGACCAAAAACTATAGTCACAAACTCAATCCACGAACAGCAAAAGTGAGCCACGAATCGTAAGAAAGGGGCCACGAACCAGGAGAAACGAGCCACGATTCAACCAACTTGCATCTATCACAAGTGCCACCATACAGTTCTGGAAATGCAAGAAAATGAGTGTTTTTCAAAACAGTGGACACAGACGTCCCCCCCACGTCCTCCATGTCCCCAGGATGTTTCCTAGTCTCTTTAGATGTCCCCGAGACGTTTCCCATCAAGCATGCACAGTGGTAAACGTGGGGGAAACGTTTCCCCCACGTCCCCAAGATGTCCGGGACGTCCCAAACGTGTCAAAAATGGGGGGGACGCGTCCCCGCATAACTATGATTGCAAGCATCCTTCCTAGTCGTCAGGGGTGAATGAATAAATGATGGGGTGACATTTCTTTTGGGCATAAACATTAATAACTGTTTTCTAAGCTTTATATCTCTGTAATCGTTTCATCCACCTCCACATACAACCAAAGCAATGTTTCTTTCTCTTAACAAAGCACTTCCAGAGTTACCTTACTACTGGACAAAATGAAGAATTGTGTTTTGATAAGAGGAGAGGCATTTTGGGCAGAAAAAAGGGTTCTTTTTGTCTCCTTGTTGATAAAAGCTTAATTTGTGATGAGTTCAGATACAACTATTGAATGGATGTGATTTAAATGTGTTTAGGATATTCAGTTTTTCATGCATAAAAGACTGTCTTAAGAAAAATAATCATTTCTGAAAGTTTCTATAGCCCAAACATGGTGCTTTTAGATTTCGGTTTTTGTCTTTTGTGCTTCAGACTGCTACCGGGTGAGAAACGTTTTGGTAGGCTAAATAGACATTTTTCCTCCTCTTCTTGGTAAAGAATGTGCCTTTCTTTTTAAAGGATACAACAACCATGTATAATATCCCGTTCCGGGATCTAACTGAAAACAAAGGGAATTTGCACAAACCCCAATAGATAATAAACTGAAAATTATGACAACCAACTGAAAAGTATGACAGCAAGGTACAAAAAAATGCAACAACTCTTCAAAATGCTCTCTTCAAATAATATCATATGAACATTAGGAAATATAAATATATGTATATCTTGAATAAGGAGTGACTCTGGAACAGACTTACTGAACAGTCCCCTAGTCGCAACTTAGAAATATTTTAGAACAATTATTAACCAAGAAATAAGCCTTCAAACCCCAGCTGGAATTTATTTAATTAAATAAAATAACAACAGTGAACACCCTTATAAAAGTGCCTGAAAATGAAGGGTTCCAAGCACAAAAATGAAGTCCAAATGTAGATTCCGGCTGCTAAAAATATGAGAAACACAATGATGGCTGAGTTGAATGTTTTCATGCCCTAGAAACCTCCAAACTCCTTTACAAGGTGGGTCACTACCCTAGGAGAGGACCTGAAAATCTCTGTAGAACCATGGCAACCCTTCTTCAACCAAACCCTAGCTAAAAATCTGCAAAATCAATCTTCTTTAAAGCTCCTTGGAAACCCCAGGATGGAGAATCCTTAATGAATTGAAGGGTTTTCGTTCTTCAATCAAACAGAGGGTTTTTCGTCCTCACTTGTTGGCCGCAGAAGAGGGTTTTCATCCTCAAGTGGAAGTAGTTGAGCAATCAGCCCAAAAACCCTGCAAATTTATTAGTAGACAAGATGATGATCCACAAATGAGTCAAGCAACCCCTTTTTAGACCTTGATGTGGCACCAAAACCAATTAAAGTCTTCTTAAAAAGACTGATCTCCTTGGGGGAATTAATAGTTCCTTTTTCCTTCTATTCTTCTATTGGTTTTTCATCTCTCCTAGCCAACCTGACTATACTTAGGAAAACTACTAAAAAAGAATGCAATGCTCACGAAAATAACTAAGAAACATGACAATTAATCCCCTTGCCCATTTCCTTCTTTCCCATGGAAGTGGAATGGGCTCAAAGTCTTCAAATCGAACTAACTTGGTAAAGGGGACATTAGAGTCCTTCCTCCCCAAATTTGCTTGTCCTCAAGCAAGGTTGGTTTGCAATTACCAAGGTGCCCAAGTATCGCCATACCAAGGTGATGAATCAAACTGAAATACCCATGTAATCTAGATCCTTTACCTGTTAAGTGGGATAACTCCTGCCAATCAATACAACTCCTAACTCCATTCTCCAAATTGATTATGGATGACCCTTGCATCGTAGGAGACAATCTGACAATCATGAGTGGGTGCAATTTATTCTCACAATGCTCTTCCTCTATTCGACATTGCATGAAAATATCTCCGAGCCGACACAAGACTCATAACTGCCACATAAACTTACCACCGTGCTATTGTTACACACCTTGGTTCTTCCCATGTGTTGAAAAATATGGGACACTCATTTGAGCTTTGTGATCCCATGGCTTCCTTAGAAGGGTTGCAATGAACATGTAATGTCCCCTTTTTCCGGGACATTTCTAATATCTATTTTCATTTGCATTGTAACCCCTTGGCATGCCTATTGCTACAAGTGGGAGTCTCTAGTTAGTTTAAATGTGCACATAGGATAGTTGTTTTTATTATTTAATTAAAAATAATAAAGTGCACATAGTCGTAGTTTATTAGAGACTTTATTATAATAAGAGTTTATGTTTTCCCTCCAAAAGGGAAAGGTCAGTCTTTTTGAATGTTGCACCCCTTAACTCTATAAAAGGAGGTCACATTTCCTTTAGTGGGTTATGTTGATTGCACTTTTGAAATTACTCCATACTTGGAGAAATGGGATGTATGCCCTAGCTTTGAACCCTTCTTGCAATCATTGTTGAGTGAATCTATGCATTGTTTCTCCATTCTAAGTATTGGCGACTTGGTTTAGAGTATTGGTGCATTCATTTGAAAGTAAATCTACATTTTATGTGGAGGGTTTGAAGTACTTTTGTGACTATTATTGCTGTTGCAATTTATTTAGCCATAGCGACTGGGATTGGGGTTTATTTTATCATGTTTTGGTGTCATATATACAAGATCTGCAATTTGATCTGTGTTAGGATTTTTATCTAAGTTTGGGTGTTGGCTAGATTTTCTGCACAGCTGAAAACCTAGGCAGTCATGAGATAAATCTCCCTCATTTACCGGTGAGGCTCCCGTGTAAGATTTTATCAGTTGTATTTCCTATTATCTATTTGTTGGTTTTACTTTAACTATGTAGCTCATGAACCATAGCTAGACATTTTTGTAGCAAGTAGCTGTAAAAGAAAGAAAATATCTGCAGAAGAGGAAAATAATGGGAAACGGGAAGAAAGGAGAGAAGATTTGCAACCTAATCAATAGTTTACAGAGTTGATCGCATGCACATAGATTAAAACAAATAGACCATGAAATACAAAATTCAAAGCAAAGGAAAGTTTCAGATCTAGATCTAGAATAACACAAAGTTTATGAATAAATCTAGAAATAAATCGAGACGAATGCACCATTAACACAAAGTTCTCCGGAAATCTCATCTCTATTCATCCGCTTGCAGAAATCAAGGGTTTGAGCTCAAAGTCTGGAACACAAGAATGCTGATTACAAATTATGATCCTTTAACCCGTAGGTTTTTCCTCTATTTATAGTATATAAAAGGCAATTACAAATAGGAAGCTTTAAATGAATTCCCGCATGTGGAAGCTAGCTGGTAATCTTCCTCCTAGAATTCCTCTTTGCATGACATGCATGATTTATAATAGAACCTTCTATTTTGCATGTCTGCCACCTATTTCCAAGTAATTGACTTCCTCAAGTAACGACTTTTAAACTAGTCACTTAAGTTGTATAATTTAATTGATTGCTCAATTACTTTTTTGGAGAAAATAAAAGAAAAAGGAAAAAAAATAAGAAGAAAGCTGCAACCCTCCCAGTCTTGTTCTTCTTCCATATTCTACATGCGGTTGATTCTTTTGCCTTTGATTCTCACCAAACTGGATCTAGAAGCTATGTATGACTGTGATTTATTTTGCGGGTATTTCCTTTGACCTGTATTCCCTTCTATCCTTGAAGCTTTTGCAATTCTTCTTCAGTACATGCACTAGTGCAATGTTTGCTGTAAATAATTACGACAAAACTCATTATCTTTTATTTAAAATTGCATATGAACAATTTTAAATTCTGGAAAGCACTCTGGGTGAATGCAAACACAAGTAAATTTAATGAAGGCTTCAACTGGAAGATTGGGAGCACATGCACAAGCTTCTGAAAGGAATTCTCCATGCAATGACTTCCACATGGGTTGCATTAGAAACAAGAGGATGAATTTTTGCCAGGAGCTTTTGCAATTATGAGAGTTGGATCTGTCAATCAAATTGGTGATAAGTTCGGGGCCTATGTTTGTATCATTGACTTCAGCAAATCTGGAAGCTATGCATGATTCTATTGATCATTTTCTTTCATCATGCTTTATCATGGCTGAAACAATCTTCATTTGAGCTCTTTTTCTTTTAATTATGCCAGAATCCCTAGCAATTGGATCAATTTGTGCAGATCTGACAATTTCTTCTGATTTGGAAGATATATTCAATGTACCTGACATTGATTTGAGCACCTGTGATGAATACCTGCGATTTATTCAGAGAAAGATGGAGTCCATGGCATGAATACTTAATTATTATCACCAAAATCTGCATATAAAGCTTGCTGCCCTAAAATTTGAGGTTTTGCTTGCATGCAAAGCAAGCAAAAATATTATTTAATTTACCCGGGCACATTTACCAACATGTAGATGCTCAGAATGACCAAAATTAGGCTATTCCAACCCTATGCGCCAAAACTGGAAGCTTCCCGACAGAGGAAAATAAACTTTAATGCAAAATCCTCCTTTTGGCGCCAAAACCTGTCTAGGCTGCAATCCTCATCAAAAAGAATTGTCTCTCTTATGGCGTCTCATGCTTATATAACCTCCAGCATGTTATTTTTAATAATTCCCTCTTCCTATTTCTGGCAATTTAATTAATAAACAATCATGTTTATTCACCCAAATTGGGCACTCAATTATGCATGCTGCTGGTTGCTTTTAAATAAATTTATTTTATTTATTTTTAGCATGCATCCTTGACTTCTCCTTAGCTTTTCCACTTGCATTGACTTTCCTTCTATTTATGGCGCCAAAATTGGGTGAATAAACTATTAATAAATATTATTAATTGCATTGTTATTCACCCAAGGTGGGTCGCATTTTTTGGCAAGGGTAGTTGCTAAAAATAAGAAGTCAGCTTGATGGGAATTTCCACCATGCACTGCAGCTCCAAAAATTCCCTCTTTGACTTAAGTTGTTTGACTTTCATATTGAAAAATTTTACCCTGCAAGGTAGGTAAGAAATTCCCGATGGTGCTTTAAGTGATTTTTCTTTTATAATGGGAATTTTTACCCTACAAGGCAGGTAAGAAATTTCTATCTACTTGCCACCTCTAATATTCCCATTGCAACTTAAGTGACTTTGACTTCATGGGAAAAAGTACCCTGCAAGGCAGCTAAGAAATTCTCGTCTTCCTGTCACTACCAAAATTCTCACTACAGCTTAAACCATTTCCCAAAAAGTGCGACTTGTATTAAAAATAGCTTCCGTTGATAAAGTGCGACTTGCATGGGTGAATAAACCTCTTTGGTGGGAAAAGTTAGTCTGTTAGGAAGGTAGAAAATTCCCATCGGTGGTTTAAGTGAATTTTCTTTATTTTATAATGGGAATTTTCACCCTACAAGGCATGTAAGAAATTCCTGCCTGTCTGCCGCCTCTAATTTTCCCATCGCAGTTTAAGTGACTTTGACTTCATGGGAAAAAGTATACCCTGCAAGGCAGGTAAGAAATTCCCGCCTGCCTGCCACTGCCAAAATTCCCATTGCAACTTAGATCTATTTATTCCAAAAAGTTCGACTTGCCTAGGAGAGGCTTTTTGTGCATGAATTCATCTTTTTTTATCAGAAGTTTGCTTTCTGATGCTGATTCCTTCTCGTGCTGCGTCAGTAGATGATCTCTAGATGCTTCAGGCAATTAAACAGACTATATTGGACAAAGAACAGACCTAGGGGAATTTCACAAAGAAACAGAGGAGAAAACCGGAGAAAAATGCAAAAGAAATAAATAAAAGCGAAAAACGTTGCCAGAAGTTGCAGATAATGCCCTGAATTCATTCCTGGTGAAAACCCTATTGAGATGAGTAAATACTGGCATGCAAAACTTCAACCGGAGCACAATTTACTTTAAACGGGGCATTATTTATTCAATAAATAATTAAATAACAATTTCCCGCAGACAAAACTTGGCGGAGGGATAAAATGAGTTTGGGCATCTGGGTATTTATCGAAATTGGCTCATATGATTCACTGGAAATATCTTAACATAATACAGACATCTTCTGGCAATAAAAACACAAAAAGACCCGTTATTTTAAAAAGAACGAATTTTTTTTCAAATGGGTAGTCCCAGATTTCAGGTTGAAATCTGGAGACACCATCGAGGCAATTATTTGGAGTATTTTGAGGCTAAAGAAGGGCTGATAATAATTTATATATTTTTATCTATCCCTAGTGACTTGAAATCAATTTTCTGGGGCTGTTTTGGAGTGGTTTTGTTGATCAGAAAATTCAGATTCTTGATGCAGTGGAAAGCCCTAAATTTCTAGTTTATTTTGCATATTGTTTCATGGAAAAACACTGAGTATTGAATGAGTTATGAATTTCAGAAGATTTCAGCTGTCTGCAAGCTATCTGGTTGATATTAATTAATATTTATCTGAAATCTATAGTTTGGGATCAATTTAATATTGGATTTGGTTGTAGAAATTAGGAATAAGGAGAAAGTAATTTTATAATTTTTGGAGTTGATTTGATGCCCTAAATGTGTTGGGCGACCTATTTTTTAGGGAAAAATTAGGGTTTCGTGTTGGCTATGCGAAATCTAATTTTTGCATATTATTCTTCATATTTTTGTGGCCCAAAATTCAAAGTTTGAATTTTTTTCTTGGATGGTTAAGCGAGAAATAATTTTGGAAGATTGCAGCAGTTGGGGTGTGACTATTAATTATTTTTCAGCTGTTAAAAATCTGATTTGAATGTGTTTAAATTTCAATTGTTTTTTTCCAATCTATCCCACCACCTTGGCTAGTTCCAACCCCATTTGGGTTCGAAATAGCTGACATTGGGATATTTTAGATTGAAGAAAAGGGTTTATCCATTCTTTGCTTGATCTTGACAAGTATTCCATTTTCTAAATTGCCCTAAGAGGGGACATTACAGTGGTATTAGAGCAACTTTCCTCTACTCTTTTGGGTGTTGTTTGAAGAGTTTTTGGGATCATGGGGTTAGTAAGTGATAGAAATGTGAAGGCCAAGCTCTATAGGCTTGGGAGATGGCTTGAATTTACTCATAATGAGAAGAGTGTGTTGCTCAACATTCTTGAAGAAGCGGCAAGTTGTTTATCTTTGATAGAGCAATCAGATTATGGCTCTATGTCTGCAACGATGGACCCTTTGGTGACCCATTTGGCTAGAACTGATTTATTGAGGTGTGAGGATGTGGATGTGAGACTCCCAGTCATCACATGCATTAGTGAGATCACACGGATATCAGCCTCAAGCTTGCCATATGATGACATCACTATGGAGGATATCTATGAGCTCATGATTGGAAGCTTTCAAAAGATTTGGGACACCACTAACCCTCACTTTGGCAAAAGGGTTAAGATCTTGGAGAACATGGCTAAAGTAAGGTCTTGCATTCCAATGTTAGATCTTGATCGTGATGACCTCATTTCACATATGTTTGAAGTCTTCTTTGATGTTCTACATGAGGATCATTCACAAGATAAAATGGATGCTATGCAATCTATAATGTCCCTAATGTTGAATGAGTATGAGGAACCTCCGCAATTATGGCTATCCATACTTATGGAAAGATTGGGACAAGAAGGGCCATGCATTTCTCACGCCTTAGCAAGAAGAGTTGTGGATCAATGCTCAAGAAAAGTGAAGACATGCATCCAAGGTATGAGTTACTTTATTTTTGATGATAAATTTTTCGCATCTAATGATTGCATGTATTTGAGTGGGTGTAAGGATAAATCAGATTTGGTTGATGGGCATGAAGAGGACATTGGCAACAAGCATATACATGATGAAGAAGAAATGATGGCCAAAGAACCCATGATGGACAAATCAGATTTGAGGGACATCATTCACCTTCACCATGAGCCATTTGAAGAACAAGAAGGGAGCATAAGTCTCATGGTTGCTCCAAGTCATTTCCCACCTAGCATAAGCATGGGTAAGAAAGAAAAAAGGGCTTTGGATGAAGAAAATGGTGAAGAAAAGAGTGTTATTCCAAACTCAGAAATTCTGAGTTTTGTAGATGTTGGGAGCAGCCCAAGGAATGATTTTTCATATTTTATTTCTTCTTCCATATTGAGATTTGATGGGTACGATTTTGAGCATGATAGGGAGATGGGTAGGATGTGCAACATGGGGTATAATGGTCACATTCTTGTTGGTACTTTTGCTCTTAACCTTTGGGTGCATAAGGGACATGATGGAAAAGGAGAAAGAGTGATTATCACTCTTCCCAATGAAGGAAGCCATAACAATAAACTTGTTGGTCTGTATGAGGAATTCATCATTAGAAGGCACAAAGGTATGATGGTTTCATGTGTTTTTCTCCCTCTCATAAGAGAAAGTCATTGGCACAAAGTAAGGTACAAGGTTCCTTGGCTTCTCTATGATGATATTCATAAATGCATGCATTATATTTCAGCTTTCTCCTTTCCTTGTGAGCATAGAAGAAGAGGAAATTTGGGGTGTCATCTTGCACATGTTGCTTCATGTGATAAGGGGATAAAAGGATTTGAGTCTTACGAGCTTTATTTGGATACATGGATATCATCTCCTCTCTTTTTTAAATAATGCCAACTCCTATCTCCTTGGAAGCCTTGAAGGAAGAATGGATCACATGGACTACACCTTGCATGGTAAGAAGTCCTTTTTCAGATTTTGAACAACAGTTAAGTCTTACACTTGGATGTTTGATTGATGTGCTTCCAAAGGTAAAATCAAGAAAGGATATGTGTTGGAAATGTTTGGTTGTTGTTTGCATGACCACAAATTTTTGGGCTTCAATGAAAGGTTTGGAAAGAATGAAGGGACATGGTATTAATTCTTCACAAGACATTTCATTTTCAGCAGTGCATATGAGTCATTTTCAGTTTGCTATTATTGAGATTGAAATTTCAATCACATGGGAGCCATATTTATTCACTAGGTTGATGTTCTTTCATATCGGGAAAAAAAATTTGAGATGTGCTAGTTGTTGTCTCATCATTTTTATGATTGACATCACTATGGCCAGCTCCCCTATCAATTCTATAATTTAGTTTTTAACTAGGCAATTAATGAATTCATTGTTAGAGACTGATTTTGGCTCATGGGTGAATACTTGGGGATGGAAACCAACCATTCTAATTCTGATTTTTTAAGGGAGAATGTGTGATTACAGCAGTATTTAGAGCCACATAACAGAGTTTGGGGACAGCCCATGGATGAGGAAGATTTGAGAGCCATCCATGCCTTGGAGACATGGAGATGAAGCTGAAAAAGTGTTTTTCAACACTTGTTTTTTTAATGAGTTTGCTTCATGTGCAGGTATGAAGACACATGAAGATAAGATGTTGACTTTCGATCTCCATGAAAGTATCTTTGAGTGGGCAGCTTTGGAGCTTAGTAAAGTTCACCCCATTGTTGGCTCCACATCCCATGATGAGAACACCACCACTTGGAGCACATATTACGGAGGTGACTACACACCCACTTGGATGGGAATGAGGGAAGGAAACAAGTTCTTCCCAATGCTTCACCATTTGATCGGCACCGGTGCGAGACTTTGGAGGCACCACCCCACATCTTCTCTTTGGGACTTGATACATAGATCCATGAACTTGCTATTGCTTGAGGGAAAACAATCTCCGAGAGCGGAGGACTATGTAATGTCCCCTTTTCCAGCACATTACTAATATCTATTTTCATTTGCATTATAACCCCTTGGCATGCCTAGCGCTACAAGTGGGAGTCTCTAGTTAGTTTAAATGTGCACATAGGATAGTTGCTTTTATTATTTAATTAAAAAATAATAAAGTGCACATAGTCTTAGTTTATTAGAGACTTTATTATAATAAGAGTTTATGTTTTCCCTCCAAAAGGGAAAGGTCAGTCTTTTTTAATGTTGCACCCCTTAACTCTATAAAAGGAGGTCACATTTCCTTTAGTGGGTTATGTTGATTGAACTTTTGAAATTACTCCATGCTTGGAGAAATGGGATGTATGCCCTAGCTTTGAAGCCTTCTTGCAATCATTGTTGAGTGAATCTATGCATTGTTTCTCCATTCTAAGTATTGGCGACTTGGTTTAGAGTATTGGTGCATTCATTTGAGAGTAAATCTGCATTGTATGTGAAGGGTTTGAAGTACTTTTGTGACTGTTATTGCTGCTGCAATTTATTTAGCCATAGCGACTAGGATTGGGGTTTATTTTATCATGTTTTGGTGTCATATGTGCTAGATCTGCAATCTGATCTGTGTTAGCATTTTTATCTAAGTTTGGGGCAATTATTTGGAGTGTTTTGAGGCTAAAGAAGGGTTGATAATAATTTATATAATTTTATCTAACCCTAGCGACTTGAAATCAGTTTTCTAGGGCTGTTTTGGAGTGGTTTTGTTGATCAGAAAATTCAGATTCTTAATGCAGTGGAAAGCCCTAAATTTCTAGTTTATTTTGCATCTTGTTTCATGGAAAAACACTGAGTATTGAATGAGTTATGAATTTTAGAAGATTTCAGCTGTCTGCAAGCTATCTGGTTGATATTAATTAATATTTATTTGAGATCTGTAGTTTGGGATCAATTTAATATTGGATTTGGTTGTAGAAATTAGGAGGAATAAGGAGAAAGTAATTTTATAATTTTTGGAGTTGATTTGATGCCCTAAATGTGTTGGGCGACCTACTTTTTAGGGAAAAATTAGGGTTTCGTGTTGGCTGTGCGAAATCTGATTTTTGCATATTATTCTTCATATTTTTGTGGCCCAAAATCCAAAGTTTGAAGGTTTTTGCTTGGATGGTTAAGCGGGAAATAATTTTGGAAGATTGCAGCAGTTGGGGTGTGATTATTAATTATTTTTTAGCTGTTAAAAATCTGATTTGAATGTGTTTAAATTCCAATTGTTTTCTTCCAATCTATCCCACCACCTTGGCTAGTTCCAACCCCATTTGGGTTCGAAATAGCTGACATTGAAATATTTTAGGTTGAAGCAAAAGTGTTTATCCATTCTTTGCTTGATCTTGACATGTACTTCTCCATTTCCTAACTTGTCCTAAGAGGGGACATTACAGAACACCTTCCTAGGAAGAGTTCATAATACATTGTGTGAGGGTTGGAAATAAGTCAGGACAATCACAACTCACCTAGTATTTTACCCAATTGGGTACCCTACTGGATATGTCGATAATTCCCTTCATTCGAGCCTTTTCTCCCACTTCTTCCAAAGTTCCAACCCAAAAGCTTCCCTAAAGTGTGTTCACTGGCGTTCATGACTGATAACAACTGTCCCAACAACATGTCTATGGTGTAATAGTAGTAGAATTGGTTTCCTCTTGCACAACTTAAAGTTGTAAACGTTGGAAACTGCCTCGTATTAGCTAAAAATACTATAACAGATGTAACAAACTAGAAATTCCTCCATCTTCTAGGTGCGGTAGCCACGCTTGGAGCTCCATTCACTCTACCTTGAAGTATTGTCTCTTTCCCTTTATCCTTGAATTCCAACACAAGATATAAACAATGCATCCCAACACTTATGCTCACCTCTTTTGGAGTGCTGTCATAATGATTACCTTGGCCTTCAAAAGATGATTCCCAGCTGCCCCAAACTAATCTCTTCAAAATTTGGTTCGGGTCAAAATTTATGAGTGTTGGTACGTAAGTATAACAATCATACTTTGCCCTGAATTTCTTCCCAAACAATACCAAATATGTTGGACATTGGCCTTAATTGATATCAATGAGTGAACCCTCTTACACACAATATTAAATTAAAAGAATGTCTTCAAACCTGCCCATCTATTGCTGTCTAAAGAAGATATCCAAGTCCAAAATATGAAATTGGGAAGAACATCCCATCATGGCTATTAGCATTGCATTTCATTACCCAAAATTGGATTGTGGTGACTGGAAACCATCTTGTGCCCAATGCAAACACCGCATCAATTACCATTGGTGGTGTGAACAGGGAAGAGTTGCAAAAGTTCTAGAATGAGGCTAAAAACCCTCAAAGCTTTGCCAACTCATCTATGGACCATAAGATAAGAGATAAACAAGGGTAACTAACATGCAAGCATTATAACTTTGACAAAAAGATCAAAAACTAACATGTATATTACTCTCTACTCTTTGAATGCTAATTTAAATGAACCTAGAAGATTCTAGCAATCAGTTTTGTTGTTTACTCCATGAAGGTAAATGAATCTTACTAAATGGCTACAAGGCCAAGTTTAGCATATTCCATTACTAACCTATCATGGATGCAAGATGAAGCTATTTTAATGATGGATGGCTCAAAATCAAATGCCTTATTAGTTTGGTTAATGCAAATGAGCTCTTAAGCTATGTCAAGATGAGATATGATATCAAGATCAAGATGTCAAAAAAGTGTTAGGTTGAAAGGGAGGGATGACCTTTCTATTTATAGTTTTCCACTTGGGAGAGTTTGTAATTTGGGTGCATGTGGGACTAAAGGCAATCCAAAAAGCACTCTTAGATTAGATTATGATAAACATGTTTTAGGCTTAGTTAAAGCTAGGTTTAGGCTAGTTAAGCGTGATTAGCGAGTGATTAGAGACTCATTGAGAGTTGGGAGGAGTCTAATTGACCATTTGTGACTGATAATTAGCCTAGGAAGCCTGCAGAAGTGGTTCGGAGAGAACTAAGGAGGTTCCGAATGGTCGAAAGGAGGAATGTCTAGCTAATAAGAGAGATATTAGCCCAATTAAATAATTATAGGAGAAATACGACCGAAAGAGTGTTGTAAATGGGCATCCGAGAATGGAGTGAAAAAATGGGGAATTAACGAAATGTTGTTAATCGGTTGAATTGGAGGAAATGCTAAGTGTAAGCATATTTTAGGTGTCTACAGGTGGGAAATGTGTCTCCCTTCTGGTTAACAACTCTTTTATAGTTGTCACTAGAGTGTGGGGAGAGCTGGAAATGTAGGTAACAATAGTCCTAAAATTGGAGGTAGTTCTCATAATGATCCATGGATCATAGCTCTTGTTACCCAAATTCATACCAACTATGTTAAATTGGTAACACATGACCAAAAGATCCCCTTTTACCCATGTCTTACCCTTTTTAAACCTTCTTTTCAACAAGCATCTTGCTATCCCAGTGACTGTGATCTTATCATTAACCTTGCCTTCAAGTTTAGAAATTGGCTCCGTTGAGTGACTTATGAATTGCAAGTATTGGTCCTTCACCACTTTGCTAAAATTCACAATATGCAAGTTTCTTTCTATCCTAATGCATAGGATGGTGAACTTACCAGAAACAACGATCATCATTTTCCTCAAGCTAAAAGCTCCTACAATGCTTAATAGGAGTATGGAAATATGGTTTCCAAGCTGAGTTCCCTTACTCAAAATCAAGAGTGTAAATGTTGAGACTGTAATATCCCCCTCCCAGTCAAAGACCCTTAGCCTATTTTGTCTTCCCGACGGCTAAGGAGAATTAAAAAAGGAGACTTAAGTTATATTATTTTATTATAAAGTGCAAAAAAATAAATAAAACATTATAAAAAACACTTATAATAAAGTAATAGACTGAATAATAAAAATAGACATAGAAAAGTGAACCAAATGACAAAAGCACTTATAAAAATTGTAATTCCTATAGAAAAGTGCAACTAGCCTTAGGGGCAATAAAAAATGGGAAAAATGACTAAAAGCTCATGGGTTAAGTTTATTACCTCCAAAAAATGTGACTTGCTCTAGGATAGGAAAAGAGACGGAGAAAAGCATTTAATGCTAAAAGGAGATGATTGATTTTGTAGAAGGTTACTTTGGGTCACTTTTTCCTTTAAAAGGACAAGTCGACTTGAGGTAGAGGCATTCTATAATCATTTTATAATTTCTGATTTTATGTTTTAAGCTTGTAGCTTGGCAAAAATATTCTAAGGACGAAAACCCTTAGTATTTACCTCTAGAGGACGAAAACCCTCTTTAAACACGTGAGTAATTTCTACACAAGGAATTCCATTGAGGTTGCACAGATTTTTAGTTATTTTCCAGCAGTTGAAGACAAATAAGTTGCAGATTTTGGCAGGGGTTTGAAGGGAAATTGTTATCATATTTTCTATGCACTTATTCCAATCACACGGCTACCTATGGAGATTATTCAAGATGTTCTAGGGCTGATTTGGAGCTGTTTTTAGCGGCTGTTATTACTTCTTAATGTTATATATCAAATTCTCCATTTTCAGAATTTTTGGTGAGCAAAAAGGTACCAATTTTATTTAATTTCAGGGGCAGCAAGTTTGCAGATTTTATAAATTATTTCCAGCCTTTTTGTGCAATGAAATCTATATGTTTTTCCGTAGTTTGGCTTTATAAAATCAGTATATCAGATTTGGGTGGAGAAATTCTAATATAGTTGTTGATTAGTGTGGGTTTTCAACCCTACCCTAGTCGCACTTCTCATTAAAAATTCAGATTTGCCTTGTTAATGATTGTTATATCTTCTACAAATCTGTTTTGGTGAATTGGGTTTGCCTAAAATCCAACTTGGGTCAAAAATGTTCAAAAGGGGATATTACAGAGAACCACGTAACAAATATCTCATTTATGACAAAAAGTGGGATATGCATTTTCTTTGTAGTATAATACTCTTTTATGGCTGCACATGGGATGTTGGACAAGCTGGACACAACAGTTTTGACATTGAAGACAGCTCCCCAAAAGATCCTCGTCTCTTCTAAACCCATAACATAGGAATCATTACATACCTTGTGTCCACCCCAAGTGCTAAGGAACATTTGTAACTCTATGGTCTAAGGAATGATGGAGTCCCTTTGTAGTAACTCATCCTTCACTATGTTGTTAGAATGCACAACAAACCCTCTATAATTGCTCATAAATTTCCTTTCAATCCAAGTGCTTGAGATGGAGAATTTAATAGTGGCATTAATGCCTCTATACACTTTGACCCTCAAAAGATCACCAGGATGCCATATGCAAAAACAAACTTGAGCTAGCATCTAAGGATCTAAATGCCCTATGTTGCAAGTGGTATCCTTGACCCTACCACCCTTCTTAGCATGCTTTCCATGACGACAAGGATTTTGTAAGGATATCAGGCCTCTGTTAGAACCAATACTTCCATGCTTTGAATTATAATCACGGATATAGTCAAAATGCTTACCGTTTGTTGCTGATGTGTAAATTTTAGCAGATTGAAAACCAATATGAGTATCCAGTGAGGCCCCCTTTTCAAGGGTATGCCTCTCAACAAGGTCATCCGGAAACTCAGCCTCATAAACCTTTTGCAAATCTAATTTTTTTCCAATATATCACAAGGTTGTCCTAAAAATCAGTCAATTGCTCATCCTTAGGAAGTTCAAAGGATGATGTATGTGCCTCTATCATGATCTCTTCGCATTCAACTAGTAGTGCCCTCTTTGTCTCGATTTCTTCACTATTTCGCACAAAGAGAATTCTTTTCGTCTTGGGCTGTAACATCTTTCCCACTTTCCTTTAGCACTGTAGATTCCTCCAGGGGTTGTTCTCTCTCCATTACTTGTATCCCCGATTTGTCTTCTTGCTCCACCATTGCAATTTGAAAACTCTTCTCCTCTTCTTTACTCAAGGCATGCTGAAGATCCTTCTGTGGTGCCTGAGACGTAGGTTCATGCCTCACTCCACATTTGTTCACTCCTATGAACTCTACAAGTGATAGGGCATCACAAATCTCAGCTGGAAGAGCCCTATACTCATAGTTGGCTGCAATATTGTGCCCTACTGAATGTCGTGTATCAACCTTGGGAATGATTCCTTCCCTTGGGAGGAAGGTAGGATGAAAAGGCTAAGCTGTAGGATCCATCGCAGACCTCGATGGTGGAAGATTGTTGTTTGCCCTTGAAGAATTTCTTGGATGCATGTTATGGATCAACCGTGCCTTTGTATCAGCCAACCTCTCTTGCCCTTGGGAAAACCTTCCAAACCTAGCATCATCAAAAAAGTTGTTTGCCATTTTATCTTCTCCTTTTGCATGAATACCCTCAAGGCTAGGAAGATCGATGCTCTAATACCACTGTAATGTTCTTTTTTGGGCTCTAACTGAAAACAAAGGGAAATTGCACAATCCCAATAGATAGTAAACTGAAAAATTATGCCAGCCAACTGAAAATTATGACAGCAAGCTATAACAGTCTGGTTTTTTATAACAATAGTGAGGAAAATGCATCACTCACACCATCCAAAGCATGTAAGGCAACTTAGAAATATTTTAGAATAGTTAACCAAGAAATAAGCCTTCAAATCCTAGTTGGAATTTATTTAATTAAATAAAACAACAATGAACACCCTTACAAAAGTGGCTGGAAATGAAGGATTCCAGACCCAAAAATGAAGTCCAAACGTAGATTCCGGCTGTTAAAAAATATGAGAAACACAATGATGGTTGAGTTGGATGTTTCCGTGCCCTAGAAACCTCCAAACTCCTTCACAAGGTAGGCCGCTACCTTAGGAGAGGGTCTGAAAATTTCTGGAGAACCCTAGCAGCCCTTCTTCAACCAAAACCTAGCTGAAAATCTGCAAAATCAATCTTCTTTGAAGCTCCTTGGAAATCCTGGGATGGAGAATCATAAATGAATTGAAAAGTTTTCTTTCTTCAATCAAACAAGGAGGGTTTTTGTCCTCACTTGTTGGCCACACAAGAAGGTTTTCATCCTCAAGTGGAGGTAGTTAGGCAATCAGCCCAAAAACGATGCAAAGTTATTAGTAGACAAGGTGATGATCCACAAATGAGCCAAGCGACCCCTTGTTATACCTTGATGTGGTGCCAAAACCAATTAAAGTCTTCTTAAGAAGACCAACCTCCTTGGGGGAATTAATAGTTCCTTTTTCCTTCTATTCTTCCACTGGCTTTTCATCTTCCCCAGCCGACTTGACTATACTTAGGAAAGCTACTAAAAAAAAATGCAACGCTCACAAAAATAACTAAAAAACATGACAATTGCTCTCCTTGCTCATTTC
Source organism: Taxus chinensis (assembly GCA_019776745.2). Lineage (NCBI taxonomy): Eukaryota > Viridiplantae > Streptophyta > Pinopsida > Cupressales > Taxaceae > Taxus > Taxus chinensis. Next base: position 277,433,222 of record CM034151.1, on the reverse strand, counting down.
CTTCTTGCCCACGGGAAGTGGAATGGGCTCAAAGTCTTCAAATCGAACTAGCTTGGAAAATGGGACATTATGGGCATGTTGAACAACCATTTTTGGCTTCTTCCAGACGAAGATGCATCATTTTTGAAAAGCTCCAGCAGCCAAGTGTTTAATATTATTTATCAGTTGATTAAATTCCATCTTGGACACCTCATTACATAAAAGAGAGATAAAACACCATTTGATTTTTAAAGTTTTGTTCATAGTTATGAATTCTCAGTCACTAATCTATCTTCACAACAACTATTTGGCAAAATACATATTTTGGAAACACCCATGCTTTCCCAAAGGCATTCTTTATGCATCTAAACAAAGCTATCATGGATTTTTCATTTCTTTCTCTACTTTGCTTAGCTTAAAACACCACTACAGCAGCTAACAATGCATTCCAAAGAGTCTGAAAAAGTATTTTTGTCTTATTCTAGATAGAGGATAGCTTCTACCAGCTATGGCATCACAGATTACAGTAGCGCATCCAAAAACAGAAAAGAATTTCCCTTAAAGGCACCTCTCTCTGCCAGGGCGTTTGGATGCCAAAGAGAGTTTTAAAAAGTGCATCTCACCAATATACATCCAAAACGTCTTTTTCTCAGAATATTTTCATGATTCAAAAAAGTGTTTCGGTCAACCTTCACAAGGATCTGATTGTACTTGAGTTAGGGTTTGAAGATTCATTTTGCAGTTAAAGTGTGAATAAATTTTCTGGATAAACTGCTTAAAATATGTTATAACCAACATTTTGAGTCCAGTGTTGAACCCATCATCAGTGTTGTACATGAGTTGTTTGATAGAATGCGGACTGTTAACATGAAACATCCATGTTTCTTCTTCATTTTTTCTCTAGCTAAATATTGTTTGGGCCCATTGATGAGATAGAGATGCCCAAATTCGAAGAGGGTATGAAGTGTATTCATCAATAGGTGCATATAAAACCAATTTGTTGGCAGTGCTTCATCAAATGTAACTCGGAAATGAGACTTTTTGAATGGCCAACTGTAATGTCCCTTTCAGGCTCAAAACTGAAATAAACGGATATTTCACAAACCCCAATAGATAATGAATTGAGAATGTATGACAGGAAGTACAACAAATTGATTTATTTATAAAAGCAATCAAATTTTTGCAATTTTATCCTAAAATACTCAAATACAAATATACTCAGATGCTTCCAAAGCTTTAGAAATATTTTTAGAACACTTAGGAATAAGGAAATAATCATCCAAGTGTAATATTCCCTTTTGGGATATTTTGCAAATCTGCAAAAATTAATTATCCGGATCACCCTAGGAATATTATATCTTCTTAGTTTGACCTCAAATAATCCAATGTTGGCAATAATACAATCCAAAGTGGGGTTGGAGTATGCCAAGGTGGTGGGTTAGATGGGAAAACTAATTAGAATGCTAATATTACCCAGATCTGATTTTTAACAGCAGATAATTAATTAAAATTCAAACCCCAACTACTGCAATTTTCCAAAATTAATTCCCGCTTAACCATCCAAGCAAAAATCTTGAAACTTTGGATTTTGGCCCACAAAAATATGAAGAACAATATCCCAAAACCATTTTTTGCACAGCCAACATAAAACCCTAATTTTGCCCTAAAAATTAGGCCGCCCAGCACATTTAGGGCATCCAATTAACCCCAAAAATTATAAAATCACTTCCCCTTTATTTCTCCTAATTTCTACAATGAAATCCACTATTAAAATGACCCCAAAACAACAAATCTGAAATAAATATTAATTTGTAACAACCAGAAAGCTTGCAGACAGTTGAAATCTTCTAAAATTCATAACTTGCTCATTCCTCCATATTTTGCCCTCAAATAAATTGCAGAATTTTCTATAAATTAAGAGTTTTCTAAAGAGCTATCATTCTAACTTTTTGAAGCACTGCAACCCTTCCAAAACAGCCCCCAAAATCTGAAAACCAGTCATTAGGGTTAGGGAAACTTAATTAAATAATTTCCAGCTCTTTCCTAGCCTCCAAACACACAAAAATATTAGTTCCAAACTTGGAAAAATATGCCAATACAGATCAAATTACAGATCTAGCTCAAAATACTCCAAAACATGCTAAAACAATCTTCAATGCAAGTCGCTTTAGCTCTAATAAATGCAGTAGTGAACAACAGTAAATAAAACACCATAAACCCTTCCAAAATCATTTAAATTTGCGCCACAACATGCAGATTTAACCTCACAAATTAATGCATCAACATATGAGCCAAGTCGCCAATATTGGTGTTGGCTAGATTTTCTGCATAGCTAAAAACCTAGGCAGTCATGAAATAAATCTCTCTCATTTACCGGTGAGGCTCCCGTGTCAGATTTGTCAGTAAAAATATGCTAGTATCTATATGGGGGTTTTACTTTAACTATTCAGCTCATGAACCATAGCTATACAGTTCTGCAGCAAGTAAGCAGTTGTTTAAGAAAGGAAATATTTATAGAAGAAGGAAATAAGAAAACACAGGCAAGAAATAGGGAAGATGTGCAACCCAATCAATAGATAACAGAGTTGATTGCATGCACATAGAAAAAACCAATAGATATCAACACAGAATTATAAACAAAGGCAACTCTAGGTCTAGATCTAAACTAACACAAAGTTTATTAGAAGATCTAAAATAGAAAGCTAGAAACAAATTGCACCGTGACACAAAGTTCTCTGGAAACCTGCTCCTTTATATTCCTTTGCTTCAAGTGACTATCAGGGGTTTCAGCACAAATTCTGGAACACCAGAATGCTGCTTACAAATTCAGATCATCAACCCAAAGATTCTTCCTCTACTTATAGAATATAGAGGGGCAATTACAAGTCGGAAGCTTTTAGTTGAACTGGCACATGTGGAAGTAGGAAAGGAAACAACTGGCAATCTCCCTCCTGGAATTCCTCTTTGCATGACATGCATGATTTGCAACTAAAGATAGAACCTTTTATTTTGCACGTCTGCCACCTATTTCCAAGTAGCTGACTTCTTCAAGTAATGGCTTTTAAACCAATCACTTAACTTGTATAATTTAATTGATTGCTCAATTACTTTGTCGGAGGAAATAAGAGAAAGAAGAAGAAAGAGGAAAGTTGCAGCCTTGTCCTTTCTTTTGCCTTTGATTCTCACCAAACTGGATCTGGAAGCAGCTGGATTAGTTCATCTCTTGAAGCTTTTGTAGTTCTTCTCCAACACATGCATCAGTGCAATGTTGGCCATAAATAACTCGTCATTTTTATTTTTAATTGCATATGAGCAATTAAAAATTCTGGAAAGTACTTCGGGTGAATGCAACTTCAATGAAGGCTTCAACTGGAAGATTGGAAGCACATGCACAAGATCCTGGAAGAAATTTTTCACGCACTGACTTCTACACGAGCTGCATCAGAAACAAGAGGATGAATTTTTGCCGGAAGCTTTTGCAATTATGAGATTCGGATCTGAATCTGGATCTGGATCTGGGCTTGGATTTGTGTCTCCGATGTCAGCAAATATGGAAGTAATGCATGATTCCGCTGAGTTTTCTCGTTCATCCTGCTTTGCCATGGCTGGAGCAATCTTTGTTTGAACAATTCTTTTCTTATTTATTCAGCCAGAATTCTTCACAATCGGTGCAGATCTGAATAATTCTTCAGATTTGGCGGATATGTTCAATGTATTGGACTTTGATTTAAGCTCCCTTTCTCTTATAAAAGCACTTGTGATGAATTCCTACAATTAATTCAGACAAAGATGGCAACCGGAACATGAACAGTGAATTTTAATCATAAAATCTGCATATATCAAGTTTGCTGCCCCAGAATTTGATGTTTTATTTGCATGCAAAGCAGGCATGAATTTTACCAACTTCACCTGAGCACCTGTATCACTTATGCAAACAATTATCCAGACACAAATCAACCTCCTTTAACCTGTGCGCCAAAATTGGAAGCTTCCAGCATTAATTACACCTTCTGAGCAAAAATCCTCTTCAAATGGGGCGCACTTTTTGTCTGGGCTGCACTTCTTTGCTTTTGAATTAATAAATTCATCCTTATTGCAGCCCCTGCTTATATAATCCTCATGATTCTATAATTAATTAATGTCTTTCCTATTCCTGGCAATTAATTAATTAATTAATAAGCTTTACTCTTCAAATGGGGTGCCTATTTTGTGCATGCTCATAGTTGCCATTAAATAAATTAAATTTATTTAATTTTAGACTTCTGCTTCCAGTTAACTCAAGCCTCACAGTATGCTTTGACCTTAGCCACTGAAAATAGGAATTAATTAATTCATTTAATACTTAAAAAAGTATTATTTCTCTCCCAAATGGGGCACACTTTTTGACATGAAGGGGCTGCATTAAATAAATAATATTTATTTAATTTTAGAACTGTCTATTTCCAACTTATTTTTGTCCACTTCCCTTTGTTGACTTTTCCACAAGCCTGGGAGCCAAAATTGGGTGAATAATTAATTAAATTAATTAATTTAAGGCTGCATTTCCTTCCCCAAAGGGGTCGCGCTTTTTGGCATAAAGAATTCTATTTTTAAAAGTCAATTGACAATGGGATTATTTACCCTGCAAGGCAGCCCTGAAAATCCCATGATTCACTTAAGTCTTTTTGACTTTCATAATGAGATTATTTACCCTGCAAGGTAGGCAATAAAATCCCATGATTCACTTAAGTGATTTTTCTTTTATTCCACAATGGGAATTTTTACTCTGCAAGGCAAATAAGAAATTTCCGTTTGTCTACTGCCTCTAATTTTTTCATTGTGACTTAAGTGACGTTGCTTCCATGGGAAAAAGTACCCTGCTAGGCAGATACAAAATCCCACCTGCCTGCTGCTTCCAAAAATCCCATGATTCACTTCAAACCCTCTTTTTCCAAAAATGCGGCCAGCCCAGAAAAAGATTTTTGGTGCACGACTTCGTCTTTTCTAAGAGAATCAGACCTCCAATGGCAAATTCCTTCTGGCACAACATGCATATGTGATCTCCAGATACTCCAGGCCAAGAATTAGGCCAAACCGGCAAAGGAATTGATCCAGAGAAATTTCACAGAAAACGAAACAGGAAAACACTAAAAACACAAAACGTTGCAAGAAGTTACAAATAAATCCCAGGAGTCATTCCTGGTTAAAACCCTACTGGTATGTCGGAATAATGATATGGACGATCACAACAGGGTTAAACCGGAGCACAAATTGCCTCAAACGGAGCTCAAAATAATTAAATACGAATTTTCTGCAAGCAAACCCCAGGGACAGAATAAAACAATTTTGGGCATCTGGGTATTTGTCGAAAATGACTTATATGGCTCCTTGGGAATATCTTGACACGATACAGGAACTTTCTGGCAATAAAAATACAAAACAACCCATTATTTTAAAAGTATGCAATTTTTTCAGATAGGGTAGTCCCAAATTTCAGGGTGAAATCTAGGAACACCAATGGGAATGGAAAAACAATGCATAAACACATTCAACTCAAGAGAACACAATGGAGAAAACAATGAGTCTGCAATATTCTTCAATAATGGATCCAAATGAGAGAGAGCACAATGCAAGAACTAGGGCATACATCCCAATACTCCAAGCACAAAGTGAAATCTAATGATCAAATCAACATAACTCACACAATAATCCCAAGCTCTCCTTTTATAAACAAGGAGGCACAAGATTCAAAATCCCTCGGAGAGGGAAATCATTAAATAAAAATAGTTTATCCTCCCTAGGTGTGGCGTCCCCTTTCTAAGGGTAATTTTTATATTAAAAGCCACCCAAAAGTTATTTGATTAATTCCCTTTTTAATTTTGCATTGTGGGAATTAAATTAAATAATTAAATAATTACTGTTTTATAATGTCAAATGATAAAAATCACTCTTCAGGCAATAATATTTAATTATTTGATATAATTTTTCCCTTGCTACATCTTAAAGCCCACGGGGAAAGATAGGCTAAGAGTCTTCAAAAATGGGGACATTACACCAAGCCGCCAACTGATTCTATTTATTTAAATTTATGACAGCAGTGAGTACACATGTAAATATGGCCAGAAATAATAATTCCAAGGCCCAAATACAATTATGGAAAGTACAATCAGCCTCTAAAAATATGAGGAACCCAATTATCGATAGAAAGTGAGTTGTGCCCTAGAAGCCAACAAACTTCACCCAGGAGGGGTTGCCACCCTAGGAGGGTCTGAAAACTCCCTGGTGTCCCCAGATTTCACCCTGAAATCTGGGACTACCCTATCCGAAAAAGTTTCATACTTCTAAAATAATGGGTCGTTTTGTGTTTTTATTGCCAAAAAGTTCCTGTAATGTGTCAAGATATTTCCAAGATGCCATACAAGACATTTTCGCCAAATACCCAGATGCCCAAAATTGTTTTATTCTGTATTGTGGCTGGGGTTTGCCTGTGGGAAATTTGTATTTAATTATTTTGAGCCCCGTTTGAGGCAATTTGTGCTCCGGTTTAACCCTGTTGTGATCGTACATATCATTATTCCCATATACCAGTAGGGTTTTAACCAGGAATGAATCTTGGGCTTTATTTGTGACTTCTGGCAACGTTTTGTGTTTTTTGTGTTTTCCCGTTTCGTTTTCTGTGAAATTTCTCTGGATCAATTCCTTTGCCGGTTTGGCCTGATTCTTGGCCTGGAGTATTTGGAGATCACATATGCACGTTGTGCCAGAAGGAATTCGCCATCAGAGGTCTGGTTCTCTTGGAAAAGACGAAGTCGTGCACCAAAAAGCTTCTTCTGGGCTGGCCGCATTTTTGGAAAAAGAGGGTTTGAAGTGGATCATGGGATTTTTGGAAGCAACAGGCAGGTGGGAATTTTGTACCTGCCTAGCAGGGTACTTTTTCCCATGGAGGCAACGTCACTTAAGTCACAATGGGAAAAGTAGAGGCAACAGGCAGGCGGAAATTTCTTACCTGCCTTATAGGGTAAAAATTCTCATTGTGAAATAAAAGAAAAATCACTTAAGGCATGAATGAGACTTTATTACCTTGCAGGGTAAATAATCCCATTATGAAAGTCAAACAGCTTAAGTGAATCATGGGATTTTCAGGGCTGCCTTGCAGAGTAAATAATCTCATTGTCAACTGACTTTTAAAAATAGAAATCTCTTATGCCAAAAAGTGCGACCCCTTTAGGGAAGGAAAGGCAGCCTTAAATTAATTAATTTCTTCTCCAATTTTGGCGCCCAGGCTTGTGGAAAAGTCAACAAAGGAAAGTGGACAAAGGGAAATTAGAAATAGACAGTTCTAAAATTAAATAAATATTCTTTATTTAATGCAGCCCCTTCATGTCAAAAAGTGTGCCCCATTTGGGAGAGAAATAATATTTTTTTAAGTATTAAATGATTAAATTAATTCTTATTTTCAGTGGCTAAAGTCAAAGCATACTGTGAGGCTTGAGTTAACTGGAAGCAGAAGTCTAAAATTAAATAAATTTAATTTATTTAATGGCAACCATGAGCATGCACAAAATAGGCGCCCCATTTGAAGAGTAAAGCTTATCAATTAATTAATTAATTGCCAGGAATAGGAAAGACATTAATTAATTATAAAATCATGAGGATTATATAAGCAGGGGCTGCCATAAGGATGAATTAATTAATTCACAAGTAGAGAAGTGCACCCCAGACAAAAAGTGCACCCCATTTGGAGAGAATTTTTGCTCAGAAGGTGTAATTAATGCTAAAAGCTTCCAGAATTGGTGCATAGGTTGAAGGAGGTTGATTTGTGTCTAGATAATTGTTTGCATAAGTGATACAGGTGCTCAGGTAAAGTTGGTAAAATTCATGCTTGTTTTGCATGCAAATAAAACATCAAATTTTGGGGCAGCAGGCTTGAATTATGCAGATTTTTATGATTAAAATTCACTGTTCATGTTCCGGTTGCCATCTTTGTCTGAACTAATTGCAGGAATTCATTACAGGTGCTTTATAAGAGAAAGGGAGCTTAAATCAATGTCAAATACATTGAATATATGAAGAATTATCCAGATCTGCGCCAGTTTTGAAAAATTCCGGTTGAGTAAGAAGAAAAAGAATTGTTTAGACAAAGATAGACACAGCCATGGCGAAGGGGGATGAAAAAGAAAGCACAACGGAATCGTGCATCACTTCCAAATTCACAGACATTGAAGACACAAATTTAGGTCCAGAACCTCTTTCCGAATTGATTGACAGATCCAGAGCAGGAAAGACTTCCCTCATGCGTGCAGTTAAAAGTAGTGGAATTATTCGAGCTGCAACATTTCCATACACAGCCCAGTTGCCAGAGTTCGTTATAGAGTGTGCGAGGTCTTACCATCCATCATCTAGATCAGTTCGAGATGCCACGGGGAAAACAATAATCCGGTTGGACTCACAGTTCATCAATTATTGTTTGAAGATTTCAGCACAAAAGGTGGTGACTTCTATTAGCATTCAGGATGTCGGCAGCAGGTGGGAGAAGCATAGAGTTGACTGCGTGAACATTATGAACAACAAATACATGAAGAAGCCCAGATCTCCTTCCAAATTCCCAAGAACTCTTCCGCGGTCCAATCTGGTACAAGAGGTAGATGATATTGCCAAATTGTTGTGCAGGATAAATGGCCAAGTAAACGCTCACACCTTTCGCACATGGATGTATGCTTTCATCAAGACCATTGAAATCAACAAGCCAGATTCAATAATCAATTGGTCGGAAATTATTAGCGACAACATTGGTGAGCAACTCCGGAACGTGAAGCGTACTTTCAGCTTCAAAATGACTTCCTATTTGGTATACGCAGCAGCTTCACAAGGCATCTTCTCCAAGCTGGATAGATGTGGTGTTCTTTCCAAGGACCCCATTTTCGAGTGCTACCCACAGCTTACTGTACCTGCGTGCAAGAAAGATTTCAAAGTGGTCAATGATGGATTTTTCTACGAATTCATTTGCAGGCTGGACAGGGACCTAAAGGCCAACAGGGTGAGCAAGGAAGCATGGGAAGTTGTGTCCAGAATTGGCAGTCTCTTCATTTAGTTTGCAGATTTCACATACCTCAGGGTCACCGGCTTTTCTGGAGAACTGGTTAAGCTACCCAGATATCCGAATGATAGATTGATCACCATGGAGCTGAGCAGACAACTTGTGGAGATACACGACCTTCAGTCGAAACGGCACAAGTCTACGGGCTTCTTCCCAATCACTGTGGGCCATTATAGCTGCCAGAGCATTCATAGAGCTCGAGGAATGGAAGCGGAGATGTTCTCTGAGTACGAGCAAGAGTTCTTCCCAGCGCAGCTGAACTTCAATCCATTTGGAGTAGCCAGGAAGACAATCTCCCAGGACTATGCACATGTGCCTTCATTAGAAGATTTCTAGATGAAGTGTAAAAGTGAGTACGAGGTTAAAAAGAAAGATTTCAGCAGGCTATCAACACGGCAAGTGTTCAACTTTGGATTAGCACGGATACCTGCGGATCTTAAAGATGATGGGGCTGTGTTACTTGACACATACTATCAAATGGGAGGAGATAGAGCCATGTACTTCAGGAGAACATGGGGGCTGCCATACGATTGAAGGAAAGGTCTGCCGTCTGTTCTGGTGAATACTTCAAACTGGTTGCTGACGAAGGGATATTGCCTTGATGAAGCATTGATGAATCAAGTCACGGGCAACTTCGGCGCAGGAGATTCCCTCAAGAGGAAGCACGGAGGAGAAAGCAGCAGAAGGCCCGAGAAGATGAAAGTGCACAGAAGGTCTCAATCAAAGGAGAAGATCACTTCCACGGCCATGACTTTAGTTCCGACTTCTCCAGCATCCAGTACTTCACCGACTATGTTGCACCTCAGCAGCAGGGCACTTCCATGCCTCATTGAATCCGGCGACATTCATCTTCTCTCCTCAGCCACTTCCGTTCAGCACCTGTTCCATGAAGAAACGTTGAAGCTGCAGATGGCAGAGTTCGAAAGAGCTTTGTCCTTGGATGATTCAGAGGATGGCAGCCACAACACTGTAGCGGTTTCTGATGGAGAGGAATGCAGAGCGGGAGATAGTAGTGCACTCAGCAACTTCTCATTCTCCGAGAAGTAATTTCTCAGAATGGTTGGCTTCACAGTTGGTTCCAGAAGCTAGAGTGGAAATGAACTTGGAGGAACACGACTTGCAGCTGCTCCTGAGTCTAGGCAGAAAAAACAGAAAACCTAAAGCTGCTAAGGTAACTTCAAGGTTGATCATCAAGGAGTCGGGGTAGAAGTTTGCTAAGATGTCAGTTCTGGCGGAAGGAAAGAAAGAGGATGAGCTCACGGCAGAAGATGTAACAGTAACCAGAGTACCTATCGGTCAAGCCACCACAGAAGGATTGAAGCATGACATGCAGACATTGATAGATGCTCAATTCCTTAGGCTTGACAGAGAAAAGGCGGAGAAAGTTGAGCTTCAGAAGCAGGTATCTCAGTTGTGCAAGATCATAGCCAAGGTTGTTAAATTTTCCACTCAGCCCATTTCAGCAGAAGCAGGTGAGTGATCATCTTATGCAGGAGATGGAGGATGCAAGCAACTCAGGTGAAAGCTATTGACGAATGGAAAATCTGATTATTCGTCAAGCTTCTGTACAACTTGGAGAGGTGCAAGCCCGCCTGAAGGTTATGAATGATGCAACAAATTAGCTAATGCAGTAAATTAGTTAAAGCAACTAGTGACAAACATAGTAGATATGAACACAGTTGCTGAGAGTAACTTGAGTACTTTGGCCGAAATCAATAAGTTGCCGGGAAAAGTATTGGTTGCAGAGTAGATTGTACTGGACGGATCAGTTGAGAAGGGGAAGCAGCTGGAATTTGCAGTATCTTTCCGTTTGGAGATCTGCAGAGTTTTGCTGCAGAGGATGCAGGCACTTGAGAGTATGGCATCGTCTTTGCCAGACAGTATCATTTCTTTCACTCATGAGGAAAGTGGTCGGAAATGTTACTTCATACGTGCGGATCATTCCTAGCAAAGTGCCTAATTCCTTGGAAGGGTCTCATTTGATGGTACAAAAGAGAATTGATGGAGCTACTAAGCCTTTCACGATGAATTCCATCAGTAGACTGGTGGCACTGCAGGCGGACATTGCGAGGTTCGGGCCAAGCTTGGAGGAGGTGGAAGCATGTATCAAAGTGTTGAACGAAGGATTGTTGCAGTTCATGACAGAAAAGGAAGCAATGGCTAAAACAGATGGGAAGATGCTGAATTACATGTTCGACAAGTATATCCAATATCAGAACAAAAAGAAGACATAAATGTTATAGCTGACTTGACTTCTTCTTCTATTCTTTCTTCTTCTATTTTCCATGTTCCCGGATGAAATTGTAAAACTTTAAAGTTATTGGTTTTGAAACCATTACTTTAAGTTATGTGGAACAATTCTATTAGTTAAGTGATACATGTGTCACTTAAGAAGAAGTTAGAGGAGGATGATTGCCAAATGTCATCTTTACTTGTTGTTTATGTTTCAGTTCAGTTGAGTTTCCCATTTGTACTTTCCCTTCTACATTCTATAAGTAGAAGAAGAACCTTCGGGTTAATTATCGATCAGAATTTGTAAGCAACATTCTTGTAGTTCCAGACTTTGTGCTGAAACCCCTGATAGCCACTTGAAGCAAAGGAATATAAAGGAGCAGGTTTCCGGAGAACTTTGTGTCACGGTGCATACTTTGTTTCTAGCTTTCTACCTTAGATCTTCTAATAAACTTTGTGTTATTTTAGATCTAGATCTGGAGTTGCCTTTGCTTTATAATTCTGTGCGTTGATATCTATTGGTTTCTTCTATGTGCATGCAATCAACTCTGTTATCTATTGATTGGGTTGCACATCTTCCCCATTTCTTCCCTGTGTTTTATTACTTCTTTCTTCTATAAATATTTCCTTTCTTAAACAGCTGCTTACTTGCTGCAGAGCTATACAACTATGGTTCATGAGCTGAATAGTTAAAGTAAAACCCCCATATAGATACTAGCATATTTTTATTGACAAATCTGACACGGGAGCCTCACCGGTTAAATGAGGGAGATTTATCTCATGACTGCCTAGGTTTGATGCTATGCAGAAAATCTAGCCAACAGCTCATTTGGAGGAAAATTTGGAAAAATAGATACCCCTCAATCCTCTATAAAATTCTGAAACTACATAGAAACAACTGCTACAGAAATACACGAATGAAGACCCTTGAACTTGAAAAGCCTCAATGATTGAAGGGTTTTCGTAGTTGGAAATAGGGAACAATGTTCAGTTTTCATCCTCACTTGCAGCACCACAAGAGGGTTTCAATCCTCAAGTGGAAAGGAATGAGCAATAACCCAAAAACCTTGATGTAAAATTATGATATAATAAATGATCCTCAAAGCAAGCCAAGCTTAGAAGGTCCTTTTATACACAAAATGATGGCACAAACCTCTAGAACAATCTCCGAAATGGGTTTCCCTCACTTGGAGAATTAATTTGATTTAATGATTGCCTTTACCCTCTAGTTTCTTTCTTCACCTTGTGTCAGCTACTTTAGCATTTAAAATAAATCAATCTTTTAATACTTTTCTCTTTTTTATGTTTTCACTTTATTCCATAAAGTCCCTTCCTTTTCATCCCTTTAGCCAACATATAATCATAATATAGCCGCTTAATACTTTTAAGTATTGGTAAAATTAACCTTTTATCCTAACTAGTCTACCTTAATGATATTATGCTAAGGAATACTCAAGATTTGGAAATGACCGGGTCCGACTTAAAACATTATTATTTATATTATTTTAGAAAAGGGGATATTATAACTGTTAGCCATTAATGGCTGACCTTTGCTAAGCTTTGAAACAACATGGATATATTCCAAAGAACTATGTAGGAGAATTACTCATGAAATGAACCAATGTTTAGCCAGGATTACATGAACTATTTGACTTGTATTAATTATGTTGATGTACCAACATTTCATTACTGGAAATCTTGTAAGGATCTGAGCATATGCCATTGAATGCACGAATTGATAGTCTGCTTGGAAGGTCAACTGACTTTGAAAATTAGCATGGGATTGTACATGCTGGAGACAATTGCTGTGATGTTGGCGGAAGATTTAGGAGGATGATAAAAGGGATTTGATCATAATTGCAAAATTCTGCAATTTTAAGGCCATTTGTATGTCATTTCCAAAATTCTTCTGCATAGGTTATAAATCAGCCAACCATGAAATACAAGATGAGGAGACCAATTGAATCCTTTGGCATGCTTGTAATCATGCATGTGACATGGTCAAGTCACAGATTTGTGTATACAGTCAATGCTTGTGTAACGGAGTTGAGGGGTTCCTGAGAAGTGGTAACTATTGTCAAGAAGAACGAGACCCCTTGCTTGCTTGGCAATGGTCTATATATTCAGTGCCCACATTTCCAGAGTACCTTCACGTGAACTCCTGATTTGGTTCAAGTGTGCAAACTAATATGATAAATCACAACTGTTTATGAAAGCATGAGATTGGCAGACCTGTACCCCAAATTCTGGGGTCTGAAAGTAATGCTAAGAAAATCCCAGTGATGAGAAGTAAAAGTCACATTGAAGGACTTCTGAAGCATTATTTTCATGCCAAGAGTTCATTGGTGAATGTATAGTTCGTGAGACTCAACTTAAGTCCATTGATGCAAAGTAGTATTTGGTTTCAAAAACTGATTTAAACACTGCTATTGTTTTCTTCCATGTGGAGTTTAGAAGAAATTTTCTTGATACTGATGACATTAGTTGCATGGACAGTTTTGAGCATAAAACAAGTTCTTCTAGAGTGAGTAAAGGTGCTTGAATGGGCCTGTGATCATCAATGATAGGATACATATTCAGCAATTGTTCAAAAAGTGTTTCTAAGAAAGAAAGATTCCTAATATGAGTTTCCTAGAATACTGATTTTGGACATAGGTTTTAGCTCCTATGAAACAAAGACTTTATAAGAAATGTGGTTGAATAAGTGTTAATCCAATTTCTATAAGGGTACTTATGAGATAGATTTTGAAATGATTAGCAATGGGTGATTTCCAAATGGTAAGAAGAGTTGCCCAGGGAAAAGTCAGTTTTTCATTCTTCTAAAAGTTGTCATGAACTCAATTCCTAGACTGTGTAAATGCCCATATATTATAATTGATAAAGTTAAATTGAGATGACTATTTTAAGTTATTTGCTATTACATTTTCATTTAAATAGGAGAAGGTGAAACAGATATTTAAGGAGATTGATAATCTCCATAAATATTTTGAATAAAACAACTCCATGTTATTTTACGCAGATTTTGTTATTCTCACAAAATTAATATTGTTAATGAGTTGTTTACATCAACAACTCATAACAATATTTACTCACCCACTCATAGCATTACATTTACATAATGTGATTAGGATTAGGAACAGTGCATATTCCATATTAACCTAAGATAATATAATCACTCACATAATATTCTATGTTCACACTACAACATAGATATTCCTAACAATCATATGGTGGTCCAGTTGTTTCATTCAAAATGATTTTTATACCTACATTCGCGATTTTTTATTTTTGTGAGAAACCTTATAAGATTCCCAGATACGTCCCTGAGTTTCCAAACGTAAATCCCACGCGGATCATGGGGGTCTTCTCGGCCTAATAGCATTATTCTAAAGAAATTGATTACCAAAGGTGGCATGGGTGGTGGTGATGATGATGACCTACACAAGAGAAAAATAAATGAGAAATCGCCCCCTCCTAATCCCAAAAGAAATCTCAAGAAAAGAATGGGCAATGAAAAGGAAAGAGAATGATATGACCCCTTTTCCAACTTGAGGATCAGAACTTGGACTTCTTGCCATTCCTTCTCCATGGCAAAGAAGTAGAGGAGTTGGAGAAGAACATTGAGCTTTCATTTGCATTTGTTTTTCTAATTTTTAATGTTTCTTTTTAGTATGTGTTTTCCTTTAGCAGGTCGGTTGGGTTTTATGCACTTTAAAAGCCAATTAAAGATTAAAAGAATACTTTAAGGGGTCGTCCTTGCTATTCCAAGCTTTGGCGCCAAAAGGAGGTTATAAAAGAAAATCATCTCATTTGGCATCTATTTGGTGCATTTTCTCTATTTGGGCATTGTGAGCTAGTGGCTCCTTGTTCTCCACTCTTGGACAAAAACCCAAGTGTGTGGCTTCTCCTAGAAGGACGAAACCCTTCTAGTGGCTGGTTAGAGGACGAAAACCCTCTTTCCTTGGTTGGAGTGAAGACTTATTGAAGACCTTTATGCAGATTTGAGTGTTGGAGGATCAAAGGCATCATCTACAAATATTTGCATGCATTTTAGAGTCATTCCTAGTTGGAGCGACTAGGGTTTGATGGTGTTTGAGTGCCTTCTAGGGCACAAATTACAAATCTGATTTTATATATTGTTTCAGCATATTTTATAATGTCGGAATCTCCACTTTGGTGATTTTTGGAATAGTTTTTCAGCTTCATGTACTCATTCACTGATTTCGGGATCAATTTTGAGAGGGTTTCCATGGTTGGAAAATTATGATATTGGTCTCATTTGATTGCTGGTATTTTTATGATCATTTTGAGTATTCATTTGTGTGGAGATTCCTTGTATTCTAAGAGTTATTGAATTTACAAGTTTCAGTTGTTTTTGTGCCATAATAAATTCCAAAATTTTGAGTTTGATGATTTGATCACATTTTTTGGCTTCTAAAATCAAGGGCAATCCAAGGAATCACTTCTCATAATTTTTGAGTGTTTCTACGGTGGATTTCTCTCTCTCTCTAGTCGCTAGGGTTTGAGAGTGTTTTCTGGTCCTTTATTAATTGATGTCATAAAAATCAGACTTGTTTTTTTTGGAGGTTTGAGCTAATTTTCAGTTTTGTCCCCAAAAGGGATATTACAGTGGTATCAGAGCTCGGATTCTCAAAGGCCTAGGGTTTCAATGGACAGATTGATGAAGGCGCAAGAAAGACTAGCAGGTACCTTGGACTCTCTTGCCTCCACCATGCAAAACCTACAAAGAGGAAGGACATTCAAAGAAGAGCCTAGGGTTTCAAAAGTCAACAAGGTGGCAACTTGCTTTGAGGAATATCAAGCTCTTTCGGAGAAGATCCGTGATGCCCTAACCTTTTCAGAATTCATAAATTTGGAAACAGAAAGAGTGGGCATTGGAACTTGGTCCAAGCCTCGATACATGCACAAGGGTCGTGGGGAAAATATCCCTACCCTTGTGGGAAAGAGCCCCATCTTGTCCCAAAGCAAGGACTGGCTATTGAGTTTGTTGAAGAAGGGACCAAAACCCCAAGTTTGATTGGAGATGATGGGCATGCCTATTGCCCTAAGGACATGAAAATGGATGATATATTGCAGTAGTTATTGAGAAGGGGCAGCCCTTGGGAGGGTTAAAAACCTCCGATCCTCTTGCCACAATTGATCTCTTGGCTGGGTCTCCTAACAACACCTTGGTGACACAAGGTTTTGATGACATAGTGAAACACAAGCCAATGAAGGATGAAGTTGCAATCCTTACTCCCATTCCTATTCCGGATATTTAGCAATATGAGGTAATTATGGATCATGGTTTGGTTAATACTAATTTTCTTTTAGCACATGATGAATTCAGGCTTGAGCAAGTGGGAAAAGAGGAAGGAAACCTTTGTCCGAATAGATATGAGGACAATAAGCTTACTGCTACAAGTTTTCACAATATGGATAACATCATTTTCAGATCTCATTTCACCATACTTGCTGATTGGCACAAGAAGACAGCCATAATGAAAGATAATTTTCAGTTTTTCAAGGCATTATGGGTCACCATTGAAGTATTCTCAGCTATGGTCACTTTAGTTGGGAGTGATATGCATATTTTCAAACATGGATTGAGCAATTCAAAGAGGTTAGGTACAACATTTGGTATGCATCCTGGAAATCACGTTTTGGTGTTCCAAACACTCCACTTGGGGCAATCAAAAGGTCTTCTACAACAAGGTAATCTTGATAATTTTCGGCCAATACTGAGACACGGAATACTTAAACCATATCAAATTTGCTTTAAAAAACATGGAAATTGTTAAGCAAAAGGTATTCCTTTCAAAATGTTCTCAAATAGCCCAGAAAACAGGATGGTGAACTATTAGATACAAAATACAAATACAAACAAATCTATATCTCAGAAGTAAACCGGCTGATACCAGTCCAGCTCAACTTGAATAGTCTCAGTTTGCAAACAACTCTGGCAAAAGAGAAGTGGAATCTAGATGAGGACCATTTAAGGATGGAACCTAGCTATTTGACTACAGTTTTACGTTGCAATGGTTACAATGACAAACAAATCCAATATCATTCAAGCGTGCTTTAGCTCATCCATATAAAAGAAAAGAAGCTATCTCGAAAGACATTTTTCCTCGTCTACGCCCAACTTGAAAACTCCCATAAATTCAAGGCCTACTCCTATGATGGCAACTTCTATTTTTGTTTGCAAGAAAAGGTCTCAGAGTATTGTTTGCACAAAAACCAAGTCGTTGAGCATAACTAAGATTTTTGCTCATCCTTGACCAAGCAAAAGATCCTTTGGAAGCCCCCAAATAATACGGTGGAGTTACTCGATCCCATGCTACAGCCGGAAAAAATTCATGGAGAAATTTCAAAAGATTAAAAAGTTCTTGGATAAAAAAACACATTGTTGAATTCGGAATTTTCATGCAAAATAAGAAAATATATTGCATCATATTTGCATGGAAGATACAAAATTGATAAAATTGACTTTTAGAGGGAACGTCATCCGTGAAGCCATTGAAATACGGAGCCAAAAGGACATAATGAAAGATGGCACATGCAAGTTTATCCTAAGCAATACATGGAAACCCTTAAAAATGGCAATTAGTAAAAAATAAGAACTAGAAAAACAAAAATCAGGAAACAAGAAGATGAAGCTTTTAAAGAATTGGAATATAAAGTGTCAATTGTTTACTTATATATTTTAAAATGTCTTCTTCAATATAAATATTTCTCATAATTTTTGGCGAGTTTTTCTAAATGGGTCCCGTAGTTGGACTTGAAACGTATGAGATTTAATGTTTCAAATGCAGTTTAAGCAATCAAAAGGTCTTCTCTTTCAAGGTAATCTTTTTGATTCATCAATTTTGAGACACATTTGTTTGTTGCTTCCTCATTTGTGTATCAAAGATGAATATTGTGGGAGAATGGGAAATAGTATGGTGTGCAAGAGTATGTTTTTAAGAAAATGATCCCTCAAGGCAATGTTTTATAACACACCTCAAGTGAGCTCTTTGCTAGATGACATTTTGCAAAAAGGGGCAGATCTATGTTCCATGTTTTCTATAACAGCAGATAAGGGAGCACAAATTGCAACCAATCATGAGAGTGTTGGTACCCATCCTATAAGAAACAAGGTAGATATCAATGGTGCGCTAGCTATCTTTTGTACTTTGCATGAAAGGAAGGTTAGGAAGAGTCATATAAATTTACTCATGGGTTCTAACAACATGGAATGTGAGTTATTGCTGCAAGTAGATTTTCAGTTTCTTATCAAAAGGATGGATGTGGAGTTCAAGAGGTTTATGTTGGATGGTGAGCATATTGATGGTAGCCCCAGGTATGAGAGTATTTCAAAATTATTGTTTCCTCCTACATCATTTTGTTATCATGGTTATCATGGGAAGCATGCTAGAAAGAATGATAGAATTCCCAACTTCAACTTTGGTATGATTAGTGAGTTCCTTATTGTACACATCAAAGGAACTTTCATGGGGAATCATGCATGGTTCTTTCTAAGGACTAATATTCTGATTTGGGAAGGTGAAAAGAAAAGGTACATCTATGTGTGGGACAATATGACTGAATTTGTGGGCAGCCCTCACTCATGCAACAATTGGGAAATAACTAACATAAGGTACCACGCTGAGGTCGTCTTTATTTCTCATATGATTCAGAAATATACAGGCTGCATTGACTTGTTGTGGGCTGCCATGATAGTCACAAGAGTGCTACTAAGCACACAATTCAAAACCAAGGTATGTACGGCTGTTGCAAAATCATTTCCAGTCATCACAATTCAGTTTTTAAGCAATAAAACACATTATAACAGCCATAGCATGAAGAGGGACATGTGGGTTGAAGTTTGGTATGAGGGGATTCATCATATGGAGTTCTTAAATACCCATTGCTCGCTGTTTGGAAGTAAACTTGGAGCAATTAAGGGCTGTTACAGTCACCATATAGCCCCTTTACAATCAGTTTGGCCCCATTTATCAAAGGATACAAGTGGAAAAATCATTGGAGCAATGAGGGGTGACAAGTGCCAATACCAATGAACATTAAGAGGGCTGTTTATGAATTATTGACTGCTGTTTTTGGCATTTTCAGTTCGTTCTTTTTGCTGATCACAGTCACAAGGAAGAAAGGTTGACAAGGGAAAGTTGTGTTTCCCACTTCTTAACATTTTTGCAGCATTTTGGGCAACTACATGTGCATTTCCAGCCAAGTATGTAAGGCACATAATTCCGGATAATGGGGTAAGGAACAAGGTAGACATCAATGATGAGTTCTCCATCTCTTGTATTTTGCATGCAAAGAAGTGTTACATAAACTTGCTCATGATTTCATTTGCCCACATGCAAGTGAACCTAAAGGTACTTTCAATCATGGGGAATGATTCCTTTTGGTTTGGAGTTGCTAACATGATATTTTCAGTCCTTGCATGGTTGTTTTCAATGCACAAATGGTTGAATGTTGCAAAGGAATTTTGGGTTTGCCACACTTATGGCTGTTACATCATATCTTTATTGTTGGTCCACTCAATTTCAGTCATGGACAACTGTACATTTGAGCAGAATTCTTCGCATGATAATATTGGTAAGAGAGTCTCATCATCAAAGACAATCATCCCAACCATCATATTGCTGATTTGGGTGGAATTCAAAATGACTAGTAGTGGTTGTAACTCATTTCCAGCCCCTACACAAATCAATTTCGAGTCTCCTAGTAGGATTTGGGATCCAGGCATTTGCAATTGCTTGAGGACAAGCAATTTTGGGAAGGGAGGACTGTAATGTCCCCTTTTCCCACTTGAGGATCAGAACTTGGACTTCTTGCCATTCCTTCTCCATGGCAAAGAAGTAGAGGAGTTGGAGAAGAACATTGAGCTTTCATTTGCATTTGTTTTTCTAATTTTTAATGTTTCTTTTTAGTATGTGTTTGCCTTTAGTAGGTCGGCTGGGTTTTATGCACTTTAAAAGCCAATTAAAGATTAAAAGAATACTTTAAGGGGTCGGCCTTGCTATTCCAAGCTTTGGCGCCAAAAGGAGGTTATAAAAGAAGATTAGAGAGCTCATTTGAAGGATCTATCTTGGCGCATTTTTCTATTTGGGCATTGTGAGCTTGTGGCTCCTTGTTCTCCACTCTTGGACGAAAACCCAAGTGTGTGGCTTCTCCTAGAAGGACTAAAACCCTTCTAGTGGTTGGTTAGAGGACGAAAAACCCTCTTTCCTTGGTTGGAGTGAAGACTTATTGAAGACCTTTATGCAGATTTGAGTGTTGGAGGATCAAAGGCATCATCTACAAACATTTGCATGCATTTTAACCATTGACAATTCACCTATAATGAAGTCGTTGTTTCATGGAAACAATGGCAGATCTTACTCTATCAAAACCAGGCCATATTAATGAGATTTATCTTGTCAACTATTGCCCAAACAAATCGCTGCCAAAGGAAATAATATCATGCATTAAACTTGATCGATCCACACTAAATAGGGCAAGTAATCAGTCCACAATCACCATAGAAGGATTCGCTGTATATAAGAGGGTAAATACCAGTCGAAATACTTCAAAAATGGCCCAAGAGAGTTACCATGCATGCCCAGGTTGTCGCTGCACATGAGCATACAGAGATCTGGTTATTTATCATTCACAAACAGTCCACAACTACTCACGCATAGGTCGCTGCAATATAGGAGTTATAAACCCAAGTCGTACCACTTCACAATGCATTTAAACAAGAGGTCACAATCATACAACCAGCCAATCGAATCACATAGAAAACTGCATTTAAATCAGTCCCTAAATCACCATAATGCAAATCGCTGCAACTGGAATGAATCAAATACACAAAATATGCATAGATCTCAGTTACTTCACTTCAAGGAATAACCTAACTCCAGCTGGTCGATTCTACCTTAATTATCACATACAAAATAGTTCACACATATCAATAACACTTTGATTTAATCATAAAACCCTAGCTGCTACAGTGATTCGCTATAGTAGAAAAAGGCATATTTTCGCTTGCAAGTTTAACCAAAATGTGTGCCAAAGCCACAAACATGGATCTCACAAATAAATACTTAAGTTGAATCTCAAAACCAGCTCAATACCACCTCCCACGCAAGAGAGAGAGAGAACATCAATGGGCATGCATCCCAACTCCAAGCATGGAGCATAAAATAAATATCATCATAACATAATAATAATAATGATCCTAGCACTCCTTTTATAAGCAAGGAGGCACAAAATACAAAATCCCTAGGAGAGGAAAGTTATTAAATGAAAGCAGTTTGTTTTCCTTAGGTGTGGCGTCCCCTTTTCTAAGGGTGATTTTATCAATAAAAGCCACCTAAATATTTATTTAATTAATTCCCCATTTAATTTTTATATTTTGGGAATTAAATTAAATAATCTTCATAATTAAATAATTATTGCTTCAGGCAATAATATTTAATTAATAAAAATGTTCCCCTTGCAACATCTCAAAGCCTACGGGGAAGTATAGGCTAAGGGTCTTCAGAAATGGGGACATTACACATTCCTAGTTGGAGTGACTAGGGTTTGATGGTATTTGAGTGCCTTCTAGGGCGCAAATTACAAATTTGATTTTATATTCTGATTCAACATAATTTATTAAGCCAAAATCTCTGTTTTGGTGGTTTTTGAAATAGTTTTCAGCTTCATCTACTTATTCACAGATTTCGGGATCAATTTTGAGAGGGTTTCCATGGTTGGAAAATTATGATATTGATCTCATTTGATTGTTGGTATTTTTATGATCATTTTGAGTATTCATTTGTGTGGAAATTCTTTGTATTCTAAGAGTTATTGAATTTACAAGTTTCAATTGTTTTTATGCCATAATAAATTCAAGAATTCTGAGTTTGATTATTTGTTCACATTTTCTGGCTTCTAAAATCAAGGGCAATCCAAGGAATCACTTCTCACAATTTTTTTGTGTTTCTTTGGTGGATTTTTTTCAATCCTTGTCACTAGGGTTTGAGAGTGTTTTTTGGTCCTTTATTAATTGTTGTCATAAAAATCAAACTTGCTTATTTTGGAGGATTGAGCTAATTTCCTTAATTTTCAGTTTTGTCCCCAAAAGGTAAACTACAGAGAAGTCGAGTCAAACGTTCCTCAACTAGAAGCTACTACACTCGTGCCTTTGAGCCTAGAAATTCCCAGTTCTCCACCTAAGCAACACTATCATGTGAAGAAATTGAACTTTTCAAAGGTGGCAAGGGCGGTGGTAATGATGTCCCCTTTTCTAAATTAAAAATAATTAATAATATTTGGAAAATTGGGCCTAGCCAATTGTTCTTTTTGGGACAACTTAATAATCCCCTACTATTAGCCACACATCTCCCCCGGTCACCACCAGCAAACTCGGGTGCACACTCATACCAGAGGGTAGCCTAGCTACATTCGTCCCCCTGGCGGTCGTTTTAGTCTCAGATCTCAGCAAAGGAGGGGGCCCTCACCCCCTCTTTGGGTTGCCATTCCATCAAGGGCTTCTTTTCGTCAGCCTCGAATGTTAGGAGGGATGTGGCTACCATTTCTGAGTAGACCACTAGTCCTCGTTTGCCCCCATCCTTCATTCCCTTCTTTGCTTCTCCCAAAAATTCTCCCCCACTTGTTCCATTGCCCCCCGCCTATGGGGGTTTGGCTTCGGGTTTGATTGTATGTTTTGGTTCTTTTCCTTTCTTCTATTTTTGGGAACTTGTTTTGAGTTGTCCCCGCTCACACTTTGTATATTGTTTGGGCTGCAGTCCCATTGACCTACTTTTGTGGTCATTCGTTGAACATTAATATATTTATCTTATCTTATCTTATCAAAATAAAAGGTATTATTAAATACTAAAGTAGAAAAAAGATGCTTAACCTATTTTCATTATTTTCAGTTGGCTAAAAGGGAGAGGTCGTCCCTCTTTAAGAGGAAAAAACATTTGTTAAAAAAGAAATAAAGAGGCCTACATGGAGCGCTCCACAAAGAAAGGAAAGAAAAGGCTATAAAAGCAAATGTTGGGGCTCATTGTAATCATCATCTTGTGAATTATATACTTCTCTTTTGGAAATTGGAGCATTTTGCTCTCGTTTTCACCCTTTGAGGAGGAAAACCTCAATAGTCACAACACTTGGGAACAAAAACCCTCATTTGTTTCATTGGTCACTTCATCCGGGAGTCACATTGAAGCTTAAAAATTCAAAATTTCATAACGAGGGTTTCTATCAGTGTTAGGGCACAATTCCAGCTAGGGCATGCTTTTTTGGGGCTACCACATTCATTTCCAGCGTCATCTACCCATTTGGAGATTTCATGATCACTTTTCAGTGGGTTTTCGCAGTTGGAAAAATCCGATTCTAATTTTATTGGATAGCTGATATTTTTGTGGTCAATTTGAGCTATCATTTGCATTTTATCTCCAAGTATTTATGAAGATATGGAATTTTGAAGTTTCAATTGTTTTTTAGCAATAATTAATTCCAGTTGTCTGTAATTTTTTGTTGAAGAATTTATTTTGCATGAATTCATTAAGTGTTTCATGTTGTTGATGTATTTTTGAAGATTTTTGTGGCAAAGGCTAAAATTTGAATTCTACCTAGGTCGCTTAGGGTTTGTGGATCTAAAATAGGTCGCTTCCCTAATTTGTGCATAAAATCAGTTTGCTATCATAAAATTCAGGTTTTCTACGTGTGGTTGGCATCATTTTCAGCAATGTTTCATTAGGGTTTTAGGGGAAATCCAAATTCCTCAAATTTGAGCCCGAAAGGTACATTACAGAGGAAAATAAGAGATCTCCACCTCCTAGTCCCAAAAGAAATCTCAAGATAGGAAAGAGCGATGAGAGGGAAAAAGAAGTTGAGTCAAACATGAATCTTCACCTAGAAGTTCCTACTCTTGTGCCTTTAAACCCAAAAATACCTGGTTCTTCTATGCATGACTTTGTTAAAAGACTTGAACAAAGAAGAAATAAAGGAGTGAAATGCACACATTGTAGATTGTGTGTCCATCATTTTACCATGCAAGAGATAGTTACAAAATGATTGAAGTGGTACAACCATTTATTAGTCAATGCATAACTAATAATGACTAAATAAATTATAAGCCTTATATTCTTATACCCCTTTTACGACTCACACTATAGAAAGCAAAAAAAAACATATTGACAAAAGATTAAAATAACATAACTAAACAGAGTCACGCATTCTTCATAAGTTTTCTCCTTGAAAACCAATTCTTTGACTAGGTAGAACTCCATCAAGCTGCCATGTAGCCCTCGTAAAGTTGTAGTTTTCGAGTCAAATTCCCAAGTTCCCGGCTTCCACCTCCCCATACTCCTAAATTACGAATCTCCCGAATTATTGGACAACCATCCGTGTTGAGCTACATCCACAGTGCTCCATCAAGTTGTCTTGTGAACCTCATCAGGGTATAATTCCCAAGATCCACAAACTCCCAAACTAAGCAACCATCCATGTTGAGTTTCATCTACACTATCTTCAAAGTGTGGGCATAGTCTTCATCAACAAAGTTTTCACCCATTTGGTTTGTCTTTGATCTTTTCCTTGCTAAAAATTCCATAAATGACTTGCTCTTGGTCATCTCATAAGTATGTTGTAATATCATGGGTAAAACAACGACGAACAGTAAGTATACTACTTTTTCTGAGGATTTTTCCCGTCAAAACAATTATGAGAACATGGTATTTTTCCAATGGAATTTCCATTCAAAAAATAAAACCTCAGAAGTTTGTACAACAATTTCGACTGATAAATAATACAACCAGATTTTGACCCGAAAATCAATGTAAATAACTTTAGTGTTGAAAAAATTAGAAGAATACCAAATAAATGTCTTCTTTGCTAGACTGTGCCCAATTGATTTTTTAATCTTGTTTAGATCCCTCGATTCACAATTTTCCCCTTTTCGTTATTGTATTTTCCCTTAAAAAATTGGAGAAATGTCCTTGTGCCCTAGCAATTCTATCTGAAACTTCACTTAACTCATGTCCACGATTTTTTTCTAGTATACATCATTATCAAATGACGTTTATTGCGTTATCAGTGACATTTTTTCCCTGTAATTTCTTCTCCCATGATCTGATACAATTTGTACCCTAGTCATCTAGATTTAAATGTGCAATATGCAAATTCGCATTAATATTTAAATGTTGCCCTTTAAAAATCATGGCAGTATTCAAATGTGCATAATACAAATTTGCGACTGTTTTTAAAAATAAATCTTGCCCTAGCGACTGTGTTCACAACTGTCTTTTGGCCCTATACTTCGCATGACCTGTCTATATTTTACCCTCCCAATTGTTCACAATTTATCCCAGTTCGTGGCATCTCGTATATCTTTGTGCCCTAACAGGACTCAATTTTGATGTTTTCTGGTTTTTTGCAAGTTACAACCTTAGATTTGTAGTCTTCTATTCGGGATTTGCAGACCCTATCGAGCACCAAGCTCTGATACCAATGTTAGAAGACTTGAACAGAGAAGGAATAAAGGAACAAAATGCTCACATTGTAAATTGTGTGCCCATCATTTTACTATGCAAGAGATAGTTACAAAATGGTCAAAGTAGGTATAACCGTTCATTAGTTAATAGATAACAAATAATGACTTCATAAATTATAAGCCTTAGAGCATAGTCCCATGCTGGGGGCTACTACTATTTATTTGGTAAATGTGGTCCCATGCTAAATTCTTTTATTCATGCTGCTAAAATCCAACAAAACTCCTAATATTTCTCAGTAGCTACACTTAAGGGAGAGGATTTCCATCCCCATAAAGCAGTTAGGGGCACAAAAAAAAATCAGTTGCTTAAAATTTTTTGGGGACCTTTTTTGACACTTGGTATTTATATTTAAGCTTCCCTCCCAATTTTTCCTTCTAATAATTTATTCGGGATTCATGGGACCATACTTTTACTAGTGCTAAAGACTCATATTTTGTCTCCGCAAAGAAAACAAAATCATGGGACAATATTAATGCTAAAATATCCTATTTTTTCTCTCTCTCACCTGCTCAACAAGACCGCGACCTTATACTCTTATAGACATGACACCTCAAACACAAATTATCCCAGCCATTAATAGACTTTCTTCAAGCGGCCTTGCAAAGGAGAAAAAAAATCCCAAAATTTTCTCCTAGTCTCTCAGATGCAATGAATTTCACCTTAAAATCTCAGAAAGCTATGCCAATAACAGTTGAGGCTATACGCATCAGTGGATAGATTGGTGGTTGATACTGCTATTCCTATAGAGACGTGAACATGGAAGATGCTAGTCTTGAAGATTTTCAGCTTCAACATGTCTTCCCACAAATCAATCCACATGACATTCCTAATATACTTGGGGAAGTAGTAGAATTCAACAATTCTCACTTTCAAAGATTGCTTGAATAAAATGCTTTCCTGAAAGTTGAGAAGGGGGCTCTAGTTAGGGTAAGTCTGCAATCCCCTGTTGCCATTGAAATGCCTTCATCATCAAAAGAGAAGCAATATAAATTCTCTCGAGTCAGCAAATGGACTACTTATGGGGCAGCCTTCAAGTTTCCTATATAGATGGTATTTGAGACTCAATGCAGCTGTTCTGATCTCTTTGGAACGTGGCCATATTTCTAAAAGAAAGTGGGGGCATGATGATCTCATCCTAGGAGAAACATTGTACAATGCTTGAGACAAGGTACGTGATTCAAGATGAGCCCAAGGTGATATTGGACTCGTCCATACCAATTTTTGATGAGAATCAAATAGGAACTATATTTCATGTTGTGTTAGAATGCTTTTTCATTCTAGACCACGTATGCAAAATCATCAAGAAATCATGCCAAATCATTGTCTTTTCCACATAAGAAAATTGTCTTCACCTTCATGATGTTTTGTTGATCTTTTAATCCAATGGAATGGTCGTATGCAAAAATGGGAAGCATGATGATTTCCTCCTGGGTTCCCAAAGAGAGATTATTTTCACGCAAGTGGATGAAAATTTGAAGAGGTTTGTGGCTCCTCCACCTAATGCGAACATCAAAAAATTGTTCATCAAGGAAGCATGTGACCTGTCCTCTAGCGTAGGTGGCTTGAAATCTTGCATCAAGGATCTCGAGATTAGTACCTTTCAAGAAAATCATATCGTCCTACAACAAAGCATTCATGTCAAGGAATTCAAGTCCATTGATATGATACCCAAGGACCAAGTCCTCCAGAGGTGAAGTGTATTCTCCTCAAAGTGATGTTCATCAGACATAATTGAGGCCGTTGTGGAATTTGATGAAAGCAACTAGACTAAATGAGAGTCTAAAGTTATTAAGTTGGGTTTCAGTGTACCACGTCTTAACTTAAGTTGATATTTTATAACTAAAAAGTCAGTTATATAATAATAATAATGTTAGGGTTTTTATTTACCTTGAGTTAGCTAATAAAGGTAGGCAATTGTTAGTTAAAGGTGATTGTAAAAGGTAGTTATGTGCATGTAACTATCTAGGCTGTTATAAAGAGAGCCTGCAGGTCTCATTGTAAAGGATCTTTTGGGAAACCACCAAGGCCTATTGAACGAAGATTACCAAGCTATATTTTGTGAATCAAACTTTTCTTATTGAAAATGATCAAAATAATGGCGATGAATAGTATGAAGTTTCTCATACCTTTAACTGTTTATCATTTGTGATGTTATCGTGTAGATTCTCTATGTTACTTCTGTGAGATTTCATATTTGTTACTTTGGTTGGATCATAATTCACAGTCCTTTATTTTGTCTTGGTGAATTTTTTCGCTTCATATCAATTCTGGCATATGAGGAACTTTATTGCTATTTCCTTCAATAATGTCTTTCTGTTCCTTTACACAAGTTTTACCTTTTCTTTTGCATGCTTATAGAATTCTATCCTATCATAAACCCCTTTTTGGTGAATATGCACATAGTTATTTAAATATCATCATTGTATATTTCTCACGTGTTCTTTCATGGGAAGCCTCCCCCACAAATAGAGGAGAGATGATAGTCCCACACACTACCCCTAACAGATTTTCCTCGACAAATTTTAGGAAACTAAAAAACAGATGGTATGATGGCTATATCAAGTAGAAGCAAATAAAGGATGGGGTTGTTTGATTACGGGAATGGAGTTTAATCATGAAAGCTTTAGATGATTATGGTTTCGTTCTGAACTTCTGCATGATACGTTCGAGGTCTATTTAGAAGGGGTAGTTTAACTTTGTATGATTTCTGCACTTGTACACACACTGCTTTCTAATGTATGTATATTGAAATCTATGATTTCTCGACTTCTCCACTTCTACACACGCTATTAATTGCCAACAAATCGACAGAGCTTCCTCAAAAAGTCAAAAGAGATAGTTTTGCTGCTTAGAACATATTCTCTAGAGACAAATACGATACAACACCAATGCTTGTCGATCATCAAAATTAATGGTTGTTTGATATCAGTACCATGCTCATGAGTATGTCTTTCAATACACAAACGAGTATCTCAAGTATGGAAGATATGAGTATATCAACGAGTCCCTTATATTTTTAGTTCTCCAACCAAAATCAAAATTCATTGAAGAAATTGCATTATGCTGATGAGTTCTAAATGATGGTGTTGAATTGAAATGTATTTGTGATTGACAGTAATTATATTCTGATTGACGAAGATATGTGATGATTGATGTTGGACTTAATTAATTACTATACAGCAGAATAACGAAAATGTCTTAATGGAGCATGATAAATATGCTTTCTTTACTACATTGTTCCTCTATAATTGTTAGTGTATGAGGTAAGTATAGCTTAGTTTCAGTCTGAATATGTTGAGGATTGTAGTACGCATAACCTGTTGTTTGAAGTGCATATAAAAATTCCTGGTTATCTACGCAATGCTGAAAAATTGAACATTCAAGAATTAGTTTTTCTTTATAAGTTCTTGTAATTTATAATTCAATTTGTAATAATCTTATCAAATTGAAGTCCAATAAAGTGTTATCTCGTGGGGTGGGTAATTATGTTCCCAGGATACGGGTACAAGTTCGATACGCGGATACGTCGATTTTAAAAAACCCTTGGATATGATACGTCTTGGATACGCCCATATATATATATATATATATATATATATATATATGTATATATATATATATATATATATATATAATATATATATGTATGTATGTATGTATGTACACACTCATTTTAATCATTTTTTAGTCCATAAGAAATACAAAACTTGAAAAATATAGCAGGATCAATGTTCAAAACATTCAAT
Organism: Taxus chinensis; assembly: GCA_019776745.2. NCBI lineage: Eukaryota > Viridiplantae > Streptophyta > Pinopsida > Cupressales > Taxaceae > Taxus > Taxus chinensis. The sequence continues at coordinate 277,403,655 of CM034151.1, read as the reverse complement.
ATACTTAAGATTTAACATTTTCATTGATGATGGATTCATGTAGCTACCATACATATAATATACAAATATCATATGAACATGAATACAAACAAAACTTGAAAAAATATTTCACATTTCATTGATAATGTGAGCTAATACATTTCATTCATGAGGGTCCACTACAAATTGTCATAACTAATACCATTCCTCATATATTGATAGCTTCTCTTAATATTCCAAACATTCTTACCTATGAGCATCCTATACATCTCTCTCATATTATGGCAGAAGATCCTACATTAACTAATCATATATCATATGAGATCTTACCTATTTATGAATATGATACCATACCACAAGATATTGTCCCCAAGACAAATATACATTCAAATACTATCATTTCCAAAAAAAATCCTTCTTGTTCCAGATGATGTGCATTCCATACAAAGTGACATGCCAATTGAGGGTATAAACACTCTAACCCCATTTACTAATCTCATGATCAATATGCATATTTTTCTTCACCTTAAACGTATGGTAGGAAGCATCTCTAGTCTGCACTTAGACCCTTAGATGGATAATTATTTGTATACACAAACTCACAAATGTACACTAATCTCACAATTCCTAAATCTTACACCATTCTAGATCACAAGACACATGCATCAGTGTGGAAAACATGATATTAAATATTCCTTATAGCCCCCCCCACCATCCAAACCTGCAGAAATGGTTTCCAGCAATTCAACTGTTACCCATTGGGTAACAGTTGAATTGCTGGAAACCAAATTTGGAAGTTTTTCACATAACAGGTACATTGCTAACATGTGGAAACGAAATTCAAATGTTTTTTTACATATAAAAATTTGCTTTTGAAAGAAATTTCTGAACATTTAGTGTTCGAGCCAACTTTAAATCCAGTATGGTCTTTCTGGTTTGTAAATAAAATTGCTCTCTGTGAAATTTAAAATACTAATGTTAATTATGCATATATCCTATTAGGCTGTCTTGAAGATTGAGAATCAAATTGAGACACGGATATTATGCTCAAGATGCAGGTTATTGCAAACTATTTTGAAAGAAGTGCTACGGTAGATAAGATAATTTATTTTCTCACCACAAATAAATGCTAAATGAAAAATATTTTAACAAGGATTCTCTCGTAATTTCTATGTGATGATTCTTCACAGTTCTGTGTCATCATAAAACTGAGGTTCTTAATAGTTGTCTGGTTATTGAAATTCCTGAAATTTATTATCTTCAATCATGCAGCTGGAAAAATTAGAACAGGAAACATTGAAGTGGTGTAGAGAAATGTTGAGAAATAGCCCCACAGCCATTCGGGTATGCAAGGCTGCCCTCAATGCTGTCGATGATGGCCATGGTGGCCTCCATGTAATGTTCTTTTTCCTTCCTTTCTTCAGCTATACATTTCAGTCGTTCTAAAGTTTGGAATAGTCTTTTCTTTAATGTTGGGGACAAGCTCATAATTCTACTTAAGTTGGTAATGACTTCACCAAAGTAGAATTTTCCCATACTTTCTTGCTAATTCAATTGATCTAGTTTCATCTTTTATTCATATATTAGGAGCTGGCTGGAACTGCCACATTACTATTCTATGGATCTGAGGAGGCAAATGAAGGAAAAACTGCATATCTGCAACGAAGAAAGCCAGACTTTTCAAGGTTTCCGAGGCTTCCTTAGCTTTCTAGCAGACAATTCATTCAGACTATCTGTCTTGTTCAGTTGGACGGTAGAGTCTGGAGTGTTTCATTGTAGTCTAGGCATAGAGTTTGAACTAATCAATCTATGCACATATATTTGGATATACATATTCAAACAATAAGGTAATAATTCAAAATTATGCTTGCAGGGAAGGATGCTACAGATTTCTGTGTTTTATTTGATACAAAGTACTGATATTTGAAGCAACTATTATTGGAACAATTTTCCATTATATTACATAATAAGAGTGAAGCTAATAATGTATTTTACTGGCAGGTTTTAGTTGCATGTTTTCCCAAAATCAAAAACATGCATGAAGCTTTCGCTGATGTTTAGAAGATTTGTTTTTTAGTTTGGGGAAAGAAAATTGAGTATCTAGTGTGCAATTGTTATGAAATAATGGCATAGATTATGTATCACCAAGAAAAACTTATTACCATCCTTTTGGACTTGTTCCCTGCCTGTGTGTGAACTGTAAATTATTAACTTTTGTCAAATGCATACAGAGAAAACCCCAGAAAATTTGCAGGGAATAGGGAATGTTGTAACAGCCTAAATCTTTCTCATCTTTTTTGAGGGCTTGATTTCCACTGAATTCTCTTTTAGCTTCAGATCTTCTTAGTCTCAAGCAAATCCTTGGTTGGAAAAAGTTCTTTGTTGGTAAGGAAAAAACTCTGGTATTGGTACCAGTATCAGTACTAACATGGGGATTGGGTAATGATGATTGTTTTGCTCCCAGTTTGATGTGGCTTGGTATTGGTACCAATTAGTACCAGTACCGGTATTGGTAATAATATTGATACTAGTACGGGGATTGGGTAATGCCGTATGATGATTGTTTTGCTCCCAGTTTGACTTGGCTTGGTATTGGTACCAATTAGTATCAGTACCAGTATTGGTATTAATATTGATACTAGTATGGGGATTGGGTAATGCCGGTATGGTGATTGTTTTGCTCCTAGTTTGGTGTGGTTCGGTACCGGTAATGGAACCAATACCAATCAGTATCGGTACTGGGCTTGGTACTGATATTAATACTAGCCTGGGGATTGGATATTGCCAGTATGACGATATTTTTGCCCCCAGTTTGATGTGGTTTAGTACAGTCATACAAAAAATATATTAAATATAAGAAAAAAAAATCTAGCTGAACAAACAAAATTAACTATATAATACAGATAAAATAAGTTAAATAGTCACAAAAACACTACAAATAATCAATAATTCAATGCCAAATGTCACGATAAATCCAAGTAGATTGATAGTCAATCATCGAACTCCAAACATAAGAAAGAGGAGCCATTGGTTGTGCACCCTAAGTTGAGGGGTGTATAGTCATATAAATACCATAAAATTTGGAAAAAAAACGTACCTTTTAATAGATTTTGCTATTTTTAATCTATATATTTTCTTGAGCATTTATATTGTGTGGAAAGTGGGTTTTTAAGGTATTTAAATCAAGTAGCTTTCCATACAACGAAATTTAGGGCAGACCATTTGTAGAGAATTATGTCATGCATTTTTTTTCCATTTGTGTGGCATCATTTGATTGGGTGATTGTTTGATGTGATTTGATGTGACTCATTTTATTGACTACTATTTTTTCAAATTTTAACTGAGAAATTGACATGTACTAGTCCTTGACTTTACATCTACCCTCACCATTATTGGTCCATGCTCCACGATTGGCTCACCTCCCTTAGTGCACATCAAGGATGAGTTTTTATTGTTGACCTTGCTTGTCAACGAACATCGATGATGTTAAAACTTGTTAAATAATGGTCACTTTTAAGTTGTAAAATATATTTTTGTATTTAAATCAATGCTATTAAAGATGGAAGCCCTTACCAAGTATGCACAACGTCATCTACGTATGTAATTCATAAAATTGACCGCATTGAACATGCAATTGTAATCATATTGTTGCTATTTCTAAATTAAATGGATTTTTTTAATATTGTATTTGATAAGATATACATTTTCTCTTAAAATGAAAGTCAAGCATGGACATGTTCCTTCTATCGTCAGCTATAAAGTATGTGCCAAAAGCATTAAAAGCGCTTATGATGGGCATTGAATCTCATCTATGGTGCACGTGTAAAGCCAATATAAATCATCGTATTGTTCATCATATAAGGCATTAAAAGCATGATGTGGTTCATTAGAACCACAAAGAATAATGGTCACTCTCAGTAGTTGGGCAATGTGAGTCCCTCAAATAGGTCTATTGTTGCTCCATGTCAAGTAATGAAACTATCCAAGTCAAGATGTTATTGCTGCATATCCCAACCCATCATCACATTTTGCTTGTACTCACTCCGATTGTGTGATTTAAGGCACAAGTTGGAATGTGCGTGGACCAACTCCACCACCTTATTTGTCTACCAATCGATTGTGCATGATTGAGTGGATACAAGTGTATGCACTCCAATTTCACTCAGTTGAAGAGGAACTCACAATTAATTGAGTCGAAATCAATGCAAAATTAGAATTAATAAAAGTAAATGTGAAAAACTTAAAATGAAGTTAGATAAGTAAGCATCATAAATGTGATTAAATTCTGATTGCAAGAGGTTGTAGCTGATTATGCTTGTGTGATATAAGACACAAGTTGGAATGCACGTAGGCCAACTCCACCACCTTGTTTTTCTACCAATCGATTGTGCATAGTTGAGTGGATACAAGTGTATGTACTCCAATTTCACTCAGTTGAAGAGGAACCACAATTAATTGAGTCAAAATCAATGCAAAATTAGAATTTATAAAAGTAAATGCGAAAAACATAAAATGAAGTTAGATAAGCAAACATCATACATGTGATTAAATTCTGATTGCAAGAGGTTGTAGTTGCCCAGGAGGTGCCACCATGTATGAGTGTCCTCTTTGTTCTTGTCGTGTAGAGCACTAAGATTGTGATTTGTAGAGGATATGAAATTCCCAAATTCACCCACAATTGTCTTCTATATATGGATTAGGGAAGATTCTAGTGAATGGCATCTTATTCTCAACACTAACCTAAACATCATTGTATGACATCGTCGTGAACGAAGAAAGGATTTCAAAGTTGTATTATTTAAGAGTGAATGCAAAGGTAAAGAGATGTGTAGGTGTGGTCATTTTTTTCCACCTATCAATAAAATGTGTGCACTTGTTTGAAAAGACTCTTTGTATGATATCTCAATTTTTCTTTTATAATGAACTTCAACTTTTTCAAGCATTGAGCCAATGTTATCATAAATTTCGTTTGAGCGTCGTTGATCCATATCAGCAAGTTTAATCATACACACGATGGGATTGGTAAAACTAAGAAACCCACACAAGCCTACTCCTTGTCATCTAGGAATGACCCTTTCACTTTTGTCACCGTAATGTCTATCATACCAATATAAGTCGTCTAAAGACACTTGTGTGTGAGATGAACTAACTCTCAACAACCTCAATTGGTTTATTGGTTGTGGGATTAGTATGTTTGCTTGATCGGCCTACCCTTTGTAACGTCCCTCTTTCTCAAATAATTTTATTGAAGACCTTTGGCTCATTTTTGTCTACCCGACGGCCAAAGGGTGAGTCAAGGGTGACTTAAGTTTTATTAATTTTATTATATTGTGCAAAATTAAAATGTAACATTATAAAATGCACATATAATAAATTAATAGAGTTTAACATTAAAATGGAAATTAGAAAGTGCAAAAGTGAAAAGCAATTATTTTAATTGTATTTATCTAGGGGAAAATGCGACTTGCCCCATGAGGTCAAAAAATAGAAAAAAGAGTCAAAGGCTGCATTAAAAATTATGACTTGGCCTAGGGGAATGCAAGGAAGCCTATTGGATGTTTTGGAGGTCATTTTGGGGCCATTTTCCTTTATAAGGAGAGGTCGGTCTGCTTAGAGGTATTCCAAATTTTTATATGATATTTTCTCTTTCATTTGAGCTCTGAGCTTTTGCAAATAATCCAAAGACGAAAACCCTTAGGATTTTCTCTCTTATGGACGAAAACCCCAAGAGTATTGTGAGGGATTTCCACTTAGGAATTCACATTGGTTTAACCAGATTTTTAATCATTTCCAGCAGTGTTTTTTGGAGAATAAAATTGCAACATTGTCATCATAATTTCTTCTAGTGGAGTGACTCATTCCTTGGTTGGTTGGCATTGTATTTAAGGTATTTATGATCTAAATATTATTGCCATATCATCTGCTGATTTTTGGGAATCAAAGCAAAGCAATTTCAAAAAAATTGTAGAGGGTTTCAGTGGTATTTTCAGTCAGTTTTATATGCAGATTTCAGATCTAATTTTCAGTCATTAGTAACCTCTAGAAATCTGATTTCCGATATATTTGGGCTTTTAAAAATACTACAATCCGTTTGTGATCGAAATATTAATTTTTGGGTGTTGATTGGGTTGGGTTCCCACTCAAACCCTAGTCATTATTCTTGTAATAAATCAGATTTGCAACAGTTCTTTAGATTTTGTGTTATTGCATCTGGGGTTTCATTCTTGTCCATCAAGTTTTCGATCAGATATAGGTGGGGATCTTTCAGTGGTATTAGAGCAATGTTCCTCCCACCTTTAGGGTTTTGATTTGATGCAGCCACGAGAGGTTGGGCCACACAGGTATTACACAAGGAGACAAGCACAACTTGTGGTTGGTTTTGAAACGGGTGATAGAGTTGAAATCATGGGAGATAGACAAGAAAGCCCTCCACGGGATGAGCCAGTGGATTCGGACAGAGAACTTCTTAGGACAATGGTAGACACCCAGCAATGTCCGATTCAATCCATGGAACGTATGGGCTCCACTCTTGACAGGTTGGCATTGGATAGGCCAAGAGATGGGAGAAACCGATCTATATCAGTTGTCAGTAGTCACAGAAGGCATAGTAGATCACCTTCAAAGATTGGTAGCGTGAGGGGTTCCCCTCACTGTGAGAAGAGGCACACACATATAGAGGAGAGGAGAGGTACCCGGACTACAGATAGACCTATACATCCCATCTTCTTGCCTAGAGACGATCCACCGGAGGTTGAGGATCCACTTGAGGGTACGGATTTCCCAGACAATGTTATGGAAACCAGTGATGAGTGGAGGGATCTACCACAGCATGTGAGGGATGTCTTTCCCCTTCCACAATATTGTGCACAGAGGAGAGACAATTTGAGGTCTAGACAAGATCGGAGACCTAAATCACATCAAAACAGGGAGTTAAAGCAGGCTACCAACAAGGTGACTCTTTCCACCTTTGATGAGAGTGGGAAGATCAGTGCTAGAGCTTGGATTCATAAGCTTGACACGTATCTTACCCTTAATCAAATGCAGGAGCATGAGGCTATCTAGTTTTTTGCACTACACCTTGAGGGAGTATCATATGATTGATGGCATCATGGGTTGGTCACACAAAACCATGATCTTCTGCGGTCGTACAGGGAGTTCAGTGAGAGACTAATTGTGAGGTTTGATTGCTAGGACGTGGAGCTTTACTACAAAGACTTGGCATAGCTCTGTCAAAGTGGACACGTTGATACATACATCAACGAATTTCAGCGTATAGTAGTGATGGTTCCGGAAATGCCCGAGAAGAGGGTAGTGATGCTTTTCATAGAGGGGCTTCATGATATGATGAGAGGTTTGGTCAAGGATCTTAAGCCTAGGACACTGCACGATGCCATTCAAACGGCATTAGATTTGGACACAGCCCCCGCTTCTTATCAGCCCAATAAGAAGACTTCCACAAGCTCAAGACCTTTTCAGTGCTCTACTATTCAGCAAAAGAGTGCACCACCTCCTATGACGGATCAGGAGTCTCGTAATGAGTTGAGGAGGAAGAATCTTTGCTTTCATTGCAATGATCATTGGGAGCCTGGACATCGCTGACTTGGTAAAGGTAAGGTACACTACATTAAGTTGGTTTTTGATGATGATGATACAGATTCAAAGAGCAGCAATAGCGGTCATGATGAGGAGCAGCGTCAGGTAGAGCTTCGAGAGGATGAGGCATTAGATTCATCCAATGTCACTATTGCCACACTTTCAAGAGTCCCTAAATACCATCCCTTTCGACTGAAAGGAGTACTTACGGGGCAGTGGGTTGTTTGTCTGATAGACAGTGGAGCTACACACAACTTCATAGATGAGGGATTTGTGGCAAAGTGTGGATTACAGGTTGAGGATTTTGAGGGTTTTAGTGTACGAGTTACATACGGGTTTACTATGAGTTGCACTAGGAGGATTACTCAACTTAGCATCTAGTTGGGGGATTACACATTGACCGATGATTTCTATGTAGTTATTCTTGGTGAGATTGATACAGTGTTGGGCATTCAGTGGCTACAGCCCCTTAGCAGGTATGTGCAGGACTTCAGGCGGATGGAATTGGAGTTTATGGCAGATGGGAAGAAAATTGTGCTTAGGGCTCTTTCAGATGATGGGCCTAGAGTTGTTTCAGCACATAGGATGGAGTCCATTGTCAGACATGGAGAGGTTACATGGGCATCCCAATGCTTCATTTCATCCAAATCTTTTTCAGATAGCAGGAAACCTTTTCATATAGATGTAGACACCTAAAACATGCTTACACTCAGCATTTCATCTAATCCAGTCAATTAACGACACTTCGTTAATTCCTCATTCTTCGCTCCAGTCTCGGATGCCCATTCACGACACTCTTTCGGTCGTATTCCTCCTATAATCATCTAATTTGGCTAATATCTCTCTTATTAGCTAAACATTCCTCCTTTTGACCATTCAAAACCTCCCTAGTTCTCTTTAGACCATTTCTATTGGCTTCTTAGGCTATCTATCAGTCACAATTGATTAACCAAACCCCTCCCAACTCTCAATGAGTCTCTAATCACTTGCTAATCAAGTTTAACTAGCCAAAACCCTAGTTAACTTGCTTAAACCAAGCTTAACTAAGTCTAAAGCATGTTTATCCTAATCTAATCTTAAAGTGACTTTTAGACTTGAGTCCAACATGCACCCAAATTCCAAATTATTCCAAACCAAAAACTATAAATACAAGGCTAAGCCTACCCATTCAAACTCACAATTTTACATAACACAAAACCAAAACAAGCCTAAGGCTTTCCTTTCAAATGGTCCTCTCTCAAGCACTTTGGAAATGCATTAGAAATCATTTGTGATAGCTTTAAGCTATAGAACATTTGGATCTTGGCCATACTCCATTGTTGAGAGCTCCTTCATCTTGCATCCATCCATTCCAAATACAGTTAGTAAGGGAAGATCTAAAGCTTGGCCATGTAGCCAACTTGGAGAGATCTTTTCACTATGTTTGGGAGTAAACAACACACAATTTAATTGCTTAGAATCTAACTAGGTTCACTTTCATTAAGCTGTTAAAAGAGTAGAGAGTAGCTTTATCATGTTAATTTTTAATGTTTTGTCGAATTTATAATGCTTGCATATTAGTTTCCCTTGTTTAGCTCTTATCTCATGGTGCATGGATGAGTTAGCAAAGCTTTGAGGTATTCCATATTTTTTGCAACTTTCCATTGCATACATTTGGCACGCCCTGTGGGACATGAAGTCCATCCTCCATTAATGAAGTCTTTTCAAGCTATTTATTTTCAGTTTTCTAACCACTTTCATGTTTTCTAGGATAAATAGCTTGTTATTTACATGATTTCATTTTTTAAGTAGGCTAAATCATCCTTGATCACGTATATTTTGTGGCTTTGAGCTAGAAATAGACTTCTTTGGCTAACCTTTAACCTGTTTGCTTTTGAAAATTTTCAAATTCCGTAATTTTTGCAGATTTTACATGGGGTGCGCATAGGTTTCATTCTGGGTGCATCTGCGTTGAAACAGGCGTGCACATGTCAGTACTGGGGCGCGTCTGCGTCGAACTATATTCACCACCAATCTTCCGGAGGCCATAACTTTTGCTTCTGAGCTCGAAACGACTCCGTTTTTGTTGTGTTGGAAAGGTATTGAAGAGAACTACGCAATGAAATCATAAAATTAGGATTTTGACTTACAGAAAATTTATGGTTTACATTATTAGGTAAATAGTCATTTTCTAATGTATCTTAAAGTCTAAAAAATTGTTTTCTTGGCCATTCTAACACTTTGAAAGGTTTTGTGACACTAATCAGTTGTTTGCAGGGTTATTTTGGTCTTGTTTTTTACTTAGTTAAGTGTTTCATTTCTTAGTTGATAGAGGTTTTTTGAAGTGCGTATGCTCTTCCCTCGCACCTTCTAGGTGATCTTGGGAACCAAAAACACTTTCAAAACCCTCTTATTGCTTTCAAAAACACTTAATTTACACTTCCTAATGGATGAACATTTCAAAATTGGTTAAAATGAACTTGAACTTTTGCAAAAATGTATTTTTCCATAAACTTGTTTTAGTTGAGTTTTCACGTTGTGTATGCTCTTTCTTCGTGCCTTTTGGTGATCTTAGGAATCAAAAGCAACACACAAACTCTCTTTTGATATCATGATCTTTTGTGGAAAATTACTAATCTTGGTATGTAGGACCAAAATTGCATGTCAAAGAAAGGAGGAGCTAAGACAGAAAAAACCTTCTAACACGTGTTTTCATACAGGTTGCCAAATGGTGCGCTACTTAAAACCACATTTAAGTTAAAAAAATTAAAAAAACACACCATTCCACATCACACTGTATTACAGGTTTCAAAAAATGGTACGTCCCTATCCACTCAATTGGAACATAACCCCTTTGGCATAACGCCTTAAGCTACAAAATGGGGGTGGTTCCAAGAACCCTAAAATAATCCACCACTGAGTAACCTTGTGGATGAAACAAGAAGCGCTCCGCTTATCCACTTGACTAGTTTTACACTGTGAGTTAGAGTTACAAGTTGTCTGTATTGCGACCCCAGTGACGGTACAACTAAATGCACTAGTTGCTTATTGTATCAGAAGGGGGTAAAGTAAAGTCAAGATACTCCCAAATCAGTCATTACGACTCTTTAGGTAAATTTAGCTCACTCTTAGACAACTTGTGACACCTAGTTGAGAGATCTTATTAAGGAAGTCATTCCGTCAAGGAGCCCACTTTAATAGTCTATTATCATGTCAAGCCAACATGAGATACTGGTGTACCCATATTTCATCCTGAAATCTGTGACTACCCTATTAAAAAAAATCGTACTTTTAAAATAATGGGTCGTTTTGTGTTTTTATTGCCTGAAAGTTCTTGTATTGCGTCAAGATATTCCCAAAGAGCCATATTAGTCTTTTTCGTCAAATACCCAAATGCCCAAAATTGTTATATTCTATCGTCGGGATTTGTCTGCGGGAAATTTGTATTTAATTGTTTTGAGCCCCGTATGAGGCAATTTGCACTCCGTTTTAACCCTGTTGTGATCGAACATACCATTATTCTTATATACCAGAAGGGTTTAAACTAAAAATAAGTTTTTGGCTTTATTTGTAACTTTTGACAATTTTTTATGTTTTTGTGTTGTTCCGTTTCGTTTTCTGTGAAATTTCTCTAGAAAAATTCATTTGTCGAGTAAGCCCAATTTTTGGCATGGAGCAGCTGGAGAACATATACGCACGTTATGCCCGGAGGAAGTCACCATCGGAGGTCTGGTTCACTGAGAAATGGCGAAGTCGTGCACTAAAAAGTCCCTGCGGGGATGGGCGCATTTTTGAAAAACAAAGGATTTAAGCTGCAATGGGAAAAATAGAAGTAGCAGGGAAGTGGGATTTTATTGTCTGCCTTGCAGGGTACTTTTTCCCGTGATAGAAAATTCACTTAAGCTGCAGTGGGAAAGTTAGAGGCTATAGGCATGCGGGAATTTATTGCCTGCCTTGCAGGGTAAAAATTCCCATGATAAAAGAAAAGGAAAGTGACTTAAGTGAAATCATGGGATTTTATTGCCTGCCTTGCAGGGTAAATAATCTCATTGTCAAAGTCAAATCACTTAAGTGAATCATGGGATTTCCGGGGCTGCCTTGCAGGGGTAAAGAATCCCTTTGTGAAAAATTCTTAAAAATAGAATTATATTATGCAAAAAAGTGCGACCCACCTTGGGTGAATAATAATGCATTAAATAAATATTTGTTAATATTTATTCACCCAATTTTGGCACCCAGGCTTGTGGAAAAGTCAACAAAGGGAAGTGGACATAAGGAATTTAAAAATAGAATTCCAAAATTAAATAAATTTAATTTATTTAATGCAACCCCTTTTGAGAAGGAATTAATACTTTTTAAAGTATTAAATGATTATATTAATTCCTATTTTAAGTGAAGTGAAGTGTGAAGGATTAAATTGGATTAATTTAATTTATTGGATGGTTGTCCTTAAACATGTTATTTTTAAAGAGAAGAGCATGATTTTTAATTAATTAATTGCCTTTAATTGTTAGGGCAATTATTAATTATAGAATTGTAAGGGTTATATAAGCATGGGAAGCCATATGGGTGAATTATTTAATTCACAGGTAAAGAATTGCAACCAAGAGGAAAAGTGTGCCCTATTTGAAGAAGGATTTTGCTCAGGCAAGGTGGAAATAAGGCATTTGAAGAAGGATTTTGCTCAGGCAAGGTGGAAACAAGGCATTTGAAGAAGAATTTTGCTTAGGCTAGGTGGCAACAAGGCTAAAAGCTTCCAAATTTGGCGCATGCTTTGAAGGAGGGTGATCTTTGTCTGCATAATTGTTTGCATAAGTGTTACAGGTGATAAGGAATTCATTACATGTGTTTTTCAAAAGAAAAGAAACTTATATCAATGTCCAATACATTGAATATTTCCTCCGAATCTGAAGGATTATCCAGATCTGCACCAGTTTTGAAGAATTCCAGTCAAATAAGAAGAAAAAGAATTGTTCAGACAAAGATAGACAAAGCTATGGCGAAGAAAGATGAAAAAGAAAGCACAACGGAGTCATGCATCACTTATAAATTTGCAGATACTAGAGACACGGATCTAAGCTCGAAACCTCTTGTTGAATTGATAGACAGATCCAGAGCAGGAGAAACTTCACTCATGTGTGCATATTAAAAGCAGTGGAATTATTCGAGTTGCAGTTTTTCCATCCATAGCCCAGTTGCCAAAGTTTGTTATGCAAGTGCAGATCTATATCCAGATGCAGATGCAAATGCATATGTAAATCCATATGCAGATCCAGATCCAGATCTCATAGTTGCAAAAGTTTTTTGCACAAAGGCTTCATCCTTTTGTTTCGAATGCAGCCCGTGAAGAAGTCAATGCGTGGAAAAATCCTTCCAGGATCCAGTGCATGTGCTCTCATCTTCCAGTTGAAGCCTCCATTGAATTTTCATTCACCCTGAGTGCTTTCCAGAATTTTTAATTGCTCATATGCAATTAAAAATAAGGATGATGAGTTATCTATGGCCAACCTTACATTGATGCATGTATAGCAGAAAAACTGCAAAAGCTTCAAGGATAAAAGAGAAGACAAGGCGAAAGAAAAATTCCAGCTTGCTTCCAATTCCAATTGCTTGTAATCCCAGCTTATTTCTCGATCCAACTGCTTCCAGATCCAGTTTGAATCAGCTGCATGCAGACATGAAAAAGGACAAAGTCAGCTTCCCTCTTCCTTCTTCTTTCCTCTGACAAAGTCATCTTTCCTCTTCCTTCTTCTTTTCTCTGACAAAGTTATTAAGCGATCAATTAAATTATACAACTTCAGTGATTGGTTTAAAAACCATTACTTGAAGAAGTCAACTACTTGGAGATAGGTGGCACTTGCAAAATAGAAGGTTCTATTTTCAATTGCAAATCATACATGTCATGCAAAGAGTAGAAGGTTCTATTTTCAGTTGCAAATCATACATGTCATGCAAAGAGTAGAAGGTTCTATTTTCAGTTGCAAATCATACATGTCACGCAAAGAGGAATTCCAGGAGGAAGATTGCCAGTTGTTTCTTTCCGACTTCCACATGTGCCAGTTCAACTAAAAGCTTCCAACTTGTAATTGCCCCTCTACATTCTATAAGTAGAGGAAGAACCTTCGGGTTAAGAATCGAAATTTGTAAGCAGCAATCTTGTGTTCTAGACTTTGTGTTGAACCCCTGAGAGCAACTTGGAGCAAAGGAATACAAAGGAGTAGGTTTCCGAAGAACTTTGTGTCACAGTGTACTTTGTTTCTTGTTTTTAATCTTAGATCTATTAATAAACTTTGTGTTATTTTAGATCTGGATCTAGAGTTGCTTTTGTTTTATAATTCTGTGTGTTCATATCTATTAAGTTTCTTCTATGTGCATGCAATTAGCTCTGCTATCTACTAATTGGGATGCACATATTCCCCATTTCTTCTCTGTATTTCCTTTACTTCCTTCTTCTATAAAATACTTCCTTTCTTAAATAGCTGCTTACTTGTTGCAGAACTTCTTAGTTATGGTTCATGAACTAAGTGGTTAAAATAAAACCCCTGATAGATAATAACACATTTTTATTGACAAATCTGACACGGGAGCCTCACCGGTTAAATGAGGGAGATTTATCTCATGACTGCCTAGGTTTGATGCTATGCAGAAAATCTAGCCAACAGATTAAAAAAAACAAACCATTCCACATCACACTGTATTGCAAGTTTCAGAAAAGGGTACGTCCCTATCCGCTCAACTAGAACATAACCCCTTTGGCATAACGCCTTAAGCTACAACAATGGGGGTGGTTCCAAGAACCCTAAAGTAATCCACCACTGAGTAACCTCGTGGATGAAACAAAAAGCACTCCACTTACCCACTTGACTAGTTTTACACTATGAGTTAGAGTCACAAGTTGTCTGTATCGCGACCCCAATGACGGTACAACTAAACGCACTAGTTGCTCATTGTATCAGAAGGGGTAAAGTAAAGTCGAGATACAGACAACTTGTGACACCTAGTTGAGAGATCTTATTAAGGAAGCCATTCCATCAAGGAACCCACTTTACTAGTCCATTATCATGTCAATCCATCATGAAGTGATAACTTGTTTGGATTTAAAACCTTGTTTATTGAACACGGTAACAAATCCATTTAAGCTACATCTAAGTGTATCTCATCACGAAGTTTACAACATGTTACTTATCTTGGTTTCTTTCTCATCTTTAGACGAGGTGAAACTCTGCCCAAGTAATGCTTAGTTTATTTCCATCTTTTGATCTACACCTTTGCATTCTTGTTGCCCATTTGGGACAAGAGAAGGCATCTTTCGGGAGTGTTGTCATAGATAGTGTTCACCACTTTTTTGTCTGTTTACGTTCATCCATGTTTGCGGCTGAGTTGTTAAACGTCTAAAGTGCATGGATGTGTCCTTATATCTTTGATGGCCACTTGATCTTGATTTCAAGATCATCATCATAGTTAGGATTGATTCATCATTTGATCTCCCTTTGATGTGTTACCTTGTTCGCATTGTCTCGACACAATTAAGATACTTATGTCATGTTTTTCGTAAACATGATCTAAGTATCTGCATTGTGGCGTTACGCTGCACACATTTTAGCACATCCTTAGTATACTTTGACTTAGTTTTTCTCCAAACATTGTCCAAAATATTGAAAGAGTTTCTCTTACTTTGTTTGTGTCATTTCGATACCACTTTGACACTAATATCTCACTTCTCTGTGAAGATTGATAGACGTGTCCAATTGGTGTGGTTATGTGGCTTACATTTTTAATCCTCACCCTTTAACATTTTGTCCTTTTTGGTTGTTGAACTTGTCGTGGTATCCTTTGATTGGGAGTCACATCTACCCTTTGTTAATATTTACACCTTGTTCATTTCAAGCTTGACGTAAATATTGACATTGTGTTGATCATCTTTGCATCGAACTATCACTTTGCACACACATTTTCATAGGGTGTATTTCCTTGTTGATTAGCTTTGTGTTTCACACTTGCATGATTGTTCCTTGTGATTATTCATCTGGAAAAATTATTTTCTAGGACAATCCTTTTTTATCTCATCGAGATTGCATCATCACAATGTCTATTTTCCTTATACCTTCTTCAGAAAATCACGCACGCATCTCCATACTTACAAAATGTCCAGTTGGTTGTCCTTATGCTACCCAAATCGACATGTCACTTCCTTCCCTTTGAAGGAGCTCCATCACACTATCTAGGTCTAGAAATTTGTGCCTAAATGACACCAATAATGATTGACTATCATGCGGTTTCTCACACTTACTACAATACGGAACCTAGGTTTAGGAATTCAAATCAAAATATTCCCATTACAACTAAACCTCGTTTGGTTCTTCATGCTAGAGGACCCATTTGGGTACCCTATTCCCCACCTTCAGCTCATAGTCAGTGGTATGGTTTGGATGCTTCTGATCCAAATTATTATTCAGGTTCCCCCCACTCTTCTTCTTCTGATTCAGATCCAAACTACCATTCAGATTCCCACTCTTCTTCTGAAGACTCAGATCCCAACTATTGTTCAGATACCCCTAGATCAAATCTTGAATCATCCCTTCCTTCGTAGGACCTTTATTCCAAATCACCTCAACAACTTCTTCCTCCTTTGAAGACTCATGTGACTCCAAGTTCCATCGATCGAACATCTAATTCAGGTCTTGAGTCACGGTCCTCCCTTTCTTCGTAGGACCTCCTTCATCAGTCATCTCAATGACCTCTTCCTCCATCGAAGAGTTCCACGACTCAGATTCCCTCTAGTCAATCATCCAATTCAACTCCTACGTCACAACTTAATGGATGGATATGTGATCCTATTTTCTCTCCCACATTAGGTCATCTTTTAGAAAAATGATCTAAGTCTGGATCTAATTCATCCATTCATGAGACACCCACCACCAAGCCTACGTCATCTCTTGAGTCATCTTCTGCTATCAGTCCAACTCACATGCCTCTTTGGCCCTTGAGCCCTTTCAACCATATCATACCATTTCCTCAATCATCTTCTAAAGATCAATGTCTGCAACCACGTCAAACCATTACAAAAAAGCCATGTGCTAAGATATCTTTTCAAAGCACTATCAAAACTCTTCGTGGGAGTGATAAGGTCAAGCCTTCCCCTCATCTACATCATCAAACATCTTCATCTTCTTCTGTCAATCAATCTTCCCCACTTATCGGACCCGTTTCTTCTATTCAACCTCCCATGGTTGAAGAACAACAACCTCTACTGATTGATTTCTCTCAGAATGAAGAAACAACTAGACCACATGAATATATCCCTTTAGAGGATTGTAAACAAGGATTCTTTCTAGAACTCGATACGCTCATGTATTGGGGAAAATAAGTTTATCCCTTTTGTCATAATATAGATGAGGAGCCTAAGGTCATGGAACTTGATTCTTCTTCTAGCATTCCATCTTCACCTTCTTCTGAGCATGATGAGATGTCGAGGTCTAGCATTGATCCATGGCCTATCTTCTCATTACCAACTCATTCCTTATCTATCATCATTCCTCAATCAAAATATTGTCTTGGGTCACCGTTGAGTAGCCCATCATCTTCTTCTATCTTGGAGCCACCCCTAGGTAGTCCTCCATTTTCTACTTGTGGGTCACCTCTTGGTAGCCCATTACCTTCTATTCTTGGGCCACGTCCTAGTATCCCTTCATCCTCTTCTATCTATGGGATACCTCCAAGTAGTCCCTCCTCATCTATACTTGGGCCACACCCTAGCAATCCTTCGTCATCTTCTTCTATTCTTGGGCCATGTCCTCATAGCCCAATTTATTCCATCTTAGGGCCATATTCTGGCAGCCCTTCATCATCTTCTATCAGTGGCTCACCTCCTGGTAGCCCATCCTCTTCAATTCTTGGACCGTATCCTTTTCATCCATCACATCTTTCTTCTATCAATGGTTGTGGCAAGCCCACCATCATTTCTCTCATTCCTATCATCAATCATAAACATTCACTCTCTTCTCCCACTTCTCAGGATCAGACAAGTCACACATCAGCTTATAAGAAACCCAAACCATTTTGTAATCAAGCTCAGGTCAAAACTTCCAAAAGCTCCAAAGCCCCTAATAACTCGAACAATCTCAAAATTGTAAATCAAGTGCAATTCAAGAACACACATCAACGTAACCATCAAGTATGGCGCAAAGTGCATAAACCTATGGATAGGGAACTCAAGCTCCGCATACGAAATCCATGTTTCAAGATAAATCACAGTCATTTGTTGAGTACGAGCTCACCACAATCATCGAGATCGGAGAAAATATTACTCTTGATAAACAAACATGCCTAGTCTCCCTTATCAAGGAAGTCACAAACATCATTGTTGGATCTTACCACAGAGTGACTTTGTTGGTCCCAACCTTTCCAAAAACTATCAAAAATCTAAAAATCAAAAAATAATTCAAAAATACAAAAAACATTGAGAAAACACAAGAAAAATCAAAGGTAAAAGGATCAAACATTGCAATCAAGTATTGCGTACACATGGATGTTTCTTTCTTCCCTTTCTTACTCTTCCTCAACAAGTCTTCCTTCCATTTTCATCCCTTTGGTGATATTTTGGTTAGCCTCTATTCACACACATTTTGTGACATTTATCTCTATGGTATCTGTTTGACCTTGGTCTTTTATCACCTTGGTAAATTAAAGAACGACTGACCTCTTAGAGATCCTATCACATTCAACATCTAATAAACTTGTTGTGAAGAAATTTTGGACATATTTTTTGACACTAGCCAATGTCATCATCACAATCACTTCCACCTCCTTTCATCAAGCCATCAGTGGTTCTTAACCCCTTGTCAAACAAGAGAGCTGAAATAAGTTTTTAGAAAGAAAAAGAATCAAAATCAATCAAAAATCAAAAGATAAAAGCTACAAAGAAAAACAAATTGATATATAACTCTCTTGGGGTATTTCCAATAATCTCTATCGGGGCTATGGACACCTGACTGGCAGTAGAGAAATGTTGTGATTAGAATCAAATGCATCTCCGTCGAGGCTATGGACGCCTGGCTGGCAGCGGAGCAATGTACGGCTATCCTTCCACCCTTCATTCACAAATCACCTTTCAAAATCAATCATTCCTACACATTGGCTAGGGTGTCTTCACTTGTTGTCTATTAAATCTTCCCTTCAAGAGGTAATTAAATTCCACGTGCACACACTGGATCTCTATGAGTAAGCAGGATTAGTATGTTACCAAGTGTCTTTTTTTGGACCTTGTTTAGACTCTTGCTTTAGTCCATATCTTGTCTCACGATTTGTGCCTTTGGCTAATCACTTCTTCATCGCGAGGCTTCTAAGCTACATTCATATCATTCACATCATTCTTCTACTTCATTCAGAACATCCATGTGTATAAGATTACTTTTTTTCCATGTTTTCGGACACCTTTGTCCCCTTTCACAAAAATAATCTTCTCCTTCCTTTCTATCATGTTCTTTTAGGCCAACTTACATTGGGGGCATCCTTGCTTCTTCCCAGCACTTCATTGGTTTACGTTCATCATCATGTTGAACCTATCCATAATGGCCTTGGGTCCTGCTTCTACCCGTGAAGATTTTTCCTTTGAATACTCCCACCTAATCATTGGGGCATTTTTGCATCTTCACCTTTCTCGTACGCACGTGGCCTTATGCCCTTGTACATCCCATCTATCACTAGGGGCATCCATGCTTCCTCATCTTCCTATACATAGTTTCAGAAAACTTTCAAAATAAAAAAAATTCAAATATGTTAGAAAAATCAAAACATTCAAATATGTTAGAAAAATAAAAAAAACATTTAGAAGCAACAAAAAATTCAAATTCATATGTTAGAAAAATTCAAAAACATTCAAATATGTTTCAAGAAACATCAAAAACAATATAAATCATCCTACAAAATGTCACTCTTTGGTTCTCACATGTTCATGTGCGCGACTCACGGATCATCTTGATCTACCTCCATCAACAAAAGCTAGGATGCTTACTTCATCTGTACTCTGGGGCACAACGAGTTGCCTGGTACTATTTCGAAGTGCACATTACTTTTTCATCAGACCAAAGTGTCCTCCATTATTCCCCTTGCATGTATCCTTTCTTGGGGCACCATTATTAACCCTTGTCATTAATTTACATAGGTCGGAACTGAAGCTCGATAACAAAAACATTGTATCATTATGTTTCTCTGTTAGGTTAGCTTGTTTACTTTCTCGTATTGCATTGCATTTTGTATGTTGCATGGAGTTAGGAATATTTTACTTTCTCGTATTGCATTGCATTTTGTATGTTGCATGGAGTTGGTGTTTTTAGCAATGGAAATTTGTTCGTATATGGATTTTCATGTCATACTACACTTTTGTTCATTCTTTTTAATAAGGACCGATGATGAAGATCCTTAGCAATATGATGAAAAATAAAGTTGTTTAAAAGGCACTAGATGGATGTTAGCTCATTCCCTCTTCCTCATACTCCTTTTTCTTCTATATCCCCTTTCTTCTTCTTCACACTATTCTTTCTTCTATTCTCTTTCTATCATCTTTTCAATCGTCAATTGAGTTCTTCTATCACCCCATCGACAATCGAGGGGGCATCCTTCATTCTACTCATTTTTCTTCTATCCCTTCAAAATTTTCTACTTGTTTATGCTTGTCTACTTTCTTTGAAGTGACGTCGCTTACATCACCCCAAAGAGGGGAAAATGTAGACACCTAAAATATGCTTACACTTAGCATTTCATCCAATTCAACCAATTGACGACACTTCATTAATCAACCCTTCTTCACTCCATTCTTGGATGCCCATTCACGACACCTTCTCAGTCGTATTCCTCCTATAATCAACTTATTTGGCTAATATCTCTCTTATTAGCTAAACATTCCTCCTTTCAACCATTCAGAACCTCCCTAGTTCTCTCTAGACCACTTCTATTGGCTTCGTAGGCTATCTATCAGTCACAATTGGTTATCTAGACCCCTCCCAACTCTCAATGAGTCTCTAATCACTTGCTAATCAAGTTTAACTAGCCTAAACCCTAGTTAACTAGCCTAAACCAAGCTTAACTAAGCCTAAAGCATGTTTATCCTAATCTAATCTAAAATAGTTTGTCCCACATGCACCCAAATTCCAAACTCTTCCAAACCAGAAACTATAAATACAAGCCTAAGGCTTTCCTTTCAAATGGCCCTTCTCTCTCAAGCACTTTGGAAAGGCATTAGAAATCATTTGTGATAGCTTTAAGCTATAGAACATTTGGATCTTGGCCATACTCCATTGTTGAGAGCTCCTCCATCTTGCATCCATCCATTCCAAATATAGTTAGTAAGGGAAGATCTAAAGCTTGGCCATGTAGCCAACTTGGAGAGATCTCTTCACTATTTTTGGGAGTAAACAACACACAATTTGATTTCTTAGAATCTAACTAGGTTCACTTTCATTGAGCATTCATGGAGTAAAGAGTAGCTTTATCATGTTATTTTTTTATGTTTTTGTCAAAGTTATAATGCTTGCATGTTAGTTTCTCTTGTTTAGCTCTAATCTCATGGTTCATAGTTGAGTTAGCAAAGCTTTGAGGTTCTTACCATGAGGATGTGCATTGATTACCATGTTCTTAATAAGAATACCATCAAGAACAGGTATCCTATTTCTTGCATATATGAGCTATTGGACGAGTTTCATGGAGCTATCTATTTTTCAAAGATTGATCTTCAATTGGGATACCATCAGATTCATGTTCATGAGGAGGACATTCACAAGACAACATTTAGATGTCACAACAGGAACTATGAGTTTTTGGTGATGCCATTTGGTCTCACTAATGCACCTGCTACATTCTAGTCATGCGTGAACCATCTCTTCAACAGACAGTTGAGGAAGTTCTTGTTAGTGTTTTTCAATGACATTTTCATTTACAATAGGATATGGGAGGAGCTTTTGAAGCATCTTGATAAGGTACTTAACATCATGGAGACACAGTCTCTATTTGCTAAGATGTCCAAATATGAATTTGGACTTACAGAGATTTTGTATCTTAGGCATTTCATTGGGGCCAACGGGGTCAAATTTCATCAGGAGAAGATACAGGGTATGCAGGATTGGTCGCCACCTAGGAACATTTCAGACTTGTGTGGATTCCTAGGATTATGTGGTTACTACAGGAGGTTTGTTCGGGGATACTCTGATCTTGCAAATCCATTGACAGATATTACATAGAAGGGGGAATTTAGATGGACATGTGAGGCACATGTAGCATTTTACAGGCTCAAGGTGGTCATGAGCACTTGTTCAGTGTTGGCTCTTCCGGATTTCTCTCGGCCCTTCATCTTGGAGTGTGATACTTTTGGTTTGAGTATCGGTGCAGTTTTGATGCAGGACCATCATCCTATTGCCTACGAGAGTAGGAAGTTGAGGGGGAATCAGAGGTTGTACTTCACCTATGATAAGAAGATGCTCTCCATTATGCATCTCTTGGCGAAGTTCAGACCGTATTTGGTAGGTGGGAAGTTTGTGGTGAGGACTGACCATAATAGGAGCTCAATGAGAGGCAGCAGAAGTGGGTCAGCAAGATCTAGGCATATGATTTTGACATTGAATATGTCAAAGGGAAGAAAAATGTAGTGGCTGATGCACTTTCTGGGAAGCCACATCTTGTTTCCCTATGTTCCTTGAGCGAGATTTCAGCATACTGGAAATCTCAACTATTAGTTGAGTATTCCAAAAAATCATTACCATGCGAGATTATGGATGGTAAGATTCAGGATGAGAGATACCAGGTAATAGCTGATTTGATTTATTATAAGGGCAGAATTTATGTAGGTCATGAATCTAAGCTTAAGGGGAAGATTCTACATGCCTTCCATGATGCACCACTTGCAGGACATCCAAGTTATTTCAAGACATACAAGAAGGTTAGAGAGAGATTCTCTTGGAAGGGTCTCAAAGAGGATGTCCTACGCCATGTTCGTGAGTGTGTGACTTGTCAACAAAACAAGTCCGAGCATACTGTTAGTGCATAATCATAGCACCCCTGGATGTTGATCAGATTTCTAGTTTGATCATTCGAAGCATCCAATGTGATTGCACAATCATTGAATCCTCTCTCCAAGTGTGGGACTTGCAAATATGAGAAAGGAATCTCCAGAGAAGGTTGGTTCATGTTCCTAAACTACCTGCCACAAGCTATTCCAGTGCAGACAAGCTAATCTAATCCTAATCTAACCATGCCAAGGAGACAGAGAGAGAGAGAGAGAAAAGGGAAAAACAGAGCCTACACTAAAACGGTGATACACCAGAGAAGGAAAATGTTTGAACATCTATCAAACTACTGCCATGGAACAAAGAGAGGTGAGCAATGGGAAGGATGGACAGATGCATCATAGGCCCAAGGATAGATTTCACACAGAAAATGTCCCAAAACTCCATGAACACAGCTCCAAACCTGTAATGAGCATTCAAACGTGCACAAATGCCTGCAATGAAGAGAGGCAAGAAGAAAACAAGCAAAAAACGAGCAAGGATGGACAGATGCATCACGAAACACGTTTTTGTTGCTCTAGAAGTTTGCACAAAACATCATTTTAATCCATAAAAAAGGTTTAAACTTATCAACTCATCATTGTTTACCAAAACCACTTCAAATTAGTCCATTTTTTTTCATTGTTTCTTCACTATCCTTTTGTAGTAAAGTTTGGAGCTTCCATTAGCTGAAAAGTTGAACCACCCTTTTCCATCCAAGGATCCCTACCCTACAATTTATTCTCCTAATCACATTAGGGAACATAGATGACATCTCAGATCTATCCAAAATGACTTATAGGTTAAAATTAATTCATCTCAATTTTGCCGGTAGGTAAAAAAAAAATTGTAAATACCTTAAGAAAACTATCTATTTGCATTTAAGTCTCTATTCATTACCCCGTAAAGTGTGGCCATCATCATTTGCCAGAGGCCTATTTCTCTGATTCTTCTCTCTCCAAACTAAACGTTTAGCTATTCTAGTTTAATGGAATCTTGACTAAACGGAATCACATACATTGTCAACTATAACTAGTCTTTCACGAGGTTGATATAAAGAACGCGAAAATCCGAGCTCTGGATCAAAAGATATGGCGATCTGAAGATTTAGGGCAAAAACAGGCCAAAGCGAATCGGCGGGAAAATATTTGAATTTTTTTCCGCGCTCTGCCACTTGGATGACACGTGTCGGGCTCTGATTCATCCACGGGCTCATCCTTTGAAAATTTCTTTCGGGCCCTTCCTTAATTTCTTGCCACTTGGACACGTGGCACTATTTTATTGGCTCGGGCTTGAGGGGCGCACTTTGTCCTTCGAAAATTTGGTATTTTTCACTTTGGGAAAATTTTCCCATTTCTCCCCCGCACTCCACCACTCAAGTGCCACATGACATGATTTCATTGGACGTGGGCCCTTCCTAACCATTTCCCTTTTGTTTTTGCCTTTGGAAAATTTTCAAAATTTTCCCGTCGGGCCGATGAGGTGAAGACACGTGGCGAGATTCTATTCGCTGGGGGCTCTTTCGGCTTTTCGCATCACACGCGTCCCTCGCGTACCTTTGGCCCAGCTGATCCCAAACTCACCTGGGACAAATATCTCTGAACCACCCGATTCGGGCTTCCTTGTTCCTGTTTGAGGTGAAGACACGTGGCGAGATTCCATTCACTGGCGGCTCTTTCAGCTTTCCGCGTCCCTCGCTTACCTTTGGCCCAGATGTCCCAAACTGTGCGAAACAAGACTTAGGAATTTTTCTTCATTTTTTCGGCCGGTTCGGCTTTTCGCGCCCCGCGCGTCCTGATGTCCCAACTGCTGTGCGGACTGCCTGGCGGCTTTTCGGCCGATTCGCGCCCCGACGTCCCGACTGTCCCGGACTGCCTGGACTAGGACTTAGCCGATTTTCTTCATTTTTTCGGCCCCAAGCTTGGTTTTTTTCCAATTTTTTCACCTTTTCTAACTCATTGGGTTTTCTTCTTGGATGGGAGAGTTAGAAAGAAGCCGAGGGGGCCCCAAAAAACATGATTTTGCGCTTTGAATCAATCTACTTGCTCGGGACTGAATAATCTGATGCATGTTATCAAAATTTACCCTGGGGGTGAATTTTGGATAACACATACTTTTCCAATAGGTTTATTGCAGCCCTTGCCCATTCCAGAGCAGAAATGGGAAAGCATTTCGATGGATTTTATTACAGGTCTTCCCATTTTGCAAGGAAACGATCACATTTATGCGATGGTTGACAGGTTGATAGAGTATGCACACTTCTTCGTTATTCCCACCAGCTTTAAGGCACCATATGTGGTTGATTTGTTCTTTTGTGAAGTATCCAGTTGCATGGACTTCCAAAGAACATTGTTAGTGATCGGGATAATAGGTTTTTGAGCACCTTTTAGCACAAGCTTTTTCTATTTGTAGGTACAGAGTTGACTTCAAGTATGAATTATCACCCTCAGACAAGTGAAGAGACGGAGATTGTGAACAAGTGGATAGAGGGGTATCTTCGCAACTATGTTTCGGGGCAACAGAAGGCATGGGTGAGACAGTTGTATTTGTGCGAGCATTGTTATAATACTACTTACCACATGTCTATTGGTATGACCCCCTTTCAGACATTGTATGGGTATGATGCGACATCCTTTATTGATTTGGATTTTTGGGACAGTAAAGCTCCTAAGGCCCAGGAGTGTTTACAGGATAGTAAGGATATCCTTAGAGCACTTAAGGATAATATTCAGTATGCCCAGAATCAGCAGAAGATGTTTGCGGACCGGCACAGGACTGAGAGGTCATTTGAGGTAGGAGACATGGTATTTTTGTATATGAAACCATATAGACAGAGTACTCTCAAGAAGAATGGTGCAGAAAAGGTTAAGCCTCGTTTTTATCATACTTACAGAGTATTGAGGAGAGTTGGAGAGGTGGCTTATGAGCTGGAGTTACCTTCTGAAAGTAAGATACATAATGTTTCTCATGTGTATTGCTTGAAGAAGGCATTGAGGTAGCAAGTGGAGTCTTCTGCAGTCCACCCTTGGATGAGGAGGGGAGATTGGATCTTGTTCTTGAGGAAATCCTGGACATGAGAGAGAGGAGATTGAGGAGCAGAGTGATTCAGGAGTACTTGGTTAGGTGGAGAGACTTGTCATTGGAGGATGTTACCTTGGAAGGAGAGTCTATACTTAAGCGTCCAACTCTACAGTTGCTTGAGGACAAGAAATCTCGGTAAGGGAGGACTCTAATGTCCCTCTTTCTTGAACAATTTTATTAAAGACTTTTGGCCCATTTTTGTCTACCCGATGGCCAAAGGCTGAGTCAAGGGTGACTTAATTTTTATTAATTTTATTATATTGTGCAAAATTAAAATATAACATTATAAAATGCACATATAATAAATTAATAGAGCTTAACATTAAAATAGAAATTAGAAAGTGCAAAAGTGAAAAGCAATTATTTTAATTTTATTTTTTAAGGGGACAATGCGACTTGCCCCATGAAGTCAAAAAATATAAAAAAGAGTCAAATGCCTCATTAAAAATTGTGACTTGGCCCAGGGGAATGCAAGGAAGCCTATTGCATGTTTTAGAGGTCATATTGAAGCCATTTTCCTTTATAAGGAGAGGTCGACCTGCTTAGAGGTATTCCAGATTTTTATATGATATTTTCTCTTGCATTTGAGCTCTGAGCTTTTGCAAATAATCCAAGGATGAAAACCCTTAGGATTTTCTCTCTTGTGGACGAAAAATCCCAAGAGTATTGTGAGGGATTTCCACTCAGGAATTCTCATTGGTTTAACTAGATTTTCAATAATTTCCAGTAGTGTTTTTTGGAGAATAAAATTGCAGCAGTGTCATCATAATTTCTTCTAGTGGAGTGACTCATTCCCTGGTTGGTTGGCATTGTATTTAACGTATTTCTTATCTGAATATTATTTCCATATCATTTGCTGATTTTTGGGAATCAAAGCAAATCAATTTCAGAATCGTTTTAGAGGGTTTCAGTGGTATTTTCAGTTAGTTTTATATGGAGATTTCAGATTTGATTTTCAGTCATTAGTAACCTCTAAAAATCTAATTTTTTTATTATATGTGGGCTTTTAAAAATACCATAATCAGTTTTTGATCGAAATATTAATTTTTGGGTGCTAATTGGGTTGGGTTCCCACTCAAACCCTAGTCGCAATTCCTGTAAGAAATCAGATTTGCAGTAGTTGTCTTTAGATTTTGTGTTATTGCATCTGGGATTTCATTCTTGTCCATCAAGTTTTCAATCAGATATAAGTGGGGATCTTTCACCCTCTCCTCCGTAGTGGCTTGATAATGCAAAAAACCACTCACTTGTTAGCCTTTAAAAGCATGCCTAACTACCCTAAGTTGGATATGTCTTTCAATATACGTCTTTGAATTGCTTCTATGACTCTAAAAATCATCAATCATTCAAAAAATAATAAGCCTGCATTACTTAGTTGGCTTGGTTTGCAGTAGCATACAAACCCCAATATACCATGATTGTTATGTCAATTGGAGTGACACCACAATGGAAGTGGACCTCTCACTAATATAATGGTTGATTGGTTGTGGCATTAGTATGTTTCCTTTCTCGGCATTCCCTCTCCTCCTTTATGTCTTCTTTATACCAAAAAATTCCCAATCAATTGTTGGCCTCTGAATACATGCCTTACTACCCCAATTCTGATATGCATCTTCAATACATTGGAATTGTTATTGTCTCTAAAAGGCATCATTCAATCAAACAAACAATAATCCCACATTAATTTTTCGGTGTGGTTCGTGGTAGCATATAAGCCTCAATATACCATGATCCTTATGCTAATATGAGTGACACCACAATAGAAGTGGACCCCTTACTAATATAATGGTTGATTGGTTTTGAGATTAATATGTTTGGTTGCTCTCATAGTTGCGTCTACAACTCTAAAAATCGTCATTCAATAAAAAATTAATAGCCCCACATTAGTTTATTTGCTTGGTCTGCGGTAACACATAAACCCCAATATACCATGATCATTTTATGTCAATGAGGCTGATGCCACCATAGAAGTGGTTTGCTTATTGAAACAATGGTTGATTGGTTGTGGCATTAGTATGTTTGATTGTTTGACCTCCCCTTCTCCTTTGTGGTTTCATATTACCAAAAAATCCCATTTAATTGTTGGCCTTAAAATGCATGCATTTACTCAAAGTTAGATATGCCTCTTAAGTGATGTAACATATGAATCGTAATTTACCACGATTCTTATGCTAATAGGGGTGATGTCATAATAGAATTGGATCTCCTATTAATATAATGGTTGATTGATTATGGGATGAGTATGTATGTTTGCTTAGACTTCCCTCTCCTTTGTGGTTTCCTACTACAAAAATTGATTTTAAAATGTTCCAATCAATTGTTGGCCTCTAAATACATGCCTTACTAACCCAATTCAAATATGTCTCTTCAACACAACCTCAAATTGCTTCTACGACTCTTAAAGTCGTCATTCAATCAAAAGATACTTATCC
The DNA here is from genome assembly GCA_019776745.2 of Taxus chinensis. Taxonomy (NCBI): domain Eukaryota; kingdom Viridiplantae; phylum Streptophyta; class Pinopsida; order Cupressales; family Taxaceae; genus Taxus; species Taxus chinensis. The sequence goes on along the minus strand of CM034151.1, from coordinate 277,375,556 downwards.
CACTTTACTTGGTTGGCTTAGTCCATAGTAATATGCAAACCCCAATATACTATGATCTTTATGTCGATAGGAGTGACACCATAATGGAATTGACCTTCTTACTAACATAATGGTCGATAAGTTATGGTAATGGTAAGTTTTTTATCGACCTTCCCTCTCCACCTTTGTGGCTTCATAATACCAAAAACAAATTGCATTTGATCAATGGCCTCTAAATACATGCCTTTGTACCCCAAGTTAGATATGCCTCTTCTTACATCTTGGAAGACTCTAAAAATCATTCTAAAATGCTTGAAATTCTACAAGTTACAAACTCGCAATGTCTTCTACTTTAATTTTAAAATTACAAATTTAAGAAAATAAGTAGATAGTATATAATTAAACTAATACATTAAAAAACCTAAATTAAGTAAAAACTTGTTTTGCTTCCCTTTAACAACACTAACTTTGATAATGACTTGAAGATGACTTGGGCATTTGATGGTTTGACAAACATTTGTATCTCAATAGTCCTGACATGCACTTACTTGATCAACTCAATTGTGTTGCCCAATGTTTTTAGCATTAGGTATTTGCTTGTAACTTTCCTCAACCAATATCCCTATGACTTGAAAACTTTGAGTTTTGTTAGTTATGACTTGGGCAATGTTATTAGGCCTTACCATTTGTATGGATTTTATGCAAATATTGGAAATGAATTGAGCAACTTTCACCTGACGCTCACAATTGACAATCTTAAAAAACATTGCCCATTTAAGGTACATTACAATCACATTAATTAATGGACTATTACTTCCATCTTTCCATTCTTTACAAATGGAAACCCTTTATTTGTTTCACAAATATATCATAGGTTGATATGAATCATCTTATTGTTTTCTTTTCCCGATTAGATGTGCACGCCTCTTCATACCCTAGGTCAAAGTACCTTTTAGAGGCTTCGTTGATTTCTTTTGCCATATCTTGCCACTATGGTGACCTAACAACATTAAATGACAACCCATTGATGTAAATACAACATCCACTGAGTTGATCGATAACACCTGTTGACTCATTTTGAAATGCTTTCGAATGGAACAACACATTTTTCTCTTTAGCAAAGAAAGAGGTGAATCGTCTTCATATGTAAATTGTGTTGTAAAAATGGATTTGAAATAACCATGATAGAGGTACAAGATAGACTAGCAGGTGGCTTGTTTAGCCAAAATTATTTTCTTGCCAAAGGATGCTTTGATTTCAGGAAAATTATTCTTCTTGCTCTTTGATGTAATAAAAATATTTGTTGTTTGCAAACTTTATCCTCTTGACCCAATGCAAGATTTGACCCCCTCATTAGAAATCACATACAAATTTCCTTTAACATGACTATATAATTTGACATAACACCATGTGCAATGTCGAGGGAGGGAGCGATGGCGGTGAATGCGAAGCATGCGCAGAAGACTGAAATGGTGTTTGGATGCAGCGAGGGGGAGCCAAAAAATGGTGGGGGGTCTACGTTGAATGTAGGTGGAGCTTCAGGAGGGGTTCGAGCCCCTAGGGAAGGCGTTTCGTAGTCTAAGGAAGGACGAAAATCGTGCCCTAACCCGCAACCTTGTAGAGGAAAAGATAAAACGACGGTTGGGCGTGCTGGGGGATTCTGTGGTGCGGCCAACAGATCTACAGGGGGAGGCGACCTGGGTTGTGGGAGTTTTAAACCTAGTGTATCATTCAAAGCAGCCCTGGGTAAAACCGAAGGTAATATGCCTGGTAATCAGCTGTATTTGGTGCATCTCGCGGATGAAATTCCTTCGCTGGTCGTTGAAGTTTCGGAGGTGGAGGAGTACTGCCAGAATCTATCCCGGGACGCCATAGTAGGCCGCTTCAATGGTCTATGGCCTTACTCTACAGATTTATACCAATGAATTTTTCAAAACTGGATAGATAAATGTGAGATTTCCCTTTGTTCAAGAGGTTTTTTTGTTGTTCATTTTAAAGAGGTGGAGGATTGCCAGCGGTGTCTGGCTGATGGGTCGTGGTTCCGGGGTAATGCATGTCTATTTTTGATTCCTTGGTTCTCATAAGTTTATTCCAATACTCTTTTGATTTCCAAAACGCCGGTTTGGGTGAGACTTCCTAATCTTCATTTGCATCTGTGGTATATACTGGAAGACATTGGTAATGTTTTAGGCAGGTTTTAAAAAGAAGACCTGGACAAAACTCATGTGGCCCTGTGCTCTTTCACTCGCATTTGAATAGAAGTTGATCTGAGTAAAGGGTTGTCAGATCGAATAAATCTAAAATTTGGATATTTTCAGCGTTCGCAACCCTTGGATTACGAAAACATGAAATTTCAGTGTCGAAATTGCAAAAATCTCAGCCATCTGCAGGCATCTTGTCCAGTGAATAAGAAATCATTAAAGAAGCATGGCACAGCCTCTCCTCATGGTTGGGGTGCTTTAGATCCGAAATTGGTGGATGTTGCGACATTTAAGGAGGATACTTACAATTCCATTACCGAGGAGAAGGCTATGGAAAGCGTGAGGATGGATACAACTCAAGATTCTCAAGCAATTAATGTGGTTAACGGAACGAAAAGGGATCATTCTCTTACGAAATTGGATTCGGACAAGGAATCCTTGTCGGAAAATCGGTTAGTTTCAGTGAATCCTGGTGATATTTCGTTAGCAATTATAGTTGGGAATGGTAAGTGGTAGGAAGTAAAGAACAGGTAAAGTAAAAAAGGTCGAATGGGTAATATTGAAGACTTTTTTCCATCCCTGGTTGGGAAATAGCGGTTTTTTGGTTATTTAGTTAATGTAAGTGTTGTAGGCTTGTAATTTGGGCCATAGGCCCAACAATATTAGATAATTATATCAGGGTTTTAGGCCCTGTATTTTAAAAAGGGAACAAGTCCCTTCAACCCACCTTATCAATAAATAAAAAAAAAACACTATGTGCAATGTCAAATTTAACCCCTCTACCTTAGGCCTATTCTAACATCATGACATATTTCTAAAAGGAGAGAAATGGTCGATTTTGATTGCGATTGTTGCATCTTGATCCATACATTTTAATGTGTGTTACACCTTAGAATATGTGTTTCCATTATAGCAAATACCCCATAGTTACGAGTTGAAAAGAAAAAACACAATATTAGTATTAAGGAAATAACTCCTCAAAAAAAAACCTAGGCTATCTTGTTAAAAAATAATTAATATGAAAACCAAAACAATAAACCCTACATAAAAATTGATACTTGAAAATAAAATAAAATAACAAAAAATTACATTCAATCCAATAATATTCCTTGTTTCAAGCTCCTTGATATCCTTTTAGGTCCAATGACCACTTCTGGTATGACATAGGATTACCAAAATAATGAAGTTGGAACTTATCTTGATGGAGTTTCTTTTCCTTAAAAAAAGTGTATAAAAAAGTGTATAATGAGATGTAAGTGTTTATTATTATTATTGCTATTATTATTATTAGATAAAATGTAAGTAAGATTACTTTTTCATGTTCATTTTCACTTTTTTGGGTTTTTTGTTTGATTGAAAAATAGTCAAAACTAGAGAAGTCAAGAACCCAAAGCAAAATGGAAAAGAAATATTGAGCCAATTGTTTAAACATATATGATATTTTTTGGCAACATATTTACTATTAATGTTGTTTCTAAATATGGGGGATTGCATTACGATGGTTTATTTTATTGTAGTTTGATAGTAAGTTGGGATGTTTTTGAAAGTACCAAACCTGAGTAGTTGATATGAATGTCCATGCATTATAAGTAAAGGGAGGCATGCTCCTAGAATATCATATCCTTTACTCACCTACCAAAGAATTTAATTTCTTGGAAATTTCAATTGGAATAGTTATGAGAATATGCACTTCTAAAGTGAGAAGGGAAGCTAGTTTCATAAAAGCATTTACCTGTCAATTGAGAGATAACAACAAAAACAAGAGACCATACAATAGATAACACCCACTGATGTTTGTATTGAATTTTGTGTGCATACATATATTACACAAGATAGGTAGGATTAGCAAGTTGGGTCAGTAGAAACTTAATTATGCATTGAATTACATCCCTAACAATTTAGACATCCTTTAAGATTGGTATATTTTTCTAATACTTGTCTCAACTCTACATTTTCCTTTGCATGGGAAAAATAATGCAAATAATATCCTCACAGTGCTTGTGTGCTAATTGAGTTCCCTTGCCTCATGATTATTACCATAAAATCATGAACAAATTTTGATATGGTAATGATTACTCATGGAGGTCATTTGGGTAATGACTCAAAACACAAGAATAAAAATCCCACAAAAAACATTTATCTAGTTAATTTTTTTGTGAAATATTTCACCCACATTAGTAACAATTGTGAGGCAAAGGTGATAGATAAGGCAGTATATGCTCTAAAATATTTTCCAATGGGGAAATAACTTAGAGGGTGAGAAGCCTAAAGTGGTGATTTATTTTCAACTATTCTTCTCACTACCAACAAATGTTTTATGGTGCTTGTGTGCTAAGTGGGCCCCCTTGCCTCGTGATTATTACCATAATAACATGAGGAAAACATTTCATTAGGGTAATGACTACTCATGGAGGTGATTTGGGAAAATGACTAAAAACATGAGTAAAAATCCCAAAAAGATCAATTATTAATATCATATTGTTTACACCCTAGCTAGATTATATGAAATCTAAATTAGTGAAGTGAGCAAACTTAAGGATGTAAAGGTTAGCTATAGGAATTTATTTTGATTAATTATATTTCAACATTAATTATCAATATTAGAAAAACACATTAATACTTGCAACTAATGTACTAAACAAGATATAAACTTGAAAACACTAGAGGATGAGTGCACATAGTTGATTACATATGCTTCTGGGAAGTTCTGGGTGTGTAGACTATGGAACAAGGAGATTTGGGACTGTTGATGTTTCATCATTGAAACTGTGATTTGAAACTGACTTGGTGTGAGACCGTATATTTTTTCCAATTCCATACTGTACGGTCTTTCCCCTTCTGTACGGTTTTGAACCTGCTTAGATTCTAGTTCTAGAAATTCCTGAGATGGTCACCTACCTAGAACTGTATGTCACTGTCAAACCCTAATTTGTGATCATGTAGTGAAGCTCTTTGAACTTCCTAAATGAGACCTCAAACCCTAACCATGGGTGGAAGACCCTACAAAACAAACTTTAGTTAATTTGTGGGAACCTCTATGCACTACCGACGTTGACACTACTCCAAAGAGGCCTCAAACCACACATTATTCTCCACCTAACATGTGATATTTGAATGAATGCAACTAGATTTAGCAACCCTCTTTTAAAATTTTTGAGTTGAGTTTGGCTTTTGCTAAAATAATTGGGGAGGTGATGTTTGAGTGCTTGTATATGAGATGGGTTGATGTTTTAGCCTGCTATGAAGCTTTAAATCTGTAGTGATTTCTGCCCCAATGAATGTAGATGTGATTTTATGAGATTTAGGCAACATGTGGTACCTTTTGCAAGTGTAGGAAGTGAGTGTATCAATGTAGTGCCATAGGATTTCCAAGTTAGATATTGTTTATTTGTTTATATAGGGTTCTATAGGTGATTTATCGAAGAAAGGCCAACCTAAAGGGATTAAAAGATCCAACAAAGAATATGAAATTGATAGCAAAGTTGGAGAACATGTCAGGGCAAGACTATACAAGTCGGCTAGGACCAGATATAATATCCCGACCAAATTGTGCAGCCTTGTCCAAGGATGGAAAACATGCAATTTGAAGTTTGCAGCTTGTCAATTGATGTTTGTCTATGGATTTTATGTATTGTGTTCTTAGAATTTGACGAGATGTCAGTGTGTAAGGATAAACAAGCTAGACAAAAGACCTCGAAATGTGTTGAACAAGAATGGAAAGGTTGTATTTATCTTGGAAAGAGTGCATTATCAAAACCAAAAGTATTAAGGAGTAAATTACCAAATTCGAGTGTATATACCTATCAATATTTGTAATGTTTTACAATTCCATAATGGTTGTGATTTGGCACTCATATGCTAAACTAAATCATAGAGAAAATATGCCAAAAGAATATATGACCATACATTTGAAAGATACCATAAAGAATGGATTCAAATTTCACCTAGAAAAATGTTTTTGGGTTAAAAATTTGAGCATATGAACCTTAGTTCTATTGTAGTAATTAAAATCATTTACGATACAAAGATGTTGGCTAGATTTTATATCTAGTATACAATTTATACACTAGATCGTGTAACTGTATAAATACAATGTTGGCTAGATTTTATGCACAACATAAAAACTAGGCAATCATGAGATAAATCTCTCTCATTTAATGATGAGGCTCATGTGTAAGATGTTTATCTATTGTGCAAGGGTGAAACCTAATATCTATTTTCAGGGGTTTTACTTTAATTCCCTCAGCTCGTGAACTACAACTGGGCAATTTTGCAGCAAGTAAGCAGTTGTGATGGGTTATTTGTAGAAGGGGAAAAACAAAAGTAGGGAAAGAAGAAAGGAAGATGTGCTTGAATCAACCAATAGTTAACAAAGTTGGTCTCATCCACACAAATTAAATAAACAGATAAATCACAACATTCAGCAGAACGGGAAAGAAATGACTTCTAACCTAGATCTGAGATAACAAAAATTTTATCTAAAACCTCTGAAAAGAAGAACTCAACAAAACACTGTAGACACAAAGTTCTCCAGAAATCCACCTTTTATTCAATCCCAAGCCTTCGCAGAAATCACATCAAGGGTTCCAACACAAAGTCTGAAAACTCAAGAATGCTCTAATTATAAAATATATTGCTAAAAACAAGTTCTGATAAAACCAGTTCTGATGATTTAACCCATAGGCTCTTCCTCTATTTATAGTGCATAGAGGGAAATTACAAATAGGAAGCTTTCAATGAATTCCCGTATGTGGAATCCATAAAGAAAACATTTGGTTGTATTTCCCCTAGAATTCCTCTTTGCATGGCATGCATGCCTTACAACTGAAAATAGAACCTTCTATTTTGCATGTCTGTCACCTATTTCCAAGTAATTGACTTCTTCCAGTAACTTGAAGTAACGACTTTTAAACCAATCACTTAAGTTTTACAATTTAATTGATTACTCAATTACTTTTTCAGAGAAAATAAGAGAAAGAAGAACAAATTAGAAGAAAGTTGTTGCAACACTCCCATTCTTGTTCTTCTTCCATACTCTGCATGTTGATCCAACCTGTATTGCACTTCCGCCTCATGAATGATATGAATGATACCCCTACCTTGAATCTGAGAAGCTCTTTCTCCCATATGTTGTTGAATCTTTGCCTTTGATTCTCACCAAACTGGATCTGGAAGCATCTGACTGTGATTTGCTTGCGGGTGTTGCCTCTGACTTGTCTTCTCCTCTTATCCTTGAAGCTTTTGTAGTTCTTCTCAAGTATGTGCACCAGTGCAATGTTTGTCATAAATAATTCAGATAAAACTCATCACCCTTCATCATGCTTGAATCAACTTTCGTCTAAGATCTTTTTTTATTTATTTCCACCAGAAGCCTTTGTAATTATGAGAGATGGATCTATTTGTGCAGAAGCTACAATTGCTCCTCTTGATTTTGAAGATATATTCAATGTATCAGACATTGACTTTGCTTTCTTCTCACCAATATGGGCACAAGTGAAGTGTTCCTGCAAATAATTTAGACAAACATGGAGTCCATGACATGAATGTCCAATTTCTTCACCAAAATCTGATTATAAAGCATGTTGCCCTCTATTTTTAGACTTTGCTTACATGCCAAGCAAGCTAAAAATATTATTTTATTCACATGTGCACTCACATCAACATGCAGATAGCCAAAATAATAAAAAGAAATCTCTTCCAACCTTAGGCACCAAAATTGGATGCTTCCCGGCAATTAAAAATATTTTTTAATGCTCAAAACCTCTTCCTTTGGCGCCAACACTTGTCAGGGCAATATGCTCCACACAAAAGAATCAATTTCCCTTCACTTGCAGCGTCCACTTCTTATATAAGCAATTGCATGCTAATTTCTTATTTTTAGCAATTTCTAATAATAAGCTATGTTTTTTCTCCTTCTTTGGGCACCCAAGTTTTGCTAGAAATAATTAAAACAAATCCCTTTTAAAGCATGCAACTATGCCAAAGTGGGTCGCACTTTTTGGCTAGGAATTGTGTGAAAAACATGAGGGCAAGGAAGTGTGAATTTCCAACCTTCCAGGCAGCCCCAAAAAGTGCAACTTGCATGGGTGAATTAATTCTCTTTTAGGTGAAAAACATGAGAGCAAGGAAGTGTGAATTTTCAACCTTCCAGGAAACCCCAAAATTCACATCGTTCACTTAAGTGATCTGTGTTAATTTCTAACCTTCCAAGCAACCCCAAAATTCACACTTTTCACTTTAGTGATTTGTGTTAATTTCTAACCTTCCAGGAAGCCCCAAAAAGTGTGACTTGCATGGGTGAATTAATTCTCTTTTGTGTGAAAAACATGAGGGAAAGGAAGTGTGAATTTCCAACCTTCCAGGAAGCCCCAAAATTCACACTTTTCACTTAAGTGATTTGTGTTAATTTCTAACCTTCCAAGCAGCCCCAAAAAGTGTGACTTGCATTTGAAATTGACTTCCCAAATTAGTGGCAATTGCATTTATGACTTTGCACAGAGAAATCACCCATTTCTAGAAAGTGTGACTTGCTTCCAAGTTGCTTCATTGAAAACCAACATTTCACAATAGATTTCACTTTTGTCTGAGGCCATGGATGACCTCTAAAAACCCTAGGCAATTGAACTGGTTAAGCAAAATGAAAGAAAAGACCAAGGGTAATTTCCAAACAAACCACGGAGAAAAATTGAAACCAAACACAAAAGAAATAAATAAAAATGAAAAAAACGCCAGAAGTTGCAGACAATTGCTCAAAAATAACTTGTCAATTAGCTAACCTGTAAAAACTCTCCGGCGTGAATACTCCACTTAGAGGTGAAAGCAATAATGGTGTGGAAATCCATGATGGGGTTTAACTTCAACACAATTTATTTTAAAATCACTTTATTTATTTAATAAATAAATAAATAAAATACTTTCAGACAAAACTTGGCGAAGGGATAGAGTGAGTTTTAACATGTGGGTATTTATCAAATTTAGCTTTTAAGACTCTCTGGGGATACCTTAGAGCAATGCAAACAACTGCAGACAAAACAAAACACAAAACACGACCCGTTACTTGAAAAGAACGAAAAATTTAAAAAGGGTAGTCCCATATTTCAGGGTGAAATCTCGGGGACACCATACAACAACATTTTCAAATGAATGCAATCTATTAGACTTAATTGTCTAACTAACCTATAGATTATTGCACATAATACATGTATGTCCAGCACACTCTTCACAAAAGAGTACATGCCTTTATACCAATACCCCACTATGCAATACTCACGCAAAACGGGAGAATCGATAGATTCTCACCAACTGCTTAGCAAAGTGATATTTACCTAATGTTCATTCGTCAACCATGTTGAAACATTATCAAGACATTACTTACACACGTAAATCAATAAATTTAGTTTGACAAGTGTATCGTAATGCCCTACAACAAACATATGTTGCATTATCTTGTTAAGAAGCTCCCACTGCATACCACTCTACAACTCTCATGCACACCAATCATCCAACATGAATCCTTGTGCACATCATTTCCTATGCACATGTGAACTAGAGAAATAAGAGTTAAACGAAAAAAATCAGAGGTGTATGACAGGTGTCCCTGACATCAGCAGGTGTCTGTATGAATACTTCCTTGTGTTCAAGTTCAATGTTACAGGGTCCACGTTGCAGTTGGTGACATGCTATGAAATCTTACTTGGAGGCTGGCATGCGGTAGAGGCTTCTGATTTGGAATAGTTAGATAAGATTATATGACCATATGATTTACCAAATATAGGTTGTTTGATGTGTTACATGATATGGAGCGTGATCCCATCCTTGTCAGAGCTAACAACCCACAGAACCCCCTACTCTAATATGAGACACGCCTTTAGTGTAATCCACTTGAAGAATACCTTCGGCATAATAATTTTACTGAAGTGCATTGTATAGCTTGATACATATATTGCAATATTATTTATTAGTATGAAAGTTTATCTTTTGACAATGAAAACTTGATTTACCTTTTTTTTTCTTTTGGCATCGTAAAAATGACTAAATAACATATTAGTCTTGCCTTCTCACACTCTTTTCACGTCAATGCATACTGGAAGTGAAATCTACAAAGCTATAGTACCCGACGGGGGATCGATTCTTTCTACAATCATGTGGCGAGGAACCTTTTAACTTCCGAACTAACTACTGTCGTAATTGAATTTTATGGACAAACAAATCGCTACCAAATACCTCCTTGAGTACTTGAATCCATGCACTTTATGTCTCAGATAGCAGATGGATTGACGGAGACAGAGTTCCTATCATTTGATTGTCCAAATGACATTAGGAAGTCGTAAAAAAATTTACGACTTAAAACATATAAGTACTAGTAGATCTAACTTAAAAAATTGAAATTACCTACATACAATAAATACTATTAGAGGTGACAAAATAAATGGTATGGCGGCAACAATCGAAAGACTGGTGTAAATTCACTATTTTTAACCCTTCTTTATTAATCAGATAAATGTTGTTTTAAATAACAAAGTTATCCCATTAATATTGATTACCTCAAACAATACATATATGAATCATGATATATAATATTTGAGATTCTCTTTTCTCGAGCGTGTCATGAATCATGAATCGACATACGAAGCAATTATTATCAAAATTCACATTTACAACACCGACAAATCTTAAGGGAGAACAGTCAATGGTTGTGCATACTTCAAGTTTTAGGGGTGTACAACATCCTTATAAATACCATAAACATTTGAAGAAAAAAAATCCTTTAATAGATTAGTGTGTTCCTGGACATTTCAATCTCAATACTTTCTTTTGAGCATTTGGAGTATTGTATGGGTGTTATAAGCCAATTTTGACTGCGCAAAATTTTTAAAATAAATAAATAAAATAAATAAAATGAAAATGGAAATTTTGAAAATTTTCAAAATTTGTTACTTTGCGTGGTTTGTCACTTTCATCATGACCATCTCATTTTTGTGATCGTTCTCGGTCTTCGTTTCATCCATTTCGAGTGCAAGAACTCCTCCCGCCAGGTCATTAAATTGCATTAATAATTAATTAATTAATATTTACTTAATTAATTATCTCTTTGTTTGATAAAATTAATTTATTAATAATTTTGGAGTATTTAATTAAATAAATATTAACATAATAATTCGTAAAAGTCACTCGACAAGTTTTTTATTTTAATTGCCAGCGAAAAATAAGCTTCCGCTTCCCATTGCCGGGAATGCTAAATTGGCTTGTCGGGCCCGGATTTCCCCTTTCTTGGCAAAATTGTTTTAAATTCCCGCTCATGGGATTTCTTTCCCCAATTGCAAAATTAATAAATTGGAAAACTAGCAAGAAATCTCCCAATTTCCCACATGGGGAAATTGAATGGAGATTGCCAGCCCACTTTGCCATTGCTGTTGGCAATTGGCCGTTGCTTTCCCCTTTCCCCCTGGCAATTAATTCCACTACCCGGGAAGAAGGGAAGTTGGTTTAGCCTTCATAAATTCCTCCGTTGGACTCGTTGGAAAGAGTCGTGCGAAACTTTCCAATTGTTTCTTATTTCCAAAGTAATATTTTATCACATCACTCAACGAATCATCACGCATTCACAAAGCTAGATATTGAAGAAGCTCTCCACCTGAAGGAAAAATAATACAGCTTCCACCCAGTCCAAAAGACCACGCAAGAGCAGTTTGAAGATCACCATGTTTTCGTTGAAGGAAAGAACAGCTATTCCAACGCAGCCAGAGGACAGTCTAAAATAGAGAGGAAGTGATCCACGCATTTCTCTGAGATCCCACAGCCAGCAAAGGGAGGTCTCCACGCATGCACAGGTAGTTTGGAATAAATAAAATAAAACAAAAACAAGCTTTCCGCTTTGCACATTCCACGCAGGAGCAGGAGGAGCAAAATAAGAAAGAGGAGCATTTTTCAGGCATGAGCTGAGTAAAACACTATGCACAGCAAACCCAGGACAGTCCAAAAAAAGACAGCAACAAAACAAAATATTTCCCACACATGGACTAAGGGACAATCCAAAAATACAGCAAAAGACAATTTGCAAATTCCACGCATTTTGTTTTAATTTTTGTTTGTTTTTTGCAACAGAGGCCACATGTGGGGATGAGAAAATTGCAGTCTTGATTTTGATTGGAGTTACCCACGCATTTGCTAATATAAAAATTATTAAAAAAAACAATTCCAACATAGGTCCAAAAGGCAAAATAACCCACGCATTCATCAAAGAGGCCAAGGTTTCAAAAAAGAATATCCAGGCAGCCAAAATTGAATAAAGACACGTGCATAAAACTTTGGAGAAAAGAAAGAAGAACAGTCCAAATATATAAACATATATATATATATATATATATTTCCATGCACAAGAAATTGCATCACAACGCCTTCACCTGGAGATAGACTATGCAGCCATGAAGGAATATAGATCCACGCTTGCATAATTCAAACAAAAATCAGTCAAAGGAATTCCACGCATTCGCAAGAAAAATGAATTCAATAAAGAAAATGATAGATGCGGAAAGAACGTGCTGCGGGTTGTATCCGTTAAAGTAAATAACTTTGGAGCTCTATATCTCGAAGTCGGATAATCGTCGTGAAGAAAGGTTTGGTTCGTTGAATTCTCTTCATCTTCATATACTCATTTTCCAAAATTAAAATGCACAGCACCTCATTTGATATTTTTCACGCACCCAAGAAAAACTCAGCTTGCTCGATTTTGCCGCACGCGCAGTTTCAGCTTGGCGGAAGGCCTACTTTCAGAATTCATATCTTGAGCCCAGACGATCGTCAAGAGAAACGGTTTAGTTTATTGAATTCTTCCCACATTCATGTACTTATTTGCAAAAATTCAAATGTACAACACTTCGTTTGATATTTTTCACGGGGTCGAATAAAATACAGTTTGCATGATTTCGCTGCACTCACAGTTTTAAGCCTGTCAAGGTGGCTCACTTCGAGAGTTGATATTTTGAGTTCAAATGATCGTCAAGAGAAAATAATTATTTCGTTCATTTTTTCCCACCTTCATATGCTTCCTTGCCAAGTTGTAGATACCCAGGGTGACATTTGGTATTTTTCCCAGGCTAAAACCAAACGAGATTTTCGTAGTTTTACACTTACATTTTCCTAGCAGTTTCAGAAGAGTCAACTTTGATCTTTAATATTTGACTAAATAATTTGATTGGGAAAAAATATTCTGACATTCAAACTTTTGGTACCTTAATATACTTCCTCATGTAGTGAGAAATTCTCATGACAAGATTTGTTATTTTTCCCAGGGAAGTTTTACAGGCAATTTGTGTAATTTTGTAAGATGGAAGTAATTGTCTGAAATCATGTTTCTATCACAGTCATGTCATTCCCAAAAAAAATGATGTTGCGATATAGGTTCCAGGGCATTCTACTCACCTCGACGCTCCATTCAAAGTATGAGAACATCGTCGATACCAACTTGGAACACATCAACATAGGTCGATTCTGCGATCGCATATCAATCGAAGGCGAGTCACAATTTTCCTAATGCTTGTTCTGAATTGGTCATCACTTGCATGGATGCACCATGAAACCTTCATAGTGTGGTGATTCAACTCCAACAGCTCCGAAATAGAAGCAACCCCTAACTTCCTCATTATGCGGTATAAGTCGTAGCTATTGGCATTGGTCTCTTCGGAGTCAAAAGTCATTGTTATCGGCAGAGATCGATAATGGGAGAATATTCAATTTTTCACTTGATCATTGTGGCATATCTATTCATCAACAAACCAAGATTGACGACAAGTGCAATTGTGTGGATCATCAAGCAAGGCCACATCATTCAAGCCTGTCCCTGTCAGTTCTCAATTAGCACCGTGCATAATACTTCATCGGTTAGTCTTTAAGTTGTTATGTTCTCGAATTGGACGATCATGAGTGAATCAAAATGCCAACACTTCGGGATGGTGACAAAGACAAAAGACATAACTCCAGAAGGTGAATTGCAATTTTGGCTCTTGGAGATCTTCTCAATGGCAAAAGACCAAAAGCTAGATTCTAACAAACTAAAGTGGCGTAACGACTACGGTCTCGCGACAAATGAATAATTCATCATGGAAAGGTACTCGGAGCATGTGGATAATTGTGGGTAATTGTGAATGTGAATATGAATGAAGACAGACTTTCTCACACCAGGATATTGCTCAGATGGAGGGGTGGATGAATTGCTCAAGTTTCAAGCTCGGCACTCTTGTCATTTTGAGGATTGCAGAGCACGGTCAATGAATTCATTCCTGTATGACTGGGATAGGTGGAACTCTTGGCCCAATGAATAAGGCACTAATCCTAGAATGTGCCCCTGCTCATTTTTTGTGGCTAACTCCTCTCATTTTTTCCTCTCTTGTGCCTCAGTCATAATATTTTGCTTTTCAGGCACTCAAAACCTTCTGGAAATGACACCATTGGATAGAGCTCTTTCTCAGCTTTCCAGAAAGGTAAAGTTTTCCTCCTAACTCCATGTATTTTTGAAGTTATGGCTCGGCGGAGTTTTTTGGAAAAAATTTCCCCTGAAAGGCCCGCGGCCAATGAGATGCCACCACGTGGCACCTAGAGTGGTGGAGTGCGGGGAAATTTTGGAAAATTTTCCAAATGACCAAAAAGGTGCAAAAATTTGAATTTTTGCCCGCCAACCCGATTTGGCCCTGTTTTGCCCTAAAACTTCAAATGGCCATATCTTTCGATCCAGAGCTCGGTTTTTCACGTTCTTTATATCAATGGAAAGCTGGTGAAATTATCTACAAGATTATTGGGTCATTTTTGCATTTTGATGGATTTTGGAGAGATAAAATCAAAAAACACCTCTGGCACGTGGTCATGGACAGAAATGACGTTTCAACCACCGTTTTTAATGAAGAATGGCTCGCATTCTCTCCCAGCATGGCTAAAAATGTCAGGGGATGGGTCTGTAAGGATGCCCATGCTGTTTTGAATGTGTTTTGGTCAATGGTTGAATCCCTTCCATGTTTTCCCATGTTTCTCTCTCCTGGGCTCGTCCCTTGCACTGTAAAAGCCAGATTTGGCTCATTTTCAAAGGGTTGAACATTTTTTGTGTATTGCAGGTCCCCTTTCTCACCTTGGAAGTGATTTTGGTGGAATATCAGACCTTTTCTA
This sequence comes from Taxus chinensis, assembly GCA_019776745.2. Lineage (NCBI taxonomy): Eukaryota > Viridiplantae > Streptophyta > Pinopsida > Cupressales > Taxaceae > Taxus > Taxus chinensis. The sequence goes on along the minus strand of CM034151.1, from coordinate 277,360,221 downwards.
AGAGCTGCAACTTTATTTTTCCTCTCAGGTGTTGTAATGCAAGTGATTTTGATGATTAAAATAACAATACAGCCTCTGTGATTAGTTTTCATCCTCTGCCTGTGTTGTTTGGTTAATTTATGATCCTTCATTACAATTATCAGTTTGTGCATGAGGTTATTTGTTGCATTTTTATGGACTGTGTCAATCTGCAGAAGTAAAAAATGCTCACCACTCCTTTGGTGCATCACCTATTAGCATTAGTTTTAGCTTTTTTGCATTCTCTATCTCTGTCTCCTTTGGAATTTAGGGTAGGGTTAGGAATATAGACCTCTGCAACTTGTAAGTGATAAATCTGACCAGAGGAATTGAGGAACCAACCTCTAAACTGGAGATTCTTTTCTCATTTTGCAAGTCCCACACTTGGGGAAAGGATTCAATGTTGTGCAATCACACTGGATGCTAGTAATATCAAACTAGAAATCTGATCAACATCCAGGGGTGCTGCTGATTTGCAACAACAGTTTTGGCACGCCCGGTGGGACCTTAGAGGTCTTCATCTTCATTGCAACAAAATTGATGTGCATTTGTTGCAAGTTTCTTGCTTTAAAAGAGCTATAAATTGCACATCTGGCGACTCCAAGGAAGAAGAATCAGCTGGTTTTAGCAGTGCAGACCTGAAAACTCATGAGAAGAATCAACACAAGGTCAAGAGCTGGAGAGGAAGAGGTGCTGTTTGAATATCTACAGTTATCTCCAAGAATAAGGCAAAGTGGGAGGAGAATCCAAAGGTCTCCATCTCCACCAAACAGAACTCTCTCAACTCCTCCACCTGGTAGGCCTTTCATACAATCAACAAGGGTTCTAAGGCCAATCATAATGGCACAAAACAACCCCTATGTCAATTTCACTGGCAGCAGCCCACTTGCTCTCAATGCACAAAATCCAATCCCAGTTGCAGCATTGAAGAACATTCCATACTTCACTGGAGAAAATCAGACCTCACCTGGTGATCATGTTAAGGATATTGCTAACATTTGTGCAATCCATGAGATCAATGAGATGCAAGTTGCTGTCAAACTGCTGGCATCTTCATTCAAAGGGAAAGCTTTGCAATGGTTCAGGAGTCTTGCCTCAGGTTCTATTCAAAATTGGAATCAGCTATGTATAGCCCTCCATGAGCAGTTTGGGGAAAAGGGAGACAACTTGTCCCTTTTGGAGCAGCTGACAACTATCAAAAGAGCTCCCAATGAGCAGCTGACTGATTTTAATTTCAGATTTCAAAGGACTTGGGAGAGAATTCCAGTGGCAGTCAGGCCAACAGCAGAAGGTGCTTTTCTTTATTACCTTAAAGCTTTAAATTCTGATATTTCTATGTTAATTCAGTCCATGGGAGGCACAACTATCCCCATTGCTTATAGCATTGCCATTAGAGCTGAAAATTGTTTGATTCAAGCTGGCAAGCTGGCTCCTAGGCCTCCAATGCCATTATTTCCAAGTTTAGAGAGCCCAAGTACTAGCCAAGTGCCTAATTTAGCTTCTATTCCCACTCCTAGAAATCAGAATTCAAGTGAAGCTTCCACTTCATCTTCTAGTGCCTCAAATGAACTTCAAGAAGTCATGAAGCAATTGCAAAATCTAGGTAATGAGCTGGTTACACTCAAAAGGCAGCAAGCTCAAGGTTTTAGACCTTCCTTCCAGCCTCAAGCTCAGCCTAACAGGCAGCCATATCAACCTCATAGACCACCCAATCCAGCTGCAAATCTAAATCAAGCAAGGCCTCCTGCCAACAGACCATTTCAGCCCTATAATCCCAATGCTACATCTGCATCTAAAGCATTAGTGCCAGTACAAAACAATATAGCTCAAGAGTATGATTGGTGTTTCCCATGCAATGAACCTCATAACCAGTCCATGTGCTTCAACGGTGCCTTGAATCAAGCATTAATGGTGACAGCAACTGGTGTGGAGGGTGAAGGTAGTCAAGGAAATAACCAGCAACAAGAAACATTCCAGCAGCAATCAGCTCCAAATGATACCACACTTGTAAACTGGCAGGCAGAAGATTTTTGTGGCATGAATCAAACGATTTCCCAAAGTGTTGCAGCCAACACAAGGTCAAAGAGAAGAAATTTGGGTGAAGAACAGCCATTGGCCCCAAGTAATTCACGACCTTCTGTCACTCCACAAACTATTGGCAAACAAAATGCAATCCCAAGCACGCAAGGATTGCCTAAAACAGCCCCTAGGCCAACCCAAATGCCAGTTGTTGCTGCCCATGTGCAAGGAATGAATGTGCAGGCCAAGGGACAGCAGAGGGATACTTCATCTCCATTCAGTATCATTGATCAGATGAAGAAGACAAATGTAAACATATCAATGTGGGAATCACTATCTATCCCAGGCCAAAGAGATTTGCTACAAGCTGCCATGAAGGACTGGTCAACTTCAAATCAGCAAGTCCAAATGCAAGAGAAGGTGCTCACAAATGCTGCCCAGCCTGAGGGGAATCATGGAGGACAGCAAGGTAAAATATTGAAGCCCCCTCCATTCTATGTTTCATTGATCATTGGGAACCAATTAGTACACAATTGCATGATTGATTCCGGGGCAAGTAGTTCAGTAATGCCCAAGCAAATAGCTGATCAGTTGGGAATTCAGTATGAAACCATATCCAAAGGGGTGGTGCAGTTGGATGGGACAGCAGTAACAACAGTCGGGGTGATTAAAAACTTGAGTCTTACTTTGCATGCCTGTCCCAACGTGGTTGTTTTGCAAGATGTCTCAGTAATAGACCTTCCACCACTCTTTGCCCTATGTTTGTCAAGGGATTTCACAGCTAAGATTGGAGGTTACTTGTCTGCTGATTGGTCACACATGTTGTTCAGAACAAGATATGGAACCAAAGCCACAATCAGGTCTGAACCTATTGCAAACTTTCACATTGAGCCTTACACTCCAAGTCAGATTAATGCCAATTGTTCAGCGTTTGATCAAGAGGATTATCCAAGCACTGATGAAGCTGACACCAAGGTAGGAAGCATCCCAGATCTAACTCTTGATGAATGGGCAAGCAAGGTGCATGCTTTTGATCCTTATCAAGAAATAGAAGAATCTGAGCTGGGAGTCTATTGCATACATGAAGAAAATCAGCCTATTCCTAGCATCACCAAGCCAAACCACAAAGATGACAATGAGGTATGGCAGTTGTTTTTTGATGGATCAAGGAGTAGACAAGGTGCAGGAGGGGGATCCATGCTGGTTTCACCTCAAGGAGTTAAGTATTATTCAGCTTTTAGATTTCAGTTTGCATGCTCTAATAACACTGCTGAATATGAAGCCTTGGTGCAAGGACTGCATTGGGCAATCAAGAGAGGAATAAAGAACTTGCAAGTCTTTGGTGACAGTGAGTTGATTGTCAACCAAGTCAAGGGGCAGCATGCTATCAAGAATGATCTACTCAAGTGCTACAAGAACAGGGTGTGGGACCTCATTGAAGATTTTGAGGGTTTTGGCATCAAATCCATTCCTAGGAAAGAGAACCAAGCCGCTGACAGGCTTGCAGCAGTTGGGGCAGCCTTTGACGTTGTGGAGAGCATTCAAAAAGACAAGGTACAGCCAAACATCCATGTGATTGTGAGGCCTTCAGTGCCAGATAACAATGTAAGTTGGCAAGTGTTTGAAAATGATCAGCAAATCATCCATTTCTTGCAAGAAGAGGCTGAATTCTCAGCCAAAAATCAGGAAAAGTTAGAGCAGCAGTATGGTGACCAAGTGGTGCAGCTGAGAACCAACAAACTACCAAAGGGACTTATTACTTTGGAGTCCATTTTCAATCCTAATGATCAGTTTAGGAAGGAGAAAGCAAACATCCAAGTGAAGGGAGAAGATTCAGTGTCCATCTCAGTAGAAAGAGGCAAATCACTCCAAATTGGTAAGATGACAACTGAGCAAGAAAGGTATGAGTTCATACAACTTTGTCAAGAATTCCCTGATGTGTTTGCTTGGAGCTATGAAGATTTGAAAGGTTTCAATCCCGAGTTAGCTCAACACACCATTGAATTGGATCCAAATACTAAGCCCATCAGGCAGAAACAAAGGCCAGTCAACCCCCACATGGAGCCTCTCATGAGAAAAGAATTGAATAAGTTGATAGAATCAAGAATCATATTCCCTATCAAGCATTCTAGTTGGGTTGCCAACTTGGTTCCAGTCAGAAAGAAGAGTGGGGAAATCAGATTGTGTGTTGACTTCAGAGATTTGAATAGAGCATCTCTCAAGGATCATTATCCACTTCCTTCCATGGAGCAGATTTTACAAGTTGTTGCTGGCTCCGAGAGGTTTTCACTACTTGATGGCTATTCAGGGTATAATCAGATTATGGTGAAGGAAGAAGATCAGTTCAAGACAGCCTTTACAACTAAATGGGGAACTTATGCATACAGGAAAATGCCATTTGGGCTGTCCAACGCTGGAGCTACCTTCCAAAGAGCAATGGACATGGCGTTCAAAGGTTTGATTAACAACATTGTACTGATATATCTTGATGATATCACTGTTTTTTCAAAAAATACAGCAGACCACCTCTTTCATTTGAGACAAGTGTTCCAAAGGTGTAGAAGATTTGGAGTCTCCTTGAATCCTAAAAAGTGTGTTTTTCTAGCCCATGAAGGAAAGCTCCTTGGCCACATTGTCTCCAAAGAAGGATTAGCAATTGATCCGGAAAGAGTCGAAGCCATAAGAGCACTGCCATTGCCAAGCCACAAGAAGGCCCTTCAAAGTTTCTTGGGAAGAATAAATTTTGTTCGGAGGTTTGTCCCAAATTTTGCAGCCCTTGTCAGACCTATCACCAAGATGCTAAAGAAAAGCATGGCTTTCAAATGGACAGTAGAAGGAAAGGAAAGTTTTGAAGCAATCAAAGAAGCCATCTCTCAAGCCCCAACTCTCATCAACCCGGATTTCTCCAAGGATTTCATCCTCTATGCGTTTGGAGGTGATGATACTATTTCTGCAATTTTGGTACAGCAGAATAAAGACAATGATGAACAGCCAATTGCTTTCTTCAGCCAAATCCTGGAGGACTATGAGGTGAGATATTCTTTCATTGAGAAGCATGTTCTTGCAGTAATCAGGAGCTTGAAGAAATTCAAGCATCTAGTTTCAAACAATAAGGTCCAATTGTTGGTTTCTCATGCGGGGGTTAAAGACTTCCTCCTCAACAAAGACTTGAATGAAAAAAGGGCAGGTTGGATTACTCGTGTCATGGAGTATGACATTGAGATCAAAGTCACCAAGTTGGTAAGAGGAAAATGATTGTGTGAGCAGCTGATCTTGAGCAAACAAGAGGAATCATGCAACGAGAAAGAGACTGTTTTGGCGTTGCAAGACAACCGTGAGCAAGGAAGCACTCAAGAGGAAAATAATGGTGTCCCCACTCCTTGCTGGACCCAAAGTATAATGCACTTCCTAAGCACAGGCCTATGCCCTCCAGAGATGAACAAGACCCAAAGAAGACACTTCAGATTGCAGGCTGTCCCATATGCCCTTGTTGATGGTGTTTTATTCAAAAGAGATGTGAATGGAGTACTGCTGAGATGCATTGGTACAAATCAGATTCATAAGGTGCTGGAAGAGTTCCATGGTGGACCAGCTGGTGGTCATTTTGCACCAAGAGTGACAGCTCTAAAGATCATGAGGGCTGGTTATTATTGGCCCAAGATTTTCAATGATTGTTATGCATGGATCAAGAGGTGCAAGAATTGTGCATTTTTCACAGGTAAAGAGAGGCTAGCTGCCCTCCCATTGCATCCAATTTCAGTTGACCAGCCATTCATGCAATGGGGTTTAGACTTCATTGGAGTTATTAATCCCAATTCGAGCCAAGGGCACAAGTGGATTTTAACAGCCACAGATTACTTCACCAAATGGACTGAAGCAGTAGCACTCAAGGAAGCAAATGAATCTAGCATCCTAGACTTCTATGAGGGAATAGTAACCAGATTTGGCATACCAGCTACAATAATATCAGATAATGCATTGGCATTCATTGGATCCAAGGTGACTGAATGGGCTGTCAAGAACGGGATCTACCTAAGTACTTCATCAAACTATTACCCCTAGGGTAATGGCCAGGCTGAATCTACAAACAAGAACTTGTTGAGGATCATTAGGAGGACTCTTGATGAGAATCAGAGGTCTTGGCATACCAAATTGAAATCAGCCTTATGGGCTGATAGGATAACTCCTAAAAGATCTACAGGTAACTCTCCATTCAAGCTTGTTTATGGAAGAGAGGCAATTTTGCCCATATCACTTGAGTTGCCAACATTGGAACTCATGAAACAGTTGGAGTTGTTGGATTTTGAGCCCATGGAAGTCAGATATGCAGAATTGATGGAGCTCCAAGAAATCAGAAATCAGGCATCCCAAGCAATGGAGAAGGATCAAGCTTTGATAAAGAAGACCTTTGATAGAAAGGCCAAGAACAGATCCTTCCAAGTTGGAGATCTAGTGTTAAAATGGGATGCGGATAGAGAAAAACCAGGAAGGCATTCAAAATTTGATGCCATTTGGAGTGGCCCATACATGGTCACAAAGTGTAAGGACAACAATGCTTTCCAGTTGTCTTCATTGGATGGCGAAGAACTGCAGATTCCAGTCAATGGAATCCATCTGAAGCATTGCTACTGAAGGAAATGCTTCACCCTGTACATATTAGTTTAGGTTTTTCATTCCTCCAAGTGCTTGTGCACATTGTTTTGCTGTAGATTAGTTTTTCTTTCCCTAAGTGCTTTGGCACAAGCTTGTTGTTCCTGGAGATGTGTTTGCAGGCCTTGCTCCATCAGGTGATATTCCATCTTCCTCCTTGCAGTGTTCTAGTCAGTTGGGGTATCAAACAGAGAATTCAATGACTCCATACCCAATGGATTGCTTCAGGCAACTGGTAACTTCATCCAGCAGGCAGATGACCCCTCTGAGTCGCCAAAATTGTTATCCAAAATGTGCCCCTGCTCATTTTTTGTGGCTAACTCCTCTCATTTTTTCCTCTCTTGTGCCTCAGTCATAATATTTTTCTTTTCAGGCACTCAAAACCTTCTGGAAATGACACCATTGGATAGAGCTCTTTCTCAGCTTTCCAGAAAGGTAAAGTTTTCCTCCTAACTCCATGTATTTTTGAAGTTATGGCTCGGCGGAGTTTTTTGGAAAAAATTTCCCCTGAAAGGCCCGCGGCCAATGAGATGCCACCACGTGGCACCTAGAGTGGTGGAGTGCGGGGAAATTTTGGAAAATTTTCCAAATGACCAAAAAGGTGCAAAAATTCAAATTTTTGCCCGCCAACCCGATTTGGCCCTGTTTTGCCCTAAAACTTCAAATGGCCATATCTTTCGATCCAGAGCTCGGTTTTTCACGTTCTTTATATCAATGGAAAGCTGGTGAAATTATCTACAAGATTCCAGGGTCATTTTTGCATTTTGATGGAGTTTGGAGAGATAAAATCAAAAAACACCTCTGGCACGTGGTCATGGACAGAAATGACGTTTCAACCACCGTTTTTAATGAAGAATGGCTCGCATTCTCTCCCAGCATGGCTAAAAATGTCAGGGGATGGGTTTGTAAGGATGCCCATGCTGTTTTGAATGTGTTTTGGTCAATGGTTGAATCCCTTCCATGTTTTCCCACGTTTCTCTCTCCTGGGCTCGTCCCTTGCACTGTAAAAGCCAGATTTGGCTCATTTTCAAAGGGTTGAACATTTTTTGTGTATTGCAGGTCCCCTTTCTCACCTTGGAAGTGATTTTGGTGGAATATCAGACCTTTTCTAAGAGCTGTAACTTTATTTTGCCTCTCAGGTGTTGTAATGCAAGTGATTTTGATGATTAAAATAACAATACAGCCTCTGTGATTAGTTTTCATCCTCTGCCTGTGTTGTTTGGTTAATTTATGATCCTTCATTACAATTATCAGTTTGTGCATGAGGTTCTTTGTTGCATTTTTATGGACTGTGTCAATCTGCAGAAGTAAAAAATGCTCACCACTCCTTTGGTGCATCACCTATTAGCATTAGTTTTAGCTTTTTTGCATTCTCTATCTCTGTCTCCTTTGGAATTTAGGGTAGGGTTAGGAATATAGACCTCTGCAACTTGTAAGTGATAAATCTGACCAGAGGAATTGAGGAACCAGCCTCTAAACTGGAGATTCTTTTCTCATTTTACAAGTCCCACACTTGGGGAAAGGATTCAATGTTGTGCAATCACACTGGATGCTAGTAATATCAAACTAGAAATCTGATCAACATCCAGGGGTGCTGCTGATTTGCAACAACAGTCATTTAAGTGGGGTCCACGTGTGCCCATTTATTTTATTTTATTTTATTTTTAACTTAAGTGGTTTCTATTTTTAGTCACTTTTTAATAAAGTTGGTTGAAAAAGTCAAAGGTCACTTAAGTGCCTTATTTAATGATCATGTAAAACCCTAACTACTTTGTAACCAACTTTTGGGTTATAAAAGGAAGTGAAGGGCTCATTTGTAAAGGGTGACTTTGAGAGAGGAGAAGAAATACTTTTGTGTGCAAGCTTTGTTTCAGGAAGAAACTTTGTGTTCTTTTGTGAAAAACATTTTGGAGTTAATGAAATACGAACTTTGTGTCTCATTCATTGTCTCTTGTAACATTTGATGTTCTTATGTTCATTAGATGTTAGGTGTTTGAATCTTGCATGCAAATATTATCTTTGATCTTATTGTCAACGTTATTAATTGGTTGTTCTAGTTCATAGTGATCAAGCTCTGATTATCTACTTGCTCATATGTGTTCCCTTTTACACATTCTTATTTGGCTAACTCAAATTCCATTTTATTTGTGTTGGTTATTCATCTTTCTTCTTCATGCAATATTAGGCTTTGTTTTTACCTAACTCTTGCATGTTCTTTCAGTTCATTCCATTCCACTCCTTTCCTTCATTCCATTCCATCTCCCTCATTCACTTTTCTTTCCATTGATGTTCCAAAACACCCCCCACATACAATTTTGAATGTATAGATGTAAATACAGTTTTGGTTTTCAATAAAGGCAGCCTCACCTTCATTAAGGAGGGAATTCGTTCCCACACTGTTGCATGTCATTTACATGCGTGCAAATCCATATGCTAATAGTTTTTGGTGACTCTACTGGGGATTCAAGAATCGTTAACTAGTGCTTGGTTAAATATTTATGACTATCCCCTCTGCACAAGCTCCAGTTCTTCAAATCGAACCTTGTGCCTGACAAAGATTTCCAAGGAGACATTGCTGCCAACCTTCGAACAATAGCTTGGGAAAATCGTGAAAGCTTGCAGCAATTTGTGGTTGTTGATAGAGTCCATTGACAAAGAAATCTACATCGAAGATCTTAGAAGAAGAGCACCCGCACTTGTGGCCAGAAGACCTCCTAGACACATTTTGATCATTGTTCACCAGACGTGGTCCTCTTCCACCAAGGTAATAAGTTGTATGACTATTACAGGTAACCCACCTATCTTGCAACCAAATCTTATTTTTGTAGATAATCAAGAAGATATATCATCAGATTTGAGGCAAGCTATTTGGGAAAAGTGCACGAATAACTATCATTTTCATCTCACCACATCAGTACTAGATAACAAAGAAGAGAAATCCGTGAGAGTTTCTAAAGCTATTCAGGCGCAAATAGCTCAAGAAAGAGCTGATCAGAACATGCCAGTGATCCCTTCACAATAAAGATTTCAAACTGGAAGGAAAGAGGTTTATGTGAGGAGAAAAAGCTAAAGGTCGATCTGATCCCACTTTTGACTTTCAAGGAAAGTTTGGTTTCAAGTTATCTCCTCCAAAGAAGAACACACCTCGTAGATCTGCAAGCCTTGCATCAAGTCTTGAAAGAGCAAGCAAGGAAGGAATCACTACCAGTCAAGCACTTGTCCTTGCTCACATTGTTTTACCTTCGCATACCACCTTTCCCAAAATGGCAGTCAACGTACCATGGGGAAATGCCATAGGCCCATTGGCCTTACTAGCTCGACATGAACTCCCACGAGGATCAAGAAAGATTCTTCCCAAGTTCGATGGAGATGGGAAGACATCACCAGATGACCATATTTCTGCCTTTCTCGTTGCATGTGTTGTTTTGTCGATAGAATATGAAGATGTTGCTATTCACCTCTTCGTCGAAACATTGCATGATGTTGCTGCAGATTGGTTTCATCATCTGCCCAATGGATGTATCACAAATTGGAATGATATGAAAACTAAGTTTGAAAATCGATTCAAGATGGCAGAAGATGAACATGCTCTTCTTGCCCAACTATCTCAGGCGAAGAAAGAGCCAACAGAACCCATGAGGAATTTCGTGGCTAAATTCAACAAAATGGTGAACAAAGTTCCTGCCGGGATTCATCCAAACCTTGATGGACAAAAATGTTTCTTTATTAACGCACAACAACCAGAAGTGTGCTATCAGCTGAGAAGGGCTAGAGTGGCTACTTTGGAACTTGCTCAATCTTTGGCCATAGAAATTGAAGATGACTTAATCATGGCAGGAAAATTCAAGAAAACTTCCCTCAAAGGAAAGAGTCAAGAAACCCCCAACGCTTCAGAAGCTATACTCACTAAGTTGGCTAATGATGTGTTGGCTTTGAAAAAGCAAGTTGCTCAAGTAGTAAACCTGCTCCTTACAAAGACATCCCAAGAAAAGGATACGTTCCCAACAAAGCCAGGATTGCAGGTGCTCCGACGAGGCTTGCTATTGAAGCAGCTCCCGCAACTAACTCAAAATGTGATGTCATTGAAGAAAGTGATGATGAGGTTGAAGTCGTCGAGGTTGATGAGGAAGAGCCGGATTCTGGAACATCTGAACCTGAAGTTGAAGATCCTGAGGGAGAAAGTAATAATCATTTCTTTGAGTACCATTCAGAAGAAGAAGACAGATACGAAGAAATTATAGAAGATATGAATAGTCAATCCTTCGTTGTCTTCACACGCTCTCAGAAAAAGGAGCAGGATACCACTAAGGTGGGAGATAAAGAGGTTTCCAAGGAACTTCAAAAAGAATCTAAGACTAAGGAAACTTCCAAAGAATCCAAGACAAATGAGACTCCTAAAGAGTCCAAGGTGACTGAGGTTTCAAAGGTCAAAACTATCTTAAAGAAAGGAGGGCCTTTGTTAAATCAATCAGTTGATAAATCAGCTACGAAGAAAGTTTCTTCTTCCACATCCGTATCAACCAAGCCCAAGACAAAGGTCAAAAGTGTGCCATCATCAAGTTCGAAAGAACTAGTATCTGAGACATCAAGTACGGTTACTTTTCCCAAATTTGATATCATTGATCATATCAATAAAACAAAAATTTCCATGTCACAGGCAGAGTACTTGAAGTCCAATAAGGATCAACTCGAGAAATTGGTCCAGTTTATCAAAGGCGACTCTACTGTTCATTCCTCCAAAGGAATTCTGAAAACTCCCAAAGATGGGAAAACTCAAAATATTGTGGCGGCCACTACACCTTCAAATGAAAAGATTGAACCTTTCTTTGTGTCCTTTCTGATCAACGGATGCAAATTAAGTAATTGCATTATAGACTCTGGAGCCTCGGATAATGTGATGCCGGAAAAAGTAGCACATGCTCTTGGTTTGACTTGTACAAGAACATTTGGATCGTGTTACTCCATGGAAACCAAGCAAGTTCCTCTGATCGGGCAGATTAAAGACGCCCAAATGGTTTTAGCCCAATTCCCTCAAAAGCGAGTTAAGGTAACTATTTTAGTTGTTGATATTCCCGCCTCGTATGGAATGTTGTTGAGCAGGAAATTTTGTAGAGATCTAGGTGGAGAAATTCAAATGGATTGGTCTCACGCCATGATCCCTATCAATGGAGAAATGAAGAAGCTTATGCCAGAAGCTCAGGAAAAGTTCACGGTAACTAAAACCGAAGATCCTCGCACACAGATCCTTTTCCAAGGCTCAAGTATGGGTAATTATATGATGACTGCAGAAATTCATACCCCTGAGGTCACTTGCCAAGATTCCAATGAGATATGGACTCTTGAGTTTGATGGAAGTTGTTGTTCAACGGGTTCTGGTGCAGGAGTGGTGCTCATATCTCCAAATGGTAAAATATTTCCTTTTTCCTACAAACTTGAATTTTCAAATACTAATAACACTGCAGAGTACGAGGCATTAATCCTTGGCCTTCAAGCTGCAGAGGAGAAAGGGATCAAAAACTTGGAAGTCTTTGGAGATGTGGAATTGATCATGAAACAGGTAAGAAATCAGTTCCAAGTAAAAAATGATCGTTTGAGACACTACAGAAATAAAGTGTGGGACACAATAGAAGTCTTCGACACTTTTTCCATAAAATTTGTCCCTCGTGAAAAGAATGAAAAAGCAGATTCTCTAGCAGTCTCAGCTTCATTAATGATTCCTCATTCAGAATTTGATCAAGTCAAATACACCATTGAAATGGTTTTTAGGCCAAGTGTTCCTGACAATGCAGAAAATTGGCAAGTATTTAATGATGATCAACAAATTATTTCCTTCTTGGAAAAGAGGGATAATTTTGAACAGTTGTACTTTGAAGGAAGTGATTCTGCATTTCGCGAATCAACTACCTCACCCATTCAGGAAGGAGTTGAGAATGAAGATCCTGGTGATGGCATCATCCAACTCAAAGGAAATAAAATTCCCAAAGGATTGGTTTCACTTGAAGAACTTTTTGACAAACATGACAGGTTTATCAAAGAGAAAGAGCAAGCAGGACCTGCGAATTCTGCTGACTATGAGAAAGTTAACATCAGTACCAAGGATAAACCTCACCTGGTCAATATTGGTAAGTGTTGCTCACCTGAGGAGCGCAGGAAATTCATAAGCCTCCTTACCAAATATTCTGACGTTTTGGCTTACTCATATGAAGACTTGAAGTCTTTCCAACCCAGGGAAATGGAGCATGCCATACCCTTGAAGCCTAGTGCAGTTCCATTCAGGCAAAAGCAAAGACAATATAATCCCAAGATTGCAGGGACAATATTTCATGAAGTTCAAAAGATGCTAGATGCATGAATAGTGTTTCCTATTCGACATTCGACCTGGATAGCTAATATTGTACCGGTTCGCAAGAAAAATGGAGAAATTAGGATTTGCGTGGATTTCCGCAATCTTAATCAGGCTTCCTTGAAGGATAACTACCCACTGCCAGTCATGGACCATATTCTGTAGGCAGTAACTGGATTGGAAATGCTATCTATGCTAGATGGCTTCTCTGGCTATAATCAGATTGAAGTGGCTAGAGAAGATCAACATAAAACTGCGTTCACCACCCCCTGGGGTACGTTCGCGTATAGAAGAATGCCTTTTGGTTTGATTAATGTCGGCGCTACTTTTCAAAGGGCTATGGATATGGCATTCGCAGATTATAAAGACAAGATCATCGTGATATACCTAGATGACTTGACAGTGTTCTCAAAGAAACGAGAAGATCACCTAAGAGATTTAGAGAAAATATTGCAAAGATGCAGACTTCATAAGATTTCTCTAAATCCAAAAAAGTCTGTGTTCGGAGTTACAGAAGGGAAACTCCTAGGTCATATTGTTTCTAAGGAAGGAACTAAGATCGATCCTGAGCGTGTTCAAGCTATCAAGAATCTTTCCTTGCCTACAAGTAAGCCTGGAGTCCACTCCTTCTTTGGGAAGGTGAACTTTTTGAGAAGGTTTGTGCCAGATTTTGCCGAGCTGACTAAAGAAATCGCTGATATGATGAAAGGAAAAGAATCCTTCAAATGGTCAAAAGAAGGTAGAGAGGCATTTGAGCAAATCAAGGGTGCTATTGCAAAAGCTCCTACATTGGTGTGTCCTGATTTTAAAAAGGATTTCATAATTTATTGTTATGCTTCGCCGCACACAATCTCCGCCATTTTGACTCAGCACAATCAAGAGGGGATCGAATCTCCTATTGCATTCATGAGTTCTGGGATTCAAGAAACATGAACTTAATTACACTCCTCTTGAGAGACATGCGTACGCGGTGGTGAGAGCCCTGAAACACTTCAGGTACTATGTGTTGAATTCTCACACCAAAGTCTTAGTTCCAGACACCGCAGTTAAATCGATGCTGACACAACAGGAACCAGGATCTAAAAGAGGTAATTGGGTCTCCAAGATCCAGGAATATGATTTGGATATCAAGCCTACCAAGTTGGTTCGAGGAAGAGGACTCTGCCAACTCATCGCAGAGAATGAACCACGAGATAACTCTGAAGAAGAACCAGTTGAAGAAAATTTACCACTGGTGGTTTTTGTCAGTACCACAGATGAATGGTATTCTGATATTGCCTACTTTCTCACATATGGCGAGTGTCCAGAGAATCTGACAGCTAAGGAGAAACGAGCTATCAAACTAAGAGCTATCAGGTACGTCATTTGGGACAACACGTTGTTCAAGAAAGGAATTGACGGCATGTTCCTCAGATGTGTTGATAAAGAGCAACAGCCTAGATTGTTGGAAGCTTTCCACAATCATGCTTGCGGTGGTCATTTCTCTGGCCCAGTGACGGCTCATAAAATTCTGCAAGCACATTATTACTGGCCCACTATGTTTTCTGATGCTCAGAAATGGGTGACAAAATGCGAAGCTTGTCAACAATTTGTTGGAAGACCAAAGTTGGCAGCTTTGCCTTTGAAGCCAGTTGTCATTGAAGAACCCTTTCAACAATGGGGTTTAGATTTCATTGGGGTTTTGAATCCTAATTCTAGTGCTGGTCATACTCACGTGCTCACCGCAACTGACTACTTTACAAAGTGGGTAGAAGCTATACCAGTGAAACAAACATCTACTGCAGTAATTTGTGACTTCATCAAAGAAAATATATTGGTTCGTTATGGAATTCCACACAAGATCGTGACGGACAATGCCTCAAATTTTTCTTCTGCAGAGATGATAGGTTTTTGTTATGGGTATGGGATATCTTTGTCTCATTCGTCAGATTACTACCCTCAGGGAAATGGTCAGGCAGAATCCAGTAACAAGAACATCATTACTATCGTGCGCAAGTTAGTCGAAGAAAATCAAAGAACTTGGCACAAAAAGTTATATGACGCATTGTGGGCTGACCGCATAACTCCCAAAAGGGCAATCGGGATGTCTCCATTTCAACTTTTGTATGGAACCGATGCTCAAATTCC
The DNA here is from genome assembly GCA_019776745.2 of Taxus chinensis. Classification (NCBI taxonomy): domain Eukaryota; kingdom Viridiplantae; phylum Streptophyta; class Pinopsida; order Cupressales; family Taxaceae; genus Taxus; species Taxus chinensis. Next base: position 277,345,064 of record CM034151.1, on the reverse strand, counting down.
CATCACACTGGAGTTACCAGCATTAAAATTAGCCCAGGCAGTTGATGATGAATGCTTCACCAATGCATTAGATAAAAGGATCATGTTCCTAAGCAAGCTTGAGGAACAAAGAAGTCAAGTGGCAAACAGGATTGAGGAACATCAATCCAAGGTAAAGAAATTTTTTGACAGGAAAACCAGGGAGAGACTATTTCAAATCAATGACTTAGTTCTTACCTAGGACAAGAGACGTGAACCAAAAGGAAAGCATGGGAAGTTTGATTCACTGTGGCTAGGCCCTTTCAAAATAAGACATTTCTGTGGAGATAGCACCTATTACTTGGCATATCCTGATGGAACTCATTTTCCTTTGCCCTACAGTGGGCAATATCTCAAGCACTATCAAAATTGAAAACGGGTTGTTCCCCGTATGTACATAGGTAATTAGGATTTTGGTTTGTTTGTTTCCCTATTTTTCGGTCTCCTCTCTTGTGTCACCCCATTTTTGTGCCCCATCATTTTGAGATCATGTTCATGAATATTTTGGTCTGGGTCCGTTGCTGCGTCCATGAAGTCCTTGTCCCCAATTAGAGCCAGCTGTTATCAGCCAATTTTGACTTCGCAAAATTAAATAAATAAAAAAATAAAAATGGAAATTTTGAAATTTTTCAAAAGTGTTACTTTGCGTGGTTTATCACTCTCATCATGACCGTCTCATTTTTGTGATCGTTTCGGTCTTCGTTTCGTCCATTTCGGGCAAGAACTCCTCCCGCCAGGCTTTAAATGTGTTAAAATTAATTAATTAATATTTAATTAATTAATTATCTTTGTTTGATAAAATTATTTTTTAATAACTTTGGGAGTATTTAATTAAATAAATATTAATTAAAATTCATTCGACAAATTTTTTTATTTTAATTGCTGGGGAAAAATAAGCTTTGTGCTTCCCATTGCCGGGAATGCCAAATTGGCTTCCCGGGCCCGGATTTCCCCTTTCCTGGCAAATTTATTTTAATTTCCCGCTTGTGGGATTTTCTCCACCAATTGCCAAATCAATGGATTGGCAAACGGGCAAGAAATCTCCCGATTTCCCACATGGGGAAATTGAACGGAGATTGTCAGCCCACTTTGTCATTCCCGTTGGCAATTGGCCGTTGCTTTTCCCTTTCCCCCTGGCAATTAATTCCACTACCCGGGAAGAGGGGAAGTTGGTTTAGCCTTCATAAATTCCTCCGTCAGACTCGTTGGAAAGAGTCGTGCGAAGCTTTCTAATTGCTTCTTATTTCTTCTAAAGGAATAATAATATTTTATCACATCCCTCAACAATATGCAACGCCATTGTGAAGAAGAAATACAAGAGGACAGTCATAGAAAGGCTTTATCCACCTGAAGAAAAACAATACAACTTCCACCAGTCCAAAGGAGACCACGCATTGGAGAAGGAATTTACAAATCACATTGTTTTGAAAAGTTGAAGGAAAGAGAAATAGCAGAAAAAAATCCAACGCATTACCAGAGGACAGTCTAAAATAGACAGAGGAAGTTATCCACGCATTTTAAGAGATAAAACAGTCCAAAGCCCAAAATCAGTTTTAGAGCAGACTTGACTCTCCATGCCAAAGAGGATGCACAGCCTTCCATGAATAAAAAAATAAAGACAAAAACAAACAACACCAATTAGATATAGAGCAGTCCACAGTCCACAAGTGAGAAGCGCAATTTTAGGAGGAAGAAAAATAAAAAGTGAAACAAATTTTAAAGTTAATGCAAAATAAAGGAAAGAAAACAGCTGAGGTACAACGCATCCGACAGCCAAAAGAAATCCACACAGTAGAAAGAGGAAACAATTGCATGAGTTCCTCCACGCATTCATCCAAAGGAGAACAGTCCAAAAGAAAAAACAAAAGTTTGTCAACTTGAGCAAATTCCCACGCAGGAGCAGTTTGAATTTTTCACGCAGCCAGGAGGAAAAGAATTGTTTTGGAAAATTGTTTTGATCTTGTTTTGATGCAGCAAAAGTCCCACGCATTTGATAATAAAAACAATTTAAAAGAAAAAACCTGTCCAACGTAGGAAAAGAAACAAACCCAAGCATAAAACATCAAAGAGCAGTTGTTAAGGTTTCAAAAAAAAAACACCACGCATTACAGAGGGAAGAAGACCAAAAACAGCCAAAATTGAATAAAGACACACGCATTTCAAGGAGACAAACTAGTCCACATGCCAAATAAATAAATATTTCCATGCAAATAAATCTTCACACGCATTCACCACGGAGGTGAAAGGAGAATACGCAGCCACGTGAAGCAAGAAGATTCACGCTGTGCATGAAGAAAAATCACAAGTTTGAACCATTTGAAAATGTCAAACAACATAGATATCGCACAATAAAATGAAATTAATAAAGAAAATGATAGATGCGGAATGAAGGTTGCCGCGGGTTGTATCTGTCAAAGTAATCAACTTTGGAGCTTGATATCTCGAAGCTGAGTGATTGTCGGGAAGAACGGTTTAGTTCATTGAATTCTTCCCATCTTCGTGTACTCATTTGCCAAATTTCTTATGCGTGGCACCTCATTTGATATTTTTCACGAACCCAAGAAAAACTCAGTTTACTTGATTTTGCCGCGTGCGCAGTTTCGGCTTGGCGGAAGGCCTACTTTCAGAATTTGTATCTTGAGCCCAGATGATCGTCAAGAGAAATGGTTTAGTTCATTGAATTCTTCCCACATTCATGTACTTATTTGCAAAAATTCAAATGTACAGCACTTCGTTTGATATTTTTCACGGGGTCAAATAAAATGCAGTTTGCATGATTTCGCTGCGCGCACAGTTTTCAGCCTGTCAAGGTGGCTCACTTTGAGAGTTGATATTTTGAATTCAGATGATCGTCAAGAGAAAATAATTATTTCGTTCATTTCTTCCCACCTTCATATGCTTCCTTGCCAAGTTGTAGATTCCAAGGTGACGTTTGGTATTTTTCCCAGGCTAAAACCAAACGGGATTTTCACAGTTTTACACTTGTATTTTCCTAGCAGTTTCAGAAGAGTCAACTTTGACCTTTAATATTTGACTGAAGAATTTGATTGGGAAAAAACCTTCTGACATGCAAACTTGTGGTACTTTAATATACTTCCTCATGCAGTGAGAAATTCTCAGGACAAGATTTGCTATTTTTCCCAGGGCAGTTTTACAGGCAATTTGTGCAGTTTTGTAAGATGGAAGTAATACCTGAAATCACGTTTCTGTCACAGTCATGTCATTCCCAAACAAAATGATGTTGCGGTATAGGTTCCAGGGCATTCTATTCACCTCGACGCTCCATTCAAAGTATGAGAACATCGTCGATACCAACTTGGGACACATCAACATAGGTCGATTCTGCGATCGCATATCAACCGAAGGCGAGTCACAATTTTCCTGACGCTTGTTCTGAATTGGTCATCACTTGCATGGATGCACCACAAAACCTGCATAGTGTGGCGATTCAACTCCAACGGCTCCGAAGCGGAAGCAACCTCTAACTTCCTCATTATGCGGTATAAGTCGTAGCTATTGGCATTGGTCTCTTCGGAGTCAAAAGCCATTGTTATCGACAGAGATCGATAATGGGAGAATCTTGTCTACATCAATTTTTCACTTGATCATTGTGGGGGATCTATTCATAGACAAACCAAGACCAATGACAAGTGCAATTGTGCGGATCATCAAGCAAGGCCACATCATTCAAGCATGTCCCTGTCAGCTCTCAGTTAGCAGCGTGCACAATACTTCATCGGCCAGTATTTAAGTTGTTATGTTCTTGAATTGGACGATCATGAGTGAATCAGAATGCCAACACTTCGGGATGGTGACAAAGACAAAATACATAACTCCAGGAGGTGAATTGCAATTTTGGCTCTTGGAAGATCTTCTCAATGGCGAAAGATCAAAAGTTGGATTCTGACAAGCCAAGGTGGCGTAACAACTACAGTCTCGCGACAAATGAATAATTCATCATGGAAGGCTATTCGGAGCATGTGGAGAATTGTACGTAATTGTGAATGTGAATACGAATGAAGACGAACTTGCTCACACCAGGATGTTGCTCAAATGGAGGGATGGATGAATTGCTCAAGTTTCAAGATCGGCTCTCTTATCACCTGGAGGATTACGTAGCACAGTCAATGAGTTCATTCCCGTACGACCGGGATAGGTGGACTCTTGGCCCAATGGATAAGGCACTGATCCTAGGTGTCTTGATCTAGGTGGCACATTGTTGACTAGGATGTCTACGTGTGCGTCCAAGTCATTTAAGTGGGGTCCACATGTACCCATTTCTTTTATTTATGTATTTTTCCTTAAATGACTTTTTAACTTAAGTGGTTTCTATTTTTAGTCACTTTTTAATAAAGTTGGTTGAAAAAGTCAAAGGTCACTTAAGTGCCTTATTTAATGATCATGTAAAACCCTAACTACTTTGTAACCAACTTTTGGGTTATAAAAGGAAGTGAAGGGCTCATTTGTAAAGGGTGACTTTGAGAGAGGAGAAGAAATACTTTTGTGTGCAAGCTTTGTTTCAGGAAGAAACTTTGTGTTCTTTTGTGAAAACATTTTGGAGTTAATGAAATACGAACTTTGTGTCTCATTCATTGTCTCTTGTAACATTTGATGTTCTTATGTTCATTAGATGTTAGGTGTTTGAATCTTGCATGCAAATATTATCTTTGATCTTATTGTCAACATTATTAATCCGTTGTTCTAGTTCACAGTGATCAAGCTCTGATTATCTACTTGCTCATGTGTGTTCCCTTTTACACATTCTTGTTTGGCTAACTCAAACTCCGTTTTATTTGTGTTGGTTATTCATCTTTCCTCTTCATGCAATATTAGGCTCTGTTTTTACCTAACTCTTGCATGTTCTTTCAGTTCATTCCATTCCATTCCTTTCCTTCATTCCATTCCATCCCCCTCATTCACTTTTCTTTCCATTGATGTTCCAAAACACCCCCCACATACAATTTTGAATGTACAGATGTAAATACAGTTTTGGTTTTCAATAAAGGCAGCCTCACCTTCATTGAGGAGGGACTTCGTTCCCACACTGTTGCATGTCATTTGCATGCGTGCAAATCTCCAATCCCAAAATACATTTTGGAGCACCAAGATCTCTCAGTTTAAATTGTGTGAACAACTAAGACTTAACCTACTTAATCAGTATCTTGCAATTTACAACCAACATCATGTAATCCATATAGAGGACAAAGATTGCAAAGTGTTCACCTTCTTCCTTAAAGTACACAAAAGGGTTGACTTTGTTGTGTGCAAGCCAAGTTTCAAAACAAAGCTATCAAGATTTTGATTCCATATCCTTGGTGGTTGTTTCAATCCATACATGTAATTCTTCAATTTGTAGAAAAATTCATCTTTCCCTTTTTTCCTAAACATTCTATTTGTGCCTTGTAGATTTCTTCATCAATATCTCCATGAAAAAATAATCCCTTGGCATCCATTTGATCTATCTTAATATTAAACACAAAACAAAATAACCGAAGAGGAATCTAATAGAGGTTAAATTTGCAACAAGAGAAAAGACCTCACCAAAATCAACCCCATTTACCTAATATAATCCATTTTTCTACCAGGTAAGCCTTGTACTTATCTATTTAATCTTATGTATTGTATTTGTTGGAAACCCACTTGTAGCCCGCATGATGTTTTTAGGAGGTAGCTTTACTAAATCCTAAGTCTCATTCTTATCTAGAGACTCAATTTCCTCCTTTCATGACTTTCATCCAATCTCTCATTTGATCCAAGAGATTCTTTTAACATCTTGGGATTGTCACCATCAGTAATTGATAACAACATTTTTTTAACAAAATTTAGTAGGCTATACCTTTTAGGAATTTCACGCACCTATTCTAGTCTCCTCAATGTAGATGTTACATGTTCTTCTTCCTCTTTTTGTGCCTCTTCTTCAGTATCCTCATACTCAGATACATGGTGTTGAGCATTTATACTAACTTGAATATATTTTGTTTCTTTTTTTGGTTTCTTCTTTGATTTTTGTTCACGTGCATCACTAATACACATAGCCTCTTTCATATGAATCCTCTTGATCTCCCTAAATGTTATATTCCAACTATAGACCACCTTCTCTATTCCTGGATTCCACAATATGTACCCCTTAACACCATTCCCATAACCAATAAAAATGCACTTCACAAACTTATAGTCAATTTTAGTTTTTTTTTTTTATAATATGGACATATGCTTCACAACCAAAAGTTCTTAAGTGTCCAAAGATGGTTTCTTACCATTCTAAGCTTCATGCAAAGTCTTGTCAACCAACACTAGTAAGGGTGGTATATTCACCAATTAACGCATATTAATAACAACTTATACCCAAAACTTATGCTCGAAGTGTGCATCACTAATCATACTCAGGGCTTTATCCATCAACACACTATTTATCCAATCTGCAACTCAATTTTGTTCCACTATGTAGGGTGTTTTGTCTTCTAGTTCCACATTTCTTGTAGAATTTCTCAAACTCATCTAAACATTATTCTCCCCCACTTCCCATGTATAGGACCTTCATCTTTGTCTCATTGTAATTCTTCATGAGATCTTTGAACTCCTTGAATTTCATGAGTACCTCATATTTATTCTAGAGAAATTATATCCATGTTTTCATATAAAATCCATCTATAAAGGACACATAGACTACAAAAATTCCTAGGATGGTACCTTGACCAACCCAAATACACCACTATGTATTAGCCAAAAAATCCCATTTACATGTGCATCGTTTGTGGGGAACTTTACTCAATTATGCTTTCTATACACACAATGCTTGCATAAGAAAATATCCAATGAAAATATACATCCCTATTTCTATTCCTTTTGTTTTTAGTGTGTGCATAATTTTCTCAACAATTTGAGCCTACCTTTGATGCCAAACCATTATCTTCTCCACCAAAAACATGCAAATTTTATCATGCTTTCCATTGGCCTCAAGACAACAATGTTGTTTCAAACACCAATAACATGCTAGTGTCAAGTCTAAAGAGAAATTTTGTGTGTAAACCTCTTACCAATACCATGGGTATGCATGCCAATTCTGCAACCTTATTTGTTGAATGAGACTTAAACACTAGAATCATTTATTTTTCTCATGGAGATCAAATTCCTAGCCAAGCCAGGAATGTGCAAGACACATGGAAGAGTCTTGATCGTCTCATCTCCGAAACTCAACTTCAATATTTCTCTACCCATGATTTTGAAGGTCGGTTTTTCTTCCAAAGAGACATTACCACCATCATATTATTAAATTTCACAAAACCACTACCTATGAGGAATCATGTGATAGAATGCTCATGAGTTGAACATGCATGTGTACTTGAAGCTGCAAGATATACATCTCCATTCTCCTCAATAGAGACTTAAGTTTCACATGAGTGTGCAATATCTGATGGTTTTCTCTTATCCACCTTTCCCACTTTGCACTCCCTCTTAAATTCCTAATTTTGCCTCAATTCAAAAATTTCTTCAAGATGGTCTCTCCAAAGTATCAGATCTCTAGAATTTGAATGTTTATTCCCATACCTTTTTTCTTCTTTCTTGGAAGCGGTCTCACACCAACAAGGCATATTTTGTTTGATAATCCTTTACATATCTTTACCTCATCTCCTCTAATAATATAATTGTGATTATATCATGCATTTTTAACTTGGATGTACTACTAATGATAGTCATTAGTAGACTATCCCAAGAGTTTGGAAAAGAAAAAAGAAGTGTAAAACACCTTTCTTCATCAAAGACCATCCATTTTAACTTCCAAGAACAATAACTAAATTACCTCTGTGTTGAAAGCATTCAAGTGCTCTAAAATTGAATCGCATTCATTCGTTCACGATGAACATAACTTCTATTGTAGGAGGAGTTTTTTTACTAGAGATTTTTCCTAGTACAATGTTTCCAATTTGTCACAAAGTTCATTTGTAGTTTTTTCCTCATATAAGTTTAGTATAACTATATTCGACAAACATAGACCGATAGGTATTTAAGCTTTCCTATCAACCTTTTCCCAATCTTCTTGTTCCATTCCCATAAGTGATGTATTTGACACAACAACCCAATAATGGCCATTTATCAAGAGATCTTTCATCTTGAGTTTCCATAACTCAAAATGCTTACCATTAAAGTTACCTATCTCATTATGCTTCTCATTATTTTTTAATGCATAATATTCTTCAGGACATAAATCTCATTTAAAACAAATACTTATTGTAAGAAATCCTAACTCTCATCAAGCTACAATTGGATATAACCTAAAATGGATATGAGTTGTGCGCATATAAGAATCTATAACCATGCACTAGAAAGATAACACAAATAATGGGCACATCATCACATGGGAAAACCATTTCAAGTAAAAACCCCAATACATGAACCTTCATTCTATTGCATTCATTAAAATCATTTACAATACAAAGATGTAATTCAAGGTTTTATACCTAACATAAAGTACATACACTACACCATATATAAATATAAATACAAATCCTTAATTGAATGCAATCAAATATACTTAATTGTCTAACTACCCAAAAACCTAGAGATGGTTACACATACTCCTTGTATGTCTATCATAATCTCCAAAAAGAGAGTACATGCCTTTATACCAACACCCCACTTTGTATTCCTCACATAACAAGAGAATACATATATTCTCACCAACCACTGAGCAAAGTGATTATTGCATATTGCTCCTACATCAACCATTTTAGAACATTATTAATAGGTTACTTGCACACCTTTAGTAGAAAAATGTCATCTAAAAAGTGTATGGCAACACATTATAAAAAAATATATACATTGGATTAACATGTTGTGGAACTCCTACTATGCATCACTCTAAAACTTTTTTGTACACCAATCATTCAACATGATTCCCTATACGCAACGGTCCATACACAAAATTATACTACCACATTCCACAATTACAATGTCGTTACGCACATACTTCCTTGTAAAAAACTACTACACAAGACTATGCAACTCAACATTTATACATAGATTTACTCCAGAAAACCATGCAAAGTTGAAACATTCCCAAATATAATACCTAGCCAACTGTAATCAACCAATGCAATTATCCACATTTCATGTTAGTATTACATGTCTTCTCATCATAATTTGTTAAACCATAAAGTATATAATGATGTAGTTATATCCCAACACGATTGCAATAGTTGTAATTAGCACCAAAAAAACATGCATTTCCCTGAAATTTCGGATTTAATCCTTCTTGTATCTAAATTTGAGCTTAAGCAAAAACTTTGGATACCCCGTGGAAATTTGGTCGCAATTGACCAAAAATGAAAAAGAAAAAGAAAAAGAAAAATTTTGGAGTCTGGAAGAAAGTTTGTAGTTCAATTTCTCAAGAACTTTGATTGTAATGGAAAAGCAGCAATGGAATTTTGTGGTAAGAATGCAGTAGTGGATTTTCAAGTCACCAAAAAAAAATTCAAATTGTTCGACAGTTATTTCCCAGCATGTGTGAAGTCTTCTCCTCCAATATATATCAAAACATATTTTAATTCTTCCTCATTCATTTTACTCTCCACATTTTAAAAAGTCTTGTGTGATTTCCCACTTCATTTCTTCCTCCCTCATATAGAAGAAGAAGAAGATATTTTTAACATCCACGAGGCTACCAAAGACAGCCTATGGGATGACAGAACTAGCTAAAAATCTTTCTGGCATTTAGATCTTCTGTTGGTTAGTTTGATGATCAACTCCCCTGTTTTTTCAACCATATTCTCTTTGAAAATATTTTGAAAGGATGTAGTAGCCATCGTGCTAGCAAACTGGGCCCTAATTTCATTATAAGCATTACATTCCAACATAAAATGTTTCTCTGACTCCACTACACCAGACGTGCAAAAGTCACAGATTCTCTCTTCCCATGCCTCTTTAGGTCTTTTCCATCTTTCACACCGAAGATGATGTGAATTAGTTCTCAATTGAGCTATGAAGATCTTTGCTTTCCAAAAGATATTAACCCCTATAAAATTCTTTTGTTGATGATCGCATGTAGAGTTAAATTCCTCCAAATAATACCTCTTCTTTAACCCTAACGTCTTTCCCCACATAACTTGGTGGAATTTATCTATAACAAAAAAATTTATCTCTTGGATATTATTAGGACATGCATTCAAGTAAATGTTCCATTTTTTAAGCCATTTGTTGTTTTGATTCATCCATGACTTCTTTATTTTTCCAAAAACTCATTGAGGACAAACTTCGGCCATCTGTTGCCATCCATTTGTTCGATCTTTTTTAAATATGTTATGAGATGAACAATAACAATAGCTTCTAAAAAATACAACCCTCATTTCAGCTAAAAGAATCTCATATGGGACTGAGATATTTAATTTGAACTTGCTAGTAATCTTGATTTTTTGAATCCTCTCAAATTGTTTCCACCTTGAGTTTGAAATTCTGCTAGCCCAAATCTCACATCCATAAGCACCACTGGAGTTACTAAAATCCCAAACAAAAACTGCATAGTTTTCCAATCTCATAGTTTTGCCTCTCTGCATTTATTTTGGAAAGCATAAAAAACTCTCTACCCCCCTAAAATTATCTTTTTGCTACAACTCTCCCAACTAAGATTGTTATTAAATTCGAACCCAAGATATCTATATTTTGTTACTTCCTCTAAAATGTTTCCATCAAAATAAAAGTCATATTGAGTTCTTTTATTTCTATTGGAGAAGATCATAATCTTAGTATTATTGGTGTTGAATTGCATCCCAACTTCTTTGCAAAAGTGCTCAAGTGCACATAAATGTTTTTGAAGGCCTTGAGTGGACCTAGCAATCAAGATAAGATCATCAATATAAAGGAGAAGTCTTACAACATAATATCCTAGGCAAACATAGTCTTCACTATGTATATTTAACCATTCCTCAAGTTTGTCAATATTTAGGCCAAATAAAGTAGGTGATAGTGTGCATCATTTTTTAACCCCAATATCACTCTTGAAAATTTCTAAGATACTAGTTTGAGTTCTAATTCTAACTCTTACCTTTTCATAAAGTCTGTGAATAGATGTTTTGTGATGCACTGGAATACCAAACTCCTTCATTCTATCCCATAACTTGTTCCTATGAATTGTGTCAAAATCCTTCTTGAAGTCAACAAAACAACAATAAGCTTCCTCTTTATCATTTCAAAAAAATTCAATAATGTGCCTCAAAGTGATATTATGATCTATTGTTGAATACTTAGTTCTGAACCCTGCATTCCCTTTTTCTCTCTAACCTTTTTCTTCTACCCACTTGTTGATTATGCATTTCACCATGCTACCAAACAACTTTGCAATCAATGGTTTGATCATGATGGTTCTATAATTAGATTGATTGTTCACATCTCCACTCTTAAAAAGAGGTATCGCAAGACTAGTAGTCTAATCTCTAGGAAAACCCTGTCGAATGGTGTTGTTGAATGTGTCGACAATGTGAGGAGCGAGAAATTTTTTCCCCCATTTTAAATATTCTACCTAAAACTCATCCAAGTATTTTTCTTTTCCAACCCCCAATTTCATAATACTCTCTTCAAATTCTTGCACAGTAAAAAGTTTGGTTGTCATGTTGACCCAAGGAGGGCCTTCGACTTCTGGATCCTTCTCATAAAGTTGTTTTGCAAAATCAAACCACTTATTGGCTATGATAGGGTTGTCATCTGTATGTTTTTTCTTTGATTGAAGCTCCTTCCAAAACACTTTTGGATTATGTTTCCCTAAGTGTATAAGCTCCTCCCTCCTTATAGTCATGAATTCATCTTTTTTTCTTTATGATCTATTTGTACAACTTTGTGTTTAGCCTCTCTTCAACTATTTCTTTAATAGCTCTTCTTGCCACTTTGCACTCCTCATCAAACCATCTATTTACCAGAAAACAATTTGTTTGCTTCTTCTTATTTTTCATTATTTACAATGTGTAAGGGCCTTCTTAATTATGTTTGTTAACTCATAGCTTTTAAGGAATTGTGATCTTACTTTACCTTCTTGCATTAAGCAACTCAACGCCACTTTGAAGATATCACAATTTTCTTGTATTATTAGAATCCTTCCTTTTTCTAGAAAATGTTGTGATTGTTCATTCCTTGTGAGCTTATTATTGCTCGACCAATCTACCACTATGGAAATAAGATTATAATCCTACTTTAGGTCCCTGATAGATTCATCAATCTCCACTTCTTTTCTCCTGTCGATTAGACTTTGTGAGAAAATTGCATAATCCACAACACTTGCCCCATTTTAAGTTTTACAAGTAAAATTTCTAAATTTATGTCATATTTCCATCCCATTTCACATAATCAAATCAAACATGCCACAAAGAGTTAATAATTCTTTTCCAAAATGATTAATGTCCATGTTGTCTTATGACCATCATTCCCACCTCCTACCATCTTGCCCAATGTTGGTTATCTTCTTCCATGAGCCATAACGGATCATGGTTCTCCTTACTACTCCATGTGTTAGCTTGCTCATTTGTGATCCTCACATTGAAGTCACCTAAAAGAAGAACTTCCCCTTATTGTGAAAACTTTGAAATATCTTTCTTCAGTGTTGCATAAGGATATTTCCCATCTATCCCACCTTTTTTGTATGTTTTTAAGACCTGAGGTGTAAAGTAACAAGCTTATATACTAATGTTACTCCCGTTTTTTGATATTCTAAACCAAATGAACTTCTTATTTTTTTCCTCTCTTACATGTTGAATATTTTTTCCCTCCACTTCTCTAACTAAAACCATTATACCTCCAAAACCTTTCCCATTGCTATTTGCCTCATTCTAGACTACAAACTTCCTATAACCTTCAAAAAAAGGAGTCTTGCAACCATCATGTCCATGAGTTTATGTGAGACAAATTACGTCTCTCCCTTCTGTTACAGGCCCTAACCCAAGTCCCCTTCTCTAAGGGTAACCTTTAAAATTCCAACATGCGAGTTTTAACAATACATGGGAGGGCTTTGATTCCTATTTATTTCAATGTTGAGAGCTCAAAGCGTGGTTCTTACATATGTTCTCATATATGCAGTGGATTGATTACTTGTGTTTGTTCTCGTTTGTAGTTTATTGAGTGGTTCTTCATAGTTGTGGTGGGTGTTCTTCACGAGAGGATTTTTTTCAAACTTAGGTTTCCATGTTGATAGTGTGAGGGTTTTGGTGGTTGAATTTTGAGGTTACAAACTCAAGTGTGATATCTCACTGGTGGAGTTCCCCACTTGTTTTTGTATTCCCTCAATCTGACAAGCTTCCAAATTGCATGTCTTCTCTCAATCCTACAACTTAATAGAGGTTAATGATGTAAATTTTGGTTGGGAACCCCACATCTTGTGACTTTCAAGAGTGGATGTACATATACATCTAGATAATTCACTAGGATAAGCAATATATCAATTGGGTAAAGTTGACCAAAAACTCGAATCGTAAGAAAATCTTTGAAGTGTAAACCACAAGAAAACTTTACATGACATCCTACTTGGTCTGTATAATATCTAGGATGCATATTTTTTCAAAATTGACTCAAGTAGGTTAGCTTAATTCTTCATAGGTATACGAATTATATCATCAACTCACTCTAGAGGCCAGTGCACAACATTTCAGATAATAAAATATGCCTTCCTATTCTACATCATCAAGATGTTGGAGGGTGATCAATAAAAATGAAGATTTCAATCAACACTAAAATAGAAATTCTTCGATGGGGAGCTTGTTGTTCATTAAATTCCCCACCTTCTCTTATATCATAGTATGTGGGTTCGACAAGGCTCCATATATACTCGCAAAGTATGTCACTGACAAATGGGCGTTACTGGAATTAGTATGAAAATTGATTGTGATAAGATCTTATCTAGGAGGCATAAATATGACATACATTTTTTGAATTATTCTTGGAAGGAACACTTGTAATACATGATAAAATGCCATAAATATAGATGGAGAGATGAATCAGGTCACCTTAAGTTCATACCGAAATAAGTCATCTTTTGACATCTAAGGTACGATGGAGCATGCTCCTATATATTTCTTCTACCACATTTCCTACTACCAGGATTGTTGGGAGGATTGTAATGATGAGATGGATGCTAAGCTTTAGAATTATTCTTGACTAAGCCTTAAATAAATAATTGATTTCAATATATCATATTGTTGGCATGTAAAATGTCAAAGCATTTTACTTGACAACCCCATGAAAAATTTTATCATTTCTCAAGAAAGTTTATTAAAATTATCTCTTTGCATATTAAGTTGTGGGAAATGATTTGGAAGCTTCGGGTGGTTGTAGAAGCCTAAATTATAGCCATTAAAAATGTCTCTAAATTTACTTCATGTCAGTATGGTCAACGGAACATTCTAGAAGCTTTGGACTAGTCTTGAAAGAACATTCACCTCTAGCGCTTTTTGAGGAAAAGGTGTTTTTGATCAGTAAAGAAGGGTCATCTTGTACGAAAGGTTTCAGGAGCCTCAAATGATTACATAATATCGAACCATAACCATCATAAAGGTTTTGGATTCTACTGCATGATGGTATATTCACATAATTGTTTTAGAAGCACTAAGAACGGAACCCTTTCAAACACTAAAGCACCCTAGTCTTTATGAAGGTGAGAAATTTCATGAAAGGTTTTAGAAGATTCATATGGTTTCAGAATCCCAAGCCATAGCCATCATAAATTTTTTGGAGTCTACTAGATGATGGCATATTCAAAGTAAGGTTTTGGAAGCACACAAAATGGAACCCTTTCAAACATTGAGACACCTTAGTCCTTATGAAAAATATAACTTGCATGGAAGGTTTCAAGAACCTCGGGTGGAGTCACAAGCCTAATAAATGGTAAAATTGAAGCTCATTGAGTACTCATAAAGGTCCAAGTGTTGATTTTTTCCTACTCATCTCAAGCTCCCGTGACAGCTCAACTCATTATTTCTCCTTCGTACACCAAAAAGGTAAGTTGGGTCAAAACTAAAAAAGAATTAATTTTCAAGTATTCTAAGTGGTTGCATTATATTTTTTGTCTTGTTTCCAGTCAATATGATATATTATACCCCCCAAATAAGTTAAGTTTTGGTCTTAGACCCAAAAAGTTCCTTTCACGTTCTAATTCTTCATTGAGTTATTGATGTTAGCAACTTAAGTGACTTAGTCACACTTATGGAGCATAGAGGCCTTTTGGGAGGTGGGAAACAAATTTTACATTGTGTTTTATGATTCCCCACCTCCATAAGTATGCCTCAAACTAATTGGCCCACTCCAAATCCATAAATTAACTCAAAATTCAAAGTTTTTGCTTGTAAAGGGTTAAAAAGTGCAAACCCCAAAGGCCTATACGCATTTTGACATCCTTTTTGCATTGAAACACTTTACAATCTTGCATGCAGTGAAGCTCAACGTAGCTCAGAAACAGCGACACAGACGAGACATAACAGCAAAACAACAGCAGAAAAACAGTAAAACGACCGCCGAGAAACAGCAAAAGCGTTACCCAGCAGAAGCGTTACCCATCATGCCAAAATTTTTTCCTCAAGTTGATTGGAGTGCCTTTTGGGAGTAAAGGATGTAAAGTGGGTGCATTTTCATGTTTGCTTGTGCAAAGCCAAAACACCACCTCCACTTAAGTCATGTTTTGAATGTTATGTTTTTCCTCCAAAACCTCAATTCCAAAATAGATAAAGTTCATATTGAATAATCTATGGAAACTACATTGCTAACATTGGCTATTTTGAGTTTTCTTCAGATGAAGAATATGATGAATTCATGGTTGATATGAATAGTTATTCATGTGTAGTGTTCACACATTCAGAATCACAAAAAGAATCCTCCTCCATTTTTGTTCAGAAGGATTCCATAGATCCTCATGTGGCGAATCTACATAATACAATCATGAATAAAGGATATTTTTTGGCTCCTTCCATGGACTCTGTGAAGAAGAAGCCCAATTCTACCATGACCAAAGCTACATTTTCTTCTCCAAGTAATTCATCCACTTCCAGTTCAGTTAAAAATTCTTCTATTAAATCTACAATGTATTCTTCCAATCCTAAATTAGTATCTACATATTCCTATAAAATGGATACAACCTCTGAAATTTCCAATTCCACCTCATTTGATATTATTGACCATGTGAAAATTTCCAAAGTGTAAATTTTAGAGTAGGAATACCTACAAACTCACCCAAAGTAGTTTGATAAACTAGTTCGGTTCATTGAAAAATAGTAATCCTAAGTCTAATTTAACTCTGTTTACCTCTAAAATATTGTTACCTACTCCTCCCTCATCTTCATCCTAGAACCTTCTGATTACAAGTCCATCCACTTCAGGTAAAGTAGAACCTTTTTACCTTTCAATTCTTATTGGAGGCCACAAACTGAACAATTATATCATTGACTTTGGTGCCTCTGATAACGTCATGCCTTCCAAAGTTGAAAATGTTCTTTTTCGCACCTTTACCCATAAATACGGCCATTCCTAATCCATGAAAACAAAAGAGGTTCCTCTTGTTGGCTAGATCAAGGATGCTAAAGTTGTTTTCTCTATTTTTCCCAAAAGGGTAAATATTACCATACTAGTGACAGACATGCCCACCTCTTATGGAATGTTACTAAGCATAATATTATACCAAGATGTAGGTGGTGAAATACATATGGATTGGTCTTACAATACCATTCCTTTCAAAGGTGAATGAAAAAGATTCTTCCTGAGAGGAAAATAAAGTATACAATTCAAAATTCGGATGACCCACAAGATGATATTTTATATCAAAAGATAGAGAAATGGGAAACAAATTTCTCACCACGAAGAAAGATGATGAGTTTCCCTCTTTTATGGGAGAGTAAGAAGAAGATCTATGGACTCTTGAATTATATGGAATTTGTTCTACTTATAGATCTGACATAAGTGTGGTGCTCATTTCTCATATTGGTAAATTGTTCCCTCTCTCGTATAAGATGCAATTTTCAAACACACACAATACTGCATAATATGAAACCTTGCTACCTGGGATGAAAGCCACCAAGTAAATGGGAATTAAGAAGTTGTAATGCCGAGAGAAAGTACCCCTCCACCACTCCAGATCATAGCTCTAGTATAGTAAACGCATTTAAAGAACCAAATTTAAGGGGGCGATAGATAGGAAGCGAAGATGGTGTCAAAAGTTGCGAATGGGAGCAGCCCTAGTAGAGGTATTCACGAAAGGTAGGGATCAATCGATGGCCATGGGAATGACCTCATCCAGGTTTCAAGAGGTTCTCAGGTTAGTGGAAGTGCACAGGGAAAGATGGATTGCAATACATTGCGCCTACCATGCTCTCAGCTCGGGAGAAAAGTTGGCATTTTTCCTGAATTCCAAAGAACTTACAATCCAAAACCTATCCTCAACCATCAGCATCAAGCAGCCTTCTTCATTTATTTCTGGTGGTTCAAGTTTAGCATCATCTATGGGGGGCAGTACAATTCACGGTAAGTTTGGCAATGGAGAGGAGCCATCCCAAGATGTCAGATCTAAGCCTATCTCCTTCAAGAATGTCACATAGCAATAAAAACCCTATCCCTCTAACCCGCATGTCTATGTTGTTGATTAGCAGAGGAGGCATTGACCTTAAGTTTGGAAAATCTTGAGATTGTGGCCTATCTCCAATCCTTGTCCCATCTTGCGGTCATTGGAAGATTTAATGGGTTGTGGTCGGCTTCCTCAGCCTTATCTCTGTGGGTTTTAGAAAACTGGTCCAAAAACTGTGAAATCTCATTCTGCTCCAAGGGATTCTTTGTGGTGCATTTCTAGCAAGCAAAGGAATATCAGAAATGTTTATCTAACGGTTTGTGGTTTTGGGGCAACACAGGATTTTTTCTCACACTGTGGTTTCCGGAGTTTGATCCAAACTCTTCATCTGTCTTAAAAATGCTAATGTGGGTTCAGTTACCTAACCTTCATTTTCATTTTTGGCATGCTCTTGAGGATATAGGTAATGCTCTGGATAAATTCTTGAAGGTGGATCATGCTAGGGTAGTAGCTGGACTTTGAACATATGCCATATTTTGCGCAGAGATTGATCTAAGTGAAGGATTGTCTGATAAGATACTAGTGAAACTGGGGAACCTTCATCATGTTCAGTCCTTAGATTATGATAATGTATCCTTCTGGTGTCATATTTGCAAGGTTTCATGCCATTTGCAGGCATCTTGCCCACAAGGCCAAAATAAAAATCCTCAAAGGAGAAAGAATGTGTCATCTTGAGGTGGTTGGGACAAACCCTCCTCGGTTCAAGTAGGTGAAACCATTCATAAGGAAGATCCAAGAGTGCCTCGTCAAACACTTCTAGAGAAAAATTCTAATTGATCTAATATGGCCAGGCAGCGAGGTCCTCCAATCGAGGTTGGTGGTGTAAAGAGGGGCATGTATCTGATAATTCTTACAAATCAGATTAAGAACAAGATGGAGCTTCTGGTAGTTTTGAGTCCCCATCGGGCTCTAATAATCTTATGTTGGTGACAACCTCTGATCCTGGTCCGTGGCAAGAGGTTAGAAAGAAAAAAGGAAAAAAGGGGCATTTTGCAAATCTGTTGGATTATTATCCCTCACTTGAAATGAATTGTGAAATGGGATTGCTTTGGTTATGTTTTGGTTTTGTTTTGTTGTAGTATTGGGGTCATTTTTTTTGGCCCTTCCTAGTTATTGTACCCTAGTTCATAGCTCTGGTTAAAATCATTTATCTATAAAAAAAAGTTGCAATGCCAAGGGTATGCCAAGTTTATTGTCATACAAGTCAAAAATTAGTTTCAAATGAAGAATGCAAGGATCGTGCATTACAGAAACATGGTATGGGATTGCATGAAGGCTTTTGAATCTTTTTTAATTTAAGAAGTTCCATGTGAACAAAATGAGAAGGAAGATTCTTTGGCTATTTTTTCCTCTTTGTTAATTCCCCACCCTTCTTCTGGGGAACAAAAATACTTGATTAAAATAATTTTCTTGCCGAGTGTGCCAAATAATTCTAAAATCTGGTAAGTTTTTAACGATGAAAATCATATTTTTTCTTTCTTGGAGTAGAAAGACAATTTCAACAACCTTTATTGTGAGGGAATTCACGCTCCACACAGGGAATCTACTTCAAGTAATGGAAGGAATGATATTAAATAAGTAAATGCAAACGATGTCATCAAACTAAAAGGTAACAAAATCCCTGAAGGCCTTGTATCATTATATGATATTTTTGACAAGCATTACAGGTTTGTGCAAGCTAAATCTAAAGATTCTCCCCTTAGTTTTTCTGATACAAAAAGATAAATATTGGAACAGTGGACCTGCCAAGGCTTGTTAATATTAACAAGTGTTGTTCTCCATTAAAACGTAGAGGATTTGTTTCAATCTTGAATAAATACTCAAATGTACTAGCCTTCTCATATGAAGAAATGAAGTCCTTCAGGCTCGAGGAAATGCAACATTCCATTCCTCTCAAGTTACGAGTGGAACTATTTACGTAGAAACAAAGGAAGTACAATATGAAAATAGATGGAACCATTAGAGAAGTAATCAAAATGCTAAATTCTCATATCATTATTCCTATTCATCACTCCACTTGGATGGAAAACATAGTTCTATTTCAAAAAAATAATGGTGAAATATGGATCTTTGTTGATTTCATGAATTTGAATTAGGAATCTCTGAATGATAACTATCCTCTACAAATCATGGATCAAATCCTACAAGCCTGGCTCAAAAAATATTTCTATGCTTGATGGCTTTTCTGGATATAATCAAATTGAGGTAGCACCAAAAAATCAACATAAGACTACATTCACTACTTTGTGGGGAATATTTGCATACAAGCGCATGCCTTTTGGTTTCATTAATGCAGGGGCTACTTTTTAAAGGGCCATGGACTTAGTTTTCAAAGATCTAAAAAATAAATTCACAGTGATTTATCTTGATGATCTCATGATATAATAAAAAGAGTGAGGATACCATTCGAATCATCTTGAACAAGTTCTCATCATGTATAAAGAATATGACATATCTTTAACCCTAAGAATTCAGTCATTGAAGTGACGGAAGGGAAACTCCTTAGATACATCATGAACAAGGAAGGAACAACTATTGATCCCAAACAAGTAGAAGCCATTCAAAAATTATCTTTACCTACAAGAAAGCCGGGTGTTCATTATTTCTTTGACAAGGTCAATTTTCTTCATCATTTTATTCCTGAATTTACAAAAATGACCAAGCATATCACTGATATGATGAAGCATTGAGAAAACTTTGATTAGGACAAGGAAGGGAAACATGATTTTTAAACCATTAAAAAGGTTATTTCTCATGCCCCACACTAGTGTGCCCAAACTTCGATAAAGATATCATCATATACAGTTATGCCTCTCAGCACACCCTCTCATCCTTTATAGTACAAAAATGAAGGAGTTGAATCTCTTATATCTTTCATGAGATGCCCATTGAAATACCATGAGATAAAATACTCAGCTATGGAGAATAATGTATTACCACTTGTCAAATTTGTTATATTTCAAGTCTAATATCTTAAAATCCCATTTAATAGTCTATAATCTTGATACTACGGTGAAGTCACTTATTACTCAACAAGAATTAGGATCTAAAAGAGGCATTTTAATTGCCAAGGTTCAAGATAATGATCTCGAAATGCATCCAACCAAACTCATAAGAGGGAACGGATTATGTAAAATTATTTCTGAAGATAATATGGATCCAAGTGAAGAAGTGGAGCAGGACTCACATAGTGATATATCTAACAATGAATTTCTTATAATACTCTTTGTAAGTACCACTTTTGAATGGTACTTTGATATTTCTTATATCTTGACATATGGTGAATTTCCACCTCATCTGAATGGGAAACAAAGAAGGACACTCAAGCTATGAGCATCGAGGTTTATAGTTTATATTTATGTACTATATAAATGAGGATTAGATGGTTGTTTCTTATGATGTGTTAATAGAGAAAAACAAAAAAAGTTTTTGAAAGTGTATCATGATCAAGCTTGTAGTGGTCACTTTTTAGCCTTAGTCACAACTTATAAGATCCTACAAAGTAGATACTATTGTCCTACTATGTTACAAGATGCTAAAAAATGGATGACTATGTGTAAGTCGTGTCAAAAATTGGTTAGTAGACCTTATTTGGTTGCTCTGCCTCTCAAACATGTAGTTATTTAAGACTAATTCTAGTAGTGGGGTTTGGACTTTATAGGTGTAATCAACCCACACTTTAGTGCAGAACATACATACATGATTACTAATATAAATTACTTCACCAATTGGTCGAATCCATTCTAGTCAAGCATATAAACATTGAGATGGTATGCAACTTCCTGAAGGACAACATCATAGTTCATTTTTTCATTCCACAGAATATCATTACAGATAATGCCACCTAATTTGATTCCATGGAGCTGACTAATTTTTGCTACGAGCATGGTGTTTCTCTCTCCCATTCATCTTATTATTACCCACAAGGTAATGGTTAGGCAGAATCTAGTAATAAAAACATTGTAACAATCATCCATAAAATAGTGGATCGGAGTCAAATAAATTGGCACAAGAAATTATATGGTGCATTATGGGTTGATCACATCACATCCAAGAAAGGAATTAGAATGTCACCATTTCAATTGTTGTACGAGATAGATGCATAAGCGCCCGTATCATACGAGTTACCTACCTTACAACTGGTAAAAGAGGTGGAAGATGGTCAATTCCAAGACTCAAATAAAATGATCTCGTACCTTGAGAAGCTCAATAAAGAAAGGGTCATAGTGGCTAACTGGATTGGAGAACATCAAATGAGGGTTAAGAAATTTTTTGATCATAAAACATTTGAAACAAAATTTTAGATTAGATACCTTCTCCTACTATGGGAAAAGAACAGATATCCATTAAAAGGTATCCATATGAAGTGTAGACACCCTAAAATATTGCATTATGCTCACAAATTATTGTGCTTCTACGGATAGATCTATATCTCCTTGTATCATTCCTTTCACAGACGAGAACCAAATTTATCCAAAGATCCTTTTGAAACTTGAACCTTCTATATCTAATTCTCTACTCGAACTTAAAATACTTGACAAAAGAATTGGCGAATATGAATTCCAAGATACCTTTCATATTGGTAAATTATCTTTATCACAATAAAGTTGTGGTAATTCCAATGTTACCCATTTCAAAGAAACTCTCATTTACAATCTTGGTACAACTCGTTGGAAATAGTTTGGAAATCTAGAGGATGAACACATTTAGGGTTCTACGGGCTCTTGGTTATATGAAGATTGGCTAGTTACATGCTACGAATCTCTTGACTATAGTAAATCACATAGAATGATGATAAATATGCAATGGAAAGGTAAAGGACTTGGCACAAACGACTAAGGTCATCTTGATCTAGTTTAGTACACAAAAAATCTCTATCGCCATGTCCTAGGTTTCGAAATATTTGAAAAATGTCTCTAATATTTGATGTAATGACTAATGGTGAGGATACTGACTCGGACATTGATATAGGTAACACACATAGCCTCTTTGATGACTTAGCTAGTACCTTTTTATTTCAAGACCTTTCCATCTGTAGACACCCCCAAATTACTACCATGCATCATTATCATTCAAACTTTCATTACACCCCTTGTTCTTACCTATAATTAATTTTATTAATTTTATTTACACCTTATCACCCCCTTTAGCTAATTATTTTGCTAATTTATTGACAAATTAAATAAATAAATCCACATGTCCACTTCCATATTTAAATAAATCCCCAAATCCTATCCACCTCCTCAACTCAAGTCCTGAATATAACTAAAAATCATTATTATAATCAAGACGATGTGTTCAAATTAACTCAAATCATGCATTTGAGTTAGATAAAGTTGTCTTCCAAGTCATGACAATTCAAAATCAATCCAACTTCTTATAAAAGACAGTTATTCACAACACTATTTGGGTGAGTAAAATACTAGATATGGAATTAAAAATCAAAAATATGTGCAACCCTTTTCCAACTCATCCTTGAATCACTCTTACAAATCAAGAATAAGAATCTAACTCTCCAATCAAATCCAGAAACTCAACTAAAAAATCTCAATCATGTTTAGTTATCTCCAATTCAAATCAATCACAACTTAGCTTGAGGATTAACTTTCCCTGGCTATGAATTAATGATACTTCATTTGAATATCATCCACCAAAAGCTTTTAGATTTCATGTTGTTATTTTGTGCAATCATTTGGTGAATCAAATCAAGTTCTCATACTGTTATGTTTCCCAAATCACGTAAAAATCACATCTTCATGCTCATGGCTTATGTATTCTTCCATTCTGAGTGTAGTCACAAAATCACGCACTTTAGGCATTATTTAGCTCGGTCTTATACTATTATTTAGAGGGTTCTCAAGGGAAGAAAGTACTAATTAATCCCACCTTTTGGCCATCTTATGTTTACCTTTTATTTCTTCATTACCATGTATTTTCCTATGCATGCCCACATATTTTGCAACTATCCCATCATTTAACCGAAACCGAGGTGCCAGGCCTGTACTGGGGCACCCTGGTCCCACCTGGGGCGCCTCGATCCATGTTCTACTTTCTTGCATTTTTCTGGACCTCTTCTAGTTGTTTTTCATCCTTATCTTTTTCCTAGTCATCCATGTATGGGTTAATTACGAAATTAGAGCAAGATAACCCTATAAATACAAAGTTATGAGACCATAATGATGGTCCTAGCGTCACTTACTACTATCACTCCATCTAGAGTTACATCCATTGCATCACTTGCATCCACATAGTGCCATGCATCAAGGCTAGGAGATCTGCATCAACACACATGGCATAAGGGGAGGGATTCTATTATATTCCATGCACACATGTTATTACATTTTCTATAGTTATTATTGCTCGCTACTTCACAAAGTGTGACTGAGACAAGAGCACCTAGGGCATGACATGTGCACACACACACACACACACACACACACACACACATACTAGAACTACATTTATGTATGAAATGTAGTGCAATGCTAAGATTAGTAAGCCAACTATTGTGGCAACTGAGGTCAGTTCGACCCATTCATTTTGTATCTTTTATTTTTAGGGTTTTGATACTTGTTTATCTTTTGCAGGTCATTCATTCATATTTCATTACCTCAAATACCCGATGCAGTTTAGCAAATCTAGTGTGACAGACAGGAAGTATTTTAGAGCATCTTACGACACTACTGAGATTAGTTTCTGAGCTTTTACAAAGACTAGGGTGCCTATTCTGTAGACCAAGGCACCTCGAGGTGCCCTAGTACCTTACTAGGCACTGCAGTCTACTTATATCATTCAGATCTGACCTTTGCGGGACCTCTGAGTGATTGTTCTTGCTCCCAAAATTCACAGTCAAACCTACGGCAACCTGCGACAACTTTCGTCAATCAGATAAGTCCTTTCCTTTTACATCTTTGCATAGTTAGGGTTTTATTTCATTTGATATAATTATTTAAAATCATTTCCATATTGTTTTAGCATAGTTTACAACATCTTATTGCTCCTATATTAGATTAACTATTATTATAGTTTATTATAGTTTAATTTAATTTTAGTTAATCATTTTGGGTTTTCTCACCGCTAAACAGCTCCTTATTCGTAACTTGTGCATTCATGGTGACTCTCAATTAGTCATCACAGGTCAATGATATATATAATACCAAGGAGGAACATCTTATCACATACAATACCTTTTTAAAGGACCTTTTAGCTACCTTCGAGTCTTATTCCATTACTATTATTCCTCACGAAGATAATCACCATGTCGATGTTATGGTCAGTGCAGTGTCACTTATCCCACAAGACATCACCGACGGACATGCCACTTTCATCATTACACACTTACGACATCCCTCTATCTTTGCATTACCTATTGTAGCTTGTGTCGTCACGCGTAGTCATGATACCGCTAAATGGTTCACCCATATTTATAACTATGTATATAAACAAACTATCCTTGATACCCTACACCCTCACAAAGCTCGTCAGTTACGTCGTGAGGCCACTCATTATGTTATTTTTGGCACCAAATTATTCAAACTTGGTTTCGATGGTCGTCTTCTTCATTTTCTTTCACTCGCAGATATTCCCACTGCCATATTGAACATCCATGATAGCATATGTGGTGGCCATTTCTCAGGTAAATCCATGTCACAAAAACTCATGCACCAAGGGTATTATTGACCAACAATCAAACAAGATTTCCTTAACTACACTACTCGTTGCTATAATTTCCAGAAACATGGTAATCTCCATCATGCACCTGCTTATGACCTACAACCAATTGCGCCTACCTGGCCTTTTTCCCTTTGGGGGTTTGACTTAGTTGGTCTAATTAACCCTAAGTCGGCTAATGGACACAAATTCATAATTACGGCTATTGAATACTTTACCAAGTGGGTTGAAGCAGCTCCCTTACGAATAACCACTAGTACAGACATTTGTAACTTTCTCACCACACATATTATTACGCGTTTGGTATGCCCTCTGCTATCATCACTGATAATGGAACTTCATTCAAAAATAAATATGTTAAGAAATTTTGTGCTAAATTCAAAATCAAACAATCTTTCTCTACACCTTATTATCCACAAGGCAATGGCCAAGCTAAGGCTACCAACAAAACTATTTGTCAAAATCCTACGCAAGATTGTTGACTCTAGCGACACCGATTGGCATTACCAACTTTTCTATGCGTTATGGGCTTATCGCACTAGTGTTCGTACACCTACTAATGTTACTCTCTTTTCATTAGTTTATGGTGATGAGGTTGTTATTCCACTAGAACTCTAATTACCATCCTTATGAATCTCTCTTAAATGCATCCTTAAGGAACATTAATATCGTGAAAATAGTTTAAATGAACTAGAGATGTTGGACTCGCGTCATGTCCAAGAACAGGAAAACCTCCACACATACCAATCCCGCATTACTCGGGCTTATAATCGAAAGACTCGCTCTCAAGATTTCAATATCGGAGACCTCATTTTAAAAGAAACCAAACAAATACAAAGGAAGAGGCACCTCTAAAAGGAAAATTTAAGCCCAATTGGCTTGGCCCCTACATTGTCACATATAAGCTTTATGGTGGTGTTTATCACCTCGCCACCCTTCTAGGAAAACTGTTAAAAAACCTGCTAAACATCATGCATCTTAAGAAGTATTGCACTTAGATTATCACGATGCGATCATTACCCAATGACACACTCTTGTGCTTTGGTTCACACTTGACTGTTAAGGTATTACCATTACAATGAACCCCATATACCACACCTTAGGCATTACACATTGCATTTCCTCATATGCTCCGCGTCACACACTCTTCCTTATACAATTATTTTACATTATACTAGTCCTCATCTACACATCACATTCATTATGGTATCTACGAATTTAGTCACATTATACACTGCACATTTTCATATCATACACTTTCTATATTATACTAGTCATCATTACTTATGAGTTTATTTTTCCATTTCATCCATACATTCTAAGTACTACACTATATTACATTACATATAGGTCTAGCTTTACATTTTATCATTACATATTCCATGTCTATCTACACCTATTATTGCACTTTACACATTACACATCCTACACACCCTACACATCTTGTATTACATTGCCCACACCGCACATTTACAAAAAATACTCATCGCATGGTTTTCTATTCTCACTACCACTTATACTACGTTATTTTATATGTGTTGTATTCACCACCCTATGATGCATTGTAGTTCCTCGATCCATACTCAACTGCCAAGGGTTTACAAATCAAATGGACCTTACACTCACCATGCGACATTTCCTCATGCAACATTTCCATCGTTAGTGACATACACCTTAGGTTAAATTTTCACCTATTCTATCATTTTGTAGTGGTATACACCTTAGGTTACATCACCACTCCCTCCTTTCATCTTTTAGTGACATACACTTTAGGCTAAATTGTCACCTATTTTTGTCACCATGTAGTGATATACGCTTAGTGTTAAATCATCACTCATCCTTTCATCATCTAGTGATTTACATTTAGGGATAAATCATCACTCATCCATTCAAAAAGTTTTGATATACACTTTGGCTATAGGGTTCACGCACATCTCTCCACATGTCACATCTCATCACCATTACATATACTCATCATAACGTGCTAGACACAACCAACACTACTCGATCATTTCCCGATGATGCGCTCTCATTTACAGTTCATTATTGACTACTGAGGGGGGGAAAAATGAACCTCATTTATTACACTTCCATTCACTCGGGGGGCACATGGATCCGATCACTCCATCTTGCATTCCATTCCATCCATCCATAGCATATTGCATTGTCTTGGGGGCATTTACTCTTGTTTACTAGTGTTTTACATGATCACTTTACTACACATGTTAGATTTATTTCTCTTATGTCATTATTTATATCATACACACATGTGCATTCATGCCTTTGTTTAGTGTGATCATAGATACAGGAATCTACAAGTGGCATGGATGCTCACCTTCTACCCTTCCTATATTGGTCACTGGGGGCATCCACATTCATCTTATCTAGGTGTTATCATTTCATTTTGTACTTAGCATATTATATTACTTGCTCATATACTCTTTGACATATTGGCTATCGCTCTAACACGATAACGGGGGTTCCATGTGTAGCACTTGTTTTGCAAGATTATATGTCTCCATGACTCCTTTTTTGTTTGTTTCTACTTTTCTGCCATTGTTTTCCGTTTTATGCAAGCTTTGCCCTTTGCTTGTGTGCACACTTGTTTGTTGTTTGCAGCCATGACAGACTTGCGTAACTTGTAACATCATGAGTGATGTCCCATGTTTTCAACCTGCTTTATGTGGTCTACTTGTTTTCTTGCATGTTTACACTACCTTGGTTGGTAGTTACTACATTGTCTGTGTACTTTACACTTGTTTTATTGCATGCATGTGTTTTCGAACTAACATTTTTTTTGGCTAGCCATCCCCTTTTGTGTGTGCTTTGGTTTCTACCAAGAGATTTCCCTTCCCCCTATAAGGCATAGTTCTACAGGTCAGAGTGTAGTAGGTCCTCTTTTGGGGTCGCATTCTCCTTTCAGGGACATTGCATGCACCCCCAAAGAGGGGGGCATCATTGAGGGTTTTACTTACTAACACAATGTATTTACACTGGTTCAGTACAGTGCATTTTCTGCCCTTGGTATTGTGGGTTTACATACAACGAGTGATTTCAGACCAGTCTACAAACTCCATACATAACGGCCTCTATAGGACATGGTGTCCTTTGGCATTTCTACGGAGCAGTTACAGGATTAGAGGTTACAGTGGGTGTGTCTCCCTACAATACTTCGTCCAGTGGCATTGGATCTCCCAAAAAACCAAGACGCTACAGAGATCTCTTCACACATTTCAACAGAAGCAGTTAAAGGTTGGAAGATACAGAACATTTCCTCCTTATACTTCTTCATCTAGGGTGGCATCAAATCACCCAAAAAACTCACGACAGTACAGAATATCCTTCTACACCCTTTTTCTCGACATAGATCAGGTACACGTGTTCCATTTATAATTTTCTTTTCACATATTTTACATTTATGTACTTTACACATGTGTATTTTACACAACATTTTTACATACATATATATTTGAGTACTTGATCGTTTTCTCCTTGCATGTCTGGTTGTATGAGAAACAAGAAATCAAATTAGGGGCAACAAAAACAATGATGACGACACACTGCGATGGCACTTGCCTTTACTAATCATGCAGGTACACTACACACCGCAGCAATTACACATGTGTTTCACCCTAGGTTCACTCTCATCATTTTTATGCGTATTTTTCATCTTTAGAATCCACGCTCCTCCACTTTTCCTTTTTGTCATTCCGTGCTTGAGTCTAGTCCATCGACATGTCTCTACTACACTCTACATGGATATCAGGTATGCATCTCTATCTACTTTATGTTACTGAGCATTTCACTCGCCAAAATAAAGTGGGGGCAAAATGTAGTCACAAAATCATGCACTTTAGGCATTATTTAGCCTGGTCTTATACTACTATTAAAGGGTTCTCAAGTGAAGAAAGTACTAATTAATCCCACCTTTTGGCCATCTTATTTTTACCTTTTATTTCGTCATTCCCGCGTATTTTCCTATACATGCCAACGTATTTCGCAATTATCATTTCATTTTAGCCTAAATCGGGGTGCTCAGGCATATACTGGGGCACCCTAATCCATGTTCTACTTTCCCACCTCTTTTTGGGCCTCTTCTAATCATTTTCCATCCTTATCTTTTTCCTAGTCGGCCATGTCGGGGTTAATTACGAAATTAGAGCAAGATAACCCTATAAATACAAAGTTATGAGACCATAATGATGGTCCTAGCATCACTTACTACTATCACTTCATCTAAAGTTACATCACTTGCATCCACATAGTGCCATGCGTCAAGGCTAGGAGATCTTAATCAACACACACAACATAGGGGGAGGGATTCTATTTTATTCCATGCACACATGCTATTACATTTTCTATAGTTATTATTACTCGCTACTTCACAAAGTGTGACGGACACAAGAGCACCTAGGGCACAACATGCACACACACACACACCAGAACTACATTAGGGTTTCAAATGTAGTGCAGCGCTCATATTAGTAAGCTTACTATTGTAGCAGCTGACGTTAGGTTGACCCATTCATTTTTAGGGTTTTGATACTTCTTTGTTTTGCGCAGGTCATTCCTTCATCTTGCATTATCTCATATACTCGGCACAGTTCTATAGATCCAGTGCGATAGACAGGAATTATTTCAGAGCATCTTGCAACATTGCCAAGATCTGTTTTTGAGCTTTTATAGAGACCAAGGCACCTATTCTGCAAACCAGGGCACCGCAGGGTGCCCCAATAACTTCCTGAGCACTGCAATCTACTTATATTGTCCAGATATGACCCTTGCAGGACCTCTTAGTGATCATTCATGCTCTTGGAATTCACAGCCAGACCTACGGCAACCTGCGACAGCTTTCGTCAATCAACTAAATCCTTTCCTTTTACATCTTTGCATAGTTAGGGTTTTATTTCATTTTATATAATTATTTAAAATCATTTACATACTATTTTTGCATAGTTTACAGCGTCTTAATCCTTTTATATTAGATTAACTATTATTACACTTTCTTATAGTTTAGTTTAATTTTAGTTAATCATCGAGTACTTTGAGCATCCAAAAATCAACCATAATTCACAAATAAAATGGATCCTACAAAGAACATCACCAAACCCCGTTCTTTTAGTCATATCTAATCCAAGGTTGCTCTGGGATTTACAATGGAAGGTTTTTTGTTTTTTGTTTTAATTTCCTCTTTTATTGTATTTTCCATGGTATACATTTTGGCATGCCCAAGCCATGCAAAATACAAATACAAATAAAGAGGAAAATTAAAATAAAATAAAATGCAAAAGTTCCAATGCAAATCCCAAAGCAACCTCAAATTACATTTGATTGAAAAAATGGGGTTGAGTGACATTCTTTTTAGGATCCAATTGATTTGTGACCTATGGTTGACTTTTGGATGACCTAAGTATTCCAAATAGAAGAATATCTAAGCCACAAGCATGAATGTTATTTTGACATGATTTGGGTAGTATAACAATATGATAATTTGATTTGATTCACCAAATAATTGCACAAAATGGTAACATTAACTCTCAAAAGCTTTGGTGGATGATTCTCAAAGGAAGGATCATTGTTATATAGCCAAAGAAATTGAATCCTCAAGCTAAGTTGTGATTGATTTGATTTAGAGATAACTAAACATGATTGAGCTTGTTTATTTGAGTTTCCAGATTTGATTGGAGAGTTAGACTGTTGTTCTTTATTTGCAAGAGTGTGTCAAGGTTGTGTTGGCAAGGGGTTGTACATGTTTTTTTTTTAATTCCATATCTACTATGTATTCACCCAAAAAGTGTCGTGAATATTTGGCTTTTGGAAGAAGTTGGATTGATTTTGGATTGTCATGACTTGGAAGATAGCTTCAATTAATTCAAATGTTGATTTGAGTCAATTTAAACACATCCTTCTGATTGAAATAATGAGTTTTTAGTTCTAGTCAGGACTTGAGTTGGGTAGGTGGATAAGATTTAAGGATTATTTAATTTATTTAAATGTGGAAGTGGACATGGATTTATTTATTTAATTTTGATATTAGATTAGCTAATAAAATTATCTAATGGGGGTAATAGGGTGTTAATAGAATTAATTAAATTAATTCTAATAAAGAACAATGGTTTAATAATAGTTTGAATGATTACAATGCATAATAGTTATTTGGGTGTGTCTACACCATCCATAGCATTAACTTTGACATTGTACACCCTTTTCTTATTAATTAGGATCAACAAAATAACATATCTATGGATCTCTTTCAAAACGATGAAGTTATCGAATATTTCCTCGAGACTCAAGACCATATTCCCCTTGTTGATCATAAGAATGGATTTGATATTGACCTAAATGTAGATGTTTATTCCAGAGAATAACTTATAGACAACACTCTATTATACGCTAACAAAACATTCATTAATGGATCTATAAACTCAGACTCCACACCAAAATATGTTATTGCTGCAACAAACAATATTACAATGATCTTCTATGTTGCACCATTACACTCCATTATATAGGAGAATTACAGTAACAATCTCTCCAACGATATTTGTCTTCACATACAACAAATTCACCCGACTATATAATAAAAAAAAATTGTTTTATTACCTTAACTCACTAACCACTCATATTTACTCACTAATAATTACATTTCTCATTGACTAATTTACCATAGGTAAATATCAACACTTATGTTATGCACTAAACTAAAGTATTCCTAACATTCCCCCCTTAGTGCTAACATGGGAAAAATGTCCATACTACTCTACACCTGATTTTGGGATCGTGTGATTTTCCTTTGGATTATCACAAACCAAAATTTGGTCATCGGTTAACCAAAAATGGAGAGTGAGGTGGTTTTCCAGTGGTTGACCACAAACCATAGAAGGGTGAAGGTTTTCAAATGGTTTACCTACAACCATATCATGATGTGTCAATGCATTCTTCGGCTCTCATCATAGTTTCTCTTCAAGAGATTACATTTCAGAATTCATCACGGTGCAACCATAACATTCCACACATACAAACTGAAGCATTGTGTCACCCCCACACAACCCCCCCCCCCCCCACAATGTGAAGTTTCCATAACACGTTATTATGAAAAAACCACACTAAAATCAAATGAAATAAACACACACTCACACACGTCACCAAATTAGTATGTGCAGCCTCGTCAGTGGTGACTGACTAGAGGACGTGGTTTGTCCTCCATCCTCCGTTTATCCTTCAGCCTCCATTATGATGTTGCTAGCTCAACGGAATTTTAATTGAGGCTCAATGGTTTCTAAGACATTGGGTAACATCGAAAATGCGTCCGTAAGGCAAAAAAAATTCATTTTTACAATTTTTACCATGACTAACAAGACAAATTGATGACACACTAGAAGATTATAAAAACTACATGAGATGACTCTTATTTTGAATCTTTAATAAAACCTATAATATATTGATACTTATTGACTATTAAAGACAAATAATAAAACATATTTGACTCTACTAACAACGCCATTACAAAATTGAAAACTTAAGAATTAGGTGCTTTTGATGACTCGACAACATAAGTGACTCTTAAGAGAGACTTTAGCTCTAACTCACAATAAGTATTAATGAAAATAAATGACTTTTTAACTTAGACACTTTTGTTTTGATGGTAACGACAATGACTTTTTTTACTCTTTTTATGACATGTCAATTGACGTAGGAAAATGATGACACATATATGAAATTAAAAAGACTCGAGAAGTAAAAAACTATGAATCTATGATATATAACCTCAACTACAAAACACAACAAATAACCAACTAAAAAAACTTATTAATTAAGACCGACTACGAGATTCTACAAAGCTCGGAAATAATAAACATAATGATATATGAATTTAATACAATGAATCTAATTGAGACTTGGGACAAAAATATGTGTTGAAACGAACTGGATTGCAATGTGACCGCGAGAAAAGAATTGAAACCATTTCGAGGACAATTTAATGTTGACAGGACCAAATTTGATACCTTCAAATGAAATTCATGTTGGTTGTGTCGACGTGAGAAAATGCATTGCATGATTTCTCTAACAGTCAAATATCCCAATGCTTTGATTGTCTATTTGATTCCAGCAAACATGTGTGAGGCGTTATATTGATAAGGATTTCAGCGGACATTAGTAAATATGCACAAGTTTGAGGGCACACATAAGTCTGTCACAATTAATCCATCGTTAAAGCGTTGCACAAGCTCATATGACAAAAAGGATGTGTTTCCTTTGTGGTTCCTTCCACACGTGATCTTCTACAGATATGATAGATGCCTTCTGACTAAATACTATTTTCCAATACAATGATTACTCACTAGAGAGAGTCATCATTGAAGAGAGAAGACGCCTTTGAGGGAGACAATTTTTTGGTAACAAGAATGTCAAAACTATTCTTTGCAAACTAAATCCACCATCATTTGAGATATTATACCAGAGGACTTCCCCTTCACAATTTAACACTCCATATTAGCAATCAGAGTATTTACCAGCTCTGATACCAAATATTGACAACACTCTATTCTAAGCTAACAAAACATTCATCAATGGATCTATAAACTTAGACTCCATGCCAGAATATATTATTGCTGCAACATACACTATTACAATACTCTTCTATGTTGCACCATTACACTCCATTATATAGGATTATTATAGTAACAATCTCTCCAACGATATTTGTCTTCACATACAACAAATTCACCCGACTATATAATAAAACAATAATAATTGTTTTATTACCTTAACTCACTAACCACTTATTAACCACTCATATTTACTCACTAACAATTACATTTCTCATTGACTAATTTACCATAGGTAAATATCAAAAATTATGTTATGCACTAAACTAAAGTATTCCTAATAGAACTTGAATACCACAGTCCACAACAGTAAGAAAAATAGAAAAATCAAAAAATGAAAAACAAATTATCTCATAATGAAAACCTCATCAAGGCACTGTCTGATAAACAAAAACTGAAAAAAGAGAAAAAAAATAAAAAGCAAAAAGACGTATCTCCTAGTGAAAACCTTTCCAAAGCACTAGCGAGAGGGGAAACTCCTTCAAATCTGATAGAATATCAAATAGAGTATTTACATCAACCCATAACATCTTTTCAAGAAAAAGACACATTGAAAATGCTAGTAGAAAACACCATTAGCATCAACATTGGTACAAGTGAGCATCCTAAGCTCCTACAACTTTGTGCAAGCTTAATAGAATAAAAAATGAAAGCATTTCCATCACTTCTTGTTGAGTTCTAGAATGTATTTGCATGGACATATAAGGATATGCCAGGATTGGATCCTTCTCTTTTGGTACATCATTTTGTTGTTCGTCTAGAAGCAAATCTTGTCAAACAAAAACTCAGAAAAATGCATCTCAAAGTTGTATTACTCGTCAAAGCATAACTTTAAAAACTCTTATAATCGTATTTCATCCAACCCATTGACTACTCAGAGTGGATATCAAACAATGTACCGGTTGCTAAGAAAACCTGGGATATCAGAATCTGTACAAACTTTCATGACATAAAAAAAACATGTCCAAAAGATGACTTCTTGTTACCAAATATCGACATGATCGCTGATTCTATGGAAGGCCATGAAATTATCTCATCAATGGATGGTGTTTCTGGATATAATCAAATCAAAATTACCGAAGAGGATCAACCCAAGACAACATTTACTACACC
The DNA here is from genome assembly GCA_019776745.2 of Taxus chinensis. NCBI lineage: Eukaryota > Viridiplantae > Streptophyta > Pinopsida > Cupressales > Taxaceae > Taxus > Taxus chinensis. The sequence continues at coordinate 277,310,075 of CM034151.1, read as the reverse complement.
GTGGGGAAATTTTGTTACAAGGTCATGTCTTTTGGCCTTAAAAATGTAGGAACCACTTATCAAAGATCCATGACAGTCATCTTCCACGATATGCTACATGACATTATGGAAGACTATGTAGATGATATCCTAGTAAAGTCAAAAACAAGATTCAATCATTTAGAAATTTTGAGGTGTATCTTTGAAAGGTTACCGGAATATAAGGTCAGACTCAATCCTAAGAAATGTGTATTTGGTGTGACTTCAGAAAAACTCTTGGGTTTCATTATCTCATGATGAGGTATTAAATTTGACCCCACAAAGGTCAAAGCTATAATGGAAATTCCTCCCCTGAAAAACCTTAGACAATTACAAGGTCTTCAAGGTAAAATACAATCCATCAGATAGTTCATATCGCAACTAGTATACAAATTCCATCACTTTAAGCAGTTTCTCAAGAAACACGTACAATTCAAATGGAATCAAGAGTGTCAAGATCCTTTCTTGAAGCTGAAAGTATACCTATCAAATCCTCCAGTGCTCATGCCACTTGTTCTAGAAAAACCACTACTTTTATATACATATGCCACAAAATGTGCAATAGGAGCATTGTTATCCCAACAGAATGATCAAGGAAAAGAAAAATTTGTTTACTATCTTAGTAGGACCTTAATTGATAATGAACTCAAGTATTCACAAGTTGAAAATGTATGCTTGGTTGTGGCTTTCATATTTCAAAATATATGTCATTATTTTCTCAATCATATGACTAATCTTATCATGAAAATAGATCCACTCAAGTATTTATTATCCAAACCTGTATTAACCGAAAGAATTTCTAGTTGGTTTATTCTACTAAGTGAATTTGATATTAAATTTTATAATAAAAATCCATCAATGGACAAGCCCTTGATGATCATCTCATTATAATACCCCTATCAGATTTAAAACCTCTTCATTACATTTACAGATGAATAACTCTTATATGTTTATGCAATTCCTTCTTGGACTCTACATTTTGATGGATCTTGCAACATCCACGGATCAGGAACAGGAATTCTACTACTCAAGCTAGATGGTGATGTTATTCCAAAATATTTCTGCATTGGATTCCCTTGTACCAACAATGTTGTTGAATATGAAGCTCTCATAGTTGGTTTAAAGTTATCTATTTCCATAGAATCTCAAGGAATTAATGGTTTATGGAGATTCCCTCTTGGTCATTAATTAAGTCAACAATGAATATCAAGTAAAATATGACAAATTGATTCCCTAAAAGCACATGGTTGATATCCTAAAAGGTTACTTAAAAATTATCCCGTATGCATAAGTTCTTCGCATACAAAACAAATCAGCATATGTCATGGAAACTATCAAATCCCTTCTTTAGTTCGGTTCAAATCAAACACGCATGATTTTCTTGTCGAACATCTTCTAATTTCATATTACGATTTTCCTAACTCCACTATGATATGTGAAATAGTTGGCCCTGATAACCCTTGGTATCATGACATTTACACCTTTATATGTGATAAAACATTCCCTAACAATATGAACTATCAAAACAAATGATACCAAGCACAACGTGCTTCATGCTACACTATCCTTGTTAACACTCTATATCAAAGAGGCTATAATGGTAATTGTTATCCATATTTCACCCCTGGACAAAATATTGGATCAGCCATGACCCTGTTGGGAAGCAACCAGAGAAAACATGCTTAAATCTTGCATACAGGTCGTAGAAGGACTCAACAATGGAGTCGCGGGCCTTGCAAAGGACTAAACGACCTTGTGCAAGAAGCAAGAGAAGAAACGGCTCTGTCAAACGGATCTATGTCTTAAATCTATTTAACTGGTTACAAGTGGGCTTAGAAATAGATTAGCAAGCTCATAGAAGGAGCAGTGTCTCAGAGAAGCCAGGAAGAGAAAAGGAAGAAACAGTGAAGATCTGAAGTTTTCGGGCTCAAAACAGTTCGGAACGAGTCTAAAAATTGGCTAAGTATGGAGGAGGTAGTGGAGAGAGTCACATGTCCAAACAGCACTTCTCCAAAGTTGAATCTAAAGAGGGAAGCTCAAACAAGCGCCAGGATTCCACACGTCCAGAGCCCCAAAATGTTGCACGGCCATTGAAAAGTCTTCGGCTAGGTAGGAAGGTGTCAGGTGTTGGCTCAGCGCAAATCCAAAGCAGGAGCCCAAGGTAGAGACTCAAACTTGCACCAACCCTCCACGTAGAAAATGGTCAACCAGGGTCAAAAGGCAGACATGACAGGCCTCAAAATAGGCTAAGTATAGAAGTACTGGCAGGGACAGCCATGCGTTACTCGACGCATCTCCAAAAGTTAATCAAAAGGTTCAAGCTCAAATAAGCACGAGTTCGCCATGTAGCCTAAGGTCTGGAAAGGTAAGAGGGGCTGTTGAAAAGTCCAAAGACCTGCGGAGGCTTCCAAGTGTCAACTCAATGCTCCTTCAAAGGCAAATCTTGATCGGGAGTTTTAGCGAGCGTAGAGCCTCCACGTGTCCAGTCTCAAAAGGGGGACAGAGTCAAGTTAAATAGTCAACGCATGATGGCAGGCCGGTGGAGAGTGCCAAGTGTCCAAATGGCGCTAACTCAAGGGTAAAATAGAGAGAGGATTTATAGACAAGTGTCAGACCGCCGCGTGTCCCCGGTCAAGAAATATGACCCCACCGAGCAAAATACTTAGCCAAAAACATAGAAATTGAGCAAGCTGGTGGAGGAAACCACATGTCAGCCCTGCGCTTTTCTAAAAGCAAAATACAGAGGCTGCTCTCAGACATGCACCAGTCAACCACGTGTCCCAACCTCAAAAAGGGGCCCGCTTTTGGAACTGGTTTTCTCGCTCTTTTGTACGAACCCGATACAAACTTCGAAGGGGTATATCCTTCAACTCAAGGCTCGAAATATTACAAATCTAACACCGTTGGAAAGATCTTGGCCTCGTCCATGCCATGAAGATCTGAAACTTTAAGTTTGGGGAGGTTAGGTGGGAGAAAAATGCAGAAATGTCTTCAAGGCCATTAATGCAGGATTTATTTTTGCCCCAACAACCAGATCAGATTCTATTTTCTCTGCCATTTCCTCCTCCTTTGAGGCACCAAATAAGAAATCGATGCAGTCAAGATAGATTTGGGGGTAGATTTTGTAGGAGGCATTAATAGTAGTGGTTGAGCTTCGACCTATTTCTTCCCGCTTCTCTCTCCTTCTTCTCTATGATTGAATCTATAAATACATGGTCAAGACTCATTGTAAAGGGTTGGACATTCTTTTGTTTTCACAGGCTCCCCTTTCCTTCTGGCAAAGGAATTCGTGGAGTTCAGACCTTCCATTTAAATTGCAATACGTTTCCTACCTTTTGGCCATTTGTAATGCATTGTATCAATCTGCAGAGTAATAAAATACGTTTGTGATCAATTTTAGATCCTTTCTTGTCTCCTTTTCTCTCATCTGGTCTTTCATTATAAATCTGGTTATATGTGCTTGATTATTGTATGCATTTTGTTGGTTTGTGTCTATCAACAAAACTAATGTTCATCATTCCTTCGGTGCATCACCTTGTAGCTTAGTTTTGATTTCCTGTATTCCTTTTATCCATGTCTCCTTGGTAAAACTTAGATTAGGTTTAGGAATAGGTCCTCTGCAAGTTTCCACGCATGTACCTAAACAGAGGAATAGGAACCAACCTTTAATCTGGAGAGTTTTTCCCATCTACAAAGTCCCACACTTTGGGGAACAACTCAATGTTATGCGAATCACACCAAATGAATCTACCTTAGAAAAGCAGATCTGACGACTCATTTGGGGGTGTTGTGATTTTGCACTAACAGTTTTGGCATGCACGAGTGGGACTAAGAAGTCTCCATCTTTATTACAGTAAGATTGATGTGCACTTGCTGTTATTCTAGCTTTTAAGAAGCTTTTAAGAACTGCACATCTAGCGACTCCAAAAGAGAACAAAATCCACTGGTTTCAACAGTCCAAGTTTCCCAAGTTCATTGAGAAGGATACAAACAAGGTCAAGAACAAGAGAAGAAGGACAGTTTGTACACATACACTTGTCTCCAGACAGAAGGAGAAGAGGAAGAAGAGCCCAGAGGTCTCTATCTCCACCAAACAGAGCCTTATCAACACCTCCTCCTAGTAGGTCGTTCTTTCAATCAAGAAGGGTGCTCATGCTGATTAGGATGGCACATCAACAACCAAATCCTTATGTCAATTTCACTGGCAGCAGCCCACTCGCTCTGAGTGCACAAAATCCAGTCCCGGTGGTAGCATTAAAGAGCATCCCATATTTCACTGGAGAAAACCAAACTTCTCCTAGTGACCACGTTCAAGACATTGCAAATGTCTGTACAATCCATGAGATCACTGAGATGGACATTGCAGTCAAGTTGCTAGCCTCTTCACTCAAGGGCAAAGCTTCACAATGGTTCAGGAGCCTAGAAGCAGGCTCTATTCAATTTGGAAGCATTTGTGCACAACTCTTCATGACCAGTTTGGAGAAAAAGGAGATAACTTATCCTTGTTGGAGCAACTGACAACAATCAAGAGAGCTCCGAATGAGTAGTTGACGGATTTCAATCTCAGATTTAAATGGACCTGGGACAGGATTCCAGTAGCAGTAAAGCCCACTAATGAAGGTGCCTTCTTATACTTTCTTAGAGCTTTAAATTCTGATATTTCTTTAATGATTCAGTCAATGGGGGCACAACCTTACCTGCAGCCTATAGCCTTTCCATAGGAGCTGAGAATCATTTAATTCAGGCTAGAAAACTTGCTCCTAGGCCATCCATGCCTCTATACCCCGAATTAGGAAACCCAAGTACCAGCCAAACACCCACAATAGCTCCTATACCTACTCCCAAGAGTCAAAGTTTAGCTGAAGCCTCCACCTCATCATCTACCACCTCAAAGGAGGTTCAGGAAATTATGAAACAACTTCAAAACCTGGGGAATGAGTTAGTGACCATCAAAAGACAACATGCTCAGAGTTCTAGGCCATATCAGCCTCAAGCTCAATATCAGGCTAGACCCCCGTATCAGAAAAATAGACCACAAGTCCAAGCTGTAACTCAAATTCAACACCAAGGACAACCTCAAGCTGCTAGACCTTTTAGGTCATATGATCCAAACATAGCTTCAACATCAAGGGAATTGGTTCTAGCACAGAATAACATGACACAAGAATATGATTGGTGTTTCCCATGCAGTTAGCCACATAATCAATCGATGTGCTTAAATGGTGCACTAAATCAGGCTCTGATGGTGCAAACCATTGGTGTGTCACAAGAACCTAGCCAAGAAGAAAATCAGCAGCAAGGAGCTCAACAAGAGGGACCTCCAAATGAAACTATGCTTGTCAATTGGCAAGTTGAAGACTTTTGTGGAATGAATCAGACTCCTTCTCAAAGTATAGCTGCTAATACACGGTCTAAGAAGAGAAAAATATGAGAAGGACATTCACCAAACTCAGGTGACCCTCAATCCTCCATTGCTCCACAAAGTATTGGCATTCAAAATACAACTCCCAATATGCAGAGCCAATCCAAGCCACCTTCCAAATCTACTCAGGCACCGGTTGTAACAGCCCATGTGCAAGAGAAAAATGTGTCAGGGAAGGGAGAGTAGAAGGAAAACTCATTTAATATCATTGAGCAAATGAAGAGGACAAGTGTGAACATTTCACTATGGGAGTCACTGGCCATTCCAGGGTAGAGGGATCTATTGCAGACTGCCATGCAAAATTGGTCAAGCTCAAATCAACCCCCTAGCCAGCAAGAGAAAGTGCTTACCAATGCGGCTCAACCTGAGAGAAACCATGGAGAACAACGAGGTAAGAATCTGAAGCCTCCTCCATTTTATGTTTCATTAATCATTGGAGATAAATTGGTGCATAATTGCATGATTGATTTGGGGGCAAGTAGTTATGTAATGTCCAAACAAATAGCTGATCAACTGGGTCTCCAGTATGAAGTCATCTCTAGAGGAGTAGTACAATTGGATGGGACAGTAGTGACCACTATTGGAATCATCAAGGATCTGAGCCTCACTCTGCATGCCTACCCCAATGTGACTGTGTTGCAGAATGTATCAGTCATAGACTTGCCACCACATTTTGCATTGTGTTTGTCCAGGGACTTCACTGCCAAAATTGGAGGATATTTGTCTGCTAACTGGTCACATATGCTCTTTAGAACAAGGTATGGAGTGAAGGCCACAATCAGATCTGAGCCCATAGCGAATTATCACATTGAGTATTATGTGCCTAGCCCAATCAATGCAAATTGTTTGGCTTTTGATCAGGAGGACCTCCTAAACACTTGTGAAGCAGATACCAAGGTGGGGTATATCCTAGACCTGAATCTCGACGAATGGGTGGTCAAAAGACATGATTTTGATCCCTATAAGGAGATGGAAGAATCTGAGCTAGGAGTCTACTACCTGCATGAGGAGAATCATCCTCTTCCTGACATCATTAAGCCAAAACACAAAGATGACAATGAAGTATGGAAATTGTTCTTTGATGGCTTGAGGAGTAGACAAGGAGCCGGAGGAGGAGCTATGATTGTGTCCCCCCAAGGTATGAAATATTATTCAGCCTTCATATTTCAGTTTGCCTGCTCAAATAACACTGCAGAATATGAGGCTTTGGTTCATGGATTGCATTGGGCTAGAAGACGAGGAATCAAGAACCTACAAGTGTTTGGTGATAGTGAACTGGTCGCCAATCAAGTCAAAGGACAAAATGTTGTCAAGAATGACCTGCTCAAAAGTTACAAGAATAGGGTATGGGATCTCATTGAGGATTTCAAAGCCTTCAACATTGTGTCCATACCCAGGAAGGAGAACGAAGCTACTGATAGGCTTGCATCAGTTGGAGCAACATTTGATGTGGTTGACAACATCAAGAGGGACAAAGGACAGCCACATATCCATGTGATTGTGAGGCCAGCAATGCCAGATAACAACACATGCTGGCAGGTGTTTGAGAATGATCAGCAGATCATCAATTTTTTGCAAGAGGAAGCTGAGTTCTCAGCTAGGAATCAAAACAGATTAGAGCAGAAATATGGAGATCAAGTAGTGCAGCTGCATACAAACAAGCTTCCCAAAGGCTTAGTGACATTGGAGTCTATCTTCAATCCTAATGATCAGTTTTAAAAAGAGAAGGCTAACATACAGATCAAAGGAGAAGATTCAGAGTCAATTCTAGTTAGAGAAGGAAAAATCCTTCAAATTGGCAAAGTGGCCATTGAGCAAGAGAGGTATGAATTCATGCAACTTTGCCAAGAATTTCCAGATGTATTTGCTTGGAGCTATGAAGACCTAAGAGGGTTCAATCCAAAGTTAGCACAACACACAATTGAACTAGATCTAGCTGCTAAGCCCATCAGGAAAAATCAGAGACCAGTCAATCCTCACATTGAACCTCTAATGAAGAAAGAGATAAATAAGATGATAGAGGCAAGTATTATATTTCCAATAAAACACTCAAGTTGGGTTGCAAATTTGGTCCCATTAAAGAAGAATAATGGAGAGATTAGGTTGTGTGTTGACTTTCGTGACTTAAACAGAGTATCCCTCAAAGACCACTACCCACTCCCCTCAATGGAGAAAATCTTACAGGTGGTGTCTGGATCAGAGAGATTCTCTCTCCTAGATGGCTACTCAGGGTACAACCAGATCATGGTGAAAGAAGATGATCAATTCAAAACAGCTTTCACCACCAAATGGGGCACCTATGCCTATAGAAAAATGCCATTTGGATTGTCTAATGCCGGAGCCACTTTCCAAAGGGAAATGGATATGGCATTCAAAGGGCTGATCAAAAAAATAGTACTGATCTATCTAGATGACATTATTGTGTTCTCCAGAAATGCAGCAGACCACCTTTTTCACCTAAGGAAGGTGTTTCAAAGGTGTAGGAGATTTGGGGTATCATTGAACCCTAAAAAATGCATATTCTTGGCCCATGAGGGCAGGCTTCTAGGCCATATTGTATCAAAGGAAGGTTTGGAAATTGACCCAGAGAGAGTTGAAGCAATAAGAGCATTTCCATTGCCAAGCCATAAGAAGGCTCTTTAAAGCTTCTTAGGAAAAATCAATTTTGTCCACAGGTTTGTACCAAACTTTGCTACCCTTGTCAAGCCAATAATGTTGATGTTGAAGAAGAGTTTGGCATTTAGGTGGAAAGTTGAAGGAAAAAAAAAGTTTTGAGGCCATCAAAGAAGCTATATCACAAGCCCCAACTCTCGTGAATCCATATTTTTCTAAGGACTTCATACTATATGCCTTTGGAGGCAGTGACACAATTTCTGCAATCCTAGTACAGCAGAACAAAGAGGATACAGGGCAGCCAATTGCTTTCTTCAGCCAGGGTCTGGAAGATTATGAAGTGAGATACTCCTTCATCGAAAAGCAAGTCTTGGCAGTGATCAGAGGTTTAAAGGAGTTTAAACATCTGGTTTCAAACAATAAAATCCAACTGTTAGTCTCCCATGCAGGAGTTAAAGACTTCCTTCTCAGCAAGGATCTGAATGAAAAACGTGTAGGATGGATCACTCGTGTCATGGAGTATGACATTGAGATCAAGGTTACTAAGATGGTCCGTGGGAAGGGATTGTGTGAACAAGTGGCCTCAAGTCAACAAGATGAGGCAAACAGTGAAAAGGAAGTATTTTTGTCTTGCATAATAGTCAAGAGGAAGAAAATGATGATGTAACCACTCCTTGTTGGACTCAGAGTATTATGCACTTCCTACAAATGGGCATGTGTCCTCCAGAAATGAGTAAAACAAAAAGGAGACATTTTAGACTACATTCCATCCCATATGTGTGTGTTGACGGTGTCTTGTTCAAAAGGGACATCAATGGCATTCCGTTAAGGTGCATTTGGCCCATATCAGGTTGAGAGGGTGTTACAATAGTTCCATGATGAAGCAGCTGGAGGCCATTTTGCTCCAAGAGTGAAAACACTCAAGATCATGAAGGCGGGTTATTATTGGCCCAGGGTGTTTAGTGATTGATATGCATGGATCAAAAATTGTAAGAACTGTGCTTTCTTTAGAGGCAAAGAGAGGCTAGTGGCACTCCCATTGCACCCAATTTCAGTTGACCAGCCATTCATGCAATGGGGATTGGATTTCATCGGGGTCATCAATCCAAATTCGAGCCAAGGCCACAAATGGATTTTGACAACAATAGACTATTTTACCAAGTGGGCTAAGGCAGTGGCACTCAAAGAAGCTAATGCATCCGGCGTACTAGATTTCTATAAAGAGATAGTGGCCAGATTTGGAGTGCCACCCACCATTATATCAGACAATGCATTGGCATTCATAGGTTCCAAAATCACAAGATTGGCTGTGAGGAATGTGATTTAGTTGAGCACTTCATCAAATTATTATCCTCAATGTAATGGCCAAGCAGAGTCCACAAACAAGAACCTGCTAAATATTATCAGAAGAACTCTGGATGAAAATCAGAGAACTTGGCACACGAAACTCAAATCAACCTTATGGGTTGATAGGACAACACCCAAAAGGAAAACACCCAAAAAGTCTATAGGGAGCTCTCCATTCAAACTTTTATATGGGAAAGAGGTAATGTTTCCTATATCACTTGAGTTGCTAGCATTGGAACTCATGAAGCAATTGGAGATGTCTGAGTTTGAACCAATGGAGGCCAGGTATATAGAGCTGATGAAATTGGAAGAAACCAGAGAGCATGCACTTCAAACAATGGAGAAGGATCAAGCCTCAATCAAGAGATGCTTTGACAAGAAGGCAAGAACATGGACCTTCCAGGAAGGAGACCTAGTTTTAAAATGGGATGCAGATCGGGAAAAACCAGGAAGGCATTCCAAGTTTGATGAAATTTGGAGTGGCCCTTACATGGTCACAAAATGTAAAAGTAGCAATGCCTTCCAATTGTCTACATTGGATGGTGAAGAGTTGCAGATTCCAGTGAATGGAATCTATCTTAAACACTTCTACTAGAAGGAAAGTTCTCACCTTGTACATACTAGTTTAGTTTCTCATTCCTCTAAGTGCTTGTGCACATTGTCTTGTTGTAGTTTAGGTTGCTTTTCTCCTAAGTGCTTTGCACGCTCTACATGTTCTGCTTAGAGCATGTATGATTTCAAAAAAATTGTATATTCATGGTTATGTTTTTTTGCTCTTGCATAACCCATTCAGAAACAGATAAAGCCATGGGTCAAGACAATTTTCTACTCTCAGAAACCATCATTTCGATATTTCTTATGAAGATTGAGATTGCAAATAGTCGAGCTCATGAATCAGAGGCAGGATCAGTATCAGACCATTGTTCTCGACTCCATGCCCAATAGATATGACAAGGCAATTGGTCTTTTCATCTAGCAGGCAGATACACTTGTGAGTCACAAAATTTTTATCCATATTTCACCCTCGGGAAAAATATTGGATCAACCACAACCCCGCTAGGAAGGAAAAAGAGAAAACATGTTTAAATCCTGCATATAGGTCGCAGAAGGACCTAACAATGGAGTGGAGGGGCCTACAAAGGACTAAAGGACCATGTGTAAGAAGAAGGAGAAGAAACAGCTTTTTCAAATGAATTTGTGTCTTAAATCTATTTAACGGGTTATAGGTGGGCTCGGAAATAGAATAGCAGACTCAGAGAAGGAGCAGTGTCTCAGAGAAGCCAAGAAGAGAAAAGGAAGAAACGGTGAAGATCTGAAGTCTTCGGGCTCAAAACAGTTCAGAACAAGTCCAAAAATTGGCTAAGTATGGAGGAGGCATTGGAGAGAGCCACATGTCCAAATGGCACTTCTCCAAATTTGAATCCAAAGAGGGAAGCTCAAACGAGCGCTAGGCTTCCACACGTCCAAATCCCCAAAAATTTGCACGACCGTTGAAAATTCTTCGGCTAGGCAAGAAGTTGTTAGGTGTCGGCTCAGCACAAATCAAAAGTGGGAGCCCAAGATGGAGACTCAAACTCATGACATCCCTCCACGTAGAAAATGGTCAACCAAGGTCAAAAGGAAAACATGGTAGGCCTCAAAATAGGCTAAGTATAGAAGTACTGGCAAGGACAGCCACGCATCAGTGCGACGTGTCTCTAAAATTTAATCAAAAGGTGCAGGCTCAAATAAGCACCAATTCGCCATGTAGCCTAAGGTAAGAAAAGGTAAGAGGGGATGTTGAAAAGTCCAAAGACCTGTGGAGGCTTCTAAGTGTCAACTTGATGCTTCTTCAAAGGTAAATCTTGATTGGGAGTTTCAACAAGCATAGAGTCTCCACGTGTCTAGTCTCAAAAGGGGGACAGAGTCAGGTTGAATAGTCAACGCATGGTGGCAGGCCGACGGAGAGTGCCAAGTTTCCAAATGGTGCTAACTCAAGGTTTGAATAGAGAGAGGATTTCAAGACGAGCGCCAGATCACCGTATGTCCCCGGTCAAGAAATATGAACCCGCCGAGCAAAAGACTTAGCCAAAAACATAAAAATTGATCAGGTCGGTGGGGGAAACCACGTTTCATCCCCACGCTTTTCCAAAAGCAAAATATAGAGGCTTCCCTCAGACATGTGCCAGCCAACCACGTGTCCCAACCTCAAAAAGGGGCCCACTTTTTGAACTGGTTTTCCCGCTCTTTTGTACGGACCCGATAAAAACTTCGAAGGGGCATATATTTCGACTCGGGGCTCGAAATATTGCAAATATGACACCGTTGGAAATATCTCAGCCTTGTCTACACCATGGAGATTTGAAGCTTTAAGTTTGGGGATATTAGGTGGGAGAAAAATGGAGAAATGTCTTTAGGGATATGAATGCGGGATCTGTCTACCTCAACAACCAGATCAGATTCGATCTAATCCGTCATTTCCTCCTTCGAGGCACTAAATAAGAAATTGATGTAGTCAAGATAGATTTGGGGGAAACTTTTGTAGAAGGCATTAATAGCAGTGGTTGAGCTTTGACCTACTTCTTACTCACTTCTCTCTCTTTCTCCCCTCTCTAATTGAATCTATAAATGTAGATTCGAGACTCATTGTAAAGAGTTGGACATTATTTTGTTTTTGCAGGCTCCCCTTTCCCTTCTGGAAAAGGAATTTGTGGAGTTTAGACCTTCCATTTAAATTGTAATACGTTTCCGGCCTTCTGGCCATGCTTGTAATGCATTGTATCAATTTATAGAGCAATAAAACAAGTCTGTGATCGATTTTAGATCCTTTCTTATCTCCTTTTGCTTTCATCTAGTCTTTCATTATAGATTTGGTTATCTGTGATTGGTTATTGTATGTATTTTGTTGGTTTGTGTCTATCAGCAAAACAAATGTTCATCATTCCTTCGGTGCATCACCTTGTAGCTTAGTTTTGATTTCCTGTATTCCTTTTATCCTTTTCTCCTTGGTAAAACCTAGATTAGGTTTAGGAATAGGCCCTCTGCAAGTTTCTCACACATGTACCTAAACAGAGGAATAGGAACCAACCTTTAATCTGGAGAGTTTTTTTCCATTTGCAAAGTCCCACACTTTGGGGGAAAACTCAATGTTATGCGGATCACACCAAATGAATCTGCCTTAGAAAAGCATATCTGACGACTCATTTGGGGGTGTTGTGATTTTGCACTAATAGTACTCTCCTAAGATGTATAAATCAAGATGAAGAAAACAAAAATCTAGTCATATTACATGTTGGTATATGCATCGCACACACAAGTGGCATAGTTCTAGCTAAAAATATTTTCATGTGGGTTATTATTGGACCATTATGGAGTTTGATTCTTTCAACTTTGTCAAAAAATGTTTGACGTGTCAATAACATGACAATATAATTTATGCACCCTCGTAAGCTCTTCAACCTATCAGTACACCTTAGCCTTTCTGTTGATAGGGACTGAACCTAATAGGAAAAATCAAACCCAATTCTTCTAATGGTCATACATTCATAATCACCACTACCAAGTATTTTTCCAAATGGGTAGAGGTTATGCCTCTTAGTTATGTCACAGTTATGAATATTTCTAAATTTATATTTAACCATCTCATTTTTCACTTTTCATCCCTTCCTTCCTTGTTACAAATAATTGTACATATTTCAAAAATAAAAATATTAAAGAGCTATCCAAATGCTTTCATATCTGGGGTGTAATTTCCAAGTAGAAGCATCCAATAAAATGATCAAATCCATTTTGGAAAAAAATTGTCGAAAAACATGGTCACAATTGACATACAAAACTCTATCTAGCCCTCTGGGCCTATCACACATCCTACCATACTCCAACAAGAGCCACACCTTTTTACTTGTATATGGAACTGAAGTCATGTTACACGTAGAGGTCAAACTCCCATCACTCCATATATCCATTAAAGACTTGATCAACAAAGATGATTACATATAGGCTCTTCTTGCAGAACCTCACCTCCTAGATGAGTAGAGGTTTAATGCCTTGGATCATTTGAAATTCTATCAAAATCGACTTCATCGCAGCTACAACAAATGGATAAGACCATGAAAATTTGAAATTGGTGACCTTGTTCTAAAATAAAATCAGAATAATACAACAAAAATCAGGAAAAGCAAGGAAAATTTGAACCTAATTGACTAGGTCCTTATATTATCACTTTAAAATACATATCTGATGCATACAAGCTATCCACTAAAGATGGACAAGAGCTTAAGAAACTTATGAATGTGGTTCATATAAATATATTTTATTCTTGAATCAACGATACCAACCCCTTATGTTGGGGGCATTTTAGCACATCCACTTGTATAGTTCTTTCACCATATTCCTCTAACCAATTCATCCCAATCTTATTTATGTCACTTATTCCTAGTAATTAGGATGTAAAAAATTTGTTTATATCCCATATCTACTCTTATCCATCCCTTGATCTTATATATATTTTGCATTCCTAAGCATGCTTAGATAAGTCCAAGAACACCTAAAGTTTCTCAAAAATAAAAAACATTCAAAACATCCAAAATCCTTAAAAATACAAACATTCTAAATCCAAAAACATACAAAACATTCAAATTATTCAAAATCCAAAAACATTCAAAACAATCAAAATCCAAACCATTAAAAAAACATTCAAAATACCAACAACTATCAACACAACTCAACAATATCAAAATTTTAACTCATATCCTAGTGATCATTCTAAGTATCCTATGACTATCAAAAAATCATCTTACCCCTCGTACGTTTCCTTTCTTGGGGGAAAGTCAAATCAAACCCTCAGGTGTATCCTCGCTTGGGGAAAAATCAGATATCATTATCTTCCTTATATGTATCATTTCTTGGAAGTAAGGACCCACTCAATCTCGTATCAATCGTCAATGCAGATCTAACAAGAGTGTCACTTGACCTCACTTTGTAGTTTGATCCAATCCCCTTGCATGTATCCTTTCTTCGGGGAATCCAAATCTTTTTAATCATCACAATGGAACACATTAGGGGAATAGCTAATTGTCTTTATTTAAAGCTTTGTTGAATTTTTGTTGTTCTTGACCAATTGCAAGTATTTTTTTACTATCTTGACTCATTCCTAGTCATAGTGCATACTCTTACTATGTATATTGGGTTTGATTTAATTTTTTTTTTCCTTTTTAACTAATTACAAATATTTTTTTATTACATCTTGGTTTATTTGTAGCCTTGGTGTATACATCTACTATGTATACTGGGTTTGTTTTACTTTTTCTCTTTTTGTGTGTGTATGTTTTTACGCACATAATTAGTTTATCATCAAGGTTCTTCAATAATCATGGTGAAAAATCTATTGTGCAATAGCAAATCAAGTTGCTTCAAAATAAAAAATCTAAATGGAATCTCAAGCTATGAGCAATGTTAGTCATATCGTCATTACATTCATCTCATTTCAAAAAAAAATCATATCAACAAAGTTCATTAATCATAAATGTCATCGTATGTTTATCATGTATCATCTACCAGTATCAAAACTAAAGTAGAAAAAATGACCAATGATTTTTGCTTCCACCCAACTCTCTATTGAGGTACAATTTTGACCTTTTACCCTCAATCTCTCCTTTTATGAGCCTATTTTTTATGTCACTCCTTCACTAGTATCTTATTCCTCTTATCAAGTGGATGTCCATTATTTTATCGTATCACCCATCTACTTGAGGGGGCACTCCCCTAGCACAATCCAGACCCGCTGGGGCATCTAAATGCTTCGTTGGGGAAAATCAGGCAGCACACTACACTTCTTTAACATTTTTCACTTCTTTACCGATCTACATGTGTCTACTATCTTTAAAGCGTAATTATTTCACTTTAAAGAGGGGAAAATGTAGACACCCTAAAATATCGCATTACACATTCTAAACCTTTGAAATCACCCTGTAATTACTTCACAATACCTTACGACCATTTTCGACCATTTTTTACCACTTTTGATATATTCCACTATTTTATGATCTTTAATGTCATATGAAATTTTCCCGCAACTCCCCTAATCATTTATATTACTCACACATGGTCTTAAATTATTAAATATTTGCACTATGAACCTTGTTACATTCATATCATATTCCCAGGGTTAATTAATTAATCATAACACTCTTATTATTCATCCCCTATCCTTTATCTAATTTAAATATCAAATTTATTAAATAAATCCTACATTATCCATTTCCACCTCACCCCTTATCCACTTTCACTTTAATAATTAACATCTCAAGTTAACTAGAGCAAAACAAATCAATTAAAAATAAAATCACTAAATACATGCAAGATGAAAAATTTAGATAAAATCAAATCATGTATTTGATTTAACTAAACATATCCCATAAATCTTAACATTCCAAAATTAAAGTGAATCTCCCCAAAGATAAAAGTCGCATCACTTTTTTGGGTGAATAAAATGAAAGACATTGAATTAATATTTCAATGCAAAAGATAAAAATATACAAAAGCATGTGCAACCTTTGCCAACTCAAAAATAACTCATCCATGTAAGCTCAAAACAATAGTTCAACTCCTCAATCAAATTGGAAACTCAATTAAACAATTCAATCATGCTTCAACTAACTTCAGATTAGACAAGTTAGTCACACAAATCAAGGATTTGGGATTATCTTCCCTCATCTATAAATAATCACTCATTCCTCTCTAATTATCATCTTTGGAAGCTTTGAAATTTGCATCATTATTGTGTTGGATTATCATTCAATCTCACATATTGTTACATTGTCCAATTGATCACGAATCAACAATCAAGTTACTCATTCAATTGATTTACTTGTAGATGAAACCTATTTCCATTCAGAACATCTTTGGAGCATCCATAAACAAATTTGATCAATAGATTCAAAAAGCTCAGTGCTTCATTCCAAGATTCAACAATCTCATTTGAGCTTGCAAGGAGATATGGAGGAAGATCTGGTATGCTTTTATTTGCATTGTTTCTTTCTTTTTGTAGTATTTCTCTTGTATACATGAAGTTTGATTATCTGTGCTTGGGACCCTTCAAGTTCAAGAATTTTTGTAGAGACAATACATTATATCTATCTTATTTAGATGGCAATCCTTGGAATTTCCTTGCAATGGAAAATACTTGAAATTATACAAACAATGAAAGTAGGTTGTCCCCTGCCTATACCATTGGTGATTTAGGTTTTTTTTGTTGTGTGGTATGTTTCCTTTCTCATTATATATTTTTTTCTTTCCTATTTTACGTTCATCCCATTTCATTCCAATGTCCCTTTAAGTTCATTTTTCCCAATGGATAAGGAACTAGTTTACCTAAGGTTATGAGATTTTGGTGTTCTTCCTTACCTTGTTTGTGCTTCACTCAAACTAAGTCAAGTCCCTGGGTATGAGCTAGTTATTGGCATGTAAAATGTCAAGGAATTTTTCTTGACAACCCCATAAAAATTTTTGTCATTTCTTGAAAAAATTGGTCAAAATTGTATCTTTGAAAATATCAACTTGTGTGAATGCAACCCCATGAAACATTTTGTCTTTTCTCAAGAAAATTGGTCAAAATTGTCAATATTGTCTCTTTGGAAATATCAACTTATGTGAAAGGGTTCAGAAACTCTGGGTGGTTTCAGAAGCCTAGATTATAGTCATTGAAAAGGTCTTTAAGTTTACTTCATTTTAAGATGGTCTAGGGAACATTCTGGAAGCTTTGTACTAGTCATGGAAACACATTCACCTCTGGCAATTTTTGAGGAAAAGGTGTTTTTGATCATTAGAAAAGGGTCATCTTGTGCGAAAGGTTTCTAGAGCCTCAAATGGTTTTAGAGGCCCAAACCATAGCCATTGCAAATTTTTTAGATTCTATTACATGATGGTATATTCAAAATAAGGTTTTGGAAGCACAAAAAATAGAACCCTTTCAAACACTAAGACACCATAATCCTTATGAAAGAGATAACTTGCATGGAAGGTTTCAAGAAACTTAGGTGAAGTAATAAGCCTAACAAATTTTAAAATTGAATCTCATTAAGTGTTCTTCAAGGTCCAAGTGTTGGTTTTCTTCCTACTCATCTCAAGCTCCCATGACAACTCAACTCATTGTTGCTCCTTCATACACCAAAAAGATAAGTTCGGTAAAAAATAAAAAGAAAAAAATTTCAAGTATTCTAAGTGGTTGCATTAAAAATTTTGACCTATATCAAGTCAATATTATATATTATATACTTTGGAAACATTATGTTTTGGTCTTGAATCCAAAAAGTGCTTTACACGTTTGAATTCTTCATTGAGTTGTTGATATCACCAACTTCAATGACTTTGGCGAACTTGTGGAGCATGAAGGAATTTTTGGATGTGTAAAACAAAATTTTGATTGTGTTTCATGACTCCCCAACTCTATAAATGCACCTCAAACTGATTGGCCCACTCCAAATGCATAAAGTAACTCAAAATTAGAAGATTTAGCTTGTAAAGAGTGAAAAATTGCGAACCCCAAAGGCCTAGGTGAATTTTGACTACCTCCTTACATTGGAAAAATTTTAAATATTGCATGCACTCTATAAGTTCACCTCAAGATGATTGGAGTTCCCTTTGGGAGTGGAGGATGCAAAGTGGGCGCATTTTCATGTTTACTTGTGAAAATCCCTAACCCCACCTCCACTTAAGTCATGTTTTGAATCATATATTTTACCTCCAAAAAATCAACTAAAAATTTGATAAAGTTCATTTTGAATAATCCATTTAAACCCCATTTCTCTTCCTATTTGGTAATCAAAACCAGTTGGATACCCTAGTGTTGCCCAAACTATTTTTTCTCATATCTTGGCTCCCATGGCTAGAATTCCTTAAAACTTTGCCAAATTTCTCTCCATGAAAATACCTTCAAGATGATATAAAATAAAGGGAATGCAATGAGGTGTTTTTTATCTTCTCACTTGAAATTTTCTACTATAGAAACCCTTGTTTCCCATTGTTCTTCCAAAAAATTCAAATACTCATAACTTGCAAGCCCCAAGGCCAAATCCTATGAAACTTTTTCTATGATTTCTCCTCCAAAACAACTCCACATTGATATATTATTTATTTTATAGAGTAGAGGAATTCATTTCATGATTTTTGATTCATTTTTTGCTGAAAAACCCCATTTTAAAATCCCACAATGTAACCAAAACTTGTTTTTTCGTTTCCTACCCATTTTTATGAGATATCCTCATGAAAAATGGAGCATCCCTTCCTCTTGGAAACATATTTCCAAATAATCAAGTCCAATGTGATTTGGATATTTTTTTATCTTATGGTGATCTAAACAATATTGTTGTTAAAATGTGCCATTAAAACCCTTGAAAGTGTTAAAGCTGAAGTAGAAGTTCATTTCCCTTGATTCTCCAAACTCCGTTAGCATTTCAAAACTTCTTATGTAGAAAGTTCATAACATGAAGTTCCAATATTATGGATACACAAAAAAATTGGTCATAGTCTCAGAGTATCTAGATATCAGAGACAATAATGTAGAGCATATGGACTTCGAGGATCTAAAGAGAATAATGGAAGAGGAAACTTGCACTGCACTAGCTGATAGAATTTTCCACAACATAATCTTATCTTGTTATCTCTTCAAGACATATAATTTTTGCTCACTTGTTCCTGTAACTATGAATCGAATATTGAAACCATCACCACAAATTATGCTTTCATCATTTCTATCTTGTCTTTAGAGGGAATCTCCAAGTGCCTATGTATTCCAAGATCCAAGAGTGTAATGATCTTGAGAAAGGGAGATTCTTTTCTTGAATGGGAGAGAAAGGAGTCTTTCCTATAGGGAGTAATAATTAGAAACTAAATGAAAACATCTTAGAAGATCTCATGCCTTCTCAAGACCCTCTCTCACTTTGAATTCATGGATAACATATCCAACTGCATAGTCATACTTAGTAAGATAATGGGAGAGACATATACCAAATACTACTATCCATGGATGTCTCAGTTTATTTTTATTGTCACCGAAGAAAATCATAAGATTGATTAGAGTAAAATAATTTGTGAAAATCTTCACTCTCAACTAATCAACCTTAAAATGACTATGAAGTTCACAATGACTTCCTACTTGGTGTATGTCGTTGCATCTCTACAGAAGTGGTTTGGTTTGTCTTCAAAAAATAAATCCTCAAGATGTGTTCCAGTATATCAAGTGCATCCATAGTTCACTCTATGGGAGTACAAGAGGAATTGCACCCAAGTTATTCCTTTGTTATTCTCTTAATTAAAAAGACGGAGGGGAATGTCAATTAAAAATTGTCAATGAAAACCTGTTAATTAATCAATGAATATGGAAGTTACTTCACACAATTCAATAATTTCTCCTACATCTATGTTGGAGGATTTGAATATACTCCCAAGAGGTTTCCCCAATACCCGAGTGATGAGTTGATTCTCATCGAGTTATATTAGCAGTTGTCAAAGGTACACCTCAAATACTGAGAAATAAAGAGGAAAGGAGTAACGTTCCCAATTCACCTAGGTATTTACTCTTGCAAGAAATCATCAAACGCATGCAACATCATGGATTCTCTAATTCCATTCAAACTACATGCTTAGTGCATAAGGAAATCATTTGATAGCAAGCAGTATATGGAAGCAGAACACAAGAATTTTAGTATTTCCCATCATCCTGAAATACAAGATTACTCGGAAGATTTTACTGTTGAGATATAAGTTATGCAGTGAAACTTCTCAAGGATGACAATATAACAAATGAAGGACTATAGTCTCAAATGGGTTATTGAGGATATAGTTGATGATGCTAGTGACTTGTATAAACATGGACATCTGGAATCTATTTTCTTCAATCATCCCCTTCTTATGGATTGGTCAATATGGAGCCCATTGATGTCCTAACTCATACGACAATAGTCCTTCAAAGGTCAAAAATATAGTTTCTCAAGAAGGCATATGAATTAAATTCTTATGAGGGACACTATACATGTTGGCATGTGGTCCTAATAGGTGTTGTCATTGATGCAAAACCACATTGATGAAAAATTGAATGTTTCATTATGATGTTATGATTTTTTACTTGATGCTAACATACTCATTCAAATGTGTTTTAGTTGATACAGTGGGATTCAGTGTTTGCTCTTGCAAGCTTATTTAGGTGCCTAAGAGATGTAGCATGATAGTAGGAGCTTCTTGGATGCTTGGGAAGCATGTTGACATGATGTATATCAGGTTTTGAGGGTACTTTGGCACTCACATTAGTTGCATGATACAAGTATAGTTGGTTCACTATGTTACAGGTACTCATTAGCAGCAGGTATAGTTGTTTGGAGGTGTGACAGTGTGGTTTGGAGCCATATGAGCTCATGGAAGCTTGAATTTAGGTATATCATGGCATATTAGGTATGTTTGGGTCATTTTTAGGGGTTTTTTGATGTGTTATTGCATTATTTTAGTTGACCCTAGCTTCTACAGTGAAGATCAAGCATGTAAACAAAGGTAAGTCTTAATGAATGGAGATAGTGAGGTATGACATTGACATTATGATGCTTGGGTATGTTATAGGGATGTGTCATAGTTCTTTGGTAAAAATTTCAGGTTCCCATGATGTTAATTTTTAAAGTTATGACCTTTTATGTGAGACAAGGTCAAAATCAAGGGAAATTCCAGCTTGAAGTTGAGCTTCTAATGTTCGTTGTGAATTGTGTGCTTTACATGGAGCCTTGTAGGTTTTAGGGATGATTATATGGTAAGTTTATAATTTTATACAAAAATAATCAGATCATTTGATTGTCAGGATTTTATGAACAAATGTTAAGAAGATAAAGTTGTATAAAACCCTAGTTAAACCCTAGCTAGGAGCAGTTTACAGAAAGTGAAGTATAATGACCCAGTTTTTATTGGTTAATAAAAAGTGATGATTAGATGTTGTACAAGAATTTTTTTTATTTCCATAAATGTATGATTGAGATCATGATGATGAGTGGGCCCCACCTAAAAATGGTAGTTTCTAAAGAAGAAGGTTTTTGGACAAGGTGGTCCAAAGGAGTAGCATGAAAAAATGATGTTGCATGATGTATGGGAGTTCATCTTGATTTCATTACATGTTCATAAAGATACATGTTGTTTTGAGGTCCATACAGGTTTACTGGTCAAAGGGCCATTTTGGGATCTCAAATAACAGGGTTCAGTAAAATGGGCATATCTTGAGCTACATGTGGAGTTCGAAGGTGATTCAAGTTGCATCGGAAATAGGATTCAGAGATATTTCTAGTGATATGTGTTTTCCTCAAGATGAGATTATTTTAACTGGTTTCCATGGAATTCTTTGGACAAGAATATTTTTGGCAGTTCAAGACAGGATGTGTTCTAATGAAATTTTGATGTTGTTTGAGGCATGATATGGATTATGAGATGATTTCTATCACCTATAATATTAAAAGGATGAATTTTTACTCCAAATAATCCAATATGAGGTATTTATTGTATGTATAAATATTTTTATGAGCTAACATTTGGAAACAACTTTTTTAGCAGGTTGATCTCGTGAAGGAAAAAGTAGTCGTGGTTTGAAGAGATGGATGTTTCATGGCTTCTAACTTGCTTAGAATTGATCTAAAGGTTATTTAATTTCCATCAAGTGGTTACATGATAATTTTTTATCATGTTGAAGTTATTTTTGTTAGGTTGTGGAGCATGTTTTCATGTGTGAAAATGTTGAAAACTGTACACTAAGAGTATTGTATACTTTCCACAGTTGTCTCGCCGGGGTTTGGGGTCGGGCCTCAAGTGGGGGTCCAGGAGCGGAAGCCCTCAGTAGTGGGGGTTTAGGGGCACAAGCCTCGAGAATTTTTCTTGGCCTAAAAAAATGTGTCCGATATATCAGGAAATGTGTTTTTTCTCATATGGGCAGTATTTTTGACCCATAGGTTTATGGGACAGTTTTGGCCCATGGTTTTCTAAAATTTCTTAAGCAGTTGTCTTTTTATGTAGTTTTTTGCATATGGTATGGTTAATGTAACATTACAGATGTGTCTAAATTCAGGTGTGAATGTTGTAGAGTTTGTTGAGAATAGCTCCAAACAGATCCGGGTACTGTATTGAGAGAGTGGTGGCTTATGTAGACACCTATAGTTTGATCAGAGAAATATTACTCTTAATATTGTGCTAACTATTCTCCTTCTTGAAAATTGATGATACCTTGTCAATTGGACTCCTCTAACTCATCGTTTACAACATTCTTTTGGTCATATTTCTCCTATAAACAACTGATGGGGTTGATATAATCCTTTATTGGCTAAACCATGTTCTCATCCTCTTCTCGACCACTTTTACTAACTTCCTAGTCTATTAATCCACTTTATTGGATTGATTAGATCTCTCAAAACTCTCTCAAAACCCTAATTCCTCTCTAAATAAGATTAGCTAGCCTAAACCTAGGTTAATTACCCTAAACCTTGATTAACCTCTTCTAAACCTAGTCAAATCTTACTTTGACTCCCTAGTTAACTTTTTGACTCCTTTTTAGTCCCACATGCACCAAAGTTCCCCCACTTTCCCAAATGGAAAACTATAAATAGCCCACTACCCCTAGACCATTTCTAAGAACTCTCTTTCTTCCTAACATAAACTATATCATTTTGCTTAGGGTTTAGAGCTTATTTCATTTCTTTTATTGAGCTATTGATTTTTCCATTGCACTACACACCAAGCATTGAGTAAATGAGAAGAACCATTGGCCTTGAAGCTATTAATGGCGACTCCCATTCTCATAATCACAAACTTATTGCTTAGAATCATTATTAGGTTCATTTGTTAAAGCTTTCAAGAATAGATGATTACTAAATATGTTAGTTTGCTTGTTTCTTTCAAGTTTAATGCATGCAAAGGTATGAATCCTTGTTTATTTCTTATATGATGTTCCATTGACTAGTTTGTTAAAAGCCTTTGGGGTTTCTTTAGAGATTCTTACCCCATGTCCATGACTTTTTCAACTTTTTATTGAACACATTTGGCACACCCGATGGGACACTTAGTCCATCCTCCATTAATGGAGTCATTTTGAATATTTTTAATTCAGTTCCTAACTTTTTACATATTTTGGTAGGGTTAAATATTTTGCCTTGGGATTTTTAGCTAGGTTTTATGTAGTTAACCTTCAATTTCATGTTTCTTTGTTAAATTCATGCTAGAAATTGCATTCAATGGCTAAATTCTAACCTATTGACACTTTTAGAATTTCATTTTCCATGTTTTTTGGTGGTTTTGTAGGCAGGTGCACATAAACCTTTTTGTCGGCGTAGGCACCTTCAAACTATTTTTTTTAGCAAAGGTGCACAGGCACCCAAAACCACATGCAGGTACCTAAAATCAAGTGCACATGCCCAAACCTTAGCACATGCACCCCTCTGCTAGCGCAAACACCTTGTAACCTGTCATTTTTACTAGGCGCGCAGGTACCCAAACCCACACGTAAGTACCTTGTGTGTTCTTAGCCCTCTGTCAAAAAATAATTTACCAGGTGCGCAAACACCCAAACTGTGGCGCATACACCCTTTTTTTGGTTCAAGCACCCCTCGGCCAGCGCACATGCACTGTCATAATTTTTACCATCTTTTATTCTTCGCTAGCGCATGCACCTATTCTCTGGCGTATGCATCTCTCGGGTGCACAGGCACCCTACAGACCTAACTAACTGTCATTTTCTCAGAGGCACGCACACGCATAAAAGGGAATACATGCACCCAAACCCACATGTAGGTGTCTCTGTAGGAGGTGCACACATGCATAAAAGGGTGTCAACACACCCTAAGGGGTGCGCATGTATGTCTATTTGATCTGGATTTGTTTACATAATTTTTAGTGCTCCTAGTTTTGGTCATATATTTTGATGCATTAACCTGTTTTCAGAGTTTGAATAGGCATCAGAAAAAGAATGAAGATAAATTTGGGAGGGAAGTTCCAAAATTAATATACCTTTTGTATTATTATTTCTATCACCAAACTCGCAAAGTGCCCTGGAGACCTCCAAAAATGCAAAATACTAAAAACCATTGAAAATTTGCTAAAAATAATTTCTAAAATTTCCTATTTTTTCTTGGTTTTCTAACTTGTTTTTAGATTCTAACAAGTAATTGTAGGTTTCTTTTTGTTTTATTTAACTAAATTAGTTTAAGTTTTTCATTTTCTTAGTTAAAAGGGGATTTTCAAAGTGTGTATGCTCTTCCCTCGCACCTTTTAGGTGATATCAGGAATCAAAAACACATCTAAAACCTTCTTGTCACTTTTAAAAACACGTACTTTACGTTTAAATAATTGGATTGATCTTTCAAAGTTGGCTAAAATGAACTCTACCTTTTGAAGTATTTTTTACAAAGGCTTATTTTAGTAGAGTTTTTTGCGTTGTGTATGCTTTTTCTTTGCGCCTTTTTGGTGATCTTAGGAATCGAAAACAATGTGCAAACTCTCTTTCTTATTTGATGGAAAATTACTAAATCCTTACATGTAGGGCTTAACACTTGTCAAAGAAAGGATAAGTCAAGACAAAACAAAAACCTTCTAATGCATGTGTTTTCATACAGGTTGCCAAATGGTGTGCTACTTAAAACCACATTAAGCTAAGCAAGATAAAAAAACACACCATTTCACTTCACACTGTATTGCAGGTTTCGAAAAAGGGTACATCCCTATCCACTCAACTAGAACATAACCCATTTGGCAGAACGCCTTAAGCTATAACAATGGGGTTGGTTATAAGAACCCTAAAGTAATCCACCATTAAGCAACCTTGTGGATGAAACAGGAAGCGCTCTGCTTACCCCGCTTAACTAGATTTCACATTGTAAGTTAGATTCAAATTTGTTTGTATTGTGACCCCAATGACGGTACAACTGAATGCACTAGTTGCTCGTTGTATATGAAGGGGGTAAATTAAAGTCGAGATACTCCTAAATCAGTCAGTGTGACTCTTTGGGTAAATCGAGCTCGCTCCTAAACAAATTGTGATACCTAGTTGAGAGATCTTATTAGGGAAGCCATTGTCTTGGAGCCCACTTTTCTAGTCTGTTATCCATCAAGCCATCACGAAGTAACAACTCACTTGGAGTCTGAACCTTATTTCTCAAACAAGGCAAAGAGCCCATGTAAATTAGAACTAAGTGTCTTTCATCACGGAATTAAACAAATGTCTCACTTAGCTTGGTTTCATTCTCACCTTTGGACGAGGTGAAACTCTGCCCAAATGGCACTTAGTTTATTTTCATCTTTTTGATCTATACCCTTGCGTTCTCACTTCCCATTTAGAGTGAGAAGGAAGCATACCTCACATGTTTTATCAAAGATAGTACTCGGCACTTTTTTATCCGTTTACGCCCATCCATGTTTGCAGTTGGGTTGTTAAACGTCTAAAGTGCACAAGGACGTTTTCATGTCTTTGATAGTTCTTTGATCTTTATTTCAAGATCATCTTCAATTTTGGTTCATCATTTATCTCTCCTTAAGTTGATATTTTTTGATCGCATTCTAGTCACACAATCTTGGTACTTATGTCGCATTTTTAGTTTCTTGATAACTTGATATAATTCCCTTTATTGTGTGGTTATGTTGCTCGTGCAACTAAAAACTTATTGCTATACTCATATTTAGTTTCAGTTCTAACTTCATCTAAGTATTTTTGAGAGTGTTGATATTGCCTTATATATACCGAAATAACGTTGTCTTGATACTAACACCTTGCTTGCTTGGATAATGTATCAGGATAGTTTTATTATGTTATACATATTTGCAACTTCCATTTTTCAGAAAACTTAGCTTTCATCGACATTTAAACTAGTTTTAGTATACCTCGTCGAGATATTGCGTCAGTACCACTTTAATATTTAGGCCCTGTTATAATTCTAACTTTAACCTACATATTGATATGATATTGTCACTATCTACTTTGGACCCTTCACCGGAATTATAGTTAGGGTATAAACTTGGAAAAATGACAATTCGAGTGATCGTTGCATTTGAGTGTTCATATGAGTGTTCTTTGAATCATAAAAACAATTACATAGTTTTACTTCTAGACCACACTAGGTTATTTCAACATCACATCGAACGGCTTACACAAACATACACCTAGGTTTCACGTAAACTTTGAAGACATTTAGACACAACCTCGTATAACTTTTACCAGTGATGCCTAGAATCACGAAGATGGCATCCAAACCAAATGATCGTGACTTAGGAGAAAACCCTTTTGATTCCTTCCCATATAGCGGAAACAACTTAGTACCTCTCTTTTCATAGGTCAAGGACACATAACCATTGATTGATCATAGAGGAGAAGAATTTGATTCTTCTGAAGAATAGCAACAATTAGACCTAGGTCACTTTGAAGAACTCATGTATTACAACAGAGACCAAGTACTCACAAGAGTATTAGAATTAGGGGTTAAGCTTCCACAAGAACGCGAAGTAGAAACCAAAGTCATTAATCATAAAACAGAAAAATGAAGGTCCCTCTTAGACATGGATAACCCCTTTGACGTAGGGTACGCTTCTACTTCTGGGCAACATCACAACACTGCTGAAGGAGACCCATCCAAGCCACTTGGTGATCCACAGTGACCTTTTTGCAAAGCTTCATGCAAAGTGAAGATTGAGCGCAAAGCCTCACCGCCTCCCAAGTTCGATGAGGAAGAGGATCCTTTAATTAAAGAAGAGATCCTTCAAAAACAGATCCTGAAACTGAGCCAAAAATTAGCAAACTTAGGCTCTTCAAGTAGGAATGTATACAAAGAAAAACTCAAAACGAAATCTAGCAAGTTCCACTTTGATCCATATAATGACACAACTTTTAAAGTGGCTAAGGCACAAAGACCAATATCACCTACCAAAGAACAACTCATCGAACGGGAATTACAATCAATGAAAGACATGCTTATTACGCTACATGAGGGAAACGTAGGACATAGTAGGAAATATTTGTATGAATAACTATGCCCTTACCCCTTCGATAAGGACATGTTACGGCGACCCTTCCCAAAGCATTTTACCATTCCTAAATTTGATGAATATAAAAGCAAAAGTGATCCTCGTGATCACATCAAAGACTTTTATATGGCTTACCAAGAGGTCGCATGCAGCGATAACTTCTTAATACGACTCTTCCCTCGTAGCGTAGGGGAATTTGAATTGGAATGGTTCTTTAGCATACCTAAGGGCTCCATTACAATGTGGCCCGCGTTAGCAGAAAAATTTGTAAATGATATCATAATGAATGAGCTCTGCAATGCCAAGAAGAATCCCAATGAGATCTTTGCAAGATTTTTGTAGTGATGGCGAGGTTTGGCAAGTCATTTCCCTTGTGCCTTGCCAAAAAAATAGCTAGTAAGCATATTTGTGCCTAACTTAAACCCAGAGATAGCCTTCCATTTACAAATGCACTGCGGCTCTAACTTTGAAGAAGTCATAGAGAAGGGCAGTCCAATCGAAAAGGCCCTCATCGCAAAGGGAACACTTAAACTGGTTGTCAAAGACAAACATGAAGCAAAATCCTTAGATAAACCAAAGTTCTTCAACAAAAACAAACATGTCATTGGAGATGGCATTACGGACTCCAAAAGAGTCCAAACTATGCAGACTGGTCCACTTTTAAAGCTCTCACAAGGACCTCATCCCAAGGAACCCACCAAATGTGCATTCACACCGTTAACAGAATCTCTATCTACCATACTAAAATAGTTAGATAATGTAAACATGGTGGAATACCCAACTGCGATGGTACCATACCCAAAAAATGCTCCAAAACCCGGTTGGTTCAAAGAGCATGAGTATTGTGACTTCCACCGTGTTAAAGGGCACAAGATAGATAGATTCTTGAGACTACGCCATTACATACAAGACCTCATTGAAGAGGTAAAAATTGCCATAGATTCTCCCCCTGACTCAGGACAAGGTCCAAATGAGAAAATGGGTATCTTCAAAGAGCACTTCCCTAACCATGCGAATAAAAAGAAAAGGAAGCCAGGTCATGGACAGACTTCCAATGACTATAGGATTGCCACCTATATTTATCCCACTAATGATAGTCCCTTTGATTCTCTTATAGGATGTATCTGTTCATCTAATAAACAAGTTAATACTATTAGGATCTTAGAAAAGAGTTATGAAGTAGGGACGCGACACGCTCGTTTGATCATACTAGACCCCCTACTTGTCCCCCAGGAAGGTCAGTATAATTTGATAGACTAGTTGGAGAAAACACCCACCAAGATATCAATTTTGGATCTCCTCAAAATCTCTACTACCCATAAAAACATACTTTATAAAACACTACAGAGTTTTGGAGTCTCCACATATGTAGACCCCATGCACCTCCAAGCCATAATCGCTCACCTTGACTCCAATTATCATATTACTTTTGATCGCACTGTAATCCCGCGTAACGACCCACAACACAACTTACCCTTGTATCTAGAAGTAGTTATTACCCATCGTAAGATCAAGAGAGTACTTGTGGATGGTGGATCCGGTCTCAAAATTTGTACTTTGAAGCTGGTTAAGAAGCTAAGCCACTCAAAAATGGATCTAGGTGCCAAAACTATTACAATCACGGCCTATGATAATGAGGAGCGAGAGTCAGCAGGCACTATAGTAGTTCCAATGGAAGTAGGGCCGACTTGTCATGATACAATGTTTCATGTTCTTGACTTGGATCTACCATAAAACATGCTCTTAGGACACCCATGGATCCATGCCATGCAGGTCATTCCTTCAAATTTCCATCAATGTATCAAAATGTGCCATAAAGGACACATAATCACCGTTCATGGTGATCGAGAACCATTTACACATTGTAGAGCATGTCACAGTTTTTCTCGTGCAGCTTATGAATGCCCTTCTACATTCATTGTTGTTCCTTTACAAATGGAGGCTATCAGGGAACATGTGGATCCAGATTCACTCAGTCCTTGTAATCAAGACTTTCCTTCGTTGGTCAACCCTTTCGTATCATGGGAGGCAACGTCAGCAAAATATGGCCCAGGTGAGCTATTCACTCTTGAACAAGCATTATTAATATCAAATTTATCAGTGTCACCTAGGACACGGGGAAAACCCTATTTTCAGTTCAAAAGCACTCAGGATCAATGCCCTAAACCATTAGAGAAGTTCATTCGTATTGGTTTCTTATCCGAGGAAAAGATGTTAGAAGATCCCACCAACAGAGTACTTGAAGGTTCCATGGCTTCATGTCATCAAGCCCCGCTATATGTCAAAGGCCATCGTATAATGTATGTCATGGGTTACAATGGGTTTGGATGTGGTATCAATGCGCAAGGGCGATTAGAACCCATTCCTATCCCTCGCTTCAAATCAAACAAGCATGGTCTTGGAATAAAACCACATGACGATCCACCTTTTGAGATTGATGCCACCTGTTCCAAACGTGAAGATGACTCATCTCATTTAGATAGCAACGCAGATTCCCAATATAGCCTCTACAAGGATCTTGCCTCCACTAACATATTCCCTGATTTGGCTATCCTTGCCTTATCTGGATCTAATCTTGTTATCATCCAATTTTGACTTCACAAAATTAATTTTAAAAAATAATAAAAATGGAAATTTTGAAAATTTTCAAAAGTGTTACTTTGTGTGGTTTATCACCCTCATGACGACCGTCTCCTTTTCATGATCATTTCGGTCTTTGTTTCGTCCTTTTTGGGTAGGAACTCCTCTCACCAGGCTTTAAATTGCATTAAAATACATTAAAATTAATTAATTAATATTTAATTAATCCAATTTTTGCTCTTTGTTTGATAAAATTAATTTTTAAATAACTTGGGAGTATTTAATTAAATAAATGTTAATTAAAATTCATTGGACAAATTTTTATTTTATTGCCGGGGAAGTAAGCTTTGTGCTTCTAACTGCCGAGAATGCCAATTTGGCTTCCCAGGCCCGGATTTCCCCTTTCCTAGCAAAATTGTTTTAAATTCATGCCTATGGGATTTCTTTTCACAATTGCCAAATTAATGAATTGACAACCAGGCAAAAATCTTCCAGTTTCCCACACGGGGAAATTAAGTGGGATTGCCAACCCGCTTTGCCATTTCCGTTGACAATTGTCGTTGCTTTCCCCCATTTCCCCTCTGGCAATTAATCCCACTACCCGGGAAGAGAGAAAGTTGGATTAATCCTCATAACTTCCTCCATCAAACTCGTTGGAAGAAATCGTACAAAACATTCCAAGAGTAATATTTTATCACATCCCTCAATTAATTTCCCATGCATTGGTTTTTTGCAAAGAAAAGGAAGAATAGAATTCCTTCCACACAAAATATATATATGTATGGTCTTTTAGCAAATCAAAGCATAAGCCAAAGAAGAACTCCATGCAGGAACCGTTGAAGATCCCACGCAGCCTGTAGAAGGAAAACAGCAGGTGAATTAAAAAAAAAGAAAGATAAATGAAGCATTTCCAACACAGGCAAAAGGAGGAAGTTCAAGGTTGCGGTTCAGAATTATCACACATGTTTTTGGAAAAATCACCACACATATTTTCCACGCAACATGTAAAGAGGGAGAGATAGAATCAACGCATCAGTCAAATAGTTCTCACGCCATGCTTGGGAGGGGAGAATGAAATTGTTTTTATTCATGCACAGCCAGAAAAGAGAACAAAGCTTTCCACGCAACATGCGTTTGGAGCCCCACAAATACACGCAGCCCAATAAAGAAATTATTTTTAGCAGAGATAAAACAAAATAGAAACTACTGTAATCTTCTCCACGTTTTTTTCAAAACAGTCCAAAAGAAAAAACTGTTTTTTCCTCTTCCCACACATTGGGACAGCATAAAACTTGAGGAACAATAGTTAAAAAATAATAATAATAAAGCAAACAGCCACGCATGCAAAGAAGACCACGCTGTGGAAATAAATCAAGTGTCTGCGCATTGAAGGAGTGCAAGACATCCATTATGCGGGAAGAAGGAAAGATTAACCAGACCAAGCTCACATAGTCCACACTCTGCCAAATAAAAGAATTCGATGCCAGAGATAGTTGTCCACGCAACGAGTCAAACCATTCCTACACAGTCCAAGCAAAGGCCATAGCAAAGGATAAAAACCAGTCCACACAGCCAAGAATCCTTTCCACGTGTGGGGGAAGGAAGGAAGAACACTCAAAAGAAATTTGTTTTGTTTTAAAGAAAAGAAGATAGTTTAACAAAAATAGATCTCCATGCATTGGGTAGAGCGACACACTTCCACGCATTCGCAAGAGGAAAGAAATACTTGTTTTGAAGGCCACACATTCAGAGATCAAGAAACTCATTTCCACACATTTGTATAAAGATATGATCTTCCACGCATCAATTCAAAGATATCAGGCACGCAGAGAAGCAAGGCAAATTAAAATATATTTATCATTTTTATCACGCATTGGTGAGAAGAATTCGGACAAAAATAACACGCATTCAAAAAACATTACTGATGTATATCAGCGCAAAGAAAAATAAATTTAATAAAGAAAACGATAGATGCGCAAAGAATGTGACGCAGATTCTATCCGTTGAAGTAATCAATTTCAGAGCTCAATATCTTAAAGCCGAGTGATCGTCAGGAAGAAAGGTTTGATTCGTTGAATTATTCCCAACTGCATGTACTCCTTTGCCAAATTTCAAATTTTCAGCACCTCATTTGATATTTTTCACAAACCCGAGAAAAACCCAGTTTCCTTGTTTTTGTCGCACGCGCGGTTTCAATGTGGCGGAAGGCCTACTTTGAGAATCCATATTTCGAGACTAGATGATCTTCAAGAGAAACGGTTTGATTTTTTAAATTTTTACCACATTCATGTACTTATTTTCAAAAATTCAAATATACAACACTTCGTTTGATATTTTTCACGGAGCCAAATAAAATGCAGTTTGCATGTTTTCGCTGCGCGCTCAGTTTTCAGCCTGTCAAGGTGACTCACTTCAAGAGTTGATATTTTGAACCCAGATGATCGTCAAGAGAAAATAATTTTTTTTTTCAGTTCTTCCCACCTTCATATGCTTCCTTGTCAAGTTGTAGATACTCAGGGTAATGTTTGTTATTTTTCCCAGGCTCAAACTAAATGGGATTTTCACAGTTTTACACTTACATTTTCCTAGCAGTTTCAGAAAAATCAACTTTGACCTTTAATATTTGATTGAAGAATTTGATTGGGGAAAAATATTCTGACACGCAAACTTTTGGTGCCTTAATATACTTTCTCATGCAGTGCGAACTTCTCAAGACAAGATTTGTTATTTTTCTCAAGGCAGTTTTACAGGCGATTTATGCAGTTTTGTAAGATGGAAGTAATAGCCGGAAAATCACGCTTCTATCACAATCATGTCATCTCCAAACAAAATGATGTTGTGGTATAGGTTCCAAGGCATTCTACTCACCTCGACGCTCCATTCAAAGTATGAGAACACCATCGATACCAACTTGGGACACATTAACATAGGTCGATTCTGAGATCGCATATCAACTGAATGCGAGTCACAATTTTCTTGACGCTTGTTCTAAATTGGTCATCACTTGCATGGATGCACCACGAAACCTGCATAGTGTGGCGATTTAACTCCAACGACTCCGAAATAGAAGCAACCCCTAATTTTCTCATTATGCGGTATAAGTCGTAGCTATTGGCATTGGTCTCTTCGAAGTCAAAAGTCATTATTATTGGTGGAGATCAATAATGGGAGAATCTTGTCTACATCATTTTTTTACTTCATCATTGTGGTGGATCTATTCATCGACAAACCAAGACCAACGACAGGTGCAATTGTGTGGATCATCAAATAAGGCCACATCATTCAAGCGTGTCCCTGTCAACTCTTAGTTAGCAGCATGCATAATACTTCATCGGCCAGTATTTAAGTTGTTCTATTCTCAAATTGGACGATCGTGAGTGAATCAGAATGCCAACACTTCGGGATGGTGACAAAGACAAAAGACATAACTCTAGGAGGTGAATTGTAATTTTGGCTCTTGAAGATCTTCTCAATGACAAAAGATTAAGAGTTGAATTCTGACAAGCCAAGGTGGCGTAACGACTACAGTCTCGCAACAAATGAATAATTCATCATGGAAGGCTAGTCGGAGCATGTGGAGAATTGTGTGTAATTGTGAATGTGAATACGAATGAAGATGAAATTTCTCACACCAAGATGTTGCTCAAACCGAGGGGTGGATGAATAGCTCAAGTTTCAAGCTCGGCACTCTTGTCATTTGGAGGATTGCAGCGCACGGTCAATGAGTTCATTCCCGTACGACCGGGATAGGCGGACTCTTGGCCCAATAGATAAGGCACTAATCCTAGGTGTCTTGATCTAGGTGGTGCATTGCTGACTAGGATGTCTATGTGTGCGTCCAAGTCATTTAAGTGAAGTCCACGTGTGCCCATTTCTTTTATGACTTTTTAACTTAAGTGGTTTCTATTTTTAGTCACTTTTTAAAAGTTGGTTGAAAAATTCAAAGTCACTTAAGTGCCCTATTTAATGTGCATTTAAAACCCTTACTTTGTAACCAACTTTTGGGTTATAAAAGGAAGTGAGGGGCTCAATTTGTAAGGGTGACTTTGATGAGAGAGGAGAAGAAAATACTTTTGTGTGCAAGCCTTTGTTTTTGGAAGAAACTTGGTGTTCTTTTGTGAAAAACATTTTGGAGTTAATGAAATACGAACTTTGTGTCTCATTCATTGTCTCTTGTAACATTTGATGTTCTTATGTTCATTAGATGTTAGGTGTTTGAATCTTGCATGCAAATATTATCTTTGATCTTATTGTCAACATTATTAATCGGTTGTTCTAGTTCATAGTGATCAAGCTCTGATTATCTACTTGCTCATGTGTGTTCCCTTTTACACGTTCTTGTTTGGCTAACTCAAACTCCATTTTATTTGTGTTAGTTATTCATCTTTCTTCTTCATGTAATATTAGGCTCTTTATTTACCTAACTCTTGCATGTTCTTTCAATTCATTCCATTCCACTCCTTTCCTTCATTCCTTTCCATCTCCCTCATTCACTTTTTTTTCCATTGATGTTTCAAAACACCCCCCATGTACAATTTTGAATGTACAGATGTAAATACAGTTTTGGTTTTCAATAAAGGCAGTCTCACCTTCATTGAGGAGGGACTTCATTCCCACATTGTTGCATGTCATTTGCATGCGTGAAAATCCATATGCTAACAAATCCTTAGACCAATTACCAAGTAACCCTTATATATCCTAAACTTGTAGATTGGGATCAACAATTCCACGTGCTAATCGATTTCTTTGAGAATAATGAGGCATTTGTGGAATTCATGGGTCTCGGATATTTTATTCCAACTAGGGATCACAAGAAAGGATTTGTAATTGAACTATACACATGTGTATACATTGGAGAAGAAGTAGAGATGTGTGGATGCTTGATTAAGAAGCTCGGAAGCAAGAGTAAGAATACTTCAAAGAATCCTTATGTAAGGAATAAACGTAATTCTCATAGTGATAAACTTTTTAAAGCACTTGTAGATAAACAGAACTATGGAAAAAATGATCTATCCGTTCAAGGATGGTGATGAGCTACCTAACGAGGTTGATCTTACTCTTCCCCTTGACCCTAAGTAGATGGAAGATACTTCTAAGATGTTTGTGGAAGAAACCATCAGTGTCAACATTGGCTCAGAAGAGGAACCTAGAATGATAAAGTTAGGAGCTTCACTCTCAGCTCAAGAGCAGAAGGTTTTTGTAGAGCTATTAAGAGAATATGGATATATATTTGTGTGTTCATACACTGATATCCCTGGTTTGGACCCAGACTTGGTCATGCACAACCTTGTTTTGTACCCAGACGCTAAACCCATCAAACAAAAGTTGAGAAAGATGCAACCTAAAATTGCACTCCTTGTTAAAGAGGAATTGGAAAAATTATTAGCTGCTGATTTTATTAAGCCCATTAACTATTAAGATTGGATATCTAACATAGTCCCAATTCAAAAGAATATTGTTGGCATAAGAATCTACACCGACTTCCGTGACATCAATAAGGCATGTCCCAAAGATGACTTCCTCTTGCCTAATATTGACATGATCATTGATTCCACCGCTGGTTATGAAATGTTTTCCTTAATGGATGGATTTTCAGGTTATAACCAAATCAGGATTGTAGAGGAGGATCAGCATAAAACAACTTTCATCACCCCTTAGGGGACATTTTATTACAAAGTTGTGCCTTTCAGACTCAAGAATTTCAGGGCCACCTATCAACGTGCAATGATTGTCATCTTTCATGACATGATGAATGACATCATGGAAGATTACATTGATGATATATTGGTGAAGTCCAAAAGCAGAGAAGAGCACCTTGAAGTGCTAAAACATATTTTCCAGTGTCTCTGGGATTACAAGGTACGCTTGAACCCCAAGAAGTGTGTCTTTGGCATTTTGTCAGGAAAAATCCTAGGTTTCATTGTTTCACAAAGAGGCATAGAGGTAGACCCTACCAAGGTTACAACTATTACAGAAATGACTCCACCTACAACTCTCAAACAACTGAAAAGTTTACAAGGAAAAATTCAAGCAATCCATCATTTTATTTCACAGCTTGCGGATAAGTGCCACCCATTTACAAATCTCCTCAAAAATGATGTTGCATTCAACTAGGGACAAGACTGTCAAAAGGCATTTGCATTGTTTAAACAATACCTTGTCAACCCACTGTACTCATGCCGCCTACCCCAGGAAAACCTCTCCTCTTGTACATATAAGCTACCCAGTTTACTATTGGTGCATTGCTTGCCCAATATGACATCGAACATAGATAAAGGTCAGTTTATTACCTTAGTCACATGTTGATTGCTTATGAGTTGAATTACCCATAAATTGAAAAGCCCTGTTGACTAGTCGTCTTCACCTTTTAGAAACTTTGTCACTATGTCCTTAACAACAAAACCAAGTTGATATCCAAAGTTGACCCTCTTAAGTACCTTTTATCCAAACCCGCCCTTACGGGATGAATGGATAATTGGATCATTCTCCTAAGTGAATTTGACATTGAGTTTGTAGACCAGAAGTCCTTGAAGGGACAGGTATTGGCTGATCAGTTGGCAGAAGCTCCTCTACCAGGAATGGAACCTTTGTGTCTGGATCTACTAGATGCATCCATGATGTTTGTTGAAGAATCTGTAGAATGGAAAGTCCATTTTGATGGATCATTAACTTCCATGGATCAGGGGCAGGGGTAGTGCTCATCACTCCCACTGTTGAGGTTATTCTAAGAGCATTCTGTTTAGGATTCCCTTGCACTAATAACATTGCAGAGTATGAGGCACTCATTACTAGCCTCAAGTTGGCTATCACTTGGAATATCAGACAACTACGAGTCATTGAGGACTCCCAACTCATTATTAAGCAAGTTAATGATAAGTATAAGGTTAACGATGAGAAACTTGTTTCATACAATAAATTGGTTGAAACCTTGAAGGAGTATTTTACACATATTGTCTTTGAGCAAAGACCAAGGTCACATAATAGATCAGTAGATGTTATGTCTACAATTGTGTCTCTCTTGCGCATTCCACCTCAAGAAATAAAAATTCCTTTCTTCGTAGAGCATTTACAAATACCTGCATACGACATGTTGGAATCTTGTTTGGCATGTGAAATTGTTGGTTTGTCCTCCCCTTAGTATGACCCTATATTTAGATACCTTCAAGATGGCACCTTTCCCCAGGACATTACCCATTTGAAGAAGAAAGCTCTTATCCACCGTATAGCCCATTATACCCTCCTAGGAGGCACTCTTTATCGTCGTGGCTATGATGGGAATCTACTTCGTTGTTTGGATGTTGCTGAATCAATCCACGCTATTAATGAAGTACACAGTGGTATTTGTGGAGTGCATATCAGTGGTATGGTCTTCGCTAAGAATTTATTAAGGGTAGGTTATTATTGGCCCACCATGGTAGAAGACTGTTGTAATTTCATCAAGAAATGTGAGCTATGCCAAAAGTATGGAAACTTGGTACATGCACCAACACAGGCTTTGAAGCCTATCGCAACACCTTGGCCATTTTCTAAATGGGGCCTGGATCTCATGTGGAAGCTCCATCCTTCTTCTTCAAATGGCCACACCCACATTATTATTGTCATAGAATATTTTTCTAAATGGGTAGAGGTTGTTCCTCTTTCTTATGTCATTGGTGCACAAATTTCCAAAATCATCATGAACCATCTTATCTGTCATTATGGTATCCCTTCTGCCATTGTCACTGATAATGGTAAATCCTTCAAAAAAACGGTAAAGACATTGTGTCAATGCTTCCATATTCAACTCAAGTGGTCTACCCCCTATTACCCCCAAGGTAATGGATAGGTTTAAGCTACCAATAAAACCCTTATACGCATCATGGAGAAAATGGTAAGTAAAACTGGTAGTAATTGGCATTTACATATATATCCCGCCCTTTGGGCCTATCGAACCTCCATCCCCACCTCTACTGGTGCGACCCCATATTCCCTAGTTTATGGCACTAAAGCCATCATACCCTTGGAAGTGGAGCTTCCCTCCCCAAGAATATCTCTCCGGGATTATCTTGATAAGGACGAAGACTATAGTGTATCTCGTCTAGCAAAGCTAGAGTTGTTAGATGAAAAGCGTATAAGAGCGCTTAATCACCTCAAGGTTTACCAGAATAGATTATCAAGAGGATATAACAAACAGATCATTCATCATGAATTTGATGTAGGTGATCTAATGTTGAAAGAAAATCAAAGGAACACTGCCAAAGACAGAGAAAAGAAAGGTAAGTTTGAGGCCAACTAGCTAGGGCCTTATATGGTGGTTACTAAATATGGGTCAGGAGCTTATAAACTAGTATATTCAGATGGTGAAGAATTTCTGGAACCTATGAATTCCATGCATCTCAACCGCTTCTATGCTTAAGTATGGTGTGAATATCAGATAAGAACAAAAAAGTAGAAAAAATAAAGAAAAAACAAGCAAAACATAAGAAAATTGAGAAAATAATAAAGAAAAAGCAAGTCGTCCACATGTGAAAACCACGCAATTGTGGCACAGTGGGAAGGTCTCTGGGTGAAAACTAGTTTCTGGTGCTCAAGGAGGATTCACCAGTCACAAATTACTCTTGCATTAGGACGGGTAACCCTCACTGCTTTCTAGGAGTAACTTCCTTTGATAGGTCTAAGAACCCTACCAAATCTATCTTCTAAAGTTGTGGTCTAGCTTCTTTGTTCTTGTATATGCGTGTAGGATGTGCCTTTGTATATTCCCATCTAATGTTGGGGGCACCCTCATATTTCACCTACTCGTACATATATGTATGGCATTCTACATTTTGTATATTCCCACATCACGTTGGGGGCATCCACGCTTCTTTTTCCTTGTACATTAATTTCAGAACATGACCTTAGAAAATACAAAAAACATTCAGAAAAAGATACACAAAAATCTAAACATTCAAAAAATATTCCCAGGAAAGAAGTTATACCAACTTCATAACATTGGCTTAGGGAAACCTCGAAAACAATGTGAATAGTAGCCTTGAAAACTTATCTTTCTAGATAACCCAAAAACATCAGAAAATATATCAATGTTGTCCCACAAAAATAAGATAGTGATTAAATTGATTTTAGTTGTCAGTTTGTATAGTTTTGGTTGCATATTTTTTTAGTTTTGTTAACTT
Organism: Taxus chinensis; assembly: GCA_019776745.2. Taxonomy (NCBI): domain Eukaryota; kingdom Viridiplantae; phylum Streptophyta; class Pinopsida; order Cupressales; family Taxaceae; genus Taxus; species Taxus chinensis. The sequence continues at coordinate 277,270,940 of CM034151.1, read as the reverse complement.
TTGCTTGTGTGTTGTTTTACTGCACATTTGTTTGTTATCACATCTATCATCTATCATGCATCACATATCACATCCTCAAATACATCATATATAAAAAAAATGCTAAGTTTTACATCATGCATGTATACTAAGCTAATCATCACATATTGTATCATCAATGGGGGCACAAGGGGTTACGCATGCTCACAAATCTATCCCCCTCGCACCAATACCATCTAATATCATCCCAAATGCTAGCATCTACAAAAATATCTCATGTGCAAAATGTATGATATCATCTAAATCACCCTCGGGCACTATTTTCCACCTAGCGCTTATCGCTAAACCATGGGGCATTTTTAGGTGTTTCCTGGCGCTTCTTGTCTTCTATTTTTATATAGTGCCATTATTATTTTTAAATAATTATTGTTGGCCCATTTCTCTTCTCATCGGGGCATTTTATTGCCACCCGACGCCCGTTCTCTTTGCCTTGGGGCATTTTTGTGTGCTTTTAGGTGACCTTCCATTTCCTAAATTCCTCCGACTGATCAAAAATTTACAAAATTATAAAATCATCTAAAAATCCAAAAAAATCATAAACACTTCAAAAATGGACTAAAATTGGTAAAAAGCTCATTTGCAGTTGAAATTTGAATCTCTCACATGGCACTCATCTCATATATTGCTAATGTTTTCAAATGTTTTGAAACAATGACTCGCGGATCACCTAACTCTACAAGCATTTACAAAAGCTATGTTGCTTACTTCGTTTGTACTTTGGGGCACTATCAATTGCTTGGTATTGTTTTTGTCGTGCAAATTGCTTTTCCATTAGACCCAAGTGTCCTCTATCATTTCCCTTGCATATACAAATTGCTCGGGGCATCATTTTAAACCCTTGTCTTTTATCAAAACATTTGGGACTAAATCTCGATAACAAAATATTTGTGCAACCGTCTTGAACGTTGTTGGTTTGAGTGTGTGTGATTGTACTTATTTCCCTGTTAGGTGATTTTGTTTACTTCTTGTATTCCATTGCATGTTTGTGTGTTGCATGGAGTTGTTATTTTAGCAAGGGACGGTTGTTTGTATCTTGGTTTTCATGTCATTTTATGCTTCTGTCATACACTCACATTTTAATAAGGACTGATGATGAAGGATTCTAAGAAAAATGATGATTACAAATTATTTCTATAAGCACTGGTTTGTGGATAGCTCGATATCCTCTTTTCTTGTTGTTTTCTCATCTTCTCTTCACACTTTCCTTTCTTTTATTCTCTTTTCAATCGTCGATCGAATTCTTCCATCACCCCATCGACACTCGAGGGGGCATCCCTTTAGCTAACTAAATTTTCTTCTACCCCTTCAAAAATTGTCATTTTCTTATGTTTTTCTACTTTCTTTGAAGTGACGTAGCTTACATCACCCCAAAGAGGGGTAAATGTAGACACCTATAGTTTGATCAAAGCACTATTATTCTTAATATTGGGCTAACTATTCTCCTTCTTGCAAATTGATGATACCTCGTCAATTGGACTCCTCTAACTCAACGTTTACGACATTCTTTTGGTCGTATTTCTCCTATAAACCAACTAATGGGATTAATATAATCCTTTATTGGCTAAACCATATTCTCATCCTCTTATATACCACTTTTACTAACTTCCTAGTCTATCAATCCATTTCATCAGATTTATTAGACCTCTCAAAACTCTCTAAAAACTCTAATTCCTCTCTAAACAAGATTAACTAGTCTAGACCTAGGTTAATTACCCTAAACCTTGATTAACCTCTTCTAAACCTAGTCAAATCTTACTTTGACTCCCTAATTAACTTTTTGACTCCTTTTAGTCCCACATGCACCAAAGTTCCCCCACTTTCCCAAATGGAAAACTATAAATAGTCACTACCCTAGACATCTAAGAACTTCTCCTTCTCCTAACATAACTATAGCATTTGCCTTAGGTTAGGAGCTTATTTCATTTCTTTTATTGAGCTATTGTTTTTCCATTGCACTACCCACACCCAAGCCATTGAGTAAAATGGAATACACCATGGCTTGAAGCCATTAATGGTGAGCTCCCATTTCATAATCACAAAACTGATTGCTTAGAATCCTTACTAGGTTCATTTGTTTAAAGCTTCAAGAATAGATGATTACTAAATATGTTAGGGTGCTGTTTCTTTCAAGTTTAAGAATGTAAATGTAGATCCTTATTTATCTCTTACTTGATGGTCCATTGACTAGTTTTGCTAAAATCCTTTAGGGTTTCTGTAGGATTCTACCCCATGTCCATGCTTTTATAATGGTCATTGAACACAACGTGTAGTAAAATCTGTGCAAAATGATATATCATCTAAATCACCCTCGGGCACATTTTCCACCTAGCGCTTATCGCTAAACCATGGGCATTTTTAGGTGCTTTCCTGGCGCTTTGTCTTCTATTTTATATAGTGCCCATTATTATTTTTAAATAATTAGTGTTATAATTATTGTGGCCAATTATCTCTCATCGGGGCATTTTATGCCACCCCCACGGACGCCCGTTCTTCTTGCCTTGGGGCACTTTTTTGTGTGCTTTAGGTGCCCTTCCATTTCATAAATTCTCAGACTGATCAAAAATTTACAAAATTATAAAAGCATCTAAAACATCCAAAAAAATCATAAACACTCAAAAATGGACGAAATTGGTTTAAAAAAGCTCATTTGCAGTTGAAATTGAATCTCTCACCATGGCACTATTCATAGATGCTAATGTTTTCAAATGTTTGAAAACAAAGGACTCGCGATCACTAACTCTACAAGCATTTACAAAAGCTATGTTGCTTACTTCGTTTGTAATTTGGGGCCACATCAATGCTTGGTATGGTTTATGTCGTGCAAATTGCTTTTCACCATTAGACCAATGGGGACTCTAAGCATTTCACTTTGCATATACAAATTGCTCGGGGGATCATTTTTTTTAAACCGCTTGTTTTTTATCAAAACATTTGGGACTAAATCTCGATACAAAATATTTGTGCAAACCGCTTGAACGTTTGTTGGTTTGAGTGACTGTGTGATTGTAATTATTCCCTGTTTAGGTGATTTTGTTTACTTCGTGTATCCATTGGCAGGTTGGGTGTTGCAGGAGTTGTTATTTTAGCAAGGGACGGTTGTTGTATCTTGGTTTTCATGTCATTTTATGCTTCTGTCATACACTCAAATTTTAATAAGGACGACGATGATGAAGGATTTAAGAAAATGATGATTACAAATTATTCTATAGCATTGTTTGTGGATTAGCTCGATCATCCTTCTTTTCTGGTTGTTTTCTCATCTTCTCTTCACCACTTTCCTTTCTTTATTCTTTTCAATCGTCGATCGAATTCTTAAATCAACCCCCCATCGACATCGAGGGGGCATCCCTCTTGCTAACTAAATTTTCTTCTACCCATTCAAAAATTTCATTTCTTATGTTTTTCTACTTGCTTTGAAGTGACGTAGCTACATCACCCAAAGAGGGGTAAATGTAGACACCTATAGTTTGATCAACAAAAGCAATATTATTCTTAATATTGGCTAAACTAGTCTCCTTCTTGCAAAATTGATGAGACCTCGATCCATGGGGACTTCCTCGAAATCAAACGTTGACGAAGGATTGGGGCGTATTGTCGGCCGATAACAAACTAATGGGATAATATAATCCTTATTGGCCGAAACCATTCTATCGCATGCCTCGGAGAGACCACGGGGACGACGGGCCGAGGCGAGTCAATCCATTTCATCAGATCTCTATTAGACCTCTCAAAAACTTCTAAAACTCTAATTCCTCTCTAAACAAGATTAGAGCTCAGACTAGGTTATTACCCTAAACCTTGATTCACCTCCTTCTAAACCTAGTCAAATTTACTTTGGATCCCTAATTAACTTTTTGACTCCTTTTAGTCACACACGCACAAAAGTTCACACAATTTCCCAATGGAAAAACTATAAATAGCTAACGACCCCTCGACCGATCGCCTACGAACTCTCCTTCTTCCTAACATTAACTCTAGCATTTTCCTTAGGGGTTTAGAGCTTATTTTCATGGGCTTTTATTGAGCTATGTTTTTTTTCCATTGCCATACACACCAGCATGAGGTAAAGGGGATAACCATTGCCCGTGAAGCCATTAATGGTGAGCTCAATTTCATAATCACAAACTTGATTGCTTGAATCCAATAGGTCATTTGTTAAAGCTTTCAGAATAGTGATTACTAAATATGTAGGTTGTTGTTTCTTTCAAGTTTAATGCATTTGTAAATGTATTGAATCCTTATTATCTCTTATTGATGGTCCATTGACCAGTTTGCTAAAACCTTTAGGGTTCTTTAGAGATTCTCTACCCCATTCCATGCTTTTATAAACTTGTCCTTGAAACCACGTGTAGTATAAAATCCTGAGCAAGGTGATTCTTGGTGGACGTAGTCAAATGGAGTGTTTAACCACGTTAAATATTGTTTCTTGTGTTGTGTTATTTGTCCTCTGCACTTTTATTTGAGATCTATAATATTTTTGTAATTGTTTACTATTGAGATTCCGGGGATTGTTCCACATATTTATCACTTATTTCCTAACAATTGGTATTAGAAGCCTGTTTGGTTTGTTGAAGTGTTGAATTGCAAAGAAAGTTTTAAGCTTGAGTGGAGCTATGGCAGATGATGGAAGATCAAGGGTTGATAAATTCAACGGGTAGAATTTCAGTCTTTGTAAGATGCAGATGGAAGATTACCTTTATCGGAAGGATCTTTATATTTCGTTGTCTGAGAAGGTGAACAAACCCTTAAGCATGATGGATGTGGAATTGAATTTGCTAGATAGGAATGCACTTTGAAAAATCTGGTTGTGTCTTGCATCTTCAGTATTATTTAATGTTTCAAAGGAAAATACTGCAAAGGAACTGATGGATGCATTAGGAAAGTTGTATGAAAAAACCTATGCCTCTAACAAGATGTTTTTTAATGAAAAATTGTTTTAATATGAACAGTCTACGAATGGTTTAGTAACAGATCATTTGAATGATTTTAATACGGTTGTAAATATGCTAGCTTCGATTACAATATAATTTGATGAAGAAGTTAGGGCTTTATTAGTTATGTTCTCTTTACCTGAGAGTTGGAATAGCTTGGTAATGGCTGTAAGAAACTCGGTTCCAACTAACTCAAAGTTGAAGTTTGAGGATGTTGTAGGGGTGATTCTAAGAGAGGAAATGTGAAGAAAAAGCTCTGGTGGAATCTTCTAATTCAGGGAATGCTTTAACAGTGGAAACTAGAGGGAGACAGAAGAATAGAGGAAATCTATCGAAAATCGAAAGGATCGGGGAAAGGTCAAAAATCTAAGAGCAAGATTGTATGTTGGAACTGTGGAAATTTTGGGCATGCAAAGAAGGGACTGTTGGGAGCTTCAAGACAAGAAGAAACAATAGGAATAAAACAAGGAGGAAAATGTGGCAGTGGGTAATGTATGCCAAGATTCTTTGATTCTTTTTTTACATAATATTACTGAATCTTGGGTTTTAGATTCAAGGGGCTTCTTTTCATGCTACTCCACATAGGCATTATTTTGTTGATTATATTCAAGGGGATTTTGGGCATGTATTTCTTAGGTGATGATGAGCCTTGCAACATAGTTCGAAAAAGTTCTGTTCAGGTTAAGATGTAGAATGGGAATACATGGCTATTGAAGGATGTCATACATATGCCTAAATTAAGGATGAAATTTGAGATCGGCGGGGCAATTGGGAAGTGATGGTTATACTATGATATTTATAGCTGACTCTTCGAAGGTTACCAAGGATGCTCTTGTGGTGGCAATAGGTAAGAAGGTTGTAACCTTATATTTATCCACTGATAGTACTAATTTTTGTAATCTTGTGGCTTCAGATGTAGATACAACATTATGGCACTATAGGCTCGGTCATATGAGCCACAAGGGCATGCAGACTCATAAAGAAGAATTTACCTGTTGATATACAGAAATAGATTTGGACTTCTATGATTACTACATATATGGGAAACAAAAATGAGTAAGGTTTCTCAAGGTTGGACCTATGAAGAAAGAGAGTAAATTAGAGATGGTACATTCTGATGAGTAGGGGCTCAGCTCATGTATCATCTCTTGGGGGTTCAAGTTATTATGTTACTTTTATTAATGATGGAACAAGGAAAGTTTGGGTTTATCGTATTAGAAACAAATCTGATGTATTTGATACTTTTGTTAAATGGAAAGCCTTGGTAGAGAATGAAACATGTCTTAAGTTAAAATGTCTCAGGTCAGATAATGGAGGGGAGTATTCAAGCAATGAATTCAATGATTACTGTTCTAAGAATGGAATCCGCAAGAAAAATACGGTTCTAGGTACCCTGCAGTAGAATGGGGTGTCAGAAAGGATGAACAGAATAATAATAGAACATGCTAGGAGCATGAGGATACATGCAGGACTGCCTCTTTATTGTTGGGTACAAGCGGTGAGCACAAATATGCATTTAATAAACAGAGGACACTCAAGTGCCTTGGATGGAGGTATACCTGAGGAGGCTTGGTACGGTAAGAAAGTAGATTACTCATTTCTTAGATTCTTTGGATGTGAGGTGTTTGTTCATATTGAAAAGGATGATAGGACCAAGCTCGAGGCTAAATTAGAAAAATGTACCTTCATTGGTTATGGTTGTGATGACTTTGGATATAAATGTTGGAGTATTAAGGACAAGAAAATCATTCGATCTAGGGATGTGGTCTTTAATGGGAAATTCATGTATAAGCAGCAAGTTGTAGGAAAATAGGGAAGAATCCAAGAAAGAATATGCAGTGGTAGAGGATCTTCCAGATGGGAAAGTGACACATGAATTAGTTCAGGAACCCCCTCAATAGGAACCCAAACTCCTATATTGAGGAGGTCTTCTAGGGTAAGAAGAGAACCTAAAAAATTTTCTCCTTCTCTTTATTATTTATTATTCACTGAAAATGGAGAGCTAGAGAGCTTTGATGAAGCAATACAAGTAGATGCCAGGAAGAAGTGGGAGTAAGCCATGGATGAGGAGCATCAAGCTCTCATGGAGAACCAAACATGGGATTTGGTGAAGCTACTCGAAGGAAAAAGAGCATTATAGAACAAATGGGTGTACATAGTCAAAAAGGAAGAAGAAGGTAAGAAAAGATACAAGGCTCGGTTGGTGGTCAAGGGGTTTACACAGAAAAAAGGTATAGATTTTGATGAGATTTTTTCTCTTGTAGTAAAAATGACTTCTATTAGAACTGTTCTTGGAATAGTTACAGTAGAAGACTTGCACTTAGAACAGCTTGATGTAAAGACTGCATTTCTCCATGGTGATTTGGAGGAGGAACTATATATGCAGCAGCCAGAGGGCTATGAGGTCAAAGGTAAAGAGGAGATGGTGTGTAAACTGAAGAAGAGCTTGTATGGCTTGAAACAAGCTCCACGTCAATGGTATAAGAAGTTTGATAGCTTCATGATGGAGCAAGGTTATATTAGATGTCATTATGACCATTGCGTGTATACAAAGAAATTTGAGGATGGAAGTTATATTATCCTATGTGTTTGTATGTTGATGACATGTTGGTTGTAGGTAAAAACATGCAGGAAATAAAAGTACTCAAGAAACAGCTAAGTGAATCCTTTGATATGAAGGATTTGGGGGCAGCCAGACAAATCCTTGGTATGAGGATAACTCGGGATAGGAAGGAATGGAAGCTGACTTTATCTCAGGAAGAGTACATTAAGAAGGTATTGGATAGGTTTAACATGCAGGATGCTAAACTGGTTGGGACTCCTTTGGCAGGCCATTTTAAGTTATCAAAGGAGCAGTGTCCCAAGATAGAGCAGGAAAGAAACCAGATGTCCAAGGTACCTTACTCATCAGTAGTTGGTAGTTTGATGTATGCTATGGTGTGCACTAGGCCTGATATTGCCCATGCAGTGGGAGCGGTGAGTAGATTTATGAGTGATCCAGGTAAAGAGCATTGGCAAGCAGTAAAGTGGATCCTTCGGTATTTGAGAGGGACCATGGGGACAGTTTTGTGCTACAGTGGATCAGACACCACTTTATGTGGTTATGTAGATTCAGACATGGCTGGAGATGTAGACAACAGGAGGAGCATGACATAGGTTATATTTACACTTGTAGGTGGGACAACAGTGAGCTGGATTTCACGACTACAGAAGTTGGTGGCTTTGTCAACCACGAAGGCTGAGTATGTTGCTGCCACAGAGGCAAGCAAAGAGATGATTTGGTTACAAAAAATTACTTGAGGAGTTGGGGCATAAGCATGGAGGAATGTAAGTATGCATAGTGATAGTCATAGTGCTATACACCTAGCTAAGAACTCTTTTTTCCACTCTAGGATGAAGCATATACAGTTGAGATATCATTTCATCAGGACAGCTTTGGAGGAAGATAAGTTGAAGTTGGAGAAGATTCATACCAGTCAGAATCCTACAGACATGATGACCAAGGTGGTCACAAGGGATAAACTAAAGCTATGTTCAGCTTTGGTTGGCCTTCACGGATGACTAGTGAAGGGTTGAGAAGCTTGCTCAGTGGAAAACTAGTCTCCAAGTGGGAGATTGTTATGTTTGTGGAGCCTATTTTCATGTTGAGAGTGTTTAATAGTACACACTAAGATCTATGTGTTACACTTTTCATAGTATTTCATACGGGGTTTGGGGCCAGGTTGGGCCTCGAGCGGGGGTTCGGGGGTGGTAGCCCCTTGGGTAGCGAGGGGTTCGGGTGCAAACCCCGAAATTTTTTATTATGGGCTGGTTTATTAGACCCATGGCTATAATCGGGAAACCGTTATGGGCTCTCATATTTGGGCGACCATGGTTTTTTCGGCTACCCATAGGTTTATGGGACCCACGTTTTTTTTGCCCATGGTTTTGATACCCACAGTGGTTTGTATGAAAGGAGAAGTGTTTCACAATGCTTAGATCAGAGAAGAGAAGATGGAGTTTTGCAGGTGCCCAAGAAGGCTTGGGACCTCATCAAGACCTTATTTTAGGTCGATAAGTAACAAATATGCCTTCACTGTGCTTCTTGAAGGCATATCATTGTATATGAAGCATCTAGGTGAGGAGGAGTAATCTAAATCATTGTGTGACCCCTCCACATGGTCAAGGTATGTGTGTTCATAATATTCATAGTCTTGTATTTGTTCTTGGTGGTGAGTCTTGTGTACAAATCTTGATATTAGTCTAGAGTCTCTAAGTTGTAAGTTCTTGAGGTCTGTAATCTCATGTGTGAGTTGGTTAAATATGTTATTGAGTTTTTTAGTTCCCTATAATATTATTTGAGCCTATGAAGTATGTTTTATAAGTCTTTGTGTCAATTTTTGGAAATATTGAAGGTTAGTGTGAACTATGAAAATTCAAGTATAAGGGGCCCAATGTCAAAGAGTTTTCATGATTTGTTGTTAAAGTGTGTTGTTATGTAAAAACCATTCTTCAAAGGTCGTCATGGGTCATCATGAGTTCATGAGAGGTCTAGTGATCAGTTCTAGTATGTGTTTGGATCTCTGAGTGTTGTGAATGATGTAGAGTCTTGTTTGAGTTGTTAAGGTGTCATAAGGAGAGTCCATTCATATCTTGAAACATGTAAAGTATCTTATTTGAGTGAGAATGTTTATGAAAATATCTAAAGGTTGTCAAAAGTCATCATGAGTCCATATAAGGTGGTATAAGTTGTCTAGGATTTTGTCTCAGTCTAAAAAGGTGCTTATGGGAAAATGATGTATCATGAATCCTACAAGTGTATAAGTCATACCTCTCTCAACATGTTGAATAATCTTTGTGAAGTTAAATGGTGTGATCAAGTGACAGCTTGATCAATAAAATGGTTCATGAAGTCATATGTGGCAAGCTATGACAAAATTTAGTGTGCCTAGACCAAATCATGGATTGTTACAGGTATGTTCCAATGTGTTTAAGTATCTTAATCATGAAATTTGACTCTAAATGAATTGAAGGATAAAAATAAATATATAAAGATCCTTTTGAAGATATGAAATATGAATCAGACAAGATTGTATGGATTATCTTGGTTTTTTATTGTGTTTTCACAGTGACAGTGAACAATTTGGATGGAAAATCACTTTTGGAGGCTTAAATGGTGTAATATGAAGCTAATATTTTGTGCATATCTTATAGAAAGAGTTGACTAAAGTATCAAATTGGTTGCAAGTCATTTGAATGCGTGCTTTTTGAGAAGCTACTGATAGTATTGAGAGTTGATAGTTTGGTTGTCTAGGAGACCTAATTCTGAGATATGCTACTACAATTTAAGTGTCCTGAGCTCAAAGATTTGACATAGAGCTTGGAGAAATGTGTATTCACTATGTGGTGAATGCTTTTGAAGTTTCTAAGATGATCTATTAGAGTGTAAAGGTTTTTTCCATGTATCTCATGAGTTGAGCTAAGATAAGGTTGCTACATGTATGGAAGACAGAGAAATCATTTTCCTTAGAGGTAGAGCATGGTGACCTTTAGGTATGGATGTTATTGTCACATCATTTTTTTATTATTATATAAGGTACATCTATTTTTAAGTACTGGAAAAGTCATCTCTTTGAAGAAATATTGAGTGTGATCCCATAGTTGTGAGCTTGAAGGAGTTTCTTGTTGATTCTTGTTCAAAATGAGCTTCTACAGATCAAAAAAGGTGTTCTTGTTAGTCCTACAGAGGTCTAAAGCTCAAATGATGGCCTGTGTAGTCTTGTAATGTGATAATAAGACATTGATGCACCCTAAGATGTCTTTTTCAGGGTTTAAAGTGTGATTGTGGATCCTAGTTGAATCATATGTAAAATTGACTGCCTACAAGTATGAATAGTACTTGTAATTTTTATGGAAAATCTGTAATCTAATGTGCTCTTGCTCTATGATGCATATGTCTAGAAATCATGTAAAAGTTTTTGTAGTAATTTTAAGTTAATTGATGCTTTATGAATTGTTGGATACAAGTATAATCCTAGAAAGAGACAAATTATGTTTAAGAAACCCTACATGCCTAGGTTCCACTGTGGTCTCATACCTAGAAAGAGAATTCTACAGGTTTTGAGATTGATCTCAAAGGCAGAGAATGGACAAGGTATCTACAGATTATTGATCACGTCTAAGCATACAGTGATTTGGGCCTAAAGAGCTCCTACATGGGGACATATTACTCATATGTTTAACCCCTTATATGGTGTATGGAAAATAAGGTGTATTTATTAATACATGAGAGGTAAGATTCTTTCAAGTTTGAACATGAGATATCTTGTCTCAGTCAGTTAGGACTATCAGTAACTAAAAAAGGTGTTTTAGACCTAACTAAAAGGTTATAGATGATTTCTAGTCAAGAATCCAAGATAAGATTCCTAAAATTTTACTTGGAAACTAGGTATAGTGTTCTTCATCTCAGGGGGAGTGATAGGTTGATGAGACATAGCTTGAATGGTGTTATTTTTCTTGCTAAAATTGGCTCTAAAAGCATCGAGAAGACCGTTTAGGATTTTATGCCTCAAGCATGGTATGGTAAGTGAGAATATGCTTGGTAAGGCTTGTTTTTAGACCTAGAGATGATGGATTTTGGTCTAGAAAGGTGAGTAATGATTTGATAAGCTTGGAACTAACATTTTTGGCATGTTTAAGATGTGGATGACTCAGATATCAGGTTGCTACAGTGTTTCCAAGAAGGCAAAAAAAGGGGTGATAGAGAAAATTTCTTGTTAGCATGCCTAAGAGGTGAAATAAGGTGTGGTAGCTCCTAACAAGGTGAGGTTATGTTTCTTTCATGTCTTAATGATGATGTTCAGATGATGGATGTGCTTGTTCCAGGGGAGCATGTTGTTTGCATGCTTGTAATGAAGCCAAAAATCAAATTTTGTGTAAGATCAAGAGATGAAGCTATTTTGATACCTTTGGTTGATGTTTACAACAAAATCATGAAGGTATGAAGCTGAGGTAGGTTAAGAAAGTGAGCTGCAGGTATGCCTTTGTCATTAATGAAAAAGGGGGAGAAGTTCAGGGTGTTTTCCATCAATGACAAAGGGGGAGATTGTTGGCATGTGGTCCTAATAGGTGTTGTCATTGATGCAAAACCACATTAATGAAAAATTGGATGTTGTATTATGATTTTATGATGATTTATATGATGCTAACATATTGGTTTAGATGTGTTTGAGTTGATACAGTGTGATTCAGTGAGGTGTGTTTGCTCTTCCAAGCCTATTCAGGTGCCTAGGAGATGTAGCATGATAGTATGAGTTTCTTGGATGCTTGGGAATAATTTTGAAATGATGGATAGCAGGTTTTGAGGGTTCTTTGGCACTCATATCAGTTACATGATACAGGTACAGACGGTTCACTATGTTACAGGTGCTCATTGGGAGCAGGTATAGTTGCTTGGAGGTGTGACAGTGTGGTTTAGAGCCATATGAGCTCATGGAAGTTGTCATTCATGTATATCATGGAATATTAGGTATGTTTGGGTTATTTTTAGAGGTTTCATTGATGATTTATTGCATTCTTTCAGCTGACCCTAGCTTCTATAGTGAGGAACACACATGCAAACAAAGGTAAGTCTTAGTGACTAGAGAGATTGAAGTATGGAATTGACATTATGATGATTTGAGATATTATAGGGATGTGTCATAGTGCTTTGAGAAAAATTTCAGGTTCCCATGATGATAATTTTTCAAGTTATGACAGTTTATGTGAGACAGGGTGAAAATCAAGTGAATTTTCAGCTCCAAGTTGAACTTTTGATGTTTGTTGTGAATTGTGTGCTTTGCATGGGAATTTGTGGATTTCATGGAATATTATATGGTGAGTTTATAAGGTTTTAAAAAAATAATGAGGTCAATTTATCATCAGGATTTTATGAACAAATGTTAAGAAGGTAAAGTGGTCTAAAACCCTAGTTAAACCCTAGCTAGGAGTAGTTTGCAGAAAGTGAAGTATAATGACCAAGTTTTGATTGTTTCATCAAAATTTATGATTTATGTTTTAGAGGACTCTTTTATATTTCCAGAAAGGTATGGTTGAGGTGTTGGATGTGTGGGCACCACCTAAAAATGGTAGTTTCTGAAGAAGATTTTGGGACAAGGTGGTCCAAAGTAGTAGCATGAAATATTGATGGTGAATGATTTATGGGAGTTTATATTGATTTCCATGGAGTTTTGATAACATTTTCATCTAGATAAATGGATTTTTGAGTGTTGGAAATAATTTCATTGATGTCAAGGGCTTAATCATTGATGTATTTGGTTAACGAAATGGTGTAACAGAAGCTGATGGAACTACTGACGGATGTTGATGGAAATGGTAGAAAGTAACGGAAATAACCAGCAATATAGAAGGGTACAAAATGAAATTTTAAATACATGAAAATAAGTGTTTTTGCATAAGTATTATCATGGTATAACTGAGATATACACAATTTTACATAGGAGAGAGATATCAGCATTTTAATGTGTTCATATGCCATGTTTTATGGTGAAAAAGAAGATTTAATGATGACTGGAAGCGATTTAATGTTGACATCAATTTGTCTAAGGAGGGGCAGTGCTCCTATCAAGCGGTTAATTGCATTGTTTAATGTGCATTTAATAATTGTTATGGACTGCATTAATTACTTTTGGTTTTATCCGACTAATGCACTTAATTATGTTGTGTTAATTAAATAATGGAAAGGTTGTGTTGGTTGGAATGATGTGTCTTTTTGAAAGGATGTGAGAAGGATATATAAGGAGATAGAATCATTTGTTTTAGACAAGCACACACATTGAATATTTTGAGTGAAGAGAGAAGAGTAATAAGAAGAAGAGCAGATTCAAAGGTGTAAAGATGAAAAATTGCAGCGAATTATATATGTGAAGGTGTTGGGATAATTAGACTGAGTATTCTAAGCAACAGTTTTGTAATAAAGTATAGCATATCCTGAAAATAAAAGTGTGAAGTGCATATCCAAATAAGAAAACCATCACTCGTTGAATAAGCAGCAAGTCCACGGTGGTAAGAGGAATTTTTGATAAGGGGTTGGTTCTCATGTGAGTGGGTGATAACGAATTCGAAGGGGTTGGTGCTCTTGTAGGTTGGTGCCTACAAAATTTTAATTTGGGGATTGGTGTCTCCTATAGGTTGGTGCCTACAAACATTTGAGAAATATAATAAATAAGATTTTCTCTATGGTTTTCTCCTGAAAGGGTTTCCACGTAAATTTGTGTCTATTTGCATTGTGTTGGTTTGCTTTGCATTTATTGATTGCTTTGATATATTCACTGTGAAATTGATTAATTGTGATTACAGTTCTGAGATTAAGTGTTAAATTGATTGACCTCCCCTCTCAGTATTGTCTTGTGCTTAACAATTGGTATCAGAGCGGGTGCCTTCAAGAACAATCTAACAATTGGAAGGTAGTTCTCAGAAGCACATATGGCTACTCATCAAGTACAAGAAGGTTTTTCTTCGAACAAGGCTACATTATTTGATGGAACAAATTATGCATTTTGGAGCATAAGAATGAAAACATATCTAATGGAACTATGGTTTGATATTTGGCAATTAGTAACAATTGGATATACAATCCCATCAATTCCACTGACAGATCAAGCTGAAAAAAAGGCTTTTGAAAACAATGCCAAGGCAATGAATACAATCCTATGTGGCATGTTAGAATCTGAGTTTGTTAAAGTAATGTAATGTGACACGGCAAAGGAGATATGGGAAAAAACTTTGAACTATCTATGAAGGTGATGATAAGGTTAAAAGGGCTAAGCTTCAAACCCATAGGAGACAATTTGAGAGCCTAAAAAATGAAGGATGAGGAGAATGTTGCAGCCTATCTTCTTCGCACGGATGAGGTTGTCAAATCCATAAGAGGGTTAGACAAAAATATTGAAGAATACATGATCGTTCAAAAAATTCTAAGATCTCTACCATCAAGATTTGATGCTAAGGTGTTTTTCATTGAAGAAATGAAGGATCTTGATAAGTTGAGCATAGACGAACTACATAGAATACTGACCACTTATGAAATGAGGATTGAGTCAAATAGACCATCAAAGAAGGAAGTTGCATTCAAAGTCTCAAAGAAAGAGAAAATCAAAGAACCTGATTCGAATGAGAAATCAAGTAGCGAAGAAGATTAGAAAGAAGCCTTGTTCATTTGAAAGTTAAAGAAAGGATCTGGAAAGTACAAAGGTAAGTTACCATTTAAATGTTTTAACTGTGGTAAAATTGGTCATTTTGCGGCTAAGTGTCCAGAGAAAGAAGATTGCGATGGCGAGGAAAGCAAACCTAAATTCAAAAGGGAATTCAAGCATAGCAAAGGCAAGAAAATATTTGGAAAGCAAAATAAAAGCTTATATTCAAAAGGAAGTAGTAGATCATCCGAAGAAAGTGGGATAAGTGACTCAGATAGCGATAATGAAGAAATATTATTCATTGCTATAAAAGATGAATTAGAAAGAGATGAAGACATGGAAGAAAAAGGTGAAGTGAATCTTGAAGAGGAACTTATTTGTGCCTTGGGAGAATTGAAAGCTCTTAAAAAGAAAAATCAGAAACAAAAGTTACAACTCCTAAAGTATGAAGAAGAAGATCATAACTTTGAAGCTAAGATATCACAATCTCTTAAAGAATCAGGAAAGATGATCATGGATCTAAAAACCCAAATTGAAGAAGCAAAACGAGTTGAAGAAGAATTAAGAAATCAGCTAAGGACTAAGGAAAAATGTTGTAAAAAGCGTGAGTCGCAGATTGTTGCTTTGAGAAAGGACTTGGACAAAGAAAATGCCAAAGTTACAAGTAATCTAAAATTTGAGAAAAGTACCGAGATGCTAGATGAAATTTTGAACCGATAGAAGTCAACATCCGACAAGACTGGTCTTGGATATAAGAAAAGACAAGACACTGCTAACACAAAAGGTATAGAGTCGTCGAAAGAGACAAAAGTAGAGAAGTCAAAGACCTATGCAAAGACACTCAAGGAACCTATGAAGAATGAAGAGTTGAAAAGGGAGAAGAGCTTTATGAAGATCAAAACTTCTTACAAGGAAAGCAAAGATGAGAACAAGTTTAGAAGACCAAATCCTCCAAGTTATATTCACATGTCTAGGTTTGAAAATTCTTTCTATGGCTATTGCTTCTATTGTAATCATTTTGGTCATAAAGAAATAGATTGTAGAATACGGGTGAGAGACAACAATATAAAGAACAAAGGTGTGTATGGATTCTCAAATATAAATTACAACTCCTTTTCTCCTTTATCCAACTATGTTGAAGATATTGTTTGTTATAACTGCAATAACTATGGACATATGGCAAGATTTTGTAGAAGTGGTTTTGTAGAACCATCCAAATCAAACCAGAAGGTAAATGCTCCAAAAATAACAAAGAAAGAAGCTACAAAAATTTGGAAACAAAAGAAAGAGGATGATGGGCAAGATAAAGAGAAATATATGCTTGTTCAAACAACATTCCATGCACATGATGAAGGGCAGTTGTGGTACATCGATAGCGGATGTTCAAGACATATGACAGCAGATAAAAGTAAGTACATGTCATTGAAAGAAAGTAAATGAAGGTATGGTGAAATTCGGTGATAACGCTAAAGCAAAGATCACTGGAAAAGGTACATTGAGTCTTGATAATGGTAAAATAAAAATGGAGAATGTTTTATATGTTGAAGGATTAAATCATAATCTCTTAAGTGTAATTCAAATGTGTAATCAAGGACAGACACTTAAGTTTTATGTTGAAGGGTGTGAGATAAGGAAGGAAGACACGAGAGAGTTAGTTGCAGATGCACATAAAACCAAAAATAACCTATACATGCTCTAAGAAATAAAATGAGAGAAATGTTGTCTAAGTCAGGTTGAAGAGAGTTGGCTATGGCATAGAAGGATGGGGCATATAAATTTTGATAATCTTGTGAAAATCAGTAACAAGCAGGTTGTGCGGGATATGCCTAAGGTAACGAAACCTGCAAGTACTCTATGCAAGTAATGTCAGCATGGAAAGAAGACCAAAGCAAGGTTTAGAATGAAGGATTATTCAACCACCAAACCACTGGAGCTGATTCATACGGATTTGTGTGGACCTACCATAACAGAAAGGATACAAGGTGAGAGTTATTTCATGTTATTCATTGATGACTACACTAGAATGACTTGGGTAGCCTTTCTAAAAGAAAATTCGGAAGCATTTGAGAAGTTCAAAGCTTTCAAGGCTTTAGTAGAAAATGAAATCGGATTGAAAATAAAGTTCCTGAGGTCAAATCATGGAGGTGAGTTCACCTCAAATGAATTCATTAAATATTGTGAAGATCATGGAATCAAAATACAGTACTCAGCCGCAAGGACAACACAACGAAATGGAGTGGTAGAAAGAAAGAATCGAACCATCCAAGAGATGGCTAGAACCATGTTGAATGAATCTAAGCTATCAGATAAATTTTGGAGAGAAGCGGTAAGATACGGTTGTTCATATCTTGAATAGAGGACAAATCAGAGTTAATCATGACAAAACTCCTTATGAATTATGGAAAGGAAGACCAGCTACTGTAAAATATTTTAAAGTGTATTGGGAGCAGATGCTTTATTAAAAGTAAATGAAGAGAACTTGGGAAAATTTGATTCAAGAGCGGGTGAATGAATTTTTCTTGGCTACTATATTAAAAGAAAAGCCTATAGATGTTATAACAAAAGACTACAAACTATAGCAGAAATTACAAATGTGAGAGTGGATGAAATCGTGAATAAAAAATCTAAAGAACTTGTAAAAGAGCCCCTAGAAATACCAAAGGTAGTAGAAGAAAAGGAAGAGTAAGAAGATGTTGAAGAAATTAAGCAAATCTGAAAGGAAGGATACCAAGACACCATCTCGTTTTGTTCAGAAGAATCATGATGAAAGTCATATTCATTGGAAACCTTGATGATGGAGTACAAACAAGAAGAAGAATTGTAAGTGCATCAGAACCAGTAAATTTCTCTTTATTATCCAAAATAGAGCCTAAGAACTTTGCAGAAGCTAGCCAGCCATGATAAACATTGGATAAAGGCAATGGAGGAAGAATTATATCAAATTGAGAAGAATGAAACTTGGGAACTTGTTCCTAGACCAAAGGATCAGAATGTGATTGGCACTAAGTGGGTATTCTGAAATAAATTAAATGAAGATGGACAAGTCACTCGAAACAAGGCAAGGTTAGTATGCAAAGGGTATGCTCAAGTAGAAGGTATTGATTTTGAAGAAACTTTTGCTCATGTTGCTAGATTAGAAGCAATTAGAATGTTTCTTGCTTTTTCAGTATTCAAGAATTTCAAAAATCTATCAAATGGATGTCAAATCAGCATTTCTAAATGGGAATTTAGAAGAGGAAGTTTACATAGAACAGCCTGAAGGGTTCCTATTATCAGAAAATGAAGATTATGTGTGTAAGTTGAAGAAGGCCTTGTATGGATTAAAACAAGCCCCCAGAGCATGGTACTCAAGGCTTGATAAGTATCTACAAGACCAAGGATTCAAGAGAGGACTTGCTGATAGTAATCTTTACATTAAAATTGAAGGTGAGCACCAGTTGATTGTTGTTGTGTATGTAGATGACATAATTTTTGGAGGAGACAATGAGGAAATGTCCAAGAAATTTGCCAAAGACATGCAAAAGGAGTTTGAGATGTCCATATTGGGAGAGTTATCATCTTTCCTTAGATTGAAAATTTCTCAATCTGATAAAGGAATATTTATATCCCAAACCAAGTATGTGAAGGAAATGTTGAAGAAATTTGGCATGGAGGATTGTGCACCTGTTAGCACACCTATGACTACCGAGAAAATGTTAAGTAAAGATGATGAATCTCTGAATGTTGATCAAACTCTCTATAGATCAATGATTGGGATTTTACTATATGTCACGGCATCCAGACAAGACATCATGCAAGCAGTGGGTATGGTTGCACGTTTTCAAGCAGGTCTGAAAGAAACACATGTGCAAGCTATAAAACGCATATTCAGATATCTAAATGGAACTATGGATTATGGGTTATGGTACCCAAGGGGTAAGGACTTCACATTGGTAGTTTATACAGATTCAGATTGGGCAGGATGTGTTGATGATAGAAAAAAGTACAAGTGGAGGAGCATTCTTCCTTGGAGATAGCCTGGTATCTTGGTTGAGTAAAAAGCAGAACTTTATATCCTTATCAACAACAAAAGCAAAGTATATAGCAGCAATGTTATTTTGTACTCAAATTCTATGGATGAAGCAAACCTTGAAAGATATCAAAGTAGAGTATGATCATCCAATCTCCATATTATGTGATAATACCATTGCGATTAAGTATTTCAAAGAATCCGGTTATGCACCAAAACAAAGCATTTCCCATAAGAGAGAGCAGGTAGAAAAGTAGGTAAAGTTGGAATTTGTTGCTACATCATAGCAGATATTTCACCAAGCCACTTCAAAGAAGATATTTGAATATCTATATTGGGAGTAATATCCATTGCTTCTTCCCATTGAGAAAACCGAGAGTAGTCGAAAAACATTGAATATTCAGCTCCTAGATTTAATGATGTCAAAGGGGGAGAATGACAGTGGGGGAGTTACAGCAAGGGGGAGTTGCAGAAAAGAATTTTTTTTTTGGAATTGCCATCAGATTACAAAGATTGTTTGAAATATTGTCAGATGTCAAAGGATTAATCATTGATGTATTTGGTTAACGAAATCGTGTAAATGGACAGAACTATTGATAGATTTTCACAAATGCGGAAATAACCAGCAGTATAGAAGGGTAGAAAACCTGAAAATCATAAGGATTATCATGGTATAAGTGAGATATACAAGGTTTTACATTAGATTCAGCATTTTAAGGTGTTCATATGCCATCTTAAAAAAAGAAGATTTAATGGATAGCTTTTTAATGTTGACAGTGATTTGTCTAAGGAGGGGCAGTTATCAAGGGGTTACATTGTTGGGATTTGATAATTTTTATGGGCTGCATCGAATTACTTTTGGTTTTATTTTACTAATGCACTTAATTATGTTGTGTTAATTAAATAATGGAAAGGTTGTGTTGGTTGGAATGATGTGTCTTTTCGAAAGGATGTGAGAAGGATATATAAGGAGATAGAATCATGTTTTTAGACAAGCACACACATTGAATATTTTGAGTGAAGAGAGAAGAGTAATAAGAAGAAGAGCAGATTCAAAGGTGTAAAGATGAAAAATTGCAGCAACTTATATATGTGAAGGTCCTGGGATAATTAGACTAAGTATTCTGAGTAGCATTTTTGTAATAAAGTACAGCATATCCCAAAAATAAAAGTTTGAAGTGTAAATCCAAATAATAAATCCATCACTCATTGAATAAGCAACAATTCCATGGTGGTAAGAGGAATTTTTTATAAGGGGTTGGTGCTCCTGTGAGTGGGTGCTCACGAATTCGAAGGGGTTGGTGCTCCTGTAGGTTGGTGCCTACAAAATTGTAATTTGGGGATTGGTGTGTCCTGTAGGTTGGTGCCTAAAAACATTTGAGAAATATAATAAATAATATTTTCTCTGTGGTTTTCTCCCGAAAGGGTTTCCACGTAAATTTGTGTCTATTTGCATTATGTTGGTTTGCTTTGCATTTATTGATTGCTTTGATATATTCAATGTGAAATTGATTAATTGTGATTAGTCATCTTTTGAGATTAAGTGTAAAATTTAAAAATATCATAACACTGATTCACCCCCCCTCTCAGTATTATCTTGTGCTTAACATTGAGGTCAATACAGGTTGATTGGTCAAAGGGTGGTTTTGGGATCTCAAATAGCAGGGTTAAGTAAAATGGGCATATCTTGAGCTACATGTTGCATTTTAAGGTGATTCAAGTATAATTGGAAAGAGGATTAATATATATTTCTATTGATATGATTTTTTACTCATGATGAGTTCATTTGATAGGGTTTCTAGGGCATTATTTGGACAGGAATATTTTTGGCAGTTCAAGATAGGATGTGTTCTAATGAAAGCTTGACGTTGTTTGAGGAATTATATGGATTTTGATATGCATTATATCACCTGGAATGTAAATAGGGATTATTTTTTAATCTAATGAATCCATTTTAAGGTCTTGAATATATGTATAAATGTTTTTATGAGCTAACCTTTAGAAACAGTTATTTTGGCAAGTTGATGTGGTTTGAATATATGGATGTTTCATGGCTTCTAAATTGCTTAGAATTTATATACAGGTTCTTTAATTTCCATCAATTGGTTACATGACATGGTTTTCTCATGTTTAATTTATTTGGTGATCAAATGAAGTTCTCAAGGTGCTGAAGGGTGTAGGAAATAGTTGTTTTGAGAATTACAAAGTGAATTGGGCCTAGTAAATGAAATAATTTGATTGGTTGATAAAGTGTATGACCATGTATGAATTTTTTACGATATTTTAATCATATGTAAGTGTTTTGGGGTCATGATTATGTATACATTTAATGTAAGGGTATTTTTAAGAATGTGCCCATGGGGTTTTGAGCCATTTTTGGCACTTGTAATGAGGGTTTTAGTTAGGCCGGCCTAACTGGGTAACATGTGACTGTTGTATTTAAAATTTAAAATATTTCCTTGACTTATGGGTCTAACCAAAGGAGGGAAAAATGTTTTACCTAAGTTTAAAATTATAAGAAGCTTATAAAAGCATGTTTTTTGGTACTTTTTGGAACTAGTGGAGTGTGTGCAATCTATGCAACCTAGGTGAGTGAATTTTTCAGGTGTACGAGCATGAATTTAGATCAGATCATGTGTGTGAAAAGTTAAGGAATATCAGCAAGCATATGTTTAAGAGGTTGAAGCATTGAGAAGTGAAGAAAGAGCTAGATTGTGCAAGTTGAAGATCTAGGGTTTGAGTAAGGGTTTAGAAGAATTTGGATCTGAATCTTTGGATCACTATCAGTTGTGGTATCAGCATAATCTCAGTGTTCATACTTCATCAAATCTTTTGTGATGAGTCATATTCATGCAATTCTCTTGTTGGGTGTAATATCAACAAGGGTTTAGGGGTTGGTGCTCCTTATGGGGTTGGTGCCTCACTAAAGAAATATCATATGATATATAATATATCACTAGAATATTCTGAATTGAACCGAAACTTTTAGCAAAAAAAATTCCGAATGGGTTTTCTTCCCCTTCTAAACTTTCCCATTTACTTCTTGTGAACATGGTGTTACTTATGGTTCCCAACCATTGGCACTCATTGAATGTATGCTGTATCACATTGTGCACATCATCAATGAACAGATAACTCCCTTATGCTCAAAAAGAAGATGATCTGAAATTGAATTTTAATGCTTTGTAAAAACAATGCCATGATCAGCATCGAGAACCACACAGTCTTCATTTTCTTTGGTGATCAAGTATGGCCCTCATCTGCTAGCAAACAGTACTCAGCCTACCTTACCGTCAAGGAATCTGGTCCACTATCAGAATGGACCATACACCAGTTATAAGGTGGTTGGAAGATAACACCTTTGGGCTCAATCTTCCAACATATCATATGGTCTACATCCAATTTTCAATGCAAAACTCTTGCACTGTTAATTTCCACCTTTGTCGGACACACCCAGATGTTATGGTAAGAAATTCAACTAGCAGAGATCAATCCTAATTGCAGCATACCAACAGAAGCAGATCAAGTCATTGACACTAAATATCAAACACACAAGGAACCACGAGATTCTCATCTCCCAAATCGTCAAAGCATGTCAGGTTCCTTCCCAAGGAAAATGGTTCACAGAAGATCAAGTTTCCAACAAATTTCCACATCTTTTTCTGCAATGGAGACCATGGCTTCTCAAGAAGCAACGACTGACCTGAGAGAATGTTGCACTTTGATCAATACATCGTAAACAACCATCAACTTACTGTCTCCTAGGAAAATACTCCAATGATTGAAATCTCTCCTAAAATTTGGCAAATTACACTCCCCATAAAACCAAGTTGACATCTCGACTCATGATGGTGCCTCGGTCTCTCAATTCATTGAGTTTTATCATCCAGAGTAGGGAAAAATGAAATTGAAGTGCAAATATCTAACTATGAGATTACTAAGCATCCACTTGGAGAATTAGGTTCCAAAGGATATATTCACAACTTTGAGAAAACAACTGCCAAATTGGTTTCCCGAATAAGGAAAGGTGAAGAAACTTGAGAGCAGTTGGAAATATAGGTACATGCATTGACATCATATGTCTAGACCTTCTTGTATCCTAAGGCTCCTCTTCTCATTCATTTTTAGTCATTTACTCCCTTGAGCAAGTTTGACCCATATGTCATTCAAGAGGCCCAACACTTTAGAAAGATGGGAAGGATGATCGAAGAGTGGATTGAATCCATTGTCTAGAAAGGATGTGATCTTCTACCTTATATGATTGGGATATAGAAGGTTGTCACTTTGTCAACCAAGAAGGTACAAGACAGTTTCTCTACAGCCAAGAAAGTGGTTAACTAGTGAAATGATCTATAATCGACCATTCATGAGATGAGTTCCACTAATCCTAAATTGTTTCTCAACAAGAGAGTGTTTTCAAGTATGGAAGATAATTTTTCATTGACATGGATCAAGAAAATTGAGTGGAAAATGAGAGCCCTCACCGAGGCTATAGAATATTTTCCTTATCATCTCAAATGAGGTCAAGAAATAAAGGAATAAATAAATGACCACTTGAACACTATAAGATTCCCCTCATTGCATTATGAACAAGCTTCATTGGATGAAATTAAAGAAAACTTCTAGAATATTATAAAAGGGGAATTTTTTAACCCACATTCCTGTGGTGTTCAACTCATGGACACCCTTGCTTAGATATGAGGTGTCATTTGTGATGCAACCCAAAATATTGCATGATACAATCTTGCAATTACAGTTCTAGTATATTTATTTGTTCTTGTATTCTCTTGTCTAAGCACTCTGAGTATTGGTATTTCTTCACTCGTTCTCATTTTCTTTTGTTAGTGTGTTGTCCTACGGGAACCCTGGGCTCCAGATCATAAATTGGCAAGCTCTTTGTCGCATTTAATAATAAGTTTGTTTGGGTAACTCAATCCTTTTTGTTCCAAATTTTAACAATGAAATTATAAGACAGAGAAGAGACCTTAGAAAATAAGGACTTATATTAGGCTTACAATGAGGACCAGGACACAAGGCAGGGGACGCTTTGGTACAAGTTGGGCGCAATATGAGTTTCCATATTCCACCTTTTTAGAAACACTAAGGACTTATATCAAGGAACAGTGTCATATCCATTATCGAAAGTGACCTGCTGGACAACTTCATATAGGAGTATGACAAGTCAACCTGTTTTGGTTATAAATTGGAGTGTTGTCTTCATTCTAAGGGAATACTTTTACTCTCTCTATAACATGATGTAATTATTCTATTTCCTACTTAGCATTTTCCTCCATTCTCCCTCTTTTCACTCAGCCGAATGTATGAAAATTTTATAAAGACATGAGGACTTTGTAATATTGAAATGAAATGAAATCAGTAGTTGAACTTTGTGTTAATCCTTGTTATTGTTGCATATTCATTATATAAATTCCATGTGTCTGACTATGTCTTCTTATTGAAACTGGAAAGATCTATGGATTGTAGTTAATGAAATCAGGGTTCAACTCATTAATACAATTATCCTCCTCATTTTTGTCTCCTCACTTATCTATCATTTTCCCTCTATCTCTCTCTCAAATATTGTTGTAGTCACAAAATGGGTATTTCTACACATTCCCTTGTCTTTAACCACCCCAATAGATAACTTAATATACATATTTTTCTAGCTTTCAATAAATGAGAGCCACCCCATCTTGAAACGAAGGGACATAGTTTATTGAGTGTTGACGAAATCCACAATTTGTCCTTGAAAAAATATTTCACCAACACATGTTACATAAATATTGATGAGGAGGATGTAGTATATCATATCTACTACAAACAACAAATATCAGCTAGGCCCTTGACTAAGGTAGATTGTTTTTGTATTGAGTCTACATATTTGGGGCATAGAACTAAGGGAGTCATAACAAGGACCATCACCTAGCTCAAGAAACAATTTGTAATGGTGAATGAGAAAGTTCCCATGCAATTAAAAGTTTCCATCTTTTATATCACAACTTTTCATCCTCCTATGGGGAAAATCCCTTATGGAATCCAATGAGGGTTGAAAAGGCATGGGTGCAACCATTGTAGAAGTTAGTCCAAAAACTTGCATTTTGAGATCATTGTAAAGATTCCATTCAAGGTTATTAATGGAATCTCAAATCCCCTAAAGACTATGATTCACATGCCTTCTCAATAATTTCATTCTCCTATTTTTGTGGATAACACCACACAACTATTTTTATCTTCAGATTCTTTGATAATGACTTTTCACGTGGCTTCAAATCCTCTTGAAACTTTATTGAAGCCAAGTAGTCCTCCATATTTTGTTGTTAGTGTTTCAATTTCACAACCTGGGCTAGCTAAATATATTGTCTTATCTTCCTCAACTAAAGACACAACAAACCCAACCTTCGGCACACAAGTTCAGTAGGAACAAATAGTTTTTTAGCAAGCTCTTTCAGAATAGAGTAATCAAGAGTAAGACTTTAGTGAAGAAGTTCATAACTAGCTGAATGAGGTAGTGAAAAAGAAAAAAAAGGTTTTTCAACTCGAGAGGTTGATTTAATTTCTTTTACTATCACTCCCACTACTTCCCAGTGCATAAATAAACCTATAATTGTTTCTTGAATAATAACAAATTCACAAGGGGAAAGTAATTCTAAAATAACCATTCCTCCACCAAATATGTCCAAAGAGGAAATCATCAATCAATCTTATCGACTCTTTGAGGTTTCTCTCAGGAATAGTAATCTAGAGGGTTTGAAATAAGAAATATAGTCAACAATTAGTATTTGTAGATACTTAAATTTGGACCTATTGACATTTGAAAATTAATCATCAAAATTTAGCTCAAGTCATATCTCTTTGTGCAATTAATTGACTAATTATTACACATTCCTTGCTCAATAAACACTTATGGCCACTAGGTGACACTTATTTTCCATAATTGACTTGTAAAAATATCATTATCAGTTAATAAGACACATGTTCAAGCATTTTGCCACCATTTCTAAAAGATAACTTGCATTGTGCACTATGCCTAGAAGTTGGTCATTCAAAATAAGTTTTCTATGACGACTTTTTCCAAATTCGATGAATTCATCCTAATAACCCTAATGTTAAAATTTGCAAATTCACAAATTACCCTAGTTGGTTGCATGTCACTTGAGTGGGAAATCATGACATAACAACCATCTATATAAGCACGTTCACCTAAGCCATTTTGAGGGCCTCACACCTCACATATTTGGGCTACCTAGGAAATAACAATAAAACACTCAAATGCCATATCAACCTCGTCAAGCATATTCAATCCAACTCTAATTTTGTCACAAATCATACAAAGTCCACCCTAATTTATTTTCAAAGCTACATCACACGCTAAAGATCGTTGCTAATTATTGGAAATCCTAATAGGGTCTTCATTTACAAAAAATGTTGTGATATACATCTTGCACACATTCACTCAACATTTTCACAACTCAAGATTATGGTTTTATTTATTTCTATGAACACATTAATATGTAATACTAATTTGATTGAATTATTGGATTTTAGATGGAAACTTAATATCATAATTATGGATGTAAATTCAAGATAAACTTGATGGATTAAGTTTAGGGGAAATTACATGGATAAATTGTCATGATATGTATGTTTTTAGGTTGTAACATTAAATGATTAAATTTAATTAGTTAGTTAGTTAATTAGTTATGGTGATTAATTCAAATATGCATTATATGGTTATATAATGTAGAGGCCTGATAAATTTCATGTTTTCACAACTCAAGATTATGGTTTTATTTATTTCTATGGACACATTAATATGTAATACTAATTTGATTGAATTATTGGATTTTAGATGGAAACTTAATATCATAATTATGGATGTAAATTCAGTATAAACTTGATGGATTAAGTTTAGGGGAAATTACATGGATAAATTGTCACGATATGTATGTTTTTAGTTTGTAACATTAAATGATTAAATTTAATTATTTAGTTAGTTAATTAGTTATGATGATTAATTCAAATATGAATTATATGGTTATATAATGTAGAGGCCTAATAAATTTCATGTTTTCATGAGTTGTGGTGCAAAATAACATGTACCCTTGTTGAAACTTGGATACCCATAGGAGGATATCATTAGGGAGAGGGAAAGTAGACACAATGTGAACATTGTAACATAGAAAGGTAACTTGAGAACCAACACATGTGCACATAGTTACACTTACATGGTTAGTTTGCATTAGTGTGCATGCATTGATTAGTGATGATAACTTGTCTTTGTTATGGTGATTCATTGTGATTGATTGTATTTCTCATGTTTGGTTTTTTTGGAGGGAAGAAAATGTTGCATGCTACTAAGACCATGATGAGTGATGATGAGTCACTTGGGACAACTCAAGGATCCTGCACCACTATTCATAGTGTATGTATAAAAAATTTATTTAAAAGGTGATTGTCATTGAATAATCTATGTCGTGATTAATTTAGTTAATTTTAATCTAATAATTTAATTGTGGTGTGTTAACTTGTTTTATGGATGTTTAATGCGTTGGGAATAAATGATAACTTGAACAATGTTGTGGATTGACTATTTCCACACAATTTTAATAAATACTGATTTATAACATAAATCACATAGTTAAATCTTATGCTTCGTGTAATTCAATGAATAAAAATAAAACAAAAATGCATGTTGGTGCAATGTCATAATAATGTCCTCGATGAATTATTGATTATCTACTTGGCTTGTTAAGGTGGTAACAAGAATTTTTTTTTTTACAATCATTCTCATTACCATGTGATCATGATCTTGTCATGATATTATTTTCATTGCAACATAATTGTTAAACCACATTTAGTGGTAGCGGTGCAAAACTGGGTTAAACTCTATGGTCACTCACCATTTAAGGATGGTAATGGAGAGATCGAGGCAAAAAAAGA
Organism: Taxus chinensis; assembly: GCA_019776745.2. NCBI lineage: Eukaryota > Viridiplantae > Streptophyta > Pinopsida > Cupressales > Taxaceae > Taxus > Taxus chinensis. Next base: position 277,242,849 of record CM034151.1, on the reverse strand, counting down.
AATATGGAAAGTTGTCAAAATTTTCTTTCTTTAAGATAAAGGTTTGGTACCTTGGGCACATATCTTAATAGACTAGATTTTCGTAGATCCAATAAAGATAAAATCTATAATAGAGTGGCTAACTCCTAAGGATGTCCATGAGGTGTATAATTTCATGGGGTTAGCAGGATATTATAGGAATTTCTTTTATTAATTTTATAATATTGTTGATCATATCACCTATTTGCAAAAAAAGGGGAAGAAGTATGAGTGGATGGAAAAGTACGAGAAGGATTTTAATCTCCTTTATGATAAGTTGATGAAAACGCCTATACTTTAGGTACCTGATCTAACTGGGAATTTCTTAGTTATCACATATTCTTCGAGTGAAAGGTGTGGTGGGGTATTAATGAAGGATGAGAAAATAATTTCCTATAAGTGTAAGAAGACAAATATGTATGAACATAATTATGTTTCACATGATCTAGAGTCAACAAAAAACATTCATACCTTGCAAGTATGGAGGAAATTCTTGTTGGGTGAACCTTTGGAACCAAACAAAGATCACCTAGGGCTGAAATAATTCTTCACACAACTGAATTCGAATGTTATATAGTGGAGGTGGCTAGAATTTTTTTTATAATACAATTTTGACATCAATTTCATTAAGGGAAAGGAAAACATAATTATTGATGCTCTTATTCACATAAAGTATATCGATGTAATATTGGTGGTAAGGTCAAAGTTCCAAGATGAGGTGTTAAGACATTTTCTTAGGGGCAAGTTATACCAACAAGTTAAAGAACTTAAGGAAGGCCCATATGATCATCATTATGATGGATACAAATTTGAACAAGATGGTATTCTTAGGTTCAACGACAAGATTTATGTTCCAAATGTGGAAAATATGTGAAGTGTGGTTATGTAAGAAATCCATAGTGCATCATATTTAGGCCATCCAAGGGTAAATAATATGCTTTCAGACATGAAGTAGGTGTATTTCTGGAATGGTCATAAAAGGATGCAACAAAGTATGTTGTTAAATATATAGAATGTTAGAGTTAAAAATCGTGACAATGATTGTTACGCTTTACAACAAAAGCTAAAACAACTTAAGCATCAAGGATTTATTTCATTCAATCTAGTTACCACTACATCTTCTCAATCTCGTTCCACTTCTCTAGTGAGCCACTCTATAGAGGTTGAGACATCCTATAACGTCCCTTCACGGGAACCACTGGTCCATCAACATTCTATGAGTGAAGTGTCTCAAAACAAATCATATTCCGACCTACACCCTAAGTGACTTAATCTATCTAATTATTAGAGTAGTGAATCTACAAAGGGTATATGGGTACAAAAAGCTAAGGAACCAAAATTTGAAAGTACAAAAGCAATAAATCATGCAAAAACATCAATCTCAATACACGATCCATCTCATACAACTGTGCAGCCAAATACCCAAACAACTCATACCGATTACAATAAATTGGTGCAACCTAAAATGAATATTCAAAAGTTAACAATCTATCTCAATCAACCAACTAAACATGCCAATTGCAATTGACAATATCTCAACCAACTACAATTCAATTACAAACCCCTTCTAGGTGGCAATTTACACGAATACCTTTGTCACCACATATTATGTCTCTCCCTCTACCTATGGAGGGTGATACAAGCAAGCCTCAATCTAGATCATTTGACGTTAATGTATATTGTGACGGTCATTAAAGTATTGGTCATTCTACACATTGATGCTACAAGCTCAAACATGTCATTCATGACCTCATTGATAATCACACTATTGAATTCAAAACCAATCAAGATGAATCTAGACCACTAGTTAATGAGGATGCAAAAATTAAAATATTCAATGACCCATTACCTTGAAATACCACAACGTCCGTCAGAAATTCAAAGTCCATCATGTGTACAATGTGTATCCTCCTCCTCTTTATAGTCATCTATTGGATGCCATTATTGGAACTATTGATACTAGCCCACCTCCACGTCCTAGTATCACATTCGATGAGCATAAAATCGTGGACGATGTTTCAGAGATAAATGCACTATCTGTTTGAGCTTGTATTAATCAGCCCATTCATAGTGTTCAGGTTGACAATGGTGGTTGTGATAATCTATGTACCATGACATTACTTCAATCTTTAGGATAGAATCAACAACATTTACAACCTATTTCTCATGTTGTTATTGAAATTATTGAACATAGTACATGACCCTTTCAAGTGGGGGAAAACTATCCTGTCTACACCTTTCTTGGTTTTTCAGAGCCTTGGGACATATGACATGGTCCTAGGACCCCCTTGGATTCATAAGCTCCATGTTATTGTTTGTGTTGTGCATAATTGTGGCAAATATATATTCAATAAATTTGTCTAAATTCAAGGCATCCATTATGAGTCTCTTCTACCACTTCTCAGTACTATTGTTGATTATAGTCCTTGTGTGGAAATGGTCAAGCAACCTATACTCACCTCATCTATTCAAACACTTCCTCATCAAGTGATACACACTTTTGTTTTGTCATCTCTTCAACATAAGTCTCAATCAAATTACAATTGAATCGACCTATCCTGCAACCCAAGCTTAGTGACGCAATCTCCTATTTTACACAAAATTCCATCAAAGCATATGCCTCATCCATTAGTCCATTATACACATTTACCCATATCAGGGCATTTAGTTGTTACAGCATATAATAACATTCAGGATTATCACACACAATCAAACACAATTCTTGTTTCTTCCCATCAATATGACCTGATTAGCAGGTAACACACTTTCAAACATTCTAAATACTACAAAACAAACAAACAAAATAAAAATATTTCAAAATACAAAAACATTCTAATATTCTAACAATACAAAATCAAGACTTGAACGTAGGTTCAATTACTATCTTGTACTTTACATATGTTGTTTATCACATGATTTGATAGATAACATATTCTATTTTATATACACGCATACATTTCATGAGGTATATGAGCATGATGTACGATACATATGACTCTACATGATTATAGATGTTGGACTTACCCTTTGCCTAGTGGATTTGTTCATTTGAGGGCATCTTTTACACTATCAAATGCTTTTGTTTTATTTATTAGATAGTTATTTCCATTTCTGTTAAACATATCCTAATTATGTTCATAGTATACATTGTGATATATTTCATTAGCAAGATATTTGGGACTAACACAGGTGGACTGTATAGGACTAGTATATCTTGTTCTATATGCTTATTAGCTATTGTTTATATCTTCTTGGCACATTGGATTATTTATCACTTATGTATGTGGCCCTTGGCCTATTGTATATGTGTGCAACACTTTGGTGTCTCTTCCTACGACCTCAATAGTCTTTGCTTGTACAGCACTTGGCATGTTATGTCTATGTGACACTTTTGTGTCCCTTACATGCGGTCATTTGGGCTTTCTATATGACAATGTTCATGACTTGGTGTATATGTTTGTAATCTTGTATGATTGTTGTGCTTATTACTCTATATGTGTCATGATTTAGATCATGTGTTCTTTGTTTGGGTTGATTCCATGATATTATCTACATCCACCTTCTATATGTTCTAGTGATAATTATCTGCCATATTTGACATGAACACACTTCAATTCTTTTTGGCTAAGCAATCTACAATTTATCTCTCTCACCTTAAAAGAGCGAGCATTCAATAAGGTTATCACATAAATATCAATGCAAAACAAGCACATAGATAGGATCAAGATACAAGAAGAGGATAGGTACAGAACAAATTAGGATGCATAAGTATACACATGAACATGAAAATTTTCTATACAAGGACAGTATTGTGCACTTAGAGAGAACCATGTTATGGCAATATCCTAATTTTTTACGGTTCTATCCAACTCGATTTCAAAAGTCAAGAATATCAATTCTCAAGAAAAATTAGATTTTATAGTGGTTCAGCTAGGGAATCACTAATAGGAATATAGATAACACTACATATTCATTACATTTCACGGTAAATGCAGGTGGTGTGCTTACTTCTATTACAAATTCGTTGCATTTTATGATAAAATGCAAATTACAGGTTACATATTTATTAATTTACATGTTAGGTTATTTTATTTTCAAGATTTTCTATTTCAAGAAGTTTAAGAATTACAAACCTAGATATGTTTGCAAGTGGTATGGTTTAGAAAAGTGAACATTAGGGTCTAGAGACACTAAAATCCATACAACATTACATTTTTGGCCTATATGGTTCCACTTTTTCTTCAAATGTTGAACTTACTACGCCCCAAGACTCTTGTTTACTTTTTGTTATTACTCTTCTAATTGTACAAGTTGAGGGGATGTACCATTGACATTTACAGTTTGGAAAGCTATGCCCTCAACCTTCTTTTGATTGGAGATTTAATCAGCCCCAATCCTCGATTGTCGTTACAATCTCTCCCTCCACATTCCTTGACAAGGGGGCATGGTATTCTACATCTATAAGGAAGATTTGATTATATACACACATGTATACTTTTTCCTTGCTCCTTTCTATTTTACACATTTCAAATTCAATTTCAATATTATTAGGAGATAAAATTTTCAATTTTCATTATATGAACATTGACTAACTCGTGTGTTGTAAGTTGCAGTTTGGGGGCATCTTGTGCCCATTTCAAACAATCAAGTAATCGAAATAGACAAAGTGTGTTTACACACTCAAGTGTGTTTTTCTTTTAAACTAGCAAATTTCATTTATTAGCTTAAAAGGGGGGAAATGTAGACACCTAAATTTTGTAATTGGGTGTTTGATAATAGTGATTTGACTTATATCCCTTTATTATGACTTGTGCATACACTAACACAACTTAAATGCACTATCTTACTTCCTTATAAGGCTTGTAAATACTTCCTATTCTATCACTCTACTGCTCATATACCTACAAGATTGATATCAATTATTATAAACATCTTATATATCCTATTAGAACCTTCTCCAAACCTTCACTTACTACATCTTCATCCCTTGACACTATCGTCTAGATCTCAGACATAACCACTTAGATATTTCTATCCTTTCTTATAATTATGTTCTTCAAGGTGAAACAATCAAACTTTCTTATGTTTATCTTGTTTCTCCCTCTCCTGAATCAGACTTAATGAAAAATAATATCCTGTGGAGTTGTATAAAAACAAGTTAGACACGCCCATTTACTCACTTGGCATTCTCAAGAGTCTCCTATGGTAAATAATGATCGAGTCTTATACAAAGCTACCCTAATCTTCCCTAACTCAAGATCATACATTAGGAGAAACCTATATAAAATTCCAAAGAAATCTAAACCACGTTAAGATTAAGACAACACCAAGTCAAGAAGCATCTCAATGGCTAAAATCAAACACTATCAAGCACCTGCACACCAAATGGCGACGTCAATGGGTTTATAGTCTTCAGAAAATATCTAGATCTACATGCACTCCATTTTGGAACTATTACTTTAACACTCTATGCATTACTCTCAAAGGTTACATTCTAAAGTATACCTAGTTATGCTTGGTCCACTACAAGTGTTTAGATGATAAGGGAAAACATAGTGTGAAGACACTTTACATTTGCATTCACACTTGCACGAACAGCATTATGATAACTACATCGAAGTTTGAGCCCCTCATTTGGGCATTGTAGTGCAAGTGTTTAGTCACTAGAATCAACAATGGGGTTGGCCATTAAGGGCAATCCAACATAGTCTTCCCTCTCACAGCGTATTTTCCCTAACTCCACATATATAACATTTTGCAAAATCCAAAAATTTAAGTTAACTAATTCCCTTATACTTTATTGTATTTAGCATGTGCCCTAATTAAAAGCAATTTATTTATATCATTTTACATGTAATATCAAATATAAATGTTAAAGCATTTAATTATTAATTTGATTGTACATTTATTTAATCAAGATTTGTAATCTAATTAGAACAATATATAAATTATAATTTAAGGTGTAAACAATGTCAATGTCAATGTCAATGCCCATGCCCACTCATGTTGCAATGAATGCCAAAAAAATCAACAAAAATCTCCATTTCTTTGGACAACATTCTCTTCTTCTCGCCTTTCTCCACAGTGGTCTTTACAACTTGCTTCTTTTTCTATGATACATCCTACCCTCTTCTTTGGCTTGGAGAGTGGAGTATACAATTGCCCATGCTTCCTCATCTCCACTAAATTTATAACAATAACATAAGTGGTGATCATAGGCACTTAAAAATAATATACTTAATATTTACGGGGTAAGCTCTTTACCTAGTCCAATGTAAGTAGTAATTAAGGAATTTAGATATTATTTCTCTTTGGCAGAAATAAAGATTTTTCACCTTATTTTATTATCCACAAAGTATCAATGTACCATATGAGAACTCGTCTCCTCCCTTGGATTTGCATGCATTCAATTTTGAATGTACAAAGAGCTTTCCACCCTCTTTCTAATTCAAATGTGCTTCTTACAACTGAAGTCTTCTTATTTTCCTTGTCATTGTTCAAGTAAATATTAATGTAGTATTTAAGTGTGTAACTTGTGTCAAATTACCATCCGTATGTTTTGCACATGTTGTCTAGCGTTCCAATCCTCCACTCCTCTCATCTTCTTTTAATGAAGTGTATGCGGCATATATATTTATGTTAATCCCGTCTCATCTTCCTTGCACTAAGCTATTGTTCTGAAAAAAATTAATTTGATTCCTCGAGGAAAATGTGACACAATACCAAGAATAGAAGGGTCTCTCCCATACTGAAGATCCTAAACAACATACCCAGCATAAAAGATTAATGGTCTCTTCTAGAAACAAGATCACATATTTATGTCTTTCTGGCAATTCACACTCAACAGCCACACCACCAAATTGACTCCAACTCATCAAAGTGGTAATGCAATATCTATGGTAAGCAGGGATCAAATTTGAAGTCATCAATGCCCTTCAAACGTCTTTTCGCTTGTCATACAAGGGTGATTAAAAATGTACACTTCAAAAGAAAATTAAAATATAAAATTACACGTCAATATTAGAAAGTAGATAAATATGGTAAATTTTCATTTGAACGACCAACTAAAATATCACTTGCCATACAAATTTATACTAAATTAATGTTTATAAATGTTAAATTTTATTTTAATAGATAAATTATAAAATAATTATTATCACACCATAATGCATGTTTGCTAACTTTCTATTTTCTATATTAAAAAAATATTCATTCACTAAATCATGTTTGGGATTTGGGGATTAAATTCTCAATACATATTTATTTTTGTAAATTAGGCTCCTAATTATTACTTGTTTCTAACAGTTGTTGATTATCAAATGCACAAATTTGTGCATGTGTGAGAATGAAATAGAGATAAATAGTTTATCTTATTTTTGTAAATTAGGCTCCTAATTATTACTTGTTTCTAAGAGTCATTGATTATCAGATGCACAAATTTGTGCACGAGTGAGAATGAAGTAGAAATAAATAGTTTATCTACATGAAAACAAGTGAAATCAAGTCCTGGTAAGTTTTGCTACTCAAAATAATATCAATGTAAATGTGTTAGCAAAGTTGAGGCATTTTTTTCTTTGGCACTTGTTAATTTGCGAATAACTTGTGTAATGTATAATTTAATTGATTTCATGTTCAGTTTACAAAATAACACCACATTTATGTCATTTTGCTTTTTTCAAAATTTTCTCAATGGTAAACTATGATTGCTTCTTTTTTCCATACAATGTTGTAAGTGTAATAATATATTACTAGATATGTTTTTCAACAAAGTGTTATTTATTGAATGTATGGCATTCTATTACCTTTAATTTTTTACTTTTCAATAACATTGTACTTCCTTGATTATGAGTATTAACGAATATATGGGGTGGCATGCCTTGAATTTTACACAACTTTTGGATATTTTTCCTTACGAAGGTGTAGTCTTGTTTGAGAACAATAATATTCAAATTGGAGATGCCTCGTTGTATCCTCCATACCCGTTTTTTCTATTGGTTGGGCCAAAATTACTAACCATGAAAAGATTTGAAAGAAGCAGCACTAGTATGTGGGTTGGTAAGTTTCTTGTCTCAATGCTGAAATTTTATTTTTCACTTGTTATCAACAATGAAAACAGTTGCATGAATTTCTATTGGCATGCTTGAAACTCGGCTTATAAGTTTTTATAAATCATAGAGAATATTTTAACACTTAAATCAAATTCATATTGAAAGTTAAATAACATTTATTTTCAATTAAAAGATAATATATTGGTTAACTTGTCATTTATGAAAAGTGAAGATTACTCTAGCCCTTCAAATTAAAATAGGGAAAACCCCTCAAATTTGATCACTGATGGTAAGGGTAAACCACAAGATCTCCTAGTTGGCAATACCCCTTTCACTTTGGTGCCAGTTCTCATATAGAGAAGAAGCATCAAACATCAATGTGCTTCACCACAACAGCTACCACATCCCGTTTCACAAAAAGACAACCATTAATTAGTAATTGCCAAAATGCAAAATCTCATAGCCAAGCATCAAATCTTCTCATAATGCAGATATAAACAAAGTACATAATTAGCTGGACCAATTGGAATGGTATTACTCGTTGAATTTGTTTTGATGAGAAAATATCATTTGCACGGAAGTCACCTATTAAAACTTTGCGAGAATCTCATCACGTTCTTTAAAAAGAAACGGAAGAATATAAATCAGTTGAAACATGCCAGTGCTTTGCTCAAGCCTTCATGGATGAATACTACTTTGATGACATTTATAAAAACAAATGCTTCGAATGACAACAACTCTGCTAGGGACATGATCGTTCACCACAAGATTACACAAATATATTCCGCAATCTCTGTGCAAAGTTGGGCGTATTTTTGTAATATTATATTGTTTACATTGGTGAATGTTTTAATGTAATATATATTATTATGGAGATAATATATATGGGTGAATAAATAAAATGTAATATTATTAAATATGAGAAAATATATCTCATACTAATAATATAGGTTTTATATATTAGTTGTGAGTTTGTTGTATAAACAATTCACATTGGTATTTTTAGGATTAGTTGAGTGTGTTGAGATAACTAAGGGATTGAGAGATATGTGGGAGAAAGGATGACTCCTATTTAATAGGAGATCATATGTGTATTTATACCTCTCGATGTAAATGAAGAGATATCCCATGAATTGAAAATTATTTTAATATTATTTTATTCAGTGTTTTTATTGTGCAAGATTATTTCCAATAATTTGTACCAACTTCAAGATCTAGTATCAAAGCAAGGATTCCAGGATGAGAGTCTCTGAATAAAACTTTCTCATCACAATGTCCACGCCCTGGTAAGGTGGATATACTGATTACATCTTCCTACGTATTAAAGCATTCTGCCTGCGAACTGAATCGTTCTGCGTGCGCATTGCATAGTTGTTCGTGCGTATTGCATCATCCTTCTGCCTGCGCATTCTATCGATTGGCCTGTGTATTGCATCCCCATTCTAAAAACTTTGATCGACCTGTGTATTGTATCACCGTTTTGGTAACTCTACGTTTTTTATTTTTATTTTTTGTCATTTTTGGACATACTTAAAAAAACACAAATAAAAATGAAACTTGTCATTTTTGGAAAGGGTCCAAAAAGATGTCACACTTAGAACTTGGAAGTGTCATATCTTTCACCTTGTAACTCCGATTGAGGTGATTTTTTTTTTTTAAATGTATGTTTTTTCAAGATCTTTGCATTGATCATATGCTTTCTGCTGCCAATTGAAAATAAAATTTAACTTTATTGTAAGGGTGCATTTTTGACTAAATTTGACATCCATAATGAAAATCCCATTACAAAAATTCAATGGCAAAGAATTTCACACATGACAAGTGCGAACTCAATTACTTTTTGATCAATAAAGACTTGTGGGAAATTGTTGAAGGTAATCTTTCAAAACCAATTGATGTTGATGAACCCACCAAATGGAAAAGCAATAGCAATTATTGGTCTTGGATTGTCTGATGCTTACTTGCATCATATTGATTTATCAAAAAGTTCAAATTTCATATGGACTACTTTGAACAAGGTATTTGGATCTCAAACAAGGGGCGCAGCGTTGACACTCAAGCAAAAACTATTCGGGCTCAAGATGGAAGAAGGTGAGAGTATGGTTGATCACATAAGTAAATTTCGTTCTATTTCAAATCAACTCGCTGGAATAAAAATTGATGTGGGAGATAATGATGCAAAAGCAGTATTGATCACATTGTGTTCACTTCGAGTAAAATAAATCCTAGATTTGAAGATTTGATTTCATCTCTCATGGAAGAAGAAAATAGAACAAATAAGAAGATTGTTTCAGAAGAAACAACAATATTTGGTAAAAATAGGTCATATGATAAAGGAAGATTCAAGAAAGGATCCAATTCTAGAGATACAAATAAACATATCACTTGCTACTATTGCCAACAATCTGGACACCTTTCCATAAACTGCATAAAAAGAGCAAGAGATTTACTTGATGGAAAAATAAGTGAAAATGCCATGATTGCCGATGAAGAAGAAGACGATGATAAGGAAGAACCAGAGGGTGATTTCAGTGGTTACGATTCTGAAGACTTTTTCTTTACATAACTTTCAGATGGAGGTAGGAGGCAAAGGAGGAGGAGGCAGATCAGCATCTCTTGTTAGTCATTGATGGAGGTCATATCATTTCTACAGACCAACTTTCTACTACATTCATCCCCAAGTCGCCATATCGAAGTTCATTTGCTTTAAGTAACAAAATGCCTATAATGCCAAATGGTGGTTAAATTGCAGAATTCTTGCATATTAACATTTTTTAAGATAGGAGGCACACAGGCATACTTCCACACACACATATATAAGAATCATTTACAAGATCAATATAGCAACTTCAGAGAGCTCGTCTTCTATCTTTAAATTGCAGCTGTAGGTGCCTACTACCACTTTTTATATCCAAACTATGTTTATTTGAAATGTATCTTCTTATTTTTCTAGCTTTTGTTTCATTGATAGTAGTACAATTCCATTATTCTAAGGAGCCATATAGTGTGATGTTTAAATTTCAACAAATCGTTCAGCCTTGTTTTGATGCACCTGCAACAATATTCGTTGATGAGTTGTTCCTCCCTAACTTGCTGTCGAAACTTATCAACTCACCAGCCTTCTAGTCCATCTCCTTCAGGACCTTCCACCTATCTATAATAACATTACTGTTGCATTGGTGAAAAAAAATCCCCTTCCATCAACACAAACATGATATCCTACATTGTAGGTTTTCTCAATACAGCTAGGAAAGAACTTTGGCTCTGTAGCAGTCAAAATCTTCTGTTTCTCTTCTAGATCCTCACAAATTCCTCCACTGTCTACCAATGCTAGAGCATCAGGCATGACACTACTTTGATGCAAATCAAACTCTATCATTCACCTATTCCTTCATCTATACTTTTTATGCCAAACACCTTGGTAATGTCTGACAAATCTGATGCTATTCTTCATCTTCTTCTCTAGCACTTCGTGAAAGTCAAAATTAAGACCATTATTGCAACCAATCTGTTGACCAAGGTCGAGATCTAAGGGAGTGCAAGTAATTGCGAGCTATGATGGTGACTTAAAAGACTGACAGGCCACAATTAAAGCTAACTGTTGCCTTCCCTACATGTGAATGTTGTACTCTCCCATAAAAGAAACCAGGTCAACAAATATAATCATGCAGGATAAATCTCATTAACTTATTGCTGCCCAACCAGGGAATAAAAAACTTACTGCTGCCCACTGCCACATACAATTATCCACCTACTGTCATTAAGATTAATGTTGTCCTTAACAATTATTTGTGTCAATTTCTCAGATGAATTTATGCCACCTCTTAGCCTAATTAGGAATTAGAAGGGACCATTTAGTGCATTTTGGATACTTTTCAGCGATAAGTATATACTGTAAATGTAACACAAGGGAAATGTACTGAACCTCTTCATGAAACAAGTGTAGTGGAATTAGAACATGTAATAAAAAATAAGTACTACATAACACAATGTAGAGAAATATATTTATCAAAAATAATGACATTACAATGGCCACAAGACCACCATGCTAACCACCAATGGCACTTGCTCAATAGGCTGTTGCAATTAAAGCCAACAAATAATTCACCTCAGATTTTAGAATTGCAAAGGATATATCAGATCTCAACGGCGTTAACCTCAATTGAGCAGACAACTGAAAAGAAGAGTGAAATTTCACACAGATAAATGAATCTAGTCTTTTGTAAGTGATGAAAACAAATATAACAAAATTTCGTATACAAGAATTTGGCATGAGATTTCTATCTCTTTAGCTAACCATCAAACATCTGCAGCTTTAAATATATCTGCTTAGCTACAAAAGGGCAAAACAGACACATATTTACTTACATAGGAGCTTCCCCGCGCTTTTTCTAACATATTGAAGTGCAAGATGTTTTTCAATACCTTTAGTTACTGTATTAGTAGTTATTAAAATCCATGTCAAATTACATATTTGGTGACCTATTTGAGAAAATTCAGAGCAGAAGAGACAGAGAGAGGTTGGTAAGCAAGAAAAAATGTGCCCACGTATCTCTTTCTTCACAAAGGGACAGAGACCTCCCCTCCAAGAGAGAACTTCAGTCTGGAAAATCTCAGAATTTTACTTCTGCTTCAGAATTTGCCTCTATGCTTGCAATTTATATGCTCACTCCCTGGCAAAAAAAAACAACTTAAGTGTCATCATTTAATAAAAATTATAAAACAAAAGATAAATCTGTACCACTACAAAATACAACCAAAGACAGAATGCTAGTCCCTACAAAACATTGAACTCATTCCCTTTTATCTCATTTCAATTGCATCTGTTGCATTGTTTCAAAAGCATGTATTCTTGATAAGCCTAACAACCTGCTGATACTAATGTTCCTCTTGAAAACATTAATGTTTACTCTCTTTGGCTTTTATTTTTCAAGAGAAGGAATATATATACATTGTACAATAAACAGTAGACTAGACTTGTAAGGCTACATAACAGAATGTGTGCAATGCTCTGCTGTCTACAAAAATTACAATCATCTCAGACTTCGGTGTTGCCTCGAAAATATAAGAGGAATATGCTATAGAAAATCAGAAACTTGCAATCAAGATATCCACAAAACATAAAATAACTCTTGCCTGAATACAAACACAAAACCTAAACTTAACTCTGTTCTCAGTCAGACACCTTTGTACTTTCGAATTCAATTAGCAGTACTTTCATGAGTCATATTTGCAGGACCTGTATGCAGTAATATAGCATTTCAAATCCCAAATTTTGGCTGCGAAACAGCACCATTAACTTACCTCAAAAGAATTCATTAATTCAATAAGAAAGTGCAATAATGTTGAGAATATCATCAAAATACAAAAAAATACACCTAAACTATCTTCTCGGTCGGACACCTTTGGTCTTTTGATAGGTAACACTGCAGTCGTCACAAAGAACAAGTTTTATGCACTATAGGATGCAGTCATAAAGCATCCCTGATCACCCTGCACACTTCCTCCTCTTTTAGGTAAGACCAGTCCAGAAAACAGAACAAGTTGCAACTTCGGAAGACAATTGTATGGGCCTCATAGGAATGGCCATAGTTATGTACTACTGAGGAAAAATGACAACTACAAAAATGCAGGTATAATCCATCTTGCAACACTGTTGATGATCCTAGGAAAAAAAAAAATAGACACCCTCCCCAAAACTATTGAAAGAAAATGGCTTGTTAATGAGATCTGGTTGGAGCATTGCCTAAGTTCTCCTGGGGTTGGTGCCTCCATCCATTGTGTGCTGAACCCAGGTCTGGGCGGGCTGCCTTGCCCATAGTCAATGAATTGATACAGCGCTCTCTTCTCCTTGCTCTTGAGGACTCCACGTGTGTGGCTTGATGTTTTGGACTGGAGTCCTCCTGAAGAAGATCTCATGCATGTTTGTTCATATCTTCCCTTATCAAAAATTCCTGAAAGGTAACCACTCCTTTTTTAATGATGACATATGATGGGCTTACTGTTTCTGACAAGCTAAAAGCTGGAGGAAATATCTTTCATTAACAGGGTTAGAAAATCCCTTCTCTTCAAAATGTTTCGTGAGGGACTGAACACTCTTTTCTGTTGTTATGTGAAGTCAAAATCAAGTGAGCAGGTAGCAACCAAGCTGGCAGATTGGCAGGTTGACTTGAGCGTATGAAGTCCAGGGGGTCAAGGGGGGTTGGTTGTAGCCCCTAAAATATCCCTTGTGGGATACCACTTAAAAATGCACCAAAAAAATACAAAAATTGCAGCAAACACAAATTCTGATTTTTGCATATTTTTAACAGCTAGGGCAGCAAACTGAAGAAAATTGATATCTCTCAAAGTACTCACTCAAATCACTTGAAATTTTTTGGAGAGCTTGCTAATATTATAAAGAACATAAGAAAATAATTTTCGGAATTTTTGGAATAATATAATGCAGTCAGAAAATTACAGAAAGCCCTAAACAGTGGTAAAACTTCAAAAATTTGAACTTCTCCAATAAGCAAGATAAAATTATGAAATTCTGAAAACTACATATACTAATAGGGGGAATGAAACCCCAACCTTCAGATCTGAAAATGGCAACCCGGAAACCCTCCAAATAATGGTTGCAATCTCCAAAACAAGTCGCCCCCTTTGGAAAATGATCAAAACCCTTTGAAAAGTCTCTAGAAATGATGTTAAACCCTACTCTTATCACTGTCGTAAATCTAATCTGAAAACCCTTTGATTTTCTCCACAAAATGTCTCCAAAACCCTCAAAACCCTTCCTCTGAAACCTCTGAAAATATCTCTGTAAAACAGCCCAGAAAACAGCTCAAAAATGACAGACAAGCTAGGGTAGATCTCTCACTACTGAAAAATGTCGTGCTAGCTAGAGATGGATCTCTCACCACCGAAACTAGGGTCTCTATGGGATTTCACTCCACAAACTGTAAATTTGCAAGCAGCAGTTACACATGAAGAAAAATAATTATGTATGCAAGAATGCCCTTCCCTTTTTCCTCCCAACTCCTTATATAATTTTCCCCAAGGCAAAAGAGCCCCAAAAAGCCCAAGTCGCATTTTTTCTTATGAAGGACCAATAAAATAAAAGTAACTTAAGTTACTTTTCCCTTTTTAAGTCGTCATGGTCCAAAAGTGACCCCCAACGCAAAATTAGAACCATAGTTCAAAAAATCGTAAATCGGGATTAATCGGCAGGCCAAATTTTGAATCGAAAATCGGGAATCGGCGAAAAATCGACAAAAAATCAGCATTAATCGGCAACTTTATCGCTACTTTTAAAAACATTTAAATTCATAAAATATACTTAAATTAAATGTAAAAACAATGTTAAATGATGCAAGAAGTGACTCTATAGAAGTGACTTTACATATTGTATTACTATTATGTAATATAATAATTAATTATTAAACTTATAAATATAGTTATGCTTAGAAATATAGTTATGTAATATATTATATAATTATTAAACTTATAGTTATAAATTTATAAAATTATTAACTATTATTATAATTAAGTTATTAACTATTATGTAATACGTATTTAAAAAAACCCTATTATTAACTATTATTAACTATAATATATAAATACGTATTATATAATATATAATATATAAATATGTATTAACTATATTACATATAATACGTATTATTAACTATTATTAACTATAATATATAAATACGTATTATATAATATATAATATATAAATATGTATTAACTATATTACATATAATACGTATATGTAATATATTATATAATTATTATGTAATACTGTAGTATTAAGTTATTAACTATTGTGTAATACGTATTTTAAAAAAAGGACAAAAATTACTGTGTAACTGTATATTGCGGATTACCTGTTAGCGGGCACGAGCTCTAAAAATAGGGCTGGAAAGACCCAAAACCACCTTCGTTGAACTCGAAACCACTTTGGTAGAATTCGAAACCTCCTAGAATGCCCACGCAATCACATCGAAGGCCACGATTCCAGGTTGAATGCAAAAAAACGAATCGATTTGGTCTGTTTTCGGGTTATACCCTAGGCTGCGATTTTAGCCGCGATTTTCGCCGATTTTCGCCGATTTTTGCAGGTTATTTGATCAAGATTTATCGGCGATTTATCGGATTACAAAAATCGCGATTTTTCAGAAGTTTAATCGTTTTGATGGAGGAACACGATTTATCGCGATTTTTGAATCAGAGATTAGAACATTAAGTGTCATGTGGCCCCTTCCTAACGACAAAACATAATATTTAGTCCCTCCAAAATACTTTACGCTTATGTCAACGAAGAAATATAACAAAATGGGCTAGATATTCATACCCAATAGCTCCCAGCGTCCATAGCCCCTTGGGTATGACCAAGGCTTGGACTCGAATTGGCCCTTAGGCCTTTGGCGTAGGAAAGGGGACATTACAACCCCGCTCCACAGCCGAAGGCTGTTTCAATTGAAGCTATTAGGCCTCACTAGGAAAAAAAATTGGCATTTGTACAACATGTTTCGGGGAATCCATACAGTACGGCACACAGTTTGTACTACGCGGTTTTTGTACTACCCTCATGCATAAAAATAAGTCTTTTATTTATTGAATACGAACCAGCTAGAATAAAAATACTAGTGTCTGAATACAATTGTTTAGAGCTAAACTAGCGGAACACTTGCACCCTGAGAAATTCCGTCCCCAAATTTGTATGCAAATGAGGGATTTCGTCTTCTATTGTTGTTGCAAAAGTTGAAGCTGCTTGCAGACAAAGAAAATAATTGATGAATTTCCAAGATGTATGAACAATAAACCCCCAAATCTGCCTCTATAACGTCCAATCCTTCTCCAAAGTGGGTGCCCCTTTTAGAAACACATGTATCCTCCATAAACAAATAAAATAATAACTTTATTCTCTTTAAGTTGGCACCTCATCCTAATAATAGGAATATGCAATATTAAAAAGCTTTACCCTCGCTTTATCCTAAAAATAGGATCTGATTTCTCATGCAGCCTACTCTATCCTTGGCGCCCCCATTATAGAATGTGTTATTTAATTATTATTCTAACTTTGGCACCTAATTATAGAAGTTCATCATTCTATTATTATTTTAATCTATTTTTGCTTTTTAAATATAACTCAAGTGTTCTTTTTCCAAATAAAATATAAAAAAACCCTTGGACCACTTTATTTATTTATTTTCCTCTTTTAATTTTCCCTTAGCCTACGGAAAATAATAAAAATAGGCTTCAAGTATCTGGAATTAATTAATTCTAAAAAGGGAACATTACATTGACTCTTTGTCAGAAATATATACCAGCTTGGAATTGCCTCAAGAAACTGGAAACACTTCCTCTTTTATTAAATACCCTTGGTCTTATAGCATTAATGTTGTCTCCAAACCTTGGAGACAAAGACCACCTAGTTAGCTTTGATTGTATCTCACCCGACCCTTTTGAACAAACTTAAAACTACCAAAGACACTCAGTCACTCACTCAAAAACCAGGGAGCTTATAAAATTACTCGATCCTATGGCATTCCCGCATATGACAAATTCAAACTAGAAGAAAGGTACAAATAGCCAACATCACTCGTAAATGTTCACACAAATAGTATAGATATCTTAAATACATCTATATGAAATACACCAAGAGATCAATTTCAAGGATTTATCTTAGAGTTTTCGTATGCCCCGTTGATTGATAACTGCATTACATTCTCTGCCAACTTACAACTGGTCGATGACAAATGCCATCAATCTAGCTGCACCAATGTGTCGTTGTTGAACAAATCTTTCCGGGAAAGAAAAAGGGCTCCAAACTCTATCTTATAGCCAAGATATTACTATTTTTTTATTGACTTCTACAAGCAAAAAGAGAAAAATTAAGTGACAGTCAAATGGACATCAAATTTTTGTATAAATCTCTTGTAATAACCAACATGGCCTAGAATTGGATTTTCTGCGAGCTCCTTCCCCGGCTGCTCCCGCCTGCTGCCTCTGTCTGCTGTCTCTGGTCCTCTTTCTAATGCCGGACCCCTCTGGTCCGGATCGGGGGCCCCCCCTGTCAGGGTCCCTCTCTCCAAAGCAGCCTATCGTTTGGTCAAAAGTCGTGGAGGGTTCCACATCGGCTCACAACTCGGAAAAGCTCTCCCCTTCACTGTCAGAAGGGTCCTTTTCCCTGCGCATCCCCTCTCACATCACGGAGGCTGCTGCCGCTTCTCGTGACCTGTCCTTGGTGGGTACGCTGATGGGCCCTAGGCCCCCATTGGAGGATATAAAAAAATGGGCTCGTTTAAAATGGCA
The DNA here is from genome assembly GCA_019776745.2 of Taxus chinensis. NCBI lineage: Eukaryota > Viridiplantae > Streptophyta > Pinopsida > Cupressales > Taxaceae > Taxus > Taxus chinensis. Next base: position 277,224,481 of record CM034151.1, on the reverse strand, counting down.
ACCATGTGGAGCGCTAGAAATAGCGGCTATGCCTAATGGATTCATCTTATTCTCCTTCAGCTTGAAAGAAGACTTCGCTAGAGTGCTGCTTGGTGGTCCGTGGTTTTTTGGCAGGCGGGGTTTCTATCTCAGGAAATGGTCACCTGGTTTCAACCCACACACGGAATCCATGACCCAAGCCCCAATCTGGGTTCGCCTCCCGGGGCTCCCTCTGGAGTTTTGGCACCCGGCAGTTATTGAAGGTATTGCTCTATCAATAGGTTCTTTGATAGCAATAGATCAAGCCACAAAAGCAAAAACTAGATTCATTCATGCTCGTTTTTGTGTTAATGTTGATATTAGTTGTCCCTTGCCAAAGGACATCGAGCTTATCTCGGACTTAGGGAACTGGAAACAACCCATTGACTATGAATACATTCCTCAAGCTTGTTCCTTCTGCAAAAAACTTGGTCATAGGGCCTCTGCTGCCCCTCTAAACCTCAACCTAAACCAATGTCCCAAACCCTCTCCCCAAAATTCAAGAAAAAATTCGTCCCTAAATCGTCCTCCATTGAGATCCCGATCATCCCCACGTCTAATTCCTTCGCTCTCCTTGAGGATGGAGAAATCAACCCTTCTTCTGATCCTGCTTCTGAGATCCTTCCCTCCTCCTTAGCCCTCCATCCCCTCTCCCCCCCTGGCTCCTTCGGCTCTTCCCGGCTCTTCGTCTCTTGGTGAGGACCTTCTTTTGGCTGCCTCCTCCCCTCCCCCTTCGCCGCTGCCTGCTCCTTTTCCCCTCCCCCCCTTCCTTCGATCCCCTCTTCCCTCGATCCCCCCACCCTGCCTCCCCTCTGCCCGCCTGTTTCGGGCTCTGTCCCTTCACCCTCGGATCTCTCCACCGATGATTGTTTCAATCATCGTTTCACTAGAAGCAGCAACAAGAAACCCGATATTGGCTTGGAAAAGGTTAGAGGCAGAATTCCGAGCAGTGTTAAGCTTCAGCAAGAAGCAGCTACAAACGTGGCGCAAGGAACCCAAAGCACAATCCCCATGGTGGTGGGGAATAAACCCAAACAAAAGAAATGAAGATCATTTCTTGGAATATAAGAGGGCTCAACTCTCTTCAAAAACAAAGAATTATCAAAGGCATCAAGTTCCAGAACTCACCTAATATCATCATGTTACAGGAAACCAAACTAAAAACGGAGGATCGGCTCCATAAACTCTGGCCAGCGGCTGCCTTTGAATCTTAACCTTCAACAGGAAACTCTGGGGGGCTTTGTACCTTGTGGGATCCCAGAAGTCTTAAAGGGGATTGCCTGTTCAAGCACCCCAACTTTATATGTATCCTCTTCCAAGAGATTGGTGCTGACTCCTCTTGGATTGCTATCAATGTGTATGCCCCAAACTTGGAGACTCATCGAGGAAAACTTTGGAAAGATATCACTAACTTCATCACCACTTGTGGTAAAATTCCCATTCTAATAATGGGTGATTTTAATTGCCCTCTTTATCCTTCGGATAAACAGGGGGGTATGCCTGCTATGCCGTCTAGCATGGAAGCTTTGGCTGACTTCATAAGGGAGAATTCTCTTCTGGACATGGATCTCCACGGCTCATCTTACACATGGTCAAACCGTAGATTGGGCAGGAACCACATCCAATGCAGATTAGATAGAGCTCTTGGCTCTCTGGATTGGATTTCTCTCTTTCCGGACTTTTATCTCAGCTCCCTCCCAAGGGCTGGCTCAGATCACAGCCCTCTTCTGTTAAGCGCCAATCACAAGGTAAATGCCAAGAATCCGCCCTTCAGATTTGAGCTGGCTTGGCTTGAAAATAACCATCTGACTCCCCTGGTAGCAAGCTGGTGGAATATCGAGATTGAGGGAACTAATATGTTCAGATTTTCCAGCAAACTCAAAGAAATCAAAAAACAACTCAAGATATGGAAGTCGAAGGTCTTCGGTAACATCAAGGTCCGCAAACAGGAGCTATCTCAGAGCTTGGTAAAAATTTCTGAACAAATTGAGGCTGTTGGAAGATTGGATCATCTTCACCAACAAGAAATCTCTCTCCTCAGTGATTATCACAACACTCTTAAAGAAGAAGAGACCTATTGGAGGCAGCGTTCTTGGGCCCTCTGGCTTGAGCAAGGTGATCGTAATACCAAATTCTTCCACATCATTGCTTGTAAACATAAAGCTAGAGATAAGATTCGTGAGTTGGTGTCGTCAGCAGGGATCTTGCTGACTGCTGAAACTGATATTTCTAATGAGCTTATATCCTTCTACTCAAATCTTCTCCATGCTGATCTGGCCCCTTCGGAACAATCCATGAATGAAATGCTCCAGCACATTCCACATCTGGTTTCTCCTGAGATGAATAACAATCTGACCAAGCCTTTTTCTATGGAGGAAATTCATAAAGCTGTCTTTGCTATGAAGAGAGACAAAGCCCCGGGTCCGGATGGCTTTCCTGCCGCTTTCTTCCAAGTTTTTTGGGAAATCATCAAGCAGGACCTATTCCAAGCAATAAATGAATTTCAGATGAATGACAAGCTGCTTAAGGAATGGAACACCACTTTCGTGGCCCTTGCCCCAAAAGTGCATAATTCCAAGGAGGTATCCAATTTTCGGCCTATAAGTTTATGCAACACGTCTTACAAGATCATCACTAAGATGCTGGCTTCCAGACTAAAACCTCTTATGCCGAACCTCATCTCTCACAATCAAAACAGCTTCATAAAAGGTCGTCTTATTCAAGGTGGTATAATTATTGTTCATGAGGCCATCCACTCGGCTCTTCTCGCGAAGTCTCCAGGTATGATCTTAAAATTGGATATGCAAAAAGCCTTTGACAGAGTCAGCTGGCCTTTCTTAATCAAGGTCTTGGAAAAATTTGGTTTCAACAAAAAGTGGTGTAGCTGGGTTTTCTCATGTGTTTCGACCCCTTGCTTCTCTATTCTTATCAATGGCATTCCTGCGGGCTTCTTCAAAAGCAGCAGGGGTATCAGGCAAGGTGATCCTCTGTCACCCTTTCTCTTTGTTCTAATGGCGGACTCCCTCAGCAGAGCTCTGGAAGCGGCAAAAAATCAATCCATCATTTCTGGCATGAAAATCACCTCAAACTGTCCCTTCGACCACTCATAGCCAGTTCGCTGATGACACCTTACTGCTGAGTTTGGCTTCTGTTATTGAAGCCAGGGCTATTATGGATATCCTCTCTCTTTACCAATCAGCCTCTCAGCAAACTGTAAACTTCATCAAGAGCAGCATCTCCTTCATCAACACGCCCCCCAGAGTTTAGAGAAAGATTGCTAATATCTTTGGTTGCTCGATTGTGGACCTTCCCGCCTCTTATCTGGGCATCCCCCTCTTCCATGGAAGGCAATCAAAAAATCTGTGGAATCCGGTCATTGAAAGATATCAAAAAAAGCTCGCTGCATGGAAAGGAGCTCTGCTCAGCCAGGCTGGCAAGCTCCAGCTGGTGAAAGCCACTCTTCAAAACCTTCCTACTTACTTCCTGTCTATGCTCAAGATTCCCAGTTCTGTGAGGGAGGTTGTGGAAAAAATTCAAAGGAACTTTCTGTGGTCTGGAACTGAAGAAAAGAAAAGGATCCATCTTGTGGCCTGGAAAGAGGTTTGTAAGCCAACTGTTCATGGTGGTCTCGGTCTTCGGAAAATGAATGAGATGAACGGGGCCCTCCTGGCCAAACTTGCTTGGGAAGTGGCTAAAGGTGATTCCTGTTGGGCCCACTTGCTCAGAGCTAAGTATTTAGCAAATAATGAAGACCTTCTCACTTCCATCCCCACTAGAGGCTCAGCCATATGGAACTCTATATGTAGCTCGCTTCCCATCATTCGTGCTGGCACTAAATGGAGATTCGGGAATGGGCGTCTCATTGATTTCTGGAGGGATACTTGGATCGGAGATGAACCCCTTGACCTCAATCCCTCTTGGGACCCTATCAAGAGAAGTATCATCAATATACATGGAAGATTAGCTTCGGGCTATTGGCAGAGGGTGAATTCCATCCCCTCATGGGATATCAAGGAATGGGAGGATATCAGCGTCCTGCAAAGAAACCTGCTGTCTTCACTTAGAGCGTTGCTCTCCTCCATATACATCCCTTTTTCCCATAATGAGGACGAGATTATCTGGACTCTCTCTACATCGGGCTCCTTTTCAGTTAAGGCTGCTTATCTCTCGATGCATAGTGCTGACCTAGGCCCCCCTCTTACAAAATTCTGGCCTAAGGAGATCACCCCAAAAATTGGTTTTTTCTCTTGGCTCTCCTCTAAGAATGCTTTCCTCTCTGGGGAGAACCTGAAGAGAAGGGGTTTCTCCCTTCCCACCAAATGTGTTCTATGTGCCAATGAAGCGGAGTCCTCATCACATCTCTTGATCCATTGTTCTTTCTCGCAAGTTATTTGGCAGTGGCTCTTATCGAGATTCGGTGTCTTTTGGATCTTCCCGGATTCCATTCAGGACACCCTCTCTCAATGGAGTTCTCCCTTCACTCATCCGATTCTAAACTTGGCTTGGAAACTCCTCCTCCCGCATGGTTTATGGGGCATATGGAAAGAAAGAAACAGAAGAATCTTCAAAGAAAAAAGTCTCAATCCTGGACAGGTGGCTACTCAGATTGCTCTGGCTCTCCAAGAAAATATCAACCTGACCACGTGGTCCAAATATCAGCAAAAACTACAGTTCTGTCACACCCAGGAGTGGCAGAAGTTTTTATCCATTCCTTGTAAAAGAGCTCATACTGATCGGAATTTGGTCTGCTGGCTTCCCCCTCCAAGGGGCTGGAAAAAACTCAATACGGATGGAGCTTCGAAAGGAAATCCAGGTATGTCCGGAGGAGGGGCCATTCTCCGTTGCTCTTCGGGTTTAATTGTTGCTGCTTCTGCTCACAATTTCAATTTTGGCTCCAACCATCGTGCGGAGGCTTTGGCTATCCTCAAAGGCCTTGAGATGGCTATCAATTTGGGCAATGATCCCCTTCAAGTTGAAAGTGACTCCCTCAACATCATAAACCTCCTGCGATCTAATGACCCTGGCCATTGGTCGATTAGGAACATCATTGCTGATATTAGAAGTATACAAAGATCTTTCCTTCAAGTCCAGTTCCAGCATGTCCTCCGGGAAGGAAATAAAGCGGCTGATCTTCTTGCTAATATGGGTGTCCTCATCGAAAATCAGCAAAATTGGACTGATAACTTCCCGAATGACCTCTGTCAGATTGTTCAAAACGACACCTCTCACTGCTGACTGGTGGATTAAAGGGCTGACTCGGGTTTCGGCTTGCTCACCATGGCCTTCTCAAAAGGCGGCGGTGAATATGGCGAAATTATTTGATTTGACACTTAACACGGGATACTCGATTAAGGTGCCTTGTAATGATGCGGCAAATCCCCGCACGAATGAGCTTTATTTACACATTAATCATCTGAGGAGGTGGCGGAAGGGCTTTAATAACTTAGCCGGACTCCTATTCAAGCTGGTCTTCGTCCTCTCCTATTTCCACTTCTGTGACTATTCAAATTCTCATCTCATGGGGGGTCAATTGAAGCGCCTAGAGCCCGACAACTGCGAGTCGTTTAAGAATGATGGCGAGGTGTGGAGCATTTTAGTGGAAAATGGGATTGCCACTTTTCTGGAAAAAATGACTGGTTACTCTGCTCTGGTTTCTTATGCTGTCACGGCTTCGTGGTCGAGGGGTCGGGTCCAAATTGGCAGCACTCGTTTCACCATCTCAACGAACGCCATCGCTGATGCCACCGGGCTCCCTGCTGCGGGCGACATTTACTACAGGCGTTCCCTTCACGCCGAAATTCAAGATTTCAACGCCCCTGGTGACAGACCAAAGAAATATCTTTCTGGCTATACCCGAGACTCTCTGCCCTCTCCCTGGGACAGAGTGGCGGAAGTCATTATGCGGTACTTCACTATCGACGGCAGATACCGACTGGTCTTCGGCCCCCATCTGTTCATCCTCTCCCATCTCCGATGGGGGAGAAAAATCAATTTGGCTGCCTTCCTTTTTCAGTCTCTGGAACATTCTGTTATGTTGGCTCGGGAGGGCGAGGGTGTCATCCTCCACCAGGGTTTACTCTATCTGCTTTTTTCCGTCGCCGCTTCCCACTCCGACCTGCTCCGTTTCCCTCCCAAAATGGGTCGTCGCCGCCGCTCCCCCTCCCCTTCTTCTCGCCCCTCCTCCTCCTCCCTCCACTCCTCTCGGCGCCGTCGCCGCCTGCTCCTCTCCTCTGGTTCGGATTCCGATGTGGCCATTGTGAGCCCCCCCCCGCGACGCCTCCATTCCCACTGCCACCCCCTCTTTTCCTACGCCCATCTCGTGTCTTTTCTTGGAGGACACAAATGCCGGTGGCCATGCTCCTTCTCCTGTCTCCAGCCCTGGCTACTCTAGCGCAGATGATCTTTTGGGCCTGGCTCATCTGTACCCTGACTCCCCGGAAGCGGAGCAGTGTGATATCAATCAACATGTGGCGGAACCCTCCTCTCAGTCTGCTGATATTAAGGACCCCTCTGATTGTAAAAGATTTTGCTGCTGACACTCCTCATCTCCCCTCCTGTTATGGACTCAAATCCTGCTGATACTGAGTCTGCTGATGCTAAAAAAGACCATAACAGAGCCGAAATCATTTCCTCCATTCTAAGTAAACTGCAGCGTGCCTTCAAGGCTCTGAAAGCTTGGGAGGACTTCACGGATTCCACCAGGGCGGCTATAGCTGACGACTGTTCGGAGCTTCTCAAGCTGGCTGATCTTCTTGCAAACGACTCTGGCTCTCCTAGAGCAAAAAATGTTGTCTCTGAGCTGAAGAAGCTCATCTAATGTATCTTTTCTTTTTCTCGGTTTGGCTTTTTCTTCGTTCTCCTTTTTTTGGAATCTTCTCGGGTATTTTTGCTTTGCAAATTCAAATGCTAGATCTGGCCTGATGGGCTTTTTGTATTAAGGTTGTGGGACCTTCTAAAACCCTCCTTTTACCCAATATATTCCAAAAAAAAATGGACATCAAATTTAAGGATGAAATTGCCATGTGACATCAAATGGACATCAAATTTCATCAAATTTGAGGTCAAAAATAATTGTCAAAATCCTCGTGCAATTACATCCCACACCTTGGTGCCATTGTAGAACATGTATCAGCATAAAGAAGTCAACATTAGATGAACACTCATTCATCACTAATCACCATTTGTGCGTTGAAAGTATTAAAGTCGTCGCCATAGTAGAGCAAGTCCAAATAGGCATGTTAGGGAACCCCTTGAAATTGATGAATCATTATAAAATTAATAGAGAAGATGGTCTAATATATGATACATAGAAATCTGTAAATGATTATTTCAGACCCTAAAACAATATACTTAGTTTTATCTTTAGTACATAAAACAATTATAGAGTCATCTCTATGCAGTACAAAACTGACCCAACATGTGAGTTAATCCATAGTTCACTGTCAAACTTCTGAATGTTGGGAAAATACATCCCAAAACATCGGGACTAGTAACAGTTCTACACAGGTCATCTGAAACCTCTAATGCCAATTGTATAACTATCTGATCCAGGAAAGGAAATCCCATGTAAAAAAGGGAATTAAGTCATCCATCTTAAGATAAAGTCTCAGACAAAGCAAGTTATCCCTCCGAGAACATGAATCCTGGCATACATCAATGTCCCCTGTCTGAAAACAAAAGTACAATAATATACAGAATCATGAGAACCCAATCCCACATCCCAATGGTCTGAAACTAAGTTCGCTAACCCCCTGAGTACCAGTTTGAGTACAAGTCCAGTGCATAGCCAGACCGTCCCAGGCAAACCCACAAGTTTTTGCCTGTTCTTTTTTTTTTAATTCTCACTAATTGACTGACTAAAGAATGCTTCCATTGTCCACCTCTCATTACTAAACATGGAGGCGTCTTTGGTTTCACAGAACCCACATACTGTAGCTAAGGGGAGAGTCAGTGGAAGTGCTCCTGCTTGTGGTTCTAATAAAAGTTAAAAGTAATGATGCTGATGTCGATGCTCGCAATGAAGAGCAATAGGACAATGAATACTACTTTTGATTGAGCTAATATTTATTATGACACTTGGCATTTAGTTGTCATTATCAATTTATCAATAGTGATATGTGGTTCTTTTGTTTATTCTATGCATACAGTATCTGAGTGTAGTTAGTTCTTATTTACTAGGCTGGAATATTTATTTACTTTTTAGTATGGCCGCACCCAGGGCAAAAAATCATTGCTGTATAGGCGAACCCGATTAGACATAGCTGAACCCATACCCATAATGAAATGGTAACTTAGCTCTGGAATTTGAACTGCTCATTATACCAGATTACCCCTAAACTGCAACTAAAGGTCCCTGATGCCTTCAAGGTCCTATACGTCGAATTTTGAAGTAAAATCTATCCATGTGCACATGCCCAATTTAGAGGTCTAGATATAAATTAGAGTATGTGTGCATCTAATGACATGTATGCTTATGAACTGTTTAGAGATTCTTAAATCAGTCAAATTCCTAATGTTTCAGACATCATAAGCATTCAAAAATTCATTGACAAGAACAAATGGCCCATTCACTATGCAAAACCCATTTCTAGAGCAATAAAACTGCAGCATTTTGGATTTAAGGTCCAGAACCAACTTGGTCTTAAAGTTGTCAACTACTCCATCCATTCATTGTATCAGATATGCATGCTAATGAAATTATTGACAATTTGACTCTTAAATTTAGGGTTCAATATGAATAAACCAACAGATTCTAAGGGGATGTAAATCCAACTATCCGTTAGTCTTATGGAAAATGTATGCTATTAAAGCTACAGAATCTTCAGATTTAGGGTCCAAAAGACCAACTCGATCTGTAGGAATGTTAATCAATCTATTCATCAATTCCATGGTAAATGCATAAGAACTATGTTTTGACTGAATTTATAAATTCTGTAGGAAATTTATGAGAACTATATTTCTGCCTTACAAGTCTATTGATAGCATGCATTGAGCTAATTTACATATCCAAAAGAGGCATTGCTATGGCAAAATACAAGTACAACTTCAATCCTTCCCTCTTTCAAACGAGTTTATCAAAATCTTGAGCCAAAAAGGTTCTCAGAAAGCAATATAAAATCCCAAAAAGTGAAAAAAATACACCATATGATATTTTTGAATTTTTCTGGGTTTTTGTTCGCAAAATACGTAAACTCTCACCACATTTTTTAAAACTAGATTTGGCTACTAGCAAACTTGCATAGAAAAATTAGAGGAAATTTTTACATTAAATTTAGCATTTTTTACAAGCAAAACATACTTTTCAACAAATGTTAGCCTGGGCCCTGTAATACATAAGATCTTTACTTTTTGAGATCGAAAGATTTGAAAACTATTCAATCCTTGTAAAGAAAATTCCATCCCTTGATTTTTCTCAGGCATTCACTAGATTTTGAACTTGCTATTTAATAGGTCCCATTGTGTATGTCCTGAATGCAGAGCCAAATCTCTCACCCATTATATAATCTTGTGAATAATTTCCAACAACCAACTCAGTATGCAGAGATATTAATCAATCTATCCATTCATCTTATTTGGATAAGTAAATTTAAAAATTCAGAAAACACCATAGTTACGTAAGTCTCGGGGACAGAGGGATAGGGTTTCTGGGATCCCAAAAGATTTCCCATATTTTGGGGAGGGCAAGGGGACGGCTATTAAAATAATATATAAAAATGAATATTTACATTTTTTAACTTTTATTCAACGAAATTTAAGGGTTTAAACTGTATTTAATGGTTTTAAGTTACTTTGAGATTGAAATTCAACGATTTTGGTATACATAACAGCTTTTTAAAGTAAAAAATACCCATAAAATTTTAAAACTAAAAACAATGGGGACGTCCCCTCCGAGTCCGCAAGTCCCTGAAACATTTGGGATGTCAGGGACATTACCAAAATCTAGGGCACACGTTCCCATGTAACACTGGAAAACACAATGGTATGCCATAAACGAAATGTACAATCCTACCTCACCGTGTCAATGCAGCAAGTGTCATGCTACGAATCACAATTGAACATGTCTATAATGGAGCATGGTGTGGAGATCCAGTGAAAAAGTAATTGCATGTGTATTTTTTTCTAAGTGGTTGTGACTGCCCTAATAGGCATATATTCAAGCTGTGAGAACATAAAGAAGGCTCATGAACTATTTAAAGAGCATCGTCTCATGAAAGGCAATGAATGCAAGATCAATTGGAGAAATCTTAACAAAAGAGTTCTCGAGATGTATTTTTGACAGTATAACTCTAATCTCTGTTAAATTTCCTCTTCACCTAAGTTTTTCCAGAGTTTCAACATTTGGTTGTAAAATCATGTATGACATGATTTGAAAAATAATTGCATATGTGCAAATAAAGGCATTGGCACACTATAAACTATATGCATCTTCGTAGTCCTTTCTTCCTCTGGAATGATTCGACAAAAAAACAGAATAAAGCTAAATAAATGCCTTCTAAGAAATTATTATAAGGGAGTTAAACAGCTTGCAGACTACTGTATTTTTTGGGTAGCTGTTTTCCATCATATGGTTAACATTCAACCAAAACTTTCAACTAGCAAAACTATAAATATGAAGTGGTAGATTTGCAAAAATTAGCAGCAAATTCTAGGGTTTTTTTCCTATGATGCTTATAGATACATTCATCGTGCCAATGGATCATGAAGTGTTATAAACAGTTCATATCCAGATACCCCCTTTTGCGCAAATTATGGACTGCTGAAGCTTAAAACCTTTAATACTATGTACCTAAAAAATAAATAATGCTTGCAGTGTATTGTAAACTTACCATTTAATAATCGATCCAAACAAGAAGTGTTGCATGATGGGTACTTTCTCCAGCACCTCAGCCTTGTACATTTTGAGCATCCCACTATTCACCTTGCCCCAGTTGGGCACACCACTAATATCATCAATCATGGGGGAATGCTCAGCCAAGAGACCCTTCTTCATCTTCTTCACGAAAGCCACACATGAAAGATAAATATACTCTTTCGAAAAATTCTCCAAAATGTCCTCGTTATGTATAGACTTGGGCTTCATATACTTGTGATCCACCAGCTGAGATGACCCAAAAACAAATGGCAAAAAATGATAATCATCCAGCCCCCAAACCCCATGGGACCCCGCAGGCTCCAAAAGATAAGTCGTCTGCAACTTCCTCATTAACCCTAAGTATTTCACAAAAACACTAGAAACCACCGCTTGGTAATCAATTTCTCTCAAAACCCCCAATCTGGCCAGGCAAAACAGCCACGCCGCAAAATTGGTTTCATGGCCGGTGCCATAGTCAATTCTCATTGAATTTCCAAAGCTATCGGCAAAATAAGGAAAAATTTCAGTAGCTGCGTCACTCAAATCTCGACCTAAAACCCTGAGCATGAATGCCAAGCCTTCTTGATTTAATCTATCTGACCAAATTCTATATGCGGGGTTTCCATACCGGACAGGCTGCTGGACAGGTGGTATATCGTCAATCCAACCCTCCATTTTGTCAAGTATTTCCACAATGGTGTTGACAGACTGGGATTCTGAGCAGTAATCCGAAATTTTGTGGCCACGGATCGCTTCGTTGAGGGATACTATAAACCCTAGGAAGAATTTCCCGGTGTCGGAAGTGATAAAGTGTTCTACGTCCGCAGGAGTTGTGATTTTTTTACCGGGGTTTTGGAAGGCATAAGGGGGTGAAAGTAGGGGCACTTTTCGCGCCTGCGGAACAGGAGCTGATATTACAGCCTGCGTGTTTGGGGGCGTCAAGAGAGCCGGTGCCCTTATTGGCCTGTAATTTAAGGGCGGGGAGAAGCCTAGGGTTCCCTTGTTAGAGGCACTTTGGATTCCAGCACCCGTGCGGGTGCAGGAGCAGGGTGGATGGGAATGATATGGGAGCTTGCAGGGCTCGTCCGAGGGTTTCGAAGGGGATTCAAAATTTGGGAGTTTTGCACCTGGATTTGTTGATTCGGATGCTGATTGTAGTTCAGCTCCTTCTTCTTCTGTTGATTCGGATGATGATTTCGTATCCACTTCTTCTTCTGTTGTTGGCACGGACGATGATTTTGCTTCTGCGTCTTCTGTTGGAGCTTGGGTTGCTGTACATTCTGTAGTCTTGTGGTCCGCCATTGTTGACTGCCTGACTGATCCAACTCCTGGAGGCCTGAACCTACGGAAATTATATGCTGTGGAATGGAATTACCATGAATAGTTCAGAGAGATGGAATGGGAGGAATATATGATGAAGGATGTCGTATATACATTGTGTACATAGTGGGATGTGGTTTGAATTTCGTTTTATTTTTACGTATACCTAAAGGACTGTCGGGTCGGTAATGTTCACAATATTTTGCCTAAGTCTTTATGTTGGTCCCGCCTTTTTTTCATTGTGACCCATCAATGATCAAACAAGCATCAACACGTGCCATGTAGTGGCTTATTTGAATTTATAGTTAAAAAAATCAATGGGACCAAGAGCTCCAATATCAATAACTTTCAAGAATCCCGCCAACTCATCATATAACACTGACAATCTCTTTTCTAGGATGGATCTTGATAAAAAAAATTGTTATTTTGTCTAGTTTCGTTTTTTCAAATAAATTGATTAGTTGTCTGCACTTAAGTTGTAATTGATATAGATGTCTCTATAAGTTGTGCACTCCATTATGTAGTGTCATTTTGTGTTCACCACCCCTTTATTGCAAAAAAGGCATGTTCTCACTTACCGTTTCTCTTTAGGCGTTGTCCACCAATCAGTTTCGCGTCTAAGATGATGTGAGTTAGTCCTTAACTGGGCTAGCAACATTTTTGCCTTCCACTTAATATTTTCTCTTGTGTAAGCCTTTTTGCCATGTTCCCATGTGGGATTAAACTCTTTAATATAGTAAGCCTTCTTCTGCCCCAATTGCCTTGTATACATAGTTGTCCCGAATTTCTTTCTTACATATTTTTTTTATTTCTCATTAGTGCTCAGAGACTCTTGCATGGTGATTCCATGTTTACTCATCCATTTATTATTTTGTTTCATCCACATATTTTTTATTTTACTTATCTCCTCTAACACCATTTTGGGCCACTGATGAGTCTCCATGTTTTGAGCCTTTTTTAAATAACTAAGTGTCTGATTCATTGCCAATATCTCCAAAAGAAAAGTGTCTCCTTCGACTAACAATGGAACTGATGTTTTAACTTTGAAACTAGTTGTGGTTAAATGTTTTTGGATTCGATTTATCTGCTTCCACTTTACGTCGAACACGTTGTTGCCCCCCGAATAAGGTTCTCTTGGTTTTCCAGTCCCATAAATTTGCATTCATGCACATGTTTTGCAGCGAGTATAAAGCTTTACATCCTCCTTGGATTCTTTTTGCCCTGCAAGTCTCCCTAGTAAGTTTGTTGTGGAATTCAAGCCTAAGATACTCTTATTCTTCCACTACTTCCAACGGGTTTCCTTCAAAAAGGAAGTTTATTTGTTTCTTTTTCTTTTGTAGCAAAAAGATCATGACTTTTGGTCATACTGGTGTTTACTTGCATTCCTACCTTTTGGTAAAATATCTATATAGCCCTTAGATGCTCTTTTAGGCTATGCATTATTTCTGCAATTAGAATAGGATCATCGAAACTAGTGGTTCCATATAAAATGTCACCGTGTGTAATAGAGAAGTTCGTGCCATAAATATTGGAAAGTCCGCGAGATACAAGAACTAAGGTCAGAAATTTAACAACATTGAGAGTACACACTAAAGTGCACTAATAATATTGCAATTAACATGCCCCATACCAAAATTAGATGTCTATAACTTCCCACTAAACTAAACTCAGTTAATAAAATAAATTATTCAAATTAATTGTGTTAAATAAAGTCTAAAATGTATTATACATTTTGCAAACCATTTTTCATTCTAATGTTATTATTATTCATCAAAAAAATGTTGATCATTTGTACGGGACTAATTAATTACTGTCGTATTAGTGTGTGTATTACTTGACAAGGTATGTGGCTTAACTAATTATTATTACTTGATACTTTCAACCAATTAAAATTACTTTCAATTGAATGAAATAATCGTTCACCATTAGTATTATCGAAAGACATCTGAGCATATATGATGTGACATACACCATAAATTTCTAACCAATTTACTGCATGACATATCAACTTGTATTTTCAAAAATAAAAAATACATCAAATGACACCTCAACCTCTATGGTGACATAAAATATTGAAGTACTAATACATAGGTAATGGCATATCAACTTATAATGTAAAAAATATATACCACCAAATGATGCATCTACCTCTCTTAATAATTATGATGTGACATATGTCATTGACTTGCTAAACAATATAAAACAAAATGATATGTAAACCTATAATTTTAAAAAATATCATTACATGACACCTCCACTTATATTAATAACCATAATGTGACATACACCATTAAACCACAAAATAATTGCACAACATGACATATCAACTTATATTTGAAAAAAAACATCAAATCACATTTCAACCTATATAAATAATTATAATGCCATGTAAAACATTTAATAATTGTAATGTGATGTAGAACATCAAATTATTGCACTTTAATACAACATGACATATCATCTTATATTTTAAAATAAGCGCAACAATATTGTTAAGTACTATCGTAGTTGAAATGACAATGTATGATATCAAAGGTGAGTTGATCACACTGGACTCTTGGTGATTGCATCTGGTGAAACATTGACAATGCTTTATGAGGATGCTCATGTCCTTCTCTAAGCTATAATTATGATCTTACATGAGGCGACATCTCGTTCATTCATTTAGTTAAACACTTGATGAACATATAGTAAACATATGCATTTGTCATACATGAGTATAAATGCTTTACATTATAGATTCCTTTTATCATAAATGTTCCAAGGACTTTTCAACAAATCCATTTTGTGCATATATTGTGATCAATGGAATGTATATCTTGTGCATCTAAGGATTTAATTATAGAGAAAACTAGGGGAACCGAAATACATCAAATGCTTATGCATATATATTTTCAAGTCTACATGTTCCAATTTTATGGACGACAAGAATTAATCCATTTTAAAGGTCTTCAAATCATGTTCTTTGTAACTCTAGTGTTCAACTAGAGGAGGCAATAATAGTAAGGGCAATACAACTTCCATCAATTTTAGGGTACTAAACTACTTATCAAAAGAATCGTGTAACGCCAAAATCTCTAAAACATTTGAAAGTAAATTATGGTATTCACTCATTAGACTGTTATCCATAGCAAGAGGAGGGTTGTGGCCCTCATGAGAATCTAACAACTCACACCCCTCAACTTTGTGTTTATTATCATCAATAATAGTTTCATATTGCTCACCATATCTATCTTTTTGGTTGGAGAGACAACATAAACACTTGAATTTTCACATAAAGAATCAGATAATTGTTGTAATATATAATAATTATTATTATTACCATAAATAATAATCTTATTAAATTGAGACTTGTTTTTGTGTGTAGTAGGAGAAGAAAGAAAATTGCAACCACTTGTCTAGCTTCGTTTCCTCAAACAAGTTAGATAGCTTGTTTGCACTTAGGTTGTAATTAATATGAATGTCTCTACTAGTTGTGCACTCCATTATGTAGTGTCATGTTGTCTCCACTACCCCCTTATTACAAAAAAACATGTTCTCAGTTATTGTTCCTCTTTAGGCGTTGTCCATCAATCAGTTTCACATATAAGATAATGTGAGTTAGTCCTTAATTGGACTAGCAACATTTCTGTCGTCCACTTAATATTTGGTCCTATGTAATCCTTTTTGTCATGTTTCCATGTGGGATTAAACTCTTTGATGTAGTAAGTCTTATTTTTCCCCAATTGCCTTGTACGCATTGTTGTCATGAATTTTTTTCTTAGGAAGTCTTGCATGTTGATTCCCTGTTTACTCATCCACTTATTATTTTGTTGCATCCACATATTTTTCGTTCTACTTAATTCCTCCTCTAACACCATTTTGGGCCACTGATGAGTCTCTATGTTTTAAGTCTTTTTCAAATAACTTAGTGTCTTAGCCATTTCCTATGTCTCCAAAAGAAAAGTGTCTCCTTCGACTAATAATGGAACTGATGTTAGGCAAAAAATAAAATTAGGTCGCTGCTGAAACTGCCTGCAGCCTCCTGCTGGTTTTCTGGTGCTAGCTCGGATGCCGGACCTCTCTAGTTCGGATCAGGGGTCCCTCATGTCAGGGGCCCTCACTCCAAAACCACCTGATCCATGGAATAAAATAGTGGAGGGTTCCACCTCCGCTCCTAGCTCGGAAAAGCTCTCTCCTTCGCTGTCAGATGGGTCCCTCTCATTACGCATCCCCTCTCACATCACAGAGGCTGTTGCTGCTTCTCGTGATCTTTCCTTGGTGGGTAAACTGATGGGTCCTAGACCCCCATTGGAAGATATCAAAAAATGGGCACAGTTGAAATGGCAAACATGTGGAGCGCTTGAAATAGCGGTAATGTCTAATTGTTTCATGTTATTCTCCTTCAGCATGAAAGAAGATTTCGCTAGAGTTCTTCTCGGTGGCCCTTGGTTTTTTGGCAGACAGGGCTTCTACCTCAGGAAATGGTCTCCAGGTTTCAACCCACACACTGAATCCATGACCCAAGCCCCAATACGGGTTCACCTCTAGAGGACTCCCCCTGGAGTTATGACATTCTAGCGGTTATTGAAGGTATTGCCCTCTCCATAGGATTTTTAATTGCTATAGATCAAGCAACAAAAGCTAAAAACTAGATTCATCCATGCTCACTTTTGTGTTAATGCTGACGTAAGTTGTCCCCTCCCAAAAGAGATCAGAGCTAATATCGGATCTTGGGAACTGGAAACAAAATATTGACTCTGAATATATTCCTCAAGCATGCTCCTTCTGCAAAAGCATTGGCCATCGAGCCTCTAGTTGCCCCTCCAAACCTCAGCTGAAACCCAAAACCCAAAACCTTTCCCCTAAAACTAAGAGAAGCTTTATTCCTAAACTTTCCTTTATTGAGATCCCTATCATCCCCACCTCTAATTCCTTTACTCTCTTGGAATAAGGAGAAATAAACACTTCCTTTGATCCTTTTTTTCGAGGTCATTCCCCCATCTCTGGCCCTTCAATCCCTCATCATCCCTTTGTCTCCCTCGGCTCTCCCCCCCACTTCCTCTGAGGAGGTTAACTTGGTTGTTTCCTCCTCCCCCCCTCCACCCCTGTCTTCTCCACTACCCCTTCCCACCCCCCCTTCCCACTTCTGGTCCCCTTCCCTCGGAACCCCCTTCCTTGAATCTCCCCCCCCTGCACCCTCCCTCTTTCCCCCTCCCTTGGACTTGCCACCTCCCCCTCGGCCCACTCTTTTGATGATAGTTTCAACCCCCGCTTTACAAGAAGTAGCAACAAGAAACCTGATATTGGCACTGAAAAAGTAAGGGGAAGGATTCCAAGCAATATCAAACTCCAGCAAGAAGCTGCTCTTAGTGTCACTCAAGGAACCCAGAGCACAATCCCCATGGTGGTGGGGAGCAAATCCAAACCAAAGAAATGAAGATCATCTCTTGGAATATAAGAGGGCTCAACTCTCTTCAAAAGCAAAGAGTCATCAAAGATATCAAATTCCAGAACTCTCCTGATATCATAATGCTGCAGGAAACTAAACTAAAAAAAGATGATCGACTCCTAAAAATTTGGCCGGCGGCTTCTTTTGAATCTCAACCTTCAGCAGGGAACTCGGGAGGTCTTTGTACCCTATGGGATCCTATAAGCTTCAAAGGGGATTGTTTGTTCAAGCATCCCAACTTTTTATGCATGCTCTTCCAAGATGTTGGATCTGACTCCACTTGGATTGCCATCAATGTATAAGCCCCCAACTTAGAGACTCAACGTGGGAAATTATGGAAAGATATCACAAACTTCATCAACACTTGTGGTAAAATACCCATTTTAATAATGGGGGATTTTAATTGTCCCCTTTTTCCTTCAAAAAAATAGGGAGGAGTCCCTGCCATGACCGCCAACATGGATGCTCTGGCTGACTTCATCAGGGAGAATTCACTTCTTGACATGGAACTCCACGGTTCCTCCTTTACGTGGTCAAACCGCAGATTGGGTAGGAACCATATTCAAAGTAGATTGGATAGATCTCTGGGCTCTCTGGACTGGATTTCTCTCTTTCCTGACTTCTACCTCAAATCCCTCCCCCGGGCTGCCTCTGACCACAACCCTCTCCTGCTGAGTGCAAATCACAATCTGAATACCAAGAATCCTCCCTTCAGGTTCGAGCTTGCATGGCTTGAGAATAATCACCTGAACCCTCTTGTTGCCAAATGGTGGAACATCACAATTGAGGACACTGACATGTTTATATTTGCCAGCAAGCTCAAAGAAATTAAAAAACAACTCAAAATATGGAAGTCTACGGTCTTTGGCAACATCAAGCTCCGCAAACAGAAGCTATCTCAGGAATTGGCTAAAGTCTCTGCTCAAATGGAGATTGAGGGGAGATTGGATCACCTTCACCAAAAAAAAACCTCCCTCCTCAGTGATTATCACAATACACTTCAAGAAGAGGAGACCTATTGGAGGCAACGCTCTCGAGCCCTTTAGCTCGAGCAGGGGGATCATAACACCAAATTCTTCCACATCACTGCTTGCAAGCATAAGAGCAGAGACAAGATCCGGGAGCTGGTGTCGTCCTCGGGTACCCTGTTAACATCTGAGGCTGATATCTCCAATGAGCTCGTCTCCTTCTACTCTAACCTCCTCCAGGTCGACCAGCCTCCTTCGGATCAATCAATGGCCTCTATGCTCCAACATATACCGCAACTTGTGTCTTCTAAGATGAACAATAATCTGATCAAACCTTTTGCTATGGAGTAAATTCACAAAGCGGTCTTCACAATGAAAAGGGACAGAGCTCCGGGCCCAGATGGTTTTCCTGTTGCTTTCTTCCAAGTGTTCTGGGAGACCATCAAGCAGGATCTCTTCAAAGCGGTTAATGAGTTCCAGATCAGTAACAATCTTCTAAAAGAATGGAATACCACCTTCGTTGCCCTTGCCCCAAAAGTGCATAATTCAAAAGATGTCTCCAACTTTAGGCCAATCAGTTTGTGCAACACCGCTTACAAGATTATCACTAAGATGCTGGCCTCCAGGCTTAAACCCCTAATGAATGATCTCATCTCACAAAACCAGAACAATTTTATTAAGGGACGGCTGATCTAAGGAGGTATCATTACAGTTCATGAAGCTATCCACTCGGCCTGTCACTCAAAATCCCCAGGAATGATCCTAAAGCTGGATATGCAAAAAGCGTTTGACAAAGTTAGCTGGCCTTTTTTAATTAGGGTCCTGAAAAAATATGGTTTCGATAAAAGATGGTTTAGCTGAGTCTTCTCTTGTATTGCGACTCCTTGCTTCTCTATTCTTATCAATGGCATTCCAGTAGGATTCTTCAAAAGCAGCAGAGGTATCAGGCAAGGTGACCCTCTGTCACCCTTCCTCTTTGTTCTTATGGCGGACTCCCTCAGCAGAGCACTGGAGGCAGCTAAAAGTTAGTCTGTCATTTCAGGTCTGAAAATCACCTCTAGCTTCCCTTCTGCCACCCATAGCCAGTTTGTTGATGACACTTTGCTGTAAGTGTTTCCTCTATGATTGAAGCCCGGGCTATCATGGATATCCTATCTCTTTACCAAGCAGCTTCTCAGCAAATTATCAATTTCAACAAGAGCAGCATCTCCTTCATCAATACTACTCCTAGGACTCAGAGAAAGATTGCGGATATTTTTGGGTGCAATATTGTGGATCTCCCCGCCTCTTATCTTGGCATCCCCCTCTTCCATGGTAAGCAATCTAAAAATCTCTGGAATCCAGTCATTGAAAGATACCAAAAAAATCCCGCTGCTTGGAAAGGGGCTCTGCTCAGTCAGGTTGGCAAACTCCAACTAGTTAAAGCCACCCTCCAAAGTCTTCCTACTTACTTCATGTCCCTTCTCAAAGTTCCCAACTCGGTGAAGGAGGTGGTGGAAAAAATCCAAAAGCACTTCCTGTGGTCTGGGACGGAAGAAAGGAAGAGGATCCATCTTGTCTCATGGAAGGAAGTGTGTAAGCCAACTTCTCAGGGTGGACTCGGACTAAGAAGGATGGCTGACACGAATGTGGCCCTCCTGGCCAAACTTGGCTGGGATGTGCCTAAAGGTAACTCTCTTTGGGCTCAACTTCTCAGAGCTAAGTATCTTGCCAATAATGAAGATCTTCTCACTTCAAATCCAATTTGTGGTTCAGCCATTTGGAATTCAGTTATTAGCTCCCTCCCCATTATCCAGGCTGGCACTAAATGGAGATTTGGAAATGGTAGACTTATTGACATCTAGCAGGATCATTGGATTGGGGTCGAGCTGCTTGATCGCAATCCATCATGGGATCATGTGAAAAGAAACCTCATTAATAAGTAGGGAAGGTTAGTTTCAGGCTATTGGAAGATGGTGAATTCCATTCCCTCCTGGAATATTCAGGTTTGGGATGATATAAGTGAACAGCAGAGCAGGCTCCTGACTTCGCTCAGAACTGTGCTCTCATCCATCTATATCCCCTTCTCCCAACACGATGATGAGCTAATTTGGCCCCTCTCCCCATCTGGCTCTTTCTCGGTTAAGGCTGCTTATCTCTCAATGCATAGTGCTGACTCTGGTTCCCCCCTCACCAAATTCTGGCCGAAGGAGATCATCCCCAAAATTGGTTTTTTTCTGGCTCTCTTCTAAGAATGCTTTCCTCTCTAGAGAAAATCTGAAAAGGAGGGGTTTCTCTCTTCCCACTAGATGTGTGCTTTGTACTAAGGAGGTGGAATCCTTTGCCCATCTTTTGATCCACTGTCCCTTTTCGCAAGTTATCTGGCATTGGTTCTTATCGAGGATGGGTGTGTTCTGGACCTTCCCTGAGTCCATTCAGGACACCCTCTCTCAATGGAGTTCCCCCTTCACTCACCCGACTCTGGTTCTGGCCTGGAAACTTCTCCTCCCACATGGCATATGGGGCATATGGAAAGAAAGAAACAGAAGAATCTTCAAAGACCAGAATCTTGAACCTGATTGGGTGGCTAACCAGATTGCTCTTACTTTCCAGGAAAATCTCAACTCTCACCTTTGGTCCAAATATCAGCAAAAGATCCAAATCTGTAACTCTCAGGAGTGGCAGAGGCTATTAGTCATTCATCCTATTAGTAAAGGCACTTCCTCTACTCGAGGATTAGTTCGATGGCTTCCTCCCCCTCTGGGCTGGAGAAAACTTAATACGGATGGGGCCTCGAAAGGCAATCCTGGTAAATCTGGTGGAGGAGCCATTCTTCGTTGCTCCTCGGGTTCCATCGTTGCTGCATCTACTCATAATCTTAACTATGGCACCAACCATCATGTGGAAGCCTTGGCCATCCTCAAAGGGCTTGAGCTGGCTATCAAATTTGGCGACGATCCCCTCCAAGTTGAAAGTGACTCCCTCAACATCATCAATCTCCTGCAGTCAGCTGATTCTGGTCAATGGTCAATCCAAAATATCATAGCTGATATTAGAATTCTTCAAAGAAATTTCCAGCAAATTCAATTCCAGCATGTCCTCTGGGAGGGGAATAAAGCAGTTGACCACCTTGCTAACATTGGAGTTCTCCTTGAGAGTCAGCAAAGCTGGACGGACAAATTCCCTGGCTGATCTCTTCCAAATTACTCAGAATGATCTATCCCAATGCTGACTGGTGGAAGGGGGAACTGATATGGGTTTCAGCAACGCCTTTATGGCCCCCTCAAAAGGCGGTGGCATTTATGTTTGATTTATTATGATAAGACCCTTGGCGCTGAACCATTTGATGACGGTGATGTGTTATGATGTGGAGGATTTCCGCACGCATGGGGTAATTCCTCCCATTAATCATTTGATGATCTGGCGGGAGGACAATGATGGCGAGGCCGACGGCTCCCATGCCCTGGTCGGGCTATTAAAGGACCCCCATCACCCTCACTTCTGCACTTTTCAAAAAAATTCAACTATGGGTGGTCAGCTGAAGTGGCTTGAGCCTGCTGCCTGTGACTTGATTAAAGAAGATGTGGAGGTATGGAACATTTTATTGGAAAATGGCATCATGACCTTCCTGGAGAGAATGGCGGGCTACTCAGCCCTGGTCTCATACGCAGTTATGGCTTCCTGGTCGAAGGGGTGGGTTCAGATTGGCAACACGCGCTTTACCATCTCCACCAATGCTATCGCTGATGCCACGGGTCTTCCTGCCACCGGTGACATCTATTTCAAGTGCTCGTTGCATGCTGAAATGTAGGATTTTATCACTCCTGGGGACAAGCCAGTCAAATACCTCTCTGGCTACACTCGGGATTCCCTGCCTCCTCCATGGAATAGAGTCGCGGAAGTTATAATGCGTTATTTCACCATTGACGATCGTTATCGGCTTGTCTACGGCCCTCACTTCTTCATCCTTTCTCATCTGCATTGGGGAAAAAAGATTAATCTGGCGGCTTTCCTCTATCAGTCTTTAGAGCACTCTATTCAGCTAGCTTGTGACGGGGAAGGGGCTATTCTCCACCAGGGCTTACTGTATTTGCTTTTTTCTGATGCCGCTTCGCATACCGAACTTGATTCACTTCCCCCCCAAATCTGGTCATCGTCGCCGCTCTCCCTCGCCTTCCCCCCGCCCCTCCTCCACCTCCCTCCGCTCTTTTCAGTGCCGCCATCGTTTGCACCTTTCCTCTGACTCCGACTCAGATGTCGCCATCCTTAGCCCTCCCCTCATTGTTTCCGAGCCTTCTGCCCCCCTGTTTTCCCCCGCACCTTTCATGCCTGCTGTTGGAAGGCACTGACACCAGTTTTAAAGTTGTCTCCCCGGTCTCAAGCCCAGATACCTCTCTTACAGAAGACATTCTAGGTCTCGTCAAGCTTTATCCTGACTCCCTGTCCTCGGAGCAGATGGAGATGAACCAGCCTGTGGATGACCCCATTTCTTAGACTGCTGGAAAAAATCCACTCTTCGACGACAACGAACCTCCTGCTGACACTACGAAATCTTCACCGAATTTGAACTCAACTCCTGCTGAGCCTGAGACTGCTAACTCACAAAGGGATGAACGTAGAGTCGATTTGGTGTTATATATTCTAAACAAGCTCCAGCGTGCCTTCACTGCCTTGAAGGCCTGGGAGGCCTTCACTGATTCTACCAGGAGCGCCATTGCTAAAGATTGCTCGGAACTCATCACCCTGGCGGAATAACTTGCGGAGGATTCGGGTTCCCCTAGAGCTAGAACTGTTGTCTCTGAGCTGAAAAAGCTCTTCTGATGTTATCTACTTTTCTTCTGTTGTCTTTTTCAACTTCCTTTTTTTGGAATCTCCATGGGTACTTTTTTGCTATGTTCTATATTGCTAAATCTGGCCTGAAGGGTTTTTTTGTATAAGGTTGTGGGACCTTCTAAAACCCTCTTTTTACCCTATATATTCCAAAAAAAACAATGGAACTGATGTTTTAACTTTGAAACTAGTTGTGATTAAATGTTTTTGGATTTGATTTATCTTCTTCCACTTTACGTCAAACACGTTGTCACCCACCAAACAAGTTTCTTTTGGTTTTCCACTCCAATAAATTTGCATTCATGCACATGTTTTGCAGCAAGTATAAAACTTTACGTCCTCCTTTGATTCTTTCTGCCCTACAAGTCTCCCAACTAAGTTTGTTTTGGAATTCAAGCCTAAGATATTCATATTCTTCCACTATTTCCAATGGGTTTCCTTCAAAAATGAAGTTTATTTGTTTCTTTTTCTTTCGTAGCAAAAAGATTGTGACTTTGGTCCTACTAGTGTTTACTTGCATTCCCAAATTTTGATAAAATATTTATATAGCCCTTAGACGTTCTTTTAGGCTATGCATTGTTTCTGCAATTAGAAGAAGATCATCGAAACTAATGGTTCCATAGAAAACGTCATTGTGTGTAATAGGAAAGCTCGTGCCATAACTATTGGAAATTCCACGAGATACAAAAACTGCGGTCAAAAATATAACAACATGGAGAGTTGTTGGCTAGATTTTCTACATAGCTGAAAACCTAGGCAGTCATGAGATAAATCTCCCTCATTTACTAGTGAGGTTCACATGTAATATTTTTGCAATTGTATTTTTTAGTATCTATTTGTTGGTATTACTTTAACTATGTAGCTCATGAACCATAGCTAGACAGTTTTGTAGCAAGTAAGCAGTTGTAAGCAATATATGCAGGAAAGAGAAATAATTAAATACGAGAAGAAAGGAAAGGAAATGTGTAACCTAACCAATAGTTGACATAGTTGATTACATGTACATAGAAGAAACAAATAGATCTTAAAATGCAGAATTTGAAGCAAGGGAAAGTTTCAGATCTAGATCTAAGACAACACAAAGTTTATGTGTAGATCTAAAAAGAAATAAGAGATGAATTCACCGTTGACACAAAGTTCTCCAAAAATATCTTCTCTATTCCTCTGCTTACAAAAAGCTATCAGGGGTTTCGGCTCAAAGTCTAGAACACCAGAATGTTGATTACAAATTCTAATCCTTTAACCCGTAGGTTCTTCCTCTATTTATAGTGTTTAATGGACAATTACAAATAGGAAGCTTTAAATGAATTCTTGCATGCAGAATCTATGATAAGGGAAACAACTGGCAATCTTCCTCCTGGAATTCCTCTTTACATGACATGCATGATTTATAACTGAAAAATAGAACCTTCTATTTTGCATGTCTGCCACCTATTTCCAAGTAATTGACTTCTTCAAGTAACGACTTTTAAACCAATCACTTAAGTTTTATAATTTAATTGATTGCTCAATTACTTTGTCAGAGAAAACAAAAGAAAGAGGAAAAGAAATAAGAAGAAAGTTGCAACCCTCTCAGTCTTGTTCTTCTTCCATATTTTGCATGCAGTTGACTCTTTTGCCTTTGATTCTCACCAAACTGGATCTGGAAGCTATGCATGACTGTGATTTGCTTGCAGGTATTGCCTTTGACCTGTCTTCCCTTCTATCCTTGAAGCTTTTGCAATTCTTCATCAGTACATGCACCAGTGCAATGTTTGTCGTAAATAATTTAGACAAAACTCATCATTTTTATTTTTAATTACATATGAGCAATTTTAAATTCTGGAAAGCACTCTGGGTGAATGCAAATACAAGTAAATTCAATGAAGGCTTCAACTGGAAGATTGGGAGCACATGCACAAGATCCTAGAAGGAATTTTCCATGCATTGATTTCTACACGGGCTGTGTTAAAAACAAGAAGATGAATTTTTTCTGGAAGCCTTTACAATTATGAGATCTGGATCTGTTAATTAAATTGGTGATAGGTTCAGGGCCTATGTCGGTATCATTGACTTCAGCAAATCTGGAAGCTATGCATGATTCTGCTGATCTTTCTCTTTCATCGTGCTTCAACATGGTTGGAACAATCTTTGTCTAAGCTCTTTTTCTTTTAAATCTGTCGGAATCCCTTGCAATTGGATCCATTTGTGCAGATCTGGAAACTTATTCAGATTCAGAAGATATATTCAATGTACCTGACATTGATTTAAGCACCTGTGATGAATGCCTACAATTTTATTCATACAAAGATGGAGTTCATGGCACGAATACTTGATTTTTATCACCAAAATCTGCATATAAAGCCTGCTACCCTAAAATTTGAGGTTTTGCTTGCATGCAAAGCAAGAAAAAAATATTATTTAATTCCCCTGGGCACATATACCAACATGCAGATGCTCAGAATGACCAAAATTAGGCTATTCCAACCCTGCACGCCAAAACTAGAAGCTTCCCGGCAGTGGAAAATAAACTTTAATGCAAAATCCTCATTCTTTTGGTGCCAAAACCTGTCTGGGCTGCAATCCTCGTCAAAAATAATTAATTGTCTCTCCCTTATGGTGTCCCATGCTTATATAACCTCCAGCATGTTATTTTTAATAATTGCCTCTACCTATTTCTAGCAATTTAATTAATTAATAGCCATATTTATTCATCCAATTTGGGTGCCCAAGTCTACATGCTTCTGGTTGCTTTTTAAATAATTTATTTTATTTATTTTTAGCATGCATCCTTGACTTCTCCTTAACTCTTCCACTTGCATTGACTTTCGTTCTATTTATGGCGCTAAAATTGGGTGAATAAACCATTAATAAATATTATTAAATGCATTGTTATTCACCCAAGGTGGGTCGCACTTTTTGGCAAGAGGAATTGCTAAAAATAAGAAGTCAACTTGATGGGAATTTCCACCCTGCACTGCAACTCCAAAAATACCCTCTTCCATTTAAGTTATTTGACTTTCATAATGAGAATTTTTACCCTGCAAGGTAGGTAAGAAATTCCCGCCTACCTGCCACTGCCAAAATTCCCACTGGCAAATTAAAACATCTCCCAAAAAGTGTGGCTTGTATTAAAAATAGCTTCCTTTGATAAAGTGCAACTTGCATGGGTGAATAAACCTCTTTGGTGGGAAAAGTTAGCCTGCTACGTAGACAGAAAATTCCCATCGGTGCTTTAAGTGTTTTTTCTTTATTTTATAATGGGAATTTTTACCCTGCAAAGCAGGTAAGAAATTCCTGCCTGCTTGCCACTTCTAATATTCCCATTGCAGCTTAAGTGACTTTGACTTCATGGGAAAAAGTACCCTGCAAGGCAGGTAAGAAATTTCCGCCTGCCTACCACTACCAAAATTCTCTCTGCAGCTTAGATCCATTTATTCCAAAAAGTGTGACTTGCCTAGGAGAGGCTTTTTGTGCTTGACTTCATCTTTTTTGGTCAAAAGTTTGCTTTCTGAGGTTGATTCCTTCTGGTGCAGTAGCCGTAAATCATCTCCAAATGCTCTAGGCAATTAAATAGACTATAGAGGATAAAGAACAGACTCAGGGGAATTAAACAGAAAGACCACGGGGAAAACTGGAGAAAAACGCAAAAGAAATAAATAAAAACGAAAAACGTTGTCAGAAGTCACAAACAAAGCTCTGAATTCATTCCCGGTGAAAATCCTATTGAAATGTGTGGATAATGGCATGCAAAACTTCAATAGGATTCAATTGGAGCACAATTTACTTCAAACGAGACTTTATTTATTTAATAAATAATTAAATAAAAATTTCCCGCAGACAAAACTTGGCGAAGGGATAAAATGAGTTTTAGCATCTAGGTATTTGTCAAAATTGGCTCATATGGTTCACTAGGAATATTTTAACATAATAAGTACATCTTTTGGCAATAAAAACACTAAAATACCTGTTATTTTAAAAAGAATGAAATTTTTTCAAATGGGTAGTCCCAAATTTCAGGGTGAAATCTGGGGACACCGAGAGTACACACTAAAGTGCACTAATAATATTACAATTAATATGCCCCATACCAAAATTAGATGTCTACAACTTCCCGCTAAACTAAACTCGGTTAATAAAATAAATTATTCAAATTAATTGTCTTAAATAAATTCTAAAATGTATTATACATTTTGTAAAATATTTTTAATTCTAATATTATTATTAGTCATCAAATAAATGTTGATCATTAGTATGGGACTAATTAATTATCGTTGTATTAGTGTGTGTATTACTTGTCAAGGCATGTGGCTTGACTAATTATTATTACTTGATACTTTCAACCAATTAGAAGTCATTTCAATTGAATAAAATAATCATTCACCATTAATACTATCGAAAAACATTTGAGCATATTTGATGTGACACACACCATAAATTTCTAAACAATTTACTACATGACATATCAACTTGTATTTAAAAAAACAAAATTTACATCAAATGACACCTCAACCTCTATCAATAATTATGAAGTGACATACAATATTGAATTACTAATACATAATGGCATATCAAATTATAATATAAAAATATATACCACCAAATGATGCCTCTACCTCTCTTAATAATTATGATGTGACATATGTCATGGACTTGTTAAACAATGTAAAACAAAATGATATATAAACCTATATTTTAAAAAAATGCCATTACATGACACCTCAACCTATGTGAAAAACAACATTGAACTACAAAATAATTGTACAACATGATATATCAACTTATATTTGAAAAAAAAAAACATCAAATGACGTTTCAGCCTATATAAATAATTATAATTGCACGTAAAACATTTAATAATTGTGATGTTATCCAACGAGAAGTGGTGTAATGGTTCTTGGGTGTTCTAGTAATTGGGAGGTTCAAGGTTCAAATCTAGGCTTCATGTTAAAGTGGCCTACTACCGACGGTTTGGATACCCTGGTGATGGGGCACCACAATAATGTGGTTTAATCCATGGGCTAGCTGAGAGCTTAAAACTTCCATCCTTAGATGGTTCCACGACCAGTGTGGGTTAGTGATGCCACGAAGGGATAGGGCCCTCTCCTTAGGTAACCTCTGCAAAAAAAATGTGAATTGATATACAATATTAAATTATTGCACTTTAATACAAAATGACATATCAACTTATATTTTAAAATAATTGCAATAATACGGCTAAGTACTACCACCATTGAAATGACAATGTATGGTATCAAAGGTGAGTTTATCAGATTGGACTCTTGTTAATTACATTTGGTGAAACATTGACAATGCTTCATGAGAATGCTCATGTCCTTCTCTAAGCTACAATTATGATATTACATGAGGTGACATCTCGTTCAATCATTTAGTCAAACACTTGACAAGCATATAGTAAACATGTGCATTTGTCATACATGAATATAAAGTCTTTACATTACCGATTTCTTTTAACGTAAAGGTTCCAAGGACTTTTCAACAAACCCATTTTGTGCATATATTGTGATCAATGCAATGCATATTTTGTGCATCCAAGGATTTTATTATAGAAAATACTACGGGAACCAGAGTACATCAAATGCTTCCGCCTATAAATTTTCAAGTCTACATATTTAAATTCTATTGATGAAAAGAATTACTCCATTTTAAAGGTCTTCAAATCACGTCTCTATAACTCTGGCATTCAACTGGAGGAGGAGGCAGTGACAACAAGGGCAACACATATTCCATCAATTTTAGGGTACTAAACTACTTATCAAAAGAATCATGTAACACTATTTTTTTTGAAACATTTAAAAGTACATTATGTCATTCTATAGACACAAAATCACGCACTTACTACTATTTACTATACCACCAAGGATTTTGTTTTATAAATGGATCTTGCATAAGAAAAGTATTCACTGGTGACCCATTCCCTACTCCATCTGTTTGTCTTGTTGTTTTCTATTTTTTTGTCACACTTGTCACTCATACACCCAGTTATGGTCAGATCAAAGGGATCCATATTAGTCAATCTCCACTCATTTTTCATCATTTGTCTCAAGAAACTGGCACCTGGGTGCTCTTTTCCATCTTGGGTGCTCATGCCCTCTTTATGATTGATCTTATTTTTGACACTTGAGGTCAGTATTTTTGGTTTTTCCCACTTATATCTCGATGTTCTAGTCGGCATGTCAGGTCATTAGTGTCTAAATTCAAGCAAGAGATCCCTATATAAACACAACATACACACCACAATAAAGGGTGATTTTTTTCATCAAGGGCTATCTATTTACATATTTCAAGGGACTGCATTTGGGCACATTACTCTGCATACATGCTGCATAGGAGGGGATTTCATTCTATTCCATCCACACATCTACATTTTACCTAGTTACTGCCTACTATCTTGGCATCATTGGCATGAGGGCGACCTAGGAGCACTATTACAAACACAAACACATAGAACTACATTGGGTTTGAGATGTAGTGCAGTGGTCAGTCGTAAGTTCACCATTATGACAGTTGAGGAAGTTTGAACCCTCATTTTGCATCTTTATTTTTTAGGATTTGATATCTTTTTTAGGGTTTTATAGGAGGATATTTGTGTGCATGTTTATAGGTACCTCGGCGATTCAAGCGCAACATACAAGAAACCAAAGGAAAAAAAGTGTGAAACACTAACAACAGTATCAAAACCTAGTTTCGACCTTTTGTGCAGACTCCAACACCCCCACAGAGGTCTTGGGCACCCACGGGTGCCCTTATTCTTTCCTAGGCCCTTGTGTCTAGTAATTTCGAGTATCTCTACATCTTTCTAAGCCTAGTTGGTACGGTCGGTGCTCCTAGTTTCGACCTTTTTATGCAGACTCCAACACCCCCATGGAGGTCTTGGGCAGCTACATGTGCCCTTATCCTTTCCCAGGCACTTATGTCCAAGAATTTTGAGCATCTCTGCATCTTTCTAAGCCTAGTTGGTATGGTTTTTTCTCCTATTCCATCACATTATCCAGTCTAGAATCACTTCGGGATAATAAAAATTAAGGTAAGTGCCCTATCTCTTGCATTTGATTTCATATAAAGATCAAATAAATTTCTAAGCACTTTTTTTCATTGTTTATCAGTTATAGCAGATCTTTACATTAATATTTTATTAAATCATTTTGTTGAACCCACATCTTAGAACTCCTTTCCCTAGGATTGACTAAAACCCTAATGGCTAAGAATAGTTTTTCTCCTCCTAGGCTAGCCATGCCTCATGTGAGAATTAATCCTATTTATGATTAAGCAATCATAGGCAATTGTTAGCTCATGAATGTAATGTGCTTACTATCTTTAATCATTCTACTATTAGCATTTTTCCTGACCAGAAATCTTTTCTGTTGGTAGACCTTGTTATTCAGTTATCCATACTCTTCCTTCTTCTATTTCTACTGATACTTTAGACGATACTATTTTTAGTTTTATGTTTAGTCTTGAGGATAATACCTTAGTTAAGAATCCATATGAAACCAAATATCTACATGATTTTATTTTTCATACTAGTTGGGATGATTCTATAGTTACATCTCATACTCCTTGCATTTATAAAAATGTTTCTAATAATACATTGCATAGTAGTTCTTCTCTTCCTTCATTATATGTTGATGATACGCTTAATAAAATCCTTGAATCTGAATCTTTGTCTGATATTGATAATACACATACTAGTAATGATTCTAATTCTTTGCATATTGTTGAATGTGAATTTTCTACTCCACTTTGATCTTCTTCTAAGATTGTCTCTAATAACATGCATGATTCATCTCCTTCTATTACTTCATCCCCTAGTAATGCTTCCAATGCTAGTCCTACTACTTCTTCAGAACTTATATCTAGTGTGCCCTTAGCATAGGCTTCTACTACTTCTCCTCTTGAAATCCCTATGATCACTCATAATTACAAGATATAGCTGCTCAATACATCATCTACATCTCCTACTATTCCATCAAAAGATATCTTATCACTCATGCATGTTGTAGGTCAATTACAATCTCAGGTCCAATCTCTCACTCTTGAAAGTAAGGCCTACTATGCTTTTGTTGATAGCAATTCTTTACACGACAATCCTATTCTAAAAAAGATTCACAATTCAACATTCCCTAAGGATTTCATTATGCCTACATTTTCATGCTTTGATGGTACTGAAAATCCATATTTACATCTCAAGAATTATCGTCTAGCTATGACTTCTTATTCTAAGGATTGATTATTGCTAAAATCTTTTTGCCATAGTCTTACTGATGACGCTCTCTAATGGCACACACAACTACCCTCTACATCTATTAATTCCTATTGTGATATGGAAGAGGCCTTCCTTTAACACTTTATGCTTAAAAATGTCCCTAGAATCACATATTGTCGTTTACCTATCGTACATTAAGGCAAGATAAAGCCCATTATTGATTACATTTTACGTTTCAATGCTTCCATGCATCAACTAGTTTTTCATCCCATTGAATTAGAAAAATAATTCATCTATTTTCGTGGCTTGATTCCTGCTTTAAAACAACACTTGCAATATGATACATGCAAATCATTCTCACTCTTATGCTATCAGGTCATCAATTTAGAATAGGATCTCATCGCTACACTTGTCAAAAATCCTCCTAGTTCTCCTACTGCTGCACCATCTAGCTCTTCTCCTCTTCCATCTGTTGAGCATCCTCCTCAGTCTCTATCTCCTCCACCTCACAATAAAAACAATCTACTTCATTGCATAAGTTTTTTACATCTCCTCCACTGCGCGTCAGTCTCCACTTGATGCTAGGCCTCATGATGCACTGTGTGATTTTCTCGTGATGTTAGGCCTCATGATGTGCTGGGTTCTTTTCTTGATAAGTGTATAATTCACTTACCTTCTAATCAATATCATCCACCTCATCACTTGCAATTATAGTGTGATCAATCTTATTGCAACTATCATGATATCAATGGACATCGTGACAATGAATATTACACCCTTCATGATAGATTACAAAAATTAGAAGATAAGGATGTCATTTCCTTTTACTCTCACTCTTGTGAGTGGTTTATGTCTCCACTTCCATGAAGGAATGTTGTTAATCCAGTTGAATTATCTCCTTTGTCTAGTTCTAAGGTCATTATTTTTCCACCACCATAGGTCATTGTTCATGCACGCTCTCCATCTCATTCATCCACTGCCATACCATCTCATCCACTACGCAATGTTACTACTACACATTGGCTTCCTAGGCCATCAAATTTTTCACTTTCCACCACTGCATCTCCCATCATTAGTACCATTTCATCAAGCATTCAGTTTGGTTCATGATCTTAGGTTGCCTCCATTCCACACACTTCCACCGCTCCACACTAGCTCGGTCTTTGGTAGGAAATTTTCTCACCTTACCCCCTAATGACACACTTGTGTTCTCATGGTTCTTACATTACTGTTGAGGTATATTTTAAAATAATAACCTTGCTTCATCTCTCATGTTACACGCTTCATCGATCTATTTATCTAGTGCACACTATCATATCACTTCCCGATGAGGTACTCTTTCGTTACAGTTCATTCTTGACTACTGAGGGGTCTTATATAAATGAACCTTATTATCTACACACTGGAGAAATCACTATTTTCCTTCCCCCATTCTTCATCATATTCACACATGCTTCGACACACTTTTATGACCATCTCATTCACATACTCTTTTATATCATTCATTTTATACATACTTTACCATTTATCACAACTCTATTCACACATACAATACATTATCTCATCATTTATCATCCATAATCACATTAATCATCATTATTCATTAGTTAACATAAAAAAATATGCATTGCAAATAAAATCAACAAAACAATGATCCAAACATCACACATTACATATAGAGATAATAATCAATGCATCATTAATCAAGATATAAGTCCCAATCATCACATCACACACCAATAAAAATCAACTACAATGAACACATGCCAATAGTCCATATATATATATATATATATATATCAAAATCATAGTTATAAAAATGTCAATACTTGCGGGCAATCCTCCATACATTGCTGTATCACTATATATATCACATCTCTTCGTCACTATCACTATCTATAACTAGAAGCTTCAGTGCTTAACTGACACTGCTGATCACGGCCCCTATATCTCTCTGCCTGTCAACGCAATAATGTAACCTCAGTTGAATGCTCTAGAAAATGACCCTATAGCTCCACGAACCTCACAAATACATCCTATGCTAGGGGACCTCCACCAATAACCTCTATATCTCATTGTGTCTCCTCTCATGCCTCATCCCTCTCGCTCAGTAACAAGGTACACATCACCACTGCTAGCTCCAATGGATCAAATAAATGATCATGCTCACCCACAATGGCATCCACCCTCTCTATCATATTGCTACCTATGAGTATATCGGTGGGCACGTTCCACGTCAATGTCAGATAGATGTGTCCACAATAAATGACCAATACACATCACCTACATCCATATATCAATGAATTAAACAACAATAACAATCAATCAATCAAGTAATAAATCACAAGTATAACTATAACAAATAATCATGCTCTGCTATCATTGCTACCACACTAGCAGGTGCACATCCTTGTTCCTCTACTCCTCTCCCTGGTGGTGCTCCCACTGCATCCAAAAAGACTAGAAACAACAATACCCACTGATGTGACACCCACTAGGCATGGTATGCCTCTGTACACTCCACGTCATCCACATCTACCGGCTCTATCGCCACATCTACATTGTCTAACCCAGGGGGTATTAGCTGCGCTCCTATGGGCCTTGGTCTAGCTCCATCCCTTATCGGTGCCCTAATGGCCTTCACCCATATATATGGCTCTGGGGGCACATCCCGGGCCATACCAATTTGTCGTGATATGAAATATGCCTAAAAAAGCTCGGTCACACCTAAAAAATAATCCTCTAGCCACATAGTTTTCCGAATACATCGTAGCTCTACTACTTCCTCTAGACATCCTCCATAGTCTTTATATGGCCTCTGATTCTATGTGATATAACATCACCCTATAAGTATCTATTGAAAGGAATGATAACCAGATTGTACCAAGCCAAGAACACAGATGCTAATCAAACACCACGATCTATAAGATGAAAGCAATTCGCCAGAATAACTTTAAATAGAGAGGCTACCCCCCTCATTTAGCAGAGAATAGAATTAGTGAGCAATATCATAGGATTATTATGCGAACTCAATGCAATACAGTTGAGAATGGTGCGTTGCTTAAGCCATAGAGAAAGTGTAATTGTAAAGTTTCTCCCATAGTCTTGTTGATGAATCTCATGGGTCAGATTGTAACAGTTTCATGATCAAGCCATTATAATCAATTTTGAAATTTCAGACTTTTCGTCATTCAAAGTCTTATCATAGTCAATGGTATTCATGTGTTATGTTAGGTTTTGTTTCCAGATTACGTAGACCAAACTAAAGGATGTGCATTAGTCAATAATCATAGCATCTAGGAGTTCCCGGTGAAGAACTAGTCATAGTACCGGATAGCTGATCAAGGAAAGAAATATACCTAACAACTAGATAATATCTCCTAATATCTAAATAAGATAAAAGAAATATCCACACACATAAGTGGGTGAGGATAAATACAATAAAGGTAAATAAAGTAGCTAAGTGAACATGAGCTAAGGTAAATACCTACTCTAACATCTATATCCATATTCCTTCTCTGAATACCTATCCATCTCCCAAAAAATATATCTAACCTCGCCCACTCTGTGCGTGGTCAACCAATTGGCCTCAATATTGCAATGTGCTCGTAGGACCATACATGTAACAATATTGTAGCTCCAATCCTACTCCTGTGCTCCTCGTATGTAAATCTGTATAAATATCTATACAAGTGGGCCAATACACATTGTGCCCATGCATATATCATCTCATCCTCCTCTATTCAATGGAAAATGTCATGCATCTTATATAGGATGCCTACACTACCACCCTATACTGTAACTGATGAATCAATCACAACAACAATGAACTTCCACAATATTGAAACCCCTGACCTCAATATATCATTTAGATTAATGTGGACCTCAGTATGAAATTTGGTCCCTGTAAATTACCATCTTGTGGCCCTCATTTATCTCTTAGCTTCATCTATAGCCATCACCTGAACTCTCTCACCAACACTAGGAAATCACAATATGTGATATACATCCTCTAAAGTCATGGTCATCTTTCCTGTAGGCAACCAAAATTTACAAGTATCTGCACACCATCTCTCGTATAATGTGGTGATCATCGATATATTATAGGGAACATACCCCATCCTTGCTATGTGTTTGAGGCCGACACAGTCCAATACATCCCTCTCATCATCTGATAAACCCAATCCTAAAAATGTGCTCAAATGATAGCCACCACAGAACTCTAGTGAATGAATATCCCTATGCATACCACAAAACGAAAAAATAAAACATTGGCATCTCATATACACCTACCTATAACATCAACAAACATCAATTTTAATACTTCTCACACTCTGCGCTAAGAACTACCCTTCTGGGTCGCCAATGCCCAGGAGTAGGTCATTAGCTCCTATACATGGGCGCTAGAGTCTTGAAGGTTGTTAGCACCTTCACCACTCTTTCCTAGGTTTGAAATGCATATAAAATCAATTTTTTTCCCCACATTTCACCAAAAATAGATAATTTCAACAATTTTTTTGAATAAATCACACTTACTAGCCCAATCATCATACGTGATGCCATATTTGTCACCTCCATCTCAAACTGACTCAACCGTGATGCTCTCACTGTAGGCATCTTCAAACACCCAAAGATCAAAATCACACTTGCACCATAATCAAATGAGTTTCCTATTTACTTTTTCATATTACTATTTCTAGTAAATTTCAATCACCTATCACATTATCATAATTATTTACACTTATCCTCTGAACTAATACACATTGCATGGTTTCAATCATATCTGGAGCATCCTTACTCTGGTTCCTATCTCGTTTGCATCATTATCCTTAGAATTCTGCCTACTATCATATCAAACATATTCCACAAACACTATATTCCTCCTTGACATAGTTTCAACTTGATACATGCGCACTTTCGCGATACCTATCATACATTCACTATTACATCATTACATGCTTACTTTCAGCTTAGTGTTCATTCTAATTATCACTCCCCCTTTCACCGAAAGAGGCAACCTATAATTAGGGCATTCTATAATCCCCCTCACACCATTATGCAATAATTTCACATTTCTAATGCTCTCATTATTAAATTGTTGTTCGCACATTACACGACATTTCACACTACTTTCCAACGATTCCCCCTAATGACCTAATCTGGGGGCAACAAGTGCAAAATATCTCCACGAGTAATCAATCAAAATCAATCACATACATTTGAATATCAGCAACAAGAATATCTTACTACTCAAAATCGCATCAAATAATTGACACAACAAAACATATTTATCCTCCCAAATGCCCTAACTTGGGAGTTATATCACCACTTTCCTAGATGACCTAACATGGGAGGTTATTCTATATTTTCTACTACTTCTAGATGACCTAACATGGAATCCATCTCATACACATTGCAGCGAAACCCTTGGATTGGGGACAATGAGACGTCATTTCCTTTCCTATACTGCTCCGATATGGGTTATTCACGTTTGATCGAAATAAATCAAAATTGGATCCAAATGAAATTTTTTTTGGCCTTTTCCCTTCTGTAACAACTAGAGCTTTTGAGAATGTAGTTAAATTTGGAGAGTAAAACTAGACCTCTCTCCCTACACTCTTCCTTTGGTGGCAAGATGCCCAAATCCTCATTTTTTCACGCACGTAAAAATCAGGTTGGGAACTGATCACTCATTACCCCAACATATCTCCATCAATGAAAATAATCGAAATCTCCAATCACTCGATATCAAAATCATCAATCTCACTTAGTGCTCCTCATAACAGTCCCACGTCTCTTGTTACGCTGCATGGATTTACATGCACTGATCCATGGTTCACCACATTATATGTTCTTATTTTGCATGTGCTTCTGCAACATCTATGCATACTTCTGCAACATGGGATTTTCTAGACTTCTTTCAGGTATGTTCCTTACTTATTTTAAACGCTACTTGAATTTCATTCAAATAACATAAAGGGGGGGGAATTTATACACAAAATCACTCACTTACTACTATTTACTATACCACGGTAAGTATGTTGTTTTATATATGGATCTTGCATAAGAAAAGTATTCAATTGATGACCCAATCCCTAGTCCATCCATTTCTCTTGCTTATTTTATATTGCTTTCGTCTGTCACACTTGCTACTCATACACCCAGTTCTGGTCATAACACATGGATCCCTATCATTCATTCTCCACTCATTTGTCATCATTTATCTTTGGACATTAGCACCCATGACAGGAAACTAGCACCCAAGCGCTCATGTCCATGCTAAGCACTCATGCGCTCTTTAGGTTTGATCTTATTTTTGACACTTGAGGTCAGTTTTTCAGTTTTCCCACTCATATCCTGAGGTACTAGTGAGCATGTCAGATCATTGGTGTCGAAATTCAAGCAAGAGATCCCTATATAAACAAAACATGCATACTATAACAAGGGCAGACAATTTTTATCAAGGGTGATCTATCTACATATCAAAGGGACCACATATTGTGCTCATTATTCTACATACACACTACATAGGAAGGGGAGTTCATTCTATTCCATCCCATACATTTGCATTTTATCTAGCTATCGCCCGCTATCTCAGCATCGTTGGCACGAGGGCGACCTAGGAGCACTATTACATACACAAACACATAGAACTACATTGGGTCTGAGATGTAGTGCATCACTCAGTCGTAAGTTCACCATTGTAATAGATGAGGACAATACTACCTCTCATTTTACATCTTTCTTTTTTAGGATTTGATGTCTTTTTTAGGGTTTTGAAGGAGGATATTTGTGTGCAGGTTTACAGGTACTTCGACGATCCAAGTGTGACATATAAGAGAACAAAGGCAAACAAGTGCAAAACCCTAGCGACAATATCAGAACTAGGTTCTAACCTTTTCTACATACTCCAACACCCCCACAGAGGTCTTAGGCACCCTTGGGTGCCCCTATCCTTGCTCATGTGCTCGTGTCTAGGAATTGCAAGCATCTATACATCTCTTTGAGCTTGATTGTGATGGTTTTTGCTCCTATTCTATCACATTCTTGAGTATATACTCACTTCAGGATAAGCGAAATTAAGGTAAGTGCCCTATCTCTTGTATTTTCTTTCATATAAAGAGAAAATAAATTTCCAAACACTTGTATTTCATTGTATATCAGTTATAATTGATCTTTGCATTCTGATTTTAATAAAGTATACATATTTTATTAAATCACATTCACTCATTAGATTATAATCCATAGCAAGAGGAGGGTTGTGGTCATCATGAGAATCTAACAACTCACACATCTCAACTTTGTGTTTATTGTCATCAATAATAGTTTCATATTGCTCACCATATCTATATTTTTGGCTGGAGGCAGATTAAAAGACAACATAAACACTTGAATTTTCACAAAAAGAATCATATAATTGTTGTATTATATAATACTAATAATTATTATCATTATTAATAATCTTATTAAATTGAGAATTTTTTGTGTGTAGTAGGAGAAGAAATAGAATTACAACCAATCGTGGAGCCAAAATTATTACTACTATTAGGAATATTGAGATGAGTAGAAGATTCGTATAGAGTCTCAGTGGTGTGGTCATATAGAAGAGTAGATTCCTCTACAACAACGAAGGTTCCAATCCAAAGTCAAGCGTCTTTATTGGGCTCATGAAATTTTGTAACCTTTTTTCCCCATGTCCTCTACTACACACCTATATAATTACATAAAACATTCTCTGGTCCCCTATTTTCCTTCATGCACCCCT
This sequence comes from Taxus chinensis, assembly GCA_019776745.2. NCBI lineage: Eukaryota > Viridiplantae > Streptophyta > Pinopsida > Cupressales > Taxaceae > Taxus > Taxus chinensis. Next base: position 277,185,112 of record CM034151.1, on the reverse strand, counting down.
TATTAGATCATCTTGCAGGGATTGTCCTTATATGCTTATTGACACAAACACCCTTATATTCTCTTAGGAACTGTAACAACAATTATTGTCACGAGATCAAATTTTTATGACTATTGAACTCATGGCTTCCTCCTCGCAATAATCTCAAATATCTTATATAAATTTTTACAAATATCCAATATAAATTTTTACAAATATCCAATTGATATATTTAATATAATTATTTATCCATTTACTCTCTTTTTTATGATTATTTATGAATAGTTAAAGTTATGGCATCAATAATCCCTTAAAATTGTTGAATATTGTGTTTACACTTTAAGATGTGTGTGTGTGTGTGTGTGTGTGTGTGTGTGTGTGTGTGTGTGTGTGTGTGTGTGTGTTTGTGTGTGACATGTAATTATTATTCACAAACAATATAGAAAATGGTTCATTATTGGATATTATTCTAATCTAATTAATTTATAATTAACCATGTATAATTAGAACAACATATTAATGTTTGTAACAATGATATAACGATAGAAAGACAAATCAAATAAACAAGAGGAGATGAAGAATTTCTTATATAGATTGGAATGTAGGAGATATAGGTGTGCAACCAAGTGGAAAAGGTTGATCAAATACTATATATACTTTTCCACCGAGACAAGATCTAGAAAATGACCTAGTGTAGGACCGTACAACTATTGTATGGCCTTTCTTGAATTTATATGATCTTAGACCCTTTTATAATCAAAATTTGTAACTTTTTGTATGCTTTAATTGCCTAAAAATGTGATTCAATGCAATTCACTCCTTTTCATACAACCTGTAATCACCTATAATACAATGGAAACCATGTATACCTATAATACCCTTCATCAAAGCATTAGATAATAAAAGAAGAAATCATGTGTTTGGTGAGGCTTGACTACCCTTGGCAATCAACCCTTGCCAAACTAATACAAGTACTACACTACATACCCTTGAGCGAGATCAAGCCTCATGAATCTCTCCTAGGTGCATGTGCAAGTGTGAGTGTGATCTAAGCCAACCCAATATGAGTTCCCTCGTGTATCTTGACATAAAGATGGTGGGCTAACTATGGAGTAGAGAATTTACTCAACATGGTGGTAGTGTGTTTTACCTGCGTAACTAAACCCATTTTCCCCTTAAGGACATTTGGTAATTATTGGAGTGCCTTTTCTCATAATAAGCCACGACTCTAAAACATTTGCATGCTCAAAAATGGAGGAATCTGTATTCTTTTACCTGGTTGAATGCTTCAAACCTATAATAATGGTTATTTTAAATGATGTGCAACTACTTTTGGAATATTTAAGAGATCCTTAAGCACTTTTGGATTGATATTTGTGATAGGAGCTTATGAAAATGCCAAGTGTGTAATAAAGTAATATTGACTTACTTATATAGCCTTCCATGAGTGAAATATTATGACAATGATGACCCTAAGGAGATGAAATAATGTAATAAAGATATTTAAATTGAAATCATAATCAGAAGATATAAAAAAGGCAAGACCGTACAACTTATCATGACCAAACTATATGGTTTTGGATAGGAAACTTGTGATCTAGAACCAAGGGATTTGGACTAATTCAAAGAGATGTTTTACTACTTTTCTTAATTAATAATTCCTAAGTTGGCAGAGCGGAGTGTGGAGTCGAGGAAGAGGTAGAGAGATGTATCGATTGGATTTAGAATGTGAGAATTTGTCTTAGTAAGGTAGCGTAACCAAACTTGTCATTTCCAAAGGATAAGTTACAAATTTTGATTATCTGCATTTACCCCATTTAAGTGTGTAATTTAAAATTAAATGCTTAAAGGAAAAACATACAATGGAAAACGATGATCAGAAACTGTAGATGTTTCGTTCCTGAGGATGGAGATGGAAAATGACCTAGTGCAAGACCATAAACTATTGTATGGTCTTACCTTGAATATGTATAGTCTTGACTAGAGATGTATGGACTTTGACCCTTTTATAGTCATCTTTTTCAACTTTTTGTGTGCTTCACTTACCTGGAAACATGCTTCGTTGTATGTATCTCTTGTTCACACCACCTGCAATCACTTGCAACAAATTAGAAACCCTAAACATATATTATACCCTTTATCAAAACATTAGATAACAAAAGGAGAAATCATGTATGTGGTTAGGTAGGACTACCCTTGGTGATTAACCCATGCCAAACCAATCCAAGTGTTTCACTACATGTCCTCGAGTGGGATCAAGCCTCATGTGGTTCTCCCAGGTGCATATACAAGTGTCAGTGTGTTCTAAGCCAACCCCCCATTGAGTACCCCCATGTCTATTAACACAAAGACAGTGGCCCAACTATAGAGTAGATAATGAACCCAACACAATCATAATGTGATGTAGTATGCTTCAACCACATGATTACCCTTTTATCCCTTAAGGACCTTTGACAATGTTTAGAGTGACTTTTCTCTTGCTAAGACATGACTCTAGGACCTATGCATGCTTGGAAATGGAGGAATCCATACTCTTTGACCTAGTCTAGTGCTTTATACCTGTAGTAGTGATTTTTCCTAATGATGTGAAACTATTTTTTAAGATTTATGAGATCCTTGAGTGTTATTTGGATTTATATTTCCAATAGGATATTATGGAAGTATTATATGAGTAATAAACAACATTTACTTGCTCATAAAGCCTTTCGTAGGTGAAATATTATGACAAGGTTGATCCTAGGAAGATGAAACGATGTACTAAAGATATTTAAATTAAAATCAATGTCGAAAGATATGAAAAGGTAATACCATACAATTGGTTGATTCTGTACAACTTACCCTAACCAAACTATACGGTTTTGGACATGAAGCATGTGATGTTAAACCAAATATTTTAGACTGATGTACAAAGATGATTTAATACTTTTATTAATTAATAATTCTAGAGTTGATGACATAGTATAATGTGGTGATGAGTAAATCCAAAAAGAGATAGAGATATGTATTGATTAGAGTTAGAATGTGAGCATTTTCTAAGCAAGGAATCATATCCAAACTTTCCCTTGCCAAAGGATAAGTTACAAAATTTGAGTGTCTACAGGTTGCAATAAACCCCAAAATCTATTGACCAATAAAATTAAGGATAAATTAATTTTTACATTTATTTTGTTAAAAAATTGAGCTTGTTTATGAAGATAAACAACAAGTGATTGATTGAAACTGTAAAAAATAATGGCTAGTTACACAAAGGTGAGAGGTATGGTATTTGCCTTTAGCAATACTAAAAAAGAATGACACCTCAACCTATAATAATACTTATGATTCATTAAACAACTACCAAACCACACTCTCTATTTTTTGCATTCTTTTTTAGCAATTAACTTGTTTATATGAGACCCCCACAACAACATAGATTATATGCCATTTGTTTTCATGTATAATCACTTATAAGGTTACAACTATAATTTATTGTTTCATCTTAAAAAGCTCTAAATTGTATTCAACGTGCTTTTTTTCTTATTTGAATATATCCCTTTTAATATTGTTTAGTTAACTTTTCTTCAAGCTACGACAAGGACTAGTTGTGTTGTAATTTTTGTTATCACTACAAAGCTAGTTAATTGTTATGGTACAAGTGTATTTGTGTGCTTATTGATTATTGATAATATATCATAAAGTTGTGATGGGACTAGTTAATAGTGATGAGATAAGTGTATTTGTTTGTTTGTTAGTTATTATTGAGACTAGTACTTACTATAATATTAGTGTTGTGTTTATTGTTTATTGACAAATATATTATAAAGTTTTGAAATTAAAAAAGAAATGGAATATTTCTTTATTTTCTAATGTCAGACTTTTGAGTTATTGAGAGATGTAAACATAAAAATAAATGATTGGTTAAAATTTTGAATTCACTACATCAAATGGATGCTAATAAATTTTCCTTCAGGAGGAATAATAAAGAACAAAATGTTTAATCAAACATCCATGTGTAGACTCATAAAGTTGGCAACTTATCCTTTGGCAATGAAACGTTTGGCTTTGTTTCTATACTATGACTTGTGCACACATCCCGAACCTAATTGAAATATCATTATCTCTCTTGTGTGAGATGGCTAACTACACACATTACTCTAATGTTCACTCAACTAGTTACTTTTATCCAAAGCAACACATCAATTGTAAGTATATCACCTGGAATCTTACTTGAACATCTAGAACTACATGTCTAAAACCATAAAATTTGGGACCAGACCATACTACGATTTAGGTTGACCTGTATAGTCTTGTCTCCCACTCTTCAACAAACATTTCCTTGTTTTGAATATATTTTATGGGTATTTTTTGTCCTATAGGTCGTCCTTAAAGCAAAATCTACCTAAAAAATCTACATAAGCAAGTCTAATACACTTAAAAACTCATTTGGCATTTTTTAAGAGCATACATTACAAATTACATTCCAAAATCACTTAATACTCTCCTAAACTTTCTTAAGTCAACAATTTATTTGTTAAACCAACCATCACTTAGGCATGAAGCACTCAAACTAGGTTCAAGAGTCTATCTTTCTCATCTACAAGCCTCCAAAGGTCCTAGAGCCAAATCATTGTTGGTGTGAGTCATTTTCCACACCACGTGGCGAGTCATCTCACTTAGGTGAGGTCATAGGTCTATGTATCACAAGGGTTATGATAGGTTCATCATTAGATTCCTTACTCATCATTACGTGTTGGTGTGTCAATGCGTCATATGGGAGTTACTTCCATTTCCATAATGTAACTCCCCTTCTCCACTTGAGGAGGTATGATTACAGGTACTAGGGTTACGCAACACCCTCTATTTTTACCCCTCACCCGTTTCAGATCTATGTGGAATATGAGATCCGTATGAGATTTTACCCCTTTCGAATCCTTATATGCACATTCATGGTTGATGTCCACTCCTTCATGCAACCTTGTCACGTTGTTGAAGTGGAACTCGGTCAATGTTCACATTATCTCGCATGATCCTCGTGCTTCACATTTTTGCATTCTTCATCATGGTATCAGAGTACACATTGTGGGATTTGTGCTACTCACCATCTACTGTTGCTCTCTTTCTCTCCATTCATGATTTTTGGGTTTCATGTACAAGCGTTGTAATGGATATTCCATTTGTGCTCTACTTGAATTGATTTGGGTATCAAACCTCATTCATGGTTGTTTGTTCATGTTTTCATGTGTTCATGGTTGTGATGCAACCAAGAATTTATTGTGAATAACCCAGGTGCGCTGGCACATCACTCAGCCTGAGTTGAGTGCTCACCCAAAGTGCACAAAGGCGCCCAATCCCTCTTTAGAGTTGTTTGTACATAATGTTAGCATGATAGTGCACATGGATTTTCAGATTCATTACCAATAGTAAACAACACACAACACAAAAACCAAATCTAGATCTTAGAGTATATGTAAGATGAAATAAACAATGACTATGCTAAGATTTACCATGCAAGAACAAAATTCAGTCATGTTCAACACCATTATCCAGCCAATATGAACCATTGTATTAAATACTGTAAAACAAAAAAGCTTCTTACATTACATAAATATCTCCATGAGTAATGCACATGACAAACCAACAACATAACTCTACAATTTAACACACACACACCAAAACTATGCAAATCAATATATATATACATATATATATCTAGGGGTGGGGACTCACCCTTCACCGCCCATGCACTTCTCAAAATAGGTCACATGCTAATAATAATCATGCACCTTTACAATAGGATGCACAACATGCAAGTGCTCTAACAATAGAATTCCTATAGTTAACTCTGAGTAGAAATCCTATTATTAGCCTAAACTATGCATGGTACTCAGTTGTCTCTTGTTCCCAAAATACCATTGTGTGGACCCTAAGTCTTCATGTCTTTGTGTGCTCATCACACTAACTCCAAAAATAGCCTTTAAAACAGAAACGGCTAAGTCCTGATCCTGGGCGCTTCATATATATTGTAGCATCGCGTGCTCTTCCAACACCTTACATTTGTACGCCAAACACTTAGGCCATTCTTGTCCATCCAACATTACCCCACACTAAAATGGATTGCCGCCCTGACAATGGGTAATCACCTTGTCACTCCAAAGAATATAGGATAAATGAATGAAAGAACAAAGAATAAGGAATATGGTGAGTCATCTTATTGTGTACCCTTTTCTTCTTCTGGCAAAATGAATTTTGGATATTCACTTTGAATCTCTCCCTCAAATTTGTACCAGTCCTTAAGCATTGCATTTTCCTTGTCAGGGATGTCCACAACGATGCCATCTAACTCATCTAGAGTCATGTTTCCGCCCTCACTGTTCAAAATTCTAAGGATGTTGGCCATACCTAAGACCATCCCTTCCATGACATCCACCTTCACGGAAATGAGTTTCACGATGCCCTTGATCTGATCCATATGTTGTTTCTTCGCAACATCCAACGTGTCACATTTTGTCTCTACTAAGGTAACTCATTTTGTGTACCTGAGTGTTTCATCCTTTGTTGCCTATAGAACTTCATTCTCCTCTGTCTTTGTCCTTTCCTGTACTAAGTTATCTAGCATTATACACATGGCCAATATTTTATTTACCTTCTTCATTTCATCTTTTAAGTCTTGCAAAACAGCCTAATAGCTATATATATTCCTTGCAATTGAAGCCTTGGCCCTTTGCTTCTTCTGCAGCATCCTTTGGTTTAGGGAGGCATACTAGTTCATCCTCTAAAAGTAAACGAACTATTGTATGGAGGTAATGCAGTTCCGACTTGAACTCCTCTGGCACCTTCTTCTGAAAATTGAGCCTTTTCTATAAGATTTCATTGGTAATCTGCTCGGCCATCTTTTTGACATTTTGTGCCTTAGCCACTGCATTATCCCACTCCTGGGTGAGTCATTTGAGTTCTCTTTCCTTATCTTTCTTATCATCTAGGAGTTCCCGTACTGTTGCCTCCTTATCAATATTCCGGCGCGCTACTTCAGTGGACACTTTGAGCAATGTGTTACTCACTTGCTCATCATAAAATTACATGGGTTTGATGGTCATATGAGGCGTATGTGGCACCTTCCTCATCTTATTTGAACTACATGCCTCCTCACAAACATCAAAGTCAAGCTCATCCATGTGAGTCTGCATGCTCCATGATAAATGCTTATGAGTGCATGTGTTGGCCATCTTCTGGTCCATCCAATCCCAACCATATACATTGTATATTGGGCAGGGTGCTCTAGAAGCGGGCACAATGATTTTTTCTTGGTCATCCAAGTAGCCCAAATTTTGAGTTCTCACTGCCTCTTCATCATTATGCCCACCCATGTGTGTTCACCAACATCCTCATGAAAATACATGCCCTCTTCTTGCTATACTACCATGCCTGCATCCTACTGCACAGTGCCTCGACATTCCTGTTTACTTCTCCCTCTTTCTCTTCTCCTTTAGGTGTGGGGCATTCTAGAACTTATGTATCCCCACAGGCGTTGCTTTCCCTTTCACCTGAGTGTTGCTCATGGGTACTCATATTTTCTTCAATGGTTTCATATACGACTAGGTCCCCAATATCTTCATCCTCCTACATCTCAACGATAGGGGTGTCCTCCTTCTACGCACTTCGTCGAGGGGACTCTTCCTCCTTATCCTTTACAGGAACATATTTTGGTGCTTTCTACTTTCTTCCTCATTCTTCACAGGAGTTACGTGCGGTGATCTTCTTACCGGCTATGAAATCCCTATGCCAGTGTATCTAGATGTGCACCTTTTCCACATAACTCTTCTGGTATGCACAAGTCCATCGTTGTCCTCTGGTTCCTCCTACTCTAGGACATTCTCCAACTTTTAGCCACTGGATCTTCCTGAGCTGGGGGTACAGAGGCAACTTGTGTTGATGTTCCCATGGTCTGCCCCTTTTTTGGAGGTCTTGGGAGTGTCATATCCACGCCCTTCACCACCTTTTCATCCTTGAACCTTGGCCTCATATAAATGTACACGCACGTAGGTTCAATTTTTCCTACGACCAAACTCTCCAGTGTGATGTCCACATTGCCTGATTCCATGGTTTCCACATAGGCCTCTTTCCCTGGCCATACATAAGTCTTGTGCAAAATGTGGATATCTGTGTCTACTTTGTCTGCATCAAACTGAAGCTTACACGCATCGTGGAACCTGTTCACTGACTCCTTGAAATATCTGGCAGTAAAAGCAAAGGGAAACTTACACCATGGGCTCTTACCACCCGAATGCATATGGAAGCACCCCAAGATGAAGTGTTGGTAGACTGCAAACTTACCTTCTCCATTCAGTACTTTGGGCAGCTCACGCGGAATACACATTCTCCTTCAAATGCCCTGCACAGTCTCCTGAACCACCTTCCCAAGCACTCCTTATACCCGTTAGAAATAGTTCCGTGTAGAGTGTATTTGGTAAATTTCTTTGCTAGGGATTTATTCTCCAACGGAAACTCCCATATGTTCTCCCTAGGTCCGTCAGGTACTCCAATTTCACTAAATACAATCAATAATAGGATTGCGCCCCAAGTAATCTTCTCACCTTTATCTACTTGGACGCATGCCTCATTCACCAAGATTTCTGTGATGTACCCAAAAATGTTGTAATATGTCTTGTTGACCATTTTTTGTGTTATATGCAACTAGTGCATATTCACCTCATTCCACCGTTCAGTGGCACCCAACTTGCTTCCTGTCAAGCTTGTTGTAACCTTGGTGGCCATGTCTGTAATGTTGGTCAATTTGAAGGCTCGACCCCCCATTTTATACTAATGTATGGCGGCTATGGCATCAATGCCCTCATCATCTGATAGATATCCCGTGATCTCTAAGCTAAAGTCATGTAACCCTGTCACCTTCCCAATCAACTTGGCGGTGATTCTCATTCTCCTACCCACGAAGTAGAAAAAATCTTCATGGATGTGCAACATGAGCCACTGATACAACTTCTCAAGCTTCCCAAAATAGGGAAATTCCATAATTTTCATGACCCCCATGCTTTCGAGTAACCTCTTCACGGAGGCATCCAAAACCCTAGTGTCATCTGCCAACCACCGATTTGTCTTCCTGTACACTTCTGTTGCGACGTCCTTGAGGCATTTCTCAGTGTGGTGGTTGATTTCTAAAACCCTACACTATGTAATCTTTTTTTTCCATGGCCACCCCTCAATAAATTCTTCCAGATATAACATCTCAACCAGCCACTCCTTTATTGGGTCGTCAACCTCCTTCTCCACAACTGGAGCCCTCTGTGGTGCCATCATTCCTCTCAATCCTATGAGTGCGAATGAAAACCCTAGCTGTCATGTAAATGAAACCTAAGTCACCCTCCCATCATGCACATGCACCACCACTTGAATCCTTCTTCTGTACCTAGATGCTCAACAATGTGCTTCAAAATGTGACAGGTTTACTCGCTCTGTAGAGTGCTCGTCGTCTCCAGCTCTTCTTCACACTTCTCAATTTTCTTCAAACTCGTAAGGTAACAAATGTCATTGCAAATGTCAGCTTTAAACCAAGTTTCAAAAATCCCCTTCATTAATTTCTCCACCTACCACCATACATGGTATTAATTCCCTTTGAGCACATTTTTCACCTCTTTGTCCTATGCCCCAATCTCTCGCACCTCAAATTTTGGCACCTCAGTCATAAATTTCTGGCGCGCTACTACTTATCTATCACAGATCTCCTCTACCCATGCTTCCTTACACCAAAGTATTTATCCAATGTGACCCAAACATACATAGTCTCAAATGTTGTAGCCTCCTTGAGTTATACTGAGCACTCACCACCTTACGTGTGGTCTTTAACTTTGAGCAATCCTCTTGAATTTTTCATCACTTTTCAAAACTTGTTCCCTTTATGGACACCCGTGAGTTTATTTCTTTTCTGTACCAGACTAACCTTCTTTATCCACCCCACACTAAGGGTATGTGCAGTCCTCTGCACATAAAAACACTTGAGATTGTAATCAGCTTCCGGTGCACAAGCACGCTTATTACACATAACACTGAACTAAATTGACAAAGCATAGCGACGATGAAGGAAACACATCTAAAGGAAATACAGTAAGGGAAATATAATCTAAATGGAAATACTACCTTATTACAAACACCAAGAAGACTTATTTATAGTAGGGCTTCAGCCTACTCCCATTGAAGTAACCAGGAAACCATGTTCCATCAAGCACCTCTAGCTGGCAAGTGCCTGAGTCAAGTATATGAGTGATAACATATGGTCCCAACCAATGCACCTTAAGCTTGCCTGGGTGGCACAGAAACTTTGAATCATAAAGAAGTACCATCTGCCCAACCTCAAGCTTCTTGTCCCTGATGTGCCTATCGTGTCATGCCTTCTGCCTGAATTTTTCTTACTTCTGACTCCATCATGCTATGGCACACCTCTCATCTAGTTGTATCAACTTGTCAATTCTCTCTTCTAATGCTTTCTCATCAGCTAGACCTCCCACGCATGCAATACACAAAGAAGGTAACATGAATTCCATGGGAAGAACTGCTTCTGCACCAAACACCAACTGAAAGGGTGTTGCCTTATTCAACCATTTGTAGGTTGTTCTATATGCCCAAAGTACAACAGAAACTTTATCATCCCAGTCTTTCCTTCCAACATCACAATTTTTTGTCAAAGTTTGGCTCAATATCTTGTTGAAAGCCTCAACAGTCCCATTTTCTTGAGGGTGATAAGGTGTTTTCTTATGGTGTGTAACCATAAATTCATCCAATAATATCCTGATGGTCTCATTAAGGAAATGAGTTCCTCTATCACTTGTCAAACTTAAAGGACATCCATACCTGGTAAGAATATTTTCCCACAAGAACCTTGTTGTTGTTGTTGTTGTACAATCCTTTATAGGTGCCACTTCCACCCACCTTGTAAGATAATCTATACAAGTGATGATATAGCGTGATCCAGTTCTACGCGCGGCTGGGGAAATAGGACCCACAAAGTCAATTTCCCATTTCTCAAAAGGTTCTGTGCTAGTAATAGGCCTCAAAGGCATTTCATCTCTCTGCCCAGGTTTTCCAAGGCACTGACAGTGATCACATGCCTTACAATACTCCTTGCAATCCTTGTACAAGGTTTCCCACCATAAACCAGCTAGTAAAATCTTGTGCACGGTGGCATCACCTGCATAGTGTCCACCTGCAATACTGCCATGAGCCTCCTCCATGATTGTCATGCACTCATGCTCTAGTACACAGTGACGCAATACTTCATCTTGACCTAGTTTGTATAAGTCACCACTAATCAACATGAAAGGTGTGACAGGAATTACATGTTATTTCTTTTACAAGGCTTTCATTCCTTCGGGCACATACCTATGTGCGTAAAAAGACACAAATATCCTCTAATTATGAGGGTGCGCGGTTCAACCTGTATAATTGTGCATCTGACATTGTATCTTTAACACTATGTGCGTCCTCTCCTGATTGAATCCTTGACAAATGATCTAGACCAGAATTGCTTTTACCTGGCTTTACCACCACTGTAAAGTCAAACTCCTGGAATAAGAGAACCCATCGGCATATGTGCCCCTGTAAAATGGGCTTGTTCACCAAGTATCTCAATGCCATGTGATCTGTATAGAAAACAAAAGGTGTTGCTAGAAAGTACTATCAGAACTTATGCAACACGTAGATCATTGACAAAGCCTCACACTCCGTAGTTGTATAATTCTGTTCTACAGGAGTCAAATTTTTGCTAGCAAAGAAGATAGGATGATCTACAATACCTTCTCCAGGATGAGCTAGAACTATGCCAATGGCCATGCTAGAGGCATCCACATGTACATGAAAGGGTAGATTCCATGAAGGAAAATGTAAAATAGGCGTTGTAGTAAGCCTTTCCTTCAGTGCTTCGAATGTGTTGTTGTGGTTCTCCCCAATAGAACTTCCCTTTACCTTTTAATAACTCCTCCAAGGGTGTGGAAATCTTAGCATATCCTTTGATAAATTTTTGTAATACCCTGTGTGGCCCAAGAATCCATGCACCTCACTCTGACTGGTGGGTTCCTCTAAGCCTAGAATGACTGCAATCTTAGCTGGATCTACCAACAAACCCTCCTTGTAGATGATATACCCTAGTAGAGTTCCAAAAGGTGTAGCAAATACACACTTCTTGATATTTAAAGAGATGCTTAACTATCTGCACCTCTCAAACATTAACCTCAAATTGTCACAATGATCCTTGATAAGCCCATACATGGTCCAATCATCCAAGTAAACCTGCAAGAATTTGTGAATAAAATCCTGGAATGCTTGAACAACAATGCGTGAAAATACTGCAGGCATGTTCTTCAATCCAAAGGGCATCACCATGTATGCAAAACTTCCCCATTCAGTGGTGAAAGTTGTCTTCTCTTGATCCTCTTTAGAAATTCTTACTTGATGATACCCAGAGAATCCATCTGTAAAAGAGTAAATTTCACACCCTGCAATGCCTTCCAATATTTCCTCAGTGAATGGTGTAGGGAAAGGATCAATCACACATGCAACATTCAACTCCCTGTAGTCCACACAAATCTTGATTCTTCCATCTTTATTTATGTTGATTACCATAGGGCTAACCCACTCTGATTCCTCTATGGGCTCAATAATGCCAGATTCCAACATCTTGTCAATTTCTTCTTTAACTTTTACGCGTAGGTTAGGGTTCATCCTATAAGGTCTCTTCCTAACCGAGCACACACCTTCCTTTAACTTAATTTTCATCTCACCCAAAGATTCATGCACTCCTTTCAACTCATGGTAGCCCCTAGGAAACAAGTCCTGGAAATCACGTAGCAACTCAATTATCTTAGCCACTTCAGAGTCAGACCAGTAATCTCCAATTATGGCCTCCTTAGGTTCAACATCCATGCCAATGTTCACTTTCTTCATCTTCATAGGTTCATGGTAGGTGCACACCTTCTCATCCACACTGTCTAAGACCTCGTGCGTACCCTCTGAATGATCTATGTCCAAATTTTCCACTTCTTCATCATCCACCATGTAGACCATCTTTCCTTTCTCCTTCTCTAGGAAAGCACACTCAAGCAGTTCTGCATCTGTCTCATCTACTTCGTCAAAATGCACTTCTAGGTCTGACTCACCAAATAACTCCTGAATGAGTTCTTCAGCCTTTGCACTATCTCCCATAGTCAATCACTTCATAACCTGTAATGCCTCTTTCACCAGAGGTTTAGTGGAGAAGTAGTCAAAAGTCTGGATCATTCCTACAGTCAAGTCTTGCCAATTTCTAGTCTCTCTATGCAACTCTGCATAAACATACCAAACACATGCGCAACCTTGCAAGGTGAAATAAAGTTTGTGCACCCACAACGAAGGTGGTAAATCTTCCTGCCCCTCTATCTAGAGTCTCTCACACTGCTGAACGTGGTGCTGAACAAGATTATTACCATGATATTCACATATTTGAGTAGGTGCATTACTCCTGAGAAATCGGGCTGATAGAGCAATTCTCACTTCTCTCCATTCTATAAGATTATCCCTATGAACCATCCACCAGTGCGTTGCTTCCCCACATAGGGTATAAACTAACATATTCCTTCTTTCCACCTGATCCTTCCACTGTACTTCCATGGCTCGCAGGAATACCTCAGGGTTTCCCTCACCAGTGTACCAGGGTATAGGGTTGTTTCCTAACCACCTAACACAACGTGACCTGATTACACACAAGTGCTTCTTACCTCACACCCAACCATCTCATAAGTTTCATGTGCCCAATTTTCATAGGAAATACTTGTAGTATCACTGATGGACTGTGCATCATCCCACTGGATAATTCCTTCCTTAGATGGCTCAAGCACTTCCGGATCTCGAATGGTGTGCACATAAATTCTGTTCAGGTCTTCTTCACTTAAAGGCTCAACATAAGGTGCAGATTTCCCATCTGTCAAAGGGATAATAACTCATTCTTCCTTGTTCTCAAAACTGATATATCCCTTATTGAACCATAGATCAACATTATTTGCATAGCACCAAGGGCACCCAAGTAGAGCTGGGAAGTTGTCCACTTCTACAAGCACTAAGACCTCAAAGTCCCTAGTGAACTTGGCCCCCTGTATAGTAATGGATGCATCCTTCAATACTCCAATTGGCATGGCCTTAGTCTGATTTTCCATATACAACACATTGGAAGATGGTTGCAATGGAGGTCTGCCCATCTGAACCCATGCATCTAAAGTAAGCACATTCACTTCCACGCCTGTGTCAATCAAGATATTTCTCAAAATCCATCCATCCACAACAACATTCAGAGTGATCTCCTTGTCATAATCCAAGCTATGAGGAGGGAGATTAGCATGCAAAATCTGTCATCCATTCTCAATACCAGTGCATGGAGTGTTTCCCTTTAACCAACTCCCTAGTAATGGAATAATGTTCTCCTAATGCAACATCTTGCATACTTCCTTCAGATCATCAACATCCAACTGGAAAGTCTCAGCTGCCTTCTTCTGTTCCAACTTCCATGACTGTTCCTTTAAACACTGTATTTCACCCTGCATATTTCTGAGTACCTCCATGGTTTCCTGATAAACCTCCTTCTGATGTGTAGGGTCTAGATATTTTGCATGTAAAACCTCCTCCTTAGTAATGGTAGGCTTCTGTTGCAACATTTCTCTAGTGCGCGTAGCCTCAACGCATGTAGTAATCTTCACAGGTACTACCTCAGGATCTGGTGCTAACTTCGGCATCCATTGGTTTTCCATGGTGCGTTGTATTCTAACCATCCCTGCACCCTTGTTCTCCTATTTGTGCTTCTTGCTTCAGATGTTCATATAAGTCTGGGAACTCTTCATAGTTATGATTATTTCCACAAAAATAACAAGTAATGTTCTGAGGACATTCATGCCTGTAATGGTCAGGGGATCCACACGTATAACATGTTCCATGAGGGAACTCACTTCATCCACTATCGTGGCCTCAACCTCTGAATCCACCATGGTATCCTCAACCTCTACCACAACCTCCCTCAAAGCACCCTTCATTTTGATCATAGCCCCCTTGAGTGTGATCATGATCATGTTTCTCACTTTTATCCTTAGAGTTATTCAAAACTCCAGTCTATCATACACCAATATCAATGGCATCATGGATCTGATCAATCAACCTGTAATCTTCAGTATTGTGAGTTGTGGACCAAAAATCTTACAGTAGAAAGACACGTTCTTCCTTATCATGTGCAACAATGGACAATGGCTTGCATCATGGTCTAAATGACATATCTCACAATCCAGCAACAAGGAGCACACTGATCTATGAGGAAAACTATCCTTAGTATGCCCCTCTACTTCACAATTTGTGCACCAAATTCCACTGCGTGTCTCATGTGTTGTATTGGCTGATAGTTTCTCTAACTATTTTTCCATTTCCACAATTTGAGCTTCTAAGAATGGGCTCACTCCAGTGTCTATGCTCTCGACTTCCTCAGCGTGTAAAGCTACTTCAAGTGCCTCACATGGGTCTGTATAAGTCTTATGTGAGAGCACCCTCCTAAAAGGCATGATCAGGCCTCTGAAGAACCACTGTGCATGTTGACTGACATGGATATCATATGATAGTTTATACAAGAGTGTTTTTGAAATGAGCATCATATTCTCGGACACTCTCAGTAGTGCCCTACTTGATATCCTTGAGCACACTTATACTTTTCTGATTGAACTGTGGGATATAAAATTCTTTAATGAAAGCATCTCGTAACGCCGTATAATCCACACAAGTCTTATCAGGGTCAAACTTCTTGTACCAGTTGTGCACGCGTCCCTGCAACATAGTTGTAAACTGACTGGCCTTGCGCTTTGAAGTTGTAATTCCTTTTGGCACACCATAGTATCTCACACATATGGACATGCTCAACAACATCTTCTATTCCCCTATACTCTGGGAGATGAAGTGACATCTCCATGTAAATATTCTGGGGCTGGTGAGGACCATGCCCACCAGATCCAGAACCTCATGTGTTACCTCCACCTCCAAATCCACCAGATCTACCAGATCCCAAGTTACCTGTTCCTCCTGATCCTCCACCTATAATAGGAATTAAACCAGAGGATGTACTTCCTTGTGTCCCAATAGTGGTGCTAAACTAAAACTCCTACAGTCTGTGAAGTTGTGCTACTCCCAGATGTGATTCCAAAGTTTGTGCACCTATGTGTTCTGTGCCAACAATGCACTGAAAAGGTTCCTCCAACCGGTCCTCCAAATAACAAGGGAAGACATCTTCTCAGCCATAAATGTACTTGCTATTTGATTCACTCCTGAACTTGTTGATAAGTCAACTCTACCTCTTGCTACTCTACTACCCAAACTAGCTTGTTGACTACTGGTTGTACTAGAAACTGGAAAACCAAGTGCAAGGGCTAGGTTACTAGGTAGATTCAGATGCACACCCATGGCCCATGTTGTCTCTATTGGCACACTCTGATATGAAACCAAGGAGGGTTCCCTATCATGCTTTCCCAAATAGGGGAGTTCTAGATGCTCTGGCTCCACGTCCTCTGCGTGAGCTCCAAATCCTTCACGAGCCATCTCTCTCCTCAATGCCATCCATTCTGCAACCTCACACTACTTCTCTAAATCCCTCTCATGCCTCATTGAACTTAAGCCACCTTTCTTCTCTTTTCCTCTCTGCCGCTAGGTCTTCCATCCTTCACCAAACTTGCTCCTACCCCCATGTGTGGTGGGGTTTAGCTAGCCATCGGCTTCTCTTCCAAATTTAGGGTTACCATCAAGATCTTGATCGCCAGTGGAATTCTGTGCATATATGCTCCCCTGGGATAACATAAAAATTGAAACTCAGCTACCTCCAGACAAGAGTAAGTGGAAATTGAGTACTCCAAAATATAGTTATTCAGAACACCATGAACCAAGTATCCACAACGCACATCCAAATTAGATCAACATCATAGAGAGCCTGAAATTCTTCTTGCATCCAGAAAAGTGTGCAAAACCTCCAATTCCTTTTAGATGCATAAGCAACCAGCCACTCGTATAGCTCTATTGGAAAGATAACAAAAAATATTTCATATAAGTAGTCATACAGATTCTTCTCCACCCACGTGTGTGCATCAAACTCAGATCCAATGTTGAATCTCTGAGTGTACTCTTCTTCCAGATCTACTATCCACTCCTCAACACTTGCCAAGGTCAACTGATACGTCTTCATCATGCAACATCCTGAAAACAACTGAAAAAGAGGATCTGGCAATGGAACCAATGATGTAGCCTAGAATTTACTGTGAATAACCTAGCGTGCTGGCACATCACTCAACCTGAGTTGAGCACTCACCCAAAGCACACAAAGGCACCAGGTCCCTCTTTAGAGTTTCTTGTATAGAATGTTAGCATGATGGTGCACATGTATTTTCAGATTCATTACCAATAGTAAACAACACACAGTGCATAAAAAAGATCTAGATCTTAGAGTATATGTAAGATGAACTAAACAATGACTATAACAAGATTTACCATGCAAGAACTAGATTCAGTCATGTTCAACACCATTATCCAACCAATATGAACCATTGTATTAAATACTGTAAAACACAAAAGCTTCTTACATTACATAAGTATCTCCATGAGTCATGCACACGACAAAAGCTGTGCAAACCAATCAACATAACTCTACAATTTGACACACACACACCAAAACCATGTAAAATCAATACATATATATATATATATATATAGGGGTGGGGACTTTCCCTTCACCGCCCATGCACTTCTCAAAATAGGTCACATGCTAATAATAGTCATGCACCTTTACAAAAGGATGCACAACATGCAAGTGTTCTAACAATAGACTTCCTATAGTTAACTCTGAGTAGAAATCCTATTATTAGCCTAAACTATGCATGGCACTTAGTTGTTTCTTGTTCCTAAAATACCATTGCGTGGACCGCAAGTCTTCATGTATTTGTGTTCTCAGCACGCTAACTCCAAAAATAGCCTTTAAAATAGAAACGACTAAGTCCTGATCCTGGGCGCTTCAGATATATTGTAGCATCACTCACTCTTCCAGCGCCCTACGAGGTTTTGGAGTTTTTTTTTGCAGTTTACAAGTTACAGATCCAAGGGTTTAGTGCTAGTTTTGAGTTTAACAGTTGAAAGGCGTTACTTTTAGGGCCCAACTCGGCCCCAACTCACCAATATAGGAACCAAACTGCCCTAGTTTTCCTTCCTTCTCTGCCCCCAATGCGCCTCTGCCACCCATCGTGCTCTGCAACTCATGCTCAGAATGTTTGTTACTCATTTGCATCTGCCTTTGGGTTTTGCATGCCAGTTTTGATGGGTTTTTCTGTATTGGTCTTTGATTGATCGTGCTCCTGCCTTGGCTTTGTGCATAACCTGGTCAACCTTGCATTACATTTTGACCCTACTCGAGCATCTCATAATTTTTTCTATATTTAGTTCATGACTAGTTCTCTGTGTCTGGCCCCTGCTGCATGTGCATCCTTTCAAGCTCTGCATTCCACTTTAGTCTCTTGCCTCATGCCTTTGTGCCTTGTTTGATCCTTACATTGCTTCCTCTATGCGTTAAAACTTCACGCGTGTTTGTCGTTGGCTCTGCTTGGTTACCTACCTTGGCCCCTTGGTTCGCCATCCTTTGCGCCTTGGCCTCTGTATTGGTTGGTTTGTGCTACTCACTCTACCCGTTTAATGCGTGGACTGCCCCATCATGTGGTTAGAATCTCCTCACCATTGAAGCTTGACTTGTGTTTTCTTTGCACGCCCCTGACCACTCGTGTGTGTGGCCATTATAATGGATTTTCAACTCATCAACGGGTGTCAGCTCATCCCACTTGGTTTCTACCTCAGCACATTACTCGTTGTCTTGACAGTATGACACTTTGGTACTCCATGCAACCACCTCTCACCAACTCGTCGATGTTGACCCCCTTACTCAATGACACATGGGCTCTTACTCACTGGATGCATGGTATTCACTCTTGACTTGTGGACTCTTAGTGACCCCATGACTTGGTGACCTCGGACCAACCATCCATTACTGCTCCCATTTGTGACCCCTCTGTTTAGCTTATCGAGTCGACCTGCCCTTCAACTCAGAGCTCGCCCACTCCTGCAACTCACCAAGTTGTCTCAACTTTCCCACTAAGCTACTTTCACCCATTGAATCATCCCTGCTAGCTCGCAGAGCATCTCGGTCAAACTACCTGCTTGCCATCTCACCTTGAGCCTCAGGACCCCTTCTCATCCCCTTTTGAATTTTTCTCACATTTTCCCCCTTTTTTCAACATTGTATAGGAAATTAAGGCGAAATTAATTAAAAATTCATCATTGTGAGGGGTTTTTTTTGGCTCCATGTATAGGGTTATTGGGCTTTCCGGGCCACTTTTCTGGCTCATTGTTTTGTATTGCTCCTCTTTACTTGTGACTAGTGAGCACGTCCACCAAAACCTTGTGAAAAGATAAGCTTCTTTTTATGAGATGCCTTCTCTCACATTGAGCAGTGTTTGTACCCTTGTGTTGTTTATGCTTATTTGTGCTTTATTATGTGTCATTCCTCTACTTCTGAATAGAACTTCTTGTGGCTTGTACTCTTGTACGACTTGTTGCCTACTACATGGGGAGTGGTCAACTGTCTAACGTCGCATGGACACACTCTATTGTAATCACTTACTACTTATAAAGTTATGAAAACATAGGGTTATCACTGTTCTCAGGTGTTGTATTACACGCAGATGCATTCTCGTCTGACTTCGACATCTTGACACCTTGCTTATATCCACACATGCTCTTCTCGTGCACCTTGCAATTATTTCTTCCGCATCATGTAGGATGTTCTTTCTAGACTTGAGCATGGCAGGATCACTTTACAACCTCCGCCACTTTTTTGGGGAGAGAGAACTACACATCATGACGTGCTTATATGGAACACTATTTTTCCTATGAGGGTCTTTCACACTTTTTACATGGGCCAGTTCCTACACCCACTAATTTTTGTCGTCTTGAGGACTATATCAAGACATGTAACCATGTTGTTGGTCACTTGATGTTGCATGTCACTAGACCTCTCCCCCTTCATACGACAGACTTAGATCATCCCCACACCATTTTGAACATCTATCAGTCTTTTTTTAGAGTCCCTTCACATAATGTTGTTGTTATTATTGGTGATTCAATTCTATCCCTTTTTGATTCATGTGATGACAATTCCACTGACACAGACTCGCTTGATTCCATCTCTGATGACGAGGATGCTTCTAGTTTGAATGATGAGAGTGCTATTGAGGACTCCTCTCCTCTTTCTCTCACCTTTCTAGAGTATGTTGACATTCCTCCCTTCCCATTAGACGTTAAGTAGTCCCATTCTTAGCCTCATACTATCATTACATCTACCTCCTTTCCACTTCCAGTGTGTAAGGTGTAAGGCCCCTTCCAATCCTCTTCCTTCGGTTGATGATTCATACTTGTTAGACATTTCTCTTCTGTCTATCGAGCCCCCTTCTCGGGAAGAGTATTTACCAGACCTTGGCCATATTTTCACGATGTCTACTTGTGATGTAGTACATGGAGTTCCTCATCTTTCTAGAGGTGTTTCGGAGGAGTCCATCATCTCCTTTGTTGGGAGTGCCCCTTCTAGGACTCTTATCACTTCCACTTTTTAGGAGATCATATTTGATCCACTCTTACTTGGGGATCCTTTTTCTATTATTGGGGTTGTCGTATTCCCTTCACTTCACTTGGGCATCCTTTCGGTGGATGTTCCTCTCTCACACTTTGATAGTTCTACACTTGTGGCATTACCTTCAGTTCCTTGGTGCTCATTTGCTAGACTTATGTCACATTTCCATGGACCAGCTTCAAAATTCTTTATACTATGGCCTTAAATTTCCTTCGCGGAGTGGGAAGACTTCAAGTAATCCATTTATGTACTTCCTAAGGGTAGACACACAAATCGGTACAAGTGGCTCTTCTTCAATCCAGAGGCAGAGGACCTCGTCATCAACACTCTTCTTGGAGACTTCCTAGAGATGCAGATGTCAGATCTGTCCATAACATCTTTTGCGTTGCTCTCATCTCCTTCTTATTCTCTTTTCTTTTTCTTCTAGAGTTATTTCCCTTTTTTACATGGGTACCTTATCAAGATACTTAGTTGTTGGGACCCATTTGTGGCATCTTTCTTAGATTAGAGTGTTTTCATCTCTTGTGGTGGATTTTTTCCCACTGGGTTTTCCTCCTATGCTTGATACCCTTGTTGTTCATGGGTTCCTCGTAAGGCTTTAGTGCTTGGACCCATTTCTCATTTTTGACTTGCCACATCATCCTAAGTTACGATGAAAGGGGGCATTGGTGTGAGTCATTTTCCACATCACGTGGCGAGCCATCTCACTTAGATAAGGTCATAGTTCTAGGTGTCACAAGGGTTATGATAGGGCCATTATTAGATTCCTTATGCGTCATTATGCGTCACTACATCAATGCATCATATGGGAGTTACTTCCATTTCTGGAATGTAACTCCCCTTCTCCACTTGAGGAGGCATGATTACAGACACTGGGGGTGACACAACACCCTCTATTTGTACCCCTCACTATTTTTAGATCTATGTAGAATATGAGAGGCATATGAGATTTTACCCCTTTTGAATCGGTGCATGCACATTCATGGTTTATGTTTTCTCCTCCATGCAACCTTGTCACACTTCAGGAGTGCAACTCAGTTGATGTTTGTGTTATCCCGCATGATCCTCGTGCTTCACATTTTTGCATTCTTCATCAGTCATAATAAGAGCAAGTCACATAAACCATTTCCAAATTTCTAAGGGACAAAAGGAATCAATTCAACATGTAAAACACATCACATTATATCACTATTGTGTAAGGTACAACATATTTTATCTATAGATACACCCTACTATAGAGAGTAGTGATGCATCTCAAACTCACCCTATAGTCAAGAAGTTTTTTTTTTCAAATACGATTGTTTAACAATGGTTTAAGTATGTACATAGTGAGAAATGACTATAGCTTGACGTTAAGCTAACTATATTAGTGAATGATTATAACTTGATGTTAAGCTGACTATAGGCTGATAACAAAATAAAATCAACAGATGTTGTTATGTTGACATTATCCTACTAACTATGGGATGCAATTAGCTCAATGTTACCCTATCACTGGCTATCCAACATTAGCGTAACATTGGCAATGCCATCAAACAATCTAAGCTCTAAAATTGTGATTTTTAGTTATTTTTTAACAATATCTTTAGTAAAAATCAACAATTTTCATTGTTGATTAATATTTAAGTTTTTGGGCATCATTTGAAAAGTAAAATATTGTTTAGAGAAATATAGGGAGAGGGAAAAAATGATTTTTTTTTCAAAAAAATGGTTATAATAAACAAAACAAACGGCACAACCCAAACATAATGTGACAACGTAATGTCATTAGGGGGCTCCATATGTCCTATTTGGAACCTTGTGTAACACATCAAGTGATTGGTTACATGGGGCATTGGAATAGGAAATATCGACCCCCTAGATGCCAACAAGACAAAAATGGCACCAACATGACAATATAAACATGAATGTGACACCCTAAATTAGAGAAGTTGTACCTAGCTAACCCAAATCAACCTAGTTTCCCTTAATTTGACAAAAATCACTTAATTCGACCGCAATTGCCCTAATTTGAAGCAATTGACCTAAATGGACCTAAATCAAACTTATTGACCTAAATTTATCCAATTTGATATAATTGACCCACTCAAATCTAAACTACCCTAATTTGTTGCAATTCACATAATTTTCCTTAATTTGACCTAAATTAACATAATTAAAAATAATAACCATGTTTTGATGTAATTGATCCAATTGGCATGCTAAAAGACACAAATTGCATAACATAATGCAACAACCTAATGTCATTAAGGGTTCCACACATTGTATTTGAGTACCACATGAAACACATTAAGCGATTGGTTACAAATGACATTTAAACAAGATGTACCAAACCCCATATATGATAACGAGACAAAAATAACACCAAAGTGACACTTTAAACATGGATGCGATGCCCTAAATTATAGAAGTTTGACCCAAGTTTACTTGGTTTCCCATGATTTGACCAAAAATTTCTCAATTTGACTTTGATTACAATGATTTGATGCAATTGACATGATCCAAACTAATTAATTTAATTTGATTTAAATTAACTTAACTGACCCAATAAAACCTAAATTACCACAATTTGACACAATTTAGGTAATATCCCCTAATTTAAACTAAAAAGACCTAAATCAACCTTATTGAAAAAATTGTTCCTATTTTGACATAATTAACCCAATTGACATGCTAAAAAACACAAGGTATAACCTAAAAACAACATGATAACCTAGGGTTTTTAAAGGGCTCCACATGTCCTATTTGAGTGTATTGTGCAACATATCAAATGATTAGTTGCACGAGACACTGAAATAAGGACATAGTGAAACCCCTAGATTCTAATGAAACCAAAAACACAATGTGACACTCCAAACACAAATGTCACACCCTAATTTATAAAATTTTGACCCAAATCAACTTGGTTTCCCCTAATTTTACCAAAAATCACTCGTTTTGACCATAGTTGTGCTAATTCAAATCAGTTGACCTAAAATGGACCTAATTCAAACTAATTGACCCAGTTTAACCTAAATTTACCTAATTTGATATAATTGACCCAATCAAACCTAAACTACCCTAATTTGACACAATTCACACAATTTCCCCTAATTTGATGTAAAATGACTTGAATTAACTTAATTAAAAAAATCTATCATGTTTTGATGTAACTGACCCAATTGAAACTCTAAACAACACAAAAAGAACCGTAGACATCAGAAGTTGGTATCACTACCGTTATCGCCTTGCGTTAGCATCTTATCACCATGGTCATCTATTCAAATTAATATTTTATCTATTTCCTACCTTTTCCATATATTATCCCATCCATCCCAAAATTCTATTAATCATCATTAATTAATTCTAATCCTCATCTCATTATATTTCTCCCTAAGCCATCCTTAATCATCATTAATATGCATTTAATTCACTTCCCATATTTAGATTCCTCCATTTTATCCTTTCTATGCTTTTGACCACCCCCATTTAATGTTTTCATCCACCCCTTTCCTTTATTTACTTCATTTCACCCATCACCTACCTATTTCACTTCCCTATGCAACCATGACCCACCTAAGCATCTTAAAACCCTAATCCTGCCTCTAATGAGATTGATGCCTCGAGTTAGGCATCCTCCCACTGCCCTAATGGACGGCTCCCCACAATCGAAAATGACCCACCCAAGTCGTCGTTGACCCTATAAATGCACCCTTTCCCCCTCCTTTTAACAGTTTGTAACTTTGGAGAACTACTTTCTTGTGATTTCACCTCGATTCTCGAGTTTCTTTATAACTGTCACAATTCTCTTAGAGTTCCTTTGATCTTATTTTCATCAATCTTGGAGAATTTGGGGAGTTTATCTACATATTTATTTAGTGCATTTATCATTTGCATTATCATTTTTGTTATCATCTGCCACTAACATTTTGCATGTTCAAGTACCATAAGAGATCTAGTTCTAGCCTTCTCTTCCATCCACCTTATTTTCAAATTGCCATTCTAGACCATCTATCTTGGCTCAATCCTAGGTCAACCCAAGTCGTTGTCGACCCTATTTGGTCGCCATTGACCCAACCTATTTTACGACACCTTCTCCGCTACCTAGATCCACAACAATATGTTACCCTGTTTTTGCCTTCATCTATATTTCAGTTATGTCAGTTTTCCTTTTTGTCATCCCAGATCCACTCTGTCAATTCCCAGTCACCGCCAACTCAACCCAGTCACCATCGACCCAATCCATTTCTCCACCATTGACCCAACCTCTTTTGCATCACATTCTATGCTACCTAGATCCACAACAGTCTGTTACCCTGTTTCTTCCTTCATCTATATTTCAATTCTATCAATTTTCCTTTTTGTCATCCTGGATCCAATTTATCAGTTCCCAGTTGCCACCAACTCAACCCAGTCATTGTCGACCCAGTCCATTTCTCCACCATATTTCATTAGATCCATATTTTCTTACATCCTTTTTGTTTCTCCATGTTTTGGATCCTCTGTAGGTCTTTGAGCATCAGTCTAGTTCTATATCTACCCCAGATCAGACATCAAAAGCTTCAGATATGGATTTTCACACTGTTGTTTCAAATTATCTACCCCAGTTGTCATCGACTAGCCTACTCTAGCATCGGATCGTCGTCGACCCCTGTCAGGTTTGGTTTATTTTTTTGTATTTAAATCATATATACTTTTTATCATCTTAGATCTAGCTTTCAGTTTTCATTTTTCTTTAGATACTACATGTTTTTATTAGATCCATTATCAGATTTCCTATTTCATTTTCTTTACAATAGGTTTGACATCCATCTAAGTAATTTTGCGCTTATGTCGGTAAAACCTACATCTATCTACAAATCCATTTTTCTTCTTAGTCTTCTTTGTTGTGCATGTCACTTAGCTTACAATGAGGAGGAGTTCATCTATTGTGCCCGTATCCATCCATTCCATCTTTAGGTACCATAAGCCCTCCATGTTTTGAGTTACTTTTTTTCTTTAGTACGAGCTCATTAAATTGAATAAGAACAAAGAAACTTGGTAAACATTCTGGCACGCCCAGTGGACCTCCCTTTTAGGTGAGTCTCTTGCATCTTTCATTTTTCATTTTCCCATATTTCTTCCATAGTCTACTAACATTACAGGTAGAGGCTTTGCTTTTTCTTGTTTGTGTTGAGATTTTTGGATTTCTTGGATATTTTTTGTTACTTGCTTTATTTTTGAAGATCAGATAAAAAGGAAAAGCGTAAACTAGGTATTCCTTATTTTTGCTCCCCTTTATTTTATTTTCCGCATTGCATATCTTGCTTGTTGCCTTCATCAAACACCATATTTTGATTTGGATCTAAAATGAACCCTTCATTTATTACTTGAAAATCTAGTTTTAACTAGGGTGTTTAACTTGTTGCATACACTTTATCACACACAACCAAACACACAAACAACTTACACATCTAAACATCCCTTACCAAGTGGAACTATTGGGATTTCATCACCTAATAGGAAAGTCACCGCGGTGTTCTAGCTACGTTATAAACTCTATACAAATTTGGGCCTCATGTACCTTCAGGTATATCGAGGACTCCACAAACAAAACATCTTGAAACTAATGGCCATTTTCCTAGGTTCCCATTTGAGCCTTTTTCTTTTCTTTTTTCACACTTTTTTAATAATCATGATGATAAAAAAGTTGTTTGATTTTTTTGTTAAGAAACTACATAAACAAATGTTTATCTACTTCATGCATGTTATCACTCCTCCTCAGGCCAAGAAAATGCAATGATCCACCTCATCCAATGACATCCCTTCTTCCAATGATCTTTCCCACAAAAATTATGAACTTGGGACCACACCTTTGGTCTCCCAACCTCTTATTTATATGGTCTATCTTCAAGAAGACCATGTCATCCAAATTGATCCTCTTATTGAAACCAATCCTTCTAGACCAACTTCACCTCAGTGTATTTGTTCTAGACTATCTCTGCCTCCATCTCCTGCTCATTTAGATACTCTTGAACCTCCTACTATCCCTCATGGATGCTCAAAGTTCTAGGAACTCCTTGATGCTAATCCTATCACCATTTATGATTACATATTTCACAAGTATTCAAAAACCCCTCAATCTCGTCAGTATACTCAATTAGTGGATCCTTTTCCACCAAAATCACCTCAAATCAGCACTATCCCTACTTCATCAGCTACTGTCACTAGTATGCCTATTCAATCATCTTAAGAATCACACTTATGACATAACACAACCTTACCCCTTATTTCTACTTCACAAATCCATACCAATGTGATCACCTTGCAACACCCTCTATCTGAATCAATGCAAATCCATCAACCACTTAGAGGTGTTTACCATTACATTCTTCCTACTCAACCAAATCAAGTATCTCAACTACCTACCAATTAAATTCCAACCAACCCCATAGAAAATCAATCACACATTCCCATTGCACAACAACTGACTCAATCTAGCCAATCTTACCACATCCCTATATCTCAAATAATCCAATCATAACCCCTTAAGTATATTCCCCCTTATCAAGCACTTCGACCAACATCAACAAATCCCCAAATATATCAACAACCCAACCCATAGACCTTATATACATCTCAAATTTATCCTCTAACATCTCAACCATCTAATGATCCCTTACATACATTGCTGAGTAGAATGGCTAATCTAGAAGCCGCTACTTCGGGATCTAAAGTCACATTCTCCTTTGATCAAATTTACAATGAACCCATCAATCCTCTAATTCCTATCAAACCATATCCTCCAAATTGGAAGCTTCCTAAGTTTTGCAAGTTCAATAGTAAGGAGGATCCTCAAAAACATATTTATGCATCTAGGCCCACATGCTACCTTATCGCCCATGATCAAGATCTTATGCTTCACACATTCCCCATGTCACTAGCCAGTCTCACATTGGACTGGTATAATAATATCCCACAACATTCCCTATTCTCATTCACTCAACTTGAACAACTATTCCTTGAACATTTCTTAATCAATATTGCGTGCAAAATCACCATTTCTGACCTCTACACCATTCGACAGTATGATTATGACAAATCTATTATAGATTTCTTGTCATTAGATGGCGTAGCATAATCTAACCAACTATCATTATCCCTTCCACAAACGGAAATCATTGAATTATTCTCACGATCTTGTACAAAGCAGCATATCCTAGACTATTGAAATTAAATCATTTTCACACCTTTGATGAGGAATTCATCATGGCTCACAAACTTGAATTTCGTGCCCTTGAGCAAGACCACCTTAAGCTTAAAACAAACAAACCCAAAACTAATTTCACTGAAATCCTCCACACATTGTGATAAACCTAAAAAACTTCCACAAGCATGCCATCATAGTTCAAATCTTCATCCGCATCCACTTGTCACACGGATCCTTCTGCAAATATGCTCCTACATCACTCTCCTAGACTATACCCCCATGGGGGAATTCTATAAGGTTCCATATTTGACAAGTTGATGGCGGTCCACCTTCATCCAACTTCCTCCCATTTGACTCTTTGATGCCAATTCGCATGACCCAAACATTAGGGTATTGCAGAGGACCATTATAAAAAATACCACCAAGTCCAAGGTCATGAACATTGAAAAGTATCATTCCTTCAAGAAATAGAATAGCTTATAAAATCAGGGGGATATTCAAGTAGACAATCCTAACCCATCACCTAATCAATCTGTTGATGTCTCTAAACAACCATTCCCTAATCATCCATCAAAAAATCAATTTCCAGCCCCCACATCTTATGAACCTAAAGCTCACACAATTAACACCATAAATCAACATTCTACATTACTTCCTACAGCTACTACCCCATTATCTACCACATATACCTCTACATTAGACACTCTTCTTCTACAACAATAACATCATCGATATCCACACCTATCTCTACACCTATCACATCTAGTCCTTCATCCACATCTATATAAAATGCACCTACTACTATATCTACACCTACCATATCTCAACCTATCACATGTAGTCCCTCATCCAAACCTATATTATATAGACCTATTATTGCATCTACACCACATATATTTATAATTGTGCCCACTACCACTATATCCCAATATATCATATATGATTCTACTATTCCTACATCTATACCCATTCCCACATCAATCACGTACTTTAGCATAACCACACCCATATCTACCTCTCGATTTGCACATATATCTATGATACCCCTTGAAAAATTTATGAAACAAAACCCCCCACTCAAGACAACCACAAAGGGTGTGTGCGCCCCATCTATAAAACCAATCATCTCTACACCACCAAATCATAGACCTATACAATCTACAATCTCTTCTAATCTCATCAAGCACATGATCCAAAAACCCCTTCCATCCTCAATTTCCTCATCTACAACACCACCCACACCATCTGGTTTTGTGTCTACAAAACCCCAAGTTGAAATTGTAATAATTCCTGCTAAGGGTAAATCCTCACTCCCCAAACCTAAGAAAACCAAATTTACATCATCACTCTTAGGGACACCTCCCTCCATCTTAGGGTCGGGCCCTTCATCTAAGTCACCCATCATGAACCAACCAAATCCAAGCAAGTCTAGACCCTCCTCTTAAAGTCCAATTTATCCTTCAAAATAATTTAAGTTCCAAGCCATCCATATTACAATATATCCACTTCATCTTTCCAATTCTAAATATTGAACAAAGGGCTCTCAAGAGGCCTCATCAAAGAGAATCATCCTTTTCACCTTCATCTTCCATTCCCAAATCCATTTCATCTACGTCCTCTTCTTCACCAATCCCCACTGGGTCGTATACTGAAACCTTTCAACACTTACTCCAAACCTCAGCAATCACACTTCCTCCTATCAAGTATTTTGATCCACACGCTCTAAGACCTCCTTGGTTCGATATTAATTTTGTATGTACTTATCATCGTACCCCTGGGCATGACAAAAAACACTGTAAGGCCCTCCAAGCTCTCATCCATAACTAAATGTTAGAAGAGGACCTTCTCACCTATGAAGATCACCCTCTTCCTTCCATCTCATCAATGTCCAAATCAAATCTCCCAATCTAGCTCCTTATCTCCTAATACATCTAAGCTCGGGTTCTTCAGCATAAACCATTCATTGTAATCTCTCCTGTAGATCTATGTTTCTCCTAAAGGGAGACTCACTCTCTTCATCAATGCCATCCACGTTGTTAATCCTTCTCTCCTTCTGATCATTAATCGTTTATCCAATCAAAACCTAGAGGGCATCATCACCGCTCCTTCTAAATATCCTACCCCATCTTCCTTGACATCTATACCATTAGCTTAAATTTTCTTCCATGTTTCCTAATGTGATGCATTATCATCTCATTGGGGGAGAATCAACTCCTCTCCCTTACGTCCTCCAAGCCTCCATCCTTCATCCAACTTTCCCATGAACATTGATGACACTATGTCTTTTACCATGACATCTTTAAGTCTCCATAATCATTTTAGGAATGGTCTATTATTATGCTATACCTCTTTTTCTTGATCCCCACATCAGTATCATCCAATCATGCACATAATCTCAATATAATTCTACATTATCATTTATCTAGTTTGTTATCTCATCTTATCCAATCCACTTATATGCTATTACATCTCATTCTAAAGTCCACATTTGTGTCTATCTTTGTACCTCTCTTGGGGTGTCATACCTTATCCTAAGTTCACTTTTGTGACCATCTTCATCTCACCATGGACACATATTTCCTCATTATTCAAAAGATAACGCATAATCTCTTACCTCATATTATCTATCTAATCTTCTACAAAGTTATCATCTGATCCCATTCTCTTGCCAAAGCAACATGACTTTAACATCAGTGACCTCATTCCTTAAAGAAAATCAAAACGTCACTACTTCTAGAAAGGAGCCAAATGGAAATTTTTCTCCCAACTAGATTGGAAACTACATTATCACGCATAAGTATGGGATCTTAAACCTATCATTTGGCTTCCCTTGATGGTAAACTAGAAATGAAACCTCTTAACACATTACACTTACATTACCTTTCTACTATTAACATACTTACCCATCACATCTTAGTTATTTCCATGTTCATCCATCCATCATTAGCCATCTTTCATATTTTATCGTAATGATTTGGAATTATGTGGTCTACCATCAATTTCCTAGTATGTGACCTTAAATATGGGCACCATGTCTCTTCTCATAGCATATTCCTTATGGATAGGTTCTTCCTTCTTGGTGAGAAATACGCAATCATTACATCCACTAAACTCTTATTTACCTACTTAGAACCATGCTAAGGGTACATGGGTGTCACTTGTAAATTCATTATCCCCTCCTAAGTGGTCTACCTAAATATAACTCTTTCCCCATGAAAAAATTAAAATTCTATGGGTGCTCATATTAAAAAGTCAAAAGCAAATAGAATGATCCCTCGAAGGATAGTTGTTCATGTAAAGCATAAAAAATTCAAAAGTATAGACTGATCTCTCGAAGGACAACTATCATGCATATATTATCCCTACCATTAAAAAAACATAAAGCAAAAAGTAGACCACTCCCTCGAAGGATGGATACTCTCTTATATCATGACAACGAAGGCTTCCCGCATTGATCAACCTTCTATCTCATACAACAAATCATAAAATTCAAAAGCCAGCATCCTAAGAAAGCTTCCCACATCAATCAACTTTCTCATTCATAACACACTTCCCGCATTGATCAATTTTCTCTTCCCACTACCTAGAGTGGTGGCATAGACCTAGGGAAATCCACATATGGAGAACCTAGTTCCCACGTACAAGTCACATCTAAACTCCTTTGTCATGCCTACCTTAGGTATATAAGCTCACTATCCATTTTATCCTCAGTATCCTTGGAATAACTAACTATAGCTGGTTATGTGTTAACACCTGATATTGACTCTAAGTGCCTTACCTTAAGTGGATCCATTTCTTGTTTACCTCCAATGTGGTTCAAAGAATTTTTTCCTTGTCTGCTCCTTACTACGATGAAGTGTATGCTTCTACATTTTGGGTCACCCTATCACTAGCATTCTATATTTCACATCAAATCCAAATTTATCTCCTCTCATCTAATTTTATCTCATCAATCCCATCTATTTTACCCTACCCAGTCTATTATCTTATCTGATCCATAGGGATCCAAAATGACTCTACTTTATCAAATCAACCAATACTAAGAAAAAAAAAAGATACACGAAGGTTTTGTCTGTCTAAGGACAGGACCTCCACCTTGTGCAGGGTGGCGGTTACAGAACCGCCACCCCACCAGGGCGGCGGTCCTGGGACCACCGGTCTGCATTGGGTGGCGGTCCTGGCTCTTGCGGATAGAAAATAAAATAAAGACCCATGGAAAATCCCAAAATTTCAAAGGGTGTCCATGTTTCTTCTTCTGCATGACCTTTCCCATTCTCTAGTGCACGGGAGAATATGAGAAAGGCTATAAATGCGTGTTATGGAAGAGAAAAAGGCATCGAAGCATGAAGCAAGTGAGTAAGAAGCTCTTAGTGTTGGAATTGGGATTTTTAGAAGCAAGGAGTAATTGAGACAGAGTAAGCAAGTAACTGGGAGGAAGTGTGAGATATTACCTACTTCTCTTTCACACTTATTGTTATTTCTGTACTTATTATTAAATTGGCCAATAAAAGTGGGAAGAAAGAGCAATTTCCCTTCCCGACTAGTTTTTCCTCCTCTGGAGGTTTTCCATGATAAAATTGTTGGTGTATGAGACTATATTCATTCCCTTTCTACAAATTGTTGATTCTAAGCACAAGTATAGGGGATTCATTCACTAGCTATCTCTGTTATTTTCTAATAATTGAAAGTAGAACAACAATGATTAATTGTGATTCAGTGGAAAATTCCAAAGTTGAAGAGTTTACAAATCATTTTGGTATCAGAGCTAACAATTATCTAGGACTGTGGTATTTGTTCTTGGATTTTTATGATAGTGACGAGATCTAAAGGCGAAGAGGCTTTACCTTGCGATCCAAAAATTTCTACAAAAAAGTGGAAACAGAGAATTCAGGGACAAATGGAGGAAGAGAACTTGCTCCGTAGAATCGAGATGCTGGAGACCATGATGGATAGGATGTTTAGAAGGCAAGAAGAGCTTGCTGATTTATAGAAGACAACCTCTGTCAAACAAGACTCCATGGACTCAGTGGTTTGGGGATTAGCTGAAAAGTTTGGCATAGGAAGGAGCCACCATGAGGAAAGTTATGGGGAAGAGCATGAAGAAGAGACTTCTAACACAAGAGAAAAGGTAAAATCTGATCATACTCCTTTTAAAGTTGAGATTAAAATCTTTGAAGGACAAGTAGATACATAGTTGCTTGATAAATGGTTAAAACAATTAGAAGTCTACTTTAGCATCCATAATGTCATCGAGGCATAGAGGATCACCTTTGCACATCTCAAGATGGAGGGACATACTTTGGTTTGGTTGGAAACCCATCTAGCCACTTGTGAAAAGAATAAGCGTCCTATTGTGAAATCTTGGCAAAAATTTAAAGAATTACTTAGAGCTAACTTCTATCCTATTGGCCATAAGATTGACCAAATGATTAAATGGTAGTATTTAAGACAAGGCAGTGGTCAAAGTGTGTAGAACTATACTACGGAGTTTCAGAGGCAAGCCATGTTACTTAACATGGACTTGGAGGATGAGGATATTCTGACCAAGTACTTGGGAGGACTTCACACTCACCTTCGAAGAAAATTCATCTCCACAAAGCCCAAAGATCTCAACAAAGAATGCATACATGCATACTACATAGATGATGAAAAGAATCAAGGAGAAGCAGAGCCAAGGGTAAAACAATCAACAAATCAACAAAAGAAAGAGTTTGGGAAAACAAATAACAAGGCTAAGTGGAAAGGGAAAGGTAAAAAAGCTGCCACTACTTTGAATACTTGTAAAGATCCCAAGAATTTTTGCAAGAATTGTGATATCAATGGTCATACTGATGCTACATGTTGGAAGTTACATCCGGAGTTACATTCGAAGAACTGAACCAAGGACTCAAAGAAGTCCATGATAGTCATGAAATAGAAGGGGATGTGGAAATCAAATATGACTTTGATGTAGATGAGAGGCTTAGATGCACGGCCACCAACATGGACAGCCAGGAAGAGGAGATAAGTAGACTATTCCAGATCAAAATCCAGATCAAGAGAACTAAGGTAAACGCTTTGTTTGATACTGGTTCTCAGTCTAACTTGATTTCTGAAGCAGTTGTAAAGAAGCTTGGTGCTTGAGACTTATGAACATCCACATCCTTACCCTTTGGGTTGGGTGAAGAAGGGTGTTGAGATTCAGGTAACAAGAAGATGTAAGGTCAAGTTTGGGATAAATTCCCAGTATATTGATGTTTTTGAAGCTGACATTATTCCACTTGATGCTTTTGATGTTGTATTCGAGAGTCCTTACTTGTATATTAGGGATGCTATATTTATGAGAAGGGAAAACTGGTATAGATGGGTCAAGGATGGGATCAACTACAACATCCGGGCACACCAGCGTAAGACACGAGTTACTATGGTAAGTGCTAACCAAGTGAAATGACTTATTCAGGAAAATCACAATCAGTTTTGTTTACTTTTATTAAAGGATAAAAAGATGGGGTAGAAGTTGCAGAGATTTCTAACCACGGAAAGCATGATTTGGATAGTATTATTCAGTCTTTTCAGGAAGTATTTCAAGCTCCTAGTGGGTTACCACCAAAACGGGAAGTAGAGCATGAGATTCAACTATTGCCAGAGTCCCCTCTACCAAACATCGGGTTGTATAGGAAATCCTTGCTTGAGAGTACTGAAGTAAAGAAACAACTCTAGGAACTAATAGACCAAGGGGTGATACGTTCGAGCACCTCACCATACGGTTCGCCTATCCTGAGAGTGCCAAAGAAGGATGGTTCTTGGAGAATGTGCATAGACTACCGTGATTTAAACAAGATCACCATAAAGAACAGATATCCACTTCCCCATATAGATGATCTCTTGGACCAGCTTCAGCATGCCAATTTTTTCACGAAGTTGGATCTCAAGTCAGGTTATCACCAAGTTAGAATGAAGGAGGAGGATATATGGAAGACTGCCTTCAAGAATAAACATGGTTTGTATGAATGGTTAGTACTTACTTTTGGGTTATGCAATGCACCCACTACATTTATGAGATTGATGAATGATGTATTGTGGGATTGCATAGATTCATTTGTCATTGTATATCTAGATGATATCTTTATTTTTAGTGCCACATGGGAAGAACATCTAACTCATTTATAGCAAGTCTTGCAAGTTCTCAGGGAGAAACAACTGCTTTGTAATATGAAGAAATGTGAATTTTCCAAACAGTCACTTGTCTATCTTGGGCACATGGTTGGAGGAGGAGAGCTACGAGTGGATCCAAAGAAGGTGGAAGCCATCACTAATTGGCCAACACCAACAGGAGCCACAGAAACTAGGAGTTTTGTGGGAGCAGTACAGTACATGCGGAAGTTCATTCTGGGCTTCTCCACGATCGCAACACCTCTACACATAGTGGCCACAAAGAGTAAGGGTTTTGACTAGGGTAAGGAACAAGACAAATCCTTTGAGTTATTGAAATATAAGATTAGTCATGCTCTAGTACTTGCTCTTCCTAATTTGCAGCAACCTTTTGAAGTAGAGACAGATGCCATTGATTACGCCATGGGCGTAGTGTTGCTTTAAGGATGTAAACCCGTATGTTATCATTATGAAACTTTCACTTCAGCAGTTAAAGGATATTTAGTATATGATAAGGAAATGTATGCACTAGTTCAGGTAATTAAAAAATGGAAGCATTATTTGTTGGGTAAAGAAACTATTGTGCACATTGACCACAAACCTCTCCATTATTTGTATGCATAGTCTAAATTACAGCAGGCAAGGTGCTACAAATGGATGGGGTTCCTTCAGAAGTTCCATCTGGTGATTAAATACAAGAAGGGTAGTACAAAATTGGTGGTATACATGTTGTCTAGGCCACCCACACAGGAGAAGTTTTCCTGTTTGGCCACTATCTCTTAGATCGATCCCTCCATGAAGGAAGCTTACAGAGAGGCATATGCCAAGGATAAAGACTTTGGGGTGACATTTCAGCAGTTGTAGTCCTTAGGGGCTAAAAGGACAAGGATTGAAGATTGTTATCTCAAAGACAGGCTGCTCTACCAATGGGGGAAGATTTGCGTGCCAAAAGAAGAGCGGATTCTATTGATGAGGGAAGCACATACCTCGAAAGTAGCGGGACATTTCAGTGTTGGTAAGACCCTATCCCACTTGCAAAGGTATGTGTATTGGCCCAATATGCAAGAAGAAGTATCAAAATTTATAAGGGGATGTAAACTTTGTTGTACTAGTAAGCCTAAGACTAGGAAGAAAGGTTTGTATATGCCTTTGCCAGTACCTACTCATATGTGGGAGGACATTTCTATGGATTTTGTAGGAGGATTACCTATGTCTAAACATGGCCATGACTATCTCTATGTTGTTGTTGATAGATTCAGTAAGATGTGTATTCTTATGGCATGTAAAAAGACAATAAAAGCACATGAGGTGGCAGATATTTTCTTTGCTAATGTATGGGTGCATTTTGGTTTGCCAAAGTCTATTGTTTCTGACAGGGATTCTGAGTTCTTGGGGAAGTTTTGGACTACTTTTTGGGACAAGATGGATACCAGGTTATAAAGGAGCACAAATTTCCATCCATAGACATATGGACAAACAAAGGTGGTAAACAGGACTTTGGTACTGTTGATCGGAGGGTATAGCAACAAATAACCAAAAACTTGGGATGAGTCCCTAGCCTACATTCAACATTCCTATAACTGGGTAGTACACACATCCACTATGAAATCACCGTTTGAAGCATGCTTGGGATATATACCTACAAATTCGCTGGACATAATAGTTGGAAAACAGGATGAGAAGGATACATGAGACAGAGAGGTGACTAGAGCAAACAAATTCATTAAGAGGTTCCAGAAAATCCATCTCAAATTCAAAGAACAACTAGAAAAATCTCAAGCCAAGTACAAAGCTAGGCACGATCAACATAGGAGGGAACATAAGCTTCATGTTGGAGATAGAGTTTGGCTTTACTTGAGCAAGGAGAGACTACAAGGTCAAGCACGGAAGCTCAAGCCACTACGATATGGGCCCTTCACCATATTGGAGCAGGTTGGAGAAAATGCTTTCTGACTTGATTTGCCATCATTTATGAGGATGTACTCTATAATAAACTGTGAGAACTTGCACCTATATGAGCCATCCATGTTAGATGAAGATAAAGGACTACAATTGCTACCTTCCATTGAGGATTGTGTCTTGGACTCACGAGGTGAATTGGAGGAGGATGTAGTGTTGCAGCAAAAGGTCAGAGAGACTAGGAGAGGTCTGCAGGAGTCTGGCAGATTGGACTGAAAGGAAAGACACCAAGGCAGGCCCGATGGGACTCAAAGGAGCAAGTGAGGGAATTATTTCCTCATCTACTCCCCCACTAATATTTTGTGGGACCAAAAGCCTCCTAAGTAGGGGAGGTGTGATCCATAGGGATCCAAAATGACTCTACTTTATCAAATCGGCCAACACGAAGAAGAAGAAAAAATATACACGGAGGTTCTATCTGTTTAGTGACAGGACCGCCGCCCTGTGACGGGTGGTGGTTACAAAACCACCGCCCCACCAGGGCGGTGGTCTTGGGACCACATGTTTGCATTGGGCGGCGGTCGTGGCTCTTGTGGACAAAATAAAATATGATGTAGACAATCCCAAAATTCCAAAGGGTGTCCATGTCTCTTCTTCTGCATGACCTTTCCCATTCTCTAGTGCACGAGAGAATATGAGAAAGGATATAAATGCATGTTATGGAAGAGAACAAAGGCATCAAAGCATGAAGCAAGTGAGTCAGAAGCTCTTAGTGTTGGAATTGTAATTTGTAGAAGTAAGGAGTAATTGAGACAGAGCAAGCAAGTAACTGGGAGGAAGTGTGATAGATTATCTACTTCTTTTTCACACTTATTGTAATTTCTGTACTTATTATTGAATTTGCCAATAAAAGTGGGAAGAAAGAGCAATTGCCCTTTTCGACTGGTTTTTCCTCCTCTGGAGGTTTTCCAAGATAAAATTATTGGTGTATGAGTCTATATTCTTTCCCTTTTTGCAAATTGTTGATTCTAAGCACAAGTATAATTCATTCACTAGCTATCTCTATTATTTTCTAATAGAAAGTAGAACATCAACGATTAATTTTGATTCTGTGGATGATTCTAAATTTGAAGAATTTACAGATCATTATCTTACCCTGGATCCTCTTAGCCATCTTATCTTATATTTTATATTATCTCTTTATCTCATCATAACTTGTATTTATTTCCTTATCCTATCCAATCTTATGCAATTTATCATCCATATCTCATCTTAAAGTTCAATTTATGGCCATATTTGTGTTCCCTCTTGGGGCATCATTATCCACTCTTATCCTCATCCCACCCGAATGCATATTTTTGCTTCCTCATGTTTGAATAACAACGCCCACTCTTTTTCTCTAGCATTTTGTCAACACGATGGTTTTGACCATCCTCGCATTTGTTTGCACATATTTTTGATGTTTAGCTTTAACCTTTTGGCCCCACGTCTTGTACATCCATCCAAGTGGATTCCCATTAGATTCCCTCCATATTGCAATGATATTTTCCAACTCACAGGGTTCGTAGGCCATTAACGCCACCTCCATCATAGGCCGTGTTATGTCCCTACCGATGTGTTTCCAAGATCACGCCATATTTTTATTTTTTGTTGTTATCTTTATCAATAATGCTTCCCCTGCAGCCGAGGCATGTTTTTTCTTCTTTTCTCATATTTTCTCCTTGCTTCCATCCTTTCTTCATCTTCTCCATCTATCTCTTTTAAACTTGTCAACTTCATTTTTTTTCCTTAGTCCCTAGTTTGAGGGGGATCACCTAATCAATCATCTCATCATTAGTCACTTCTAGTTTTTTTCTCATGGCTTTCCAAACACAAAACACTCATTAAAAAGGGGCAAATGTAGACAACAAATTTTTGTATCACTACTCTTATCACCCCGCCTTCACATCTTATCACCATGGTCATCTATTCAAATTAATATTTTATCTATATCCTACCTTTCCCATATATTATCCCATCCATCCCAAAATTTTATTAATCATCATTAATTAATTCTAATCCTCATCTTATTATTTTTCTCCCTAAGCCATCCTTAATCATCATTAATCTCCACTTAATTCATTTCCCATCTCTAGATTCCTCCATTTTATCCTTTCTATGCTCTCAACCACCCCCATTTAATGTTTTCATCCACCCCTTGCCTTTATTTACTCCATTTCATCCCTCACCTACCCATTTCACTTCCCTATGTAACCCTAACCCACCTAAGCATTATAAAACCCTAATCACACCTCTAATAGGCTTGATGCCTCTAGTTAGGCATCCTACCACCACCCTAATGGATGGCTCCTTGTAATCGGCGGTAACCCACCCAAGTCATCACCAACCCTATAAATGCGTCCTTTTCCCCCTCCTTTCAATGAGATGTAAATTTGGAGAACATCTACTTTCTTGTGATTTTAAATTGATTCTTAAGTTTCTCTGTAGCTATCACAATCCTCTTAGAGTTCATTTGAGCTTATTTGCATCAATCTTGGAGACTTTGGGGAGTTTATATACATCTTGCTTTGGTGTGATTATCATTTTCTTTATCATTGTTGTTATCATCTTCCACTAACATTTTTCAGGTTCAGTTTCCATTAGAGATCCAGTCGTAGCCTTCTCTTCCATCCACCTTGTTTGCAGATTTCCATTCTATCACATTTATCTTCGTTTAAGCCTAGGTCAGCCCAAGTCACCATCGACCCTATTTGGTCACCGTCGACCCAACCTCTTTTACATCACCTTCTCTACTACCTAGATCCACAATAATCTGTTACCTTGTTTCTGCCTTCATGTATATTTTAGATTTGTTAGTTTTCCTTTCTGTCATCCTAGATTGAATCTGTTAGTTCCCGGTTGCCGCCAACTCAGCCCAGTCACTGTCGACCCAACCTATTTTACATTACCTTTATGGGATTGATGCCTCGATTTAGGCTCCTCTCGTCGCCTTAATGGATGGCCCCCAGAATCGGCGATGACCCACCCAAGTTGCTGTCGACCCTATAAATACGCCCTTTCCCCCTCCTTTCATCAGGATACAACTTTGGAGAACTTCTACTTTCTTATGATTTCACCTCGATTCTTGAGTTTCTTTACAACTATCATAGTCCTCTTAGAGTTCCTTTGAGCTTATTTTCATCAATATTGGAGAATTCAGGGAGTTTTTCTACATCTTTCTTTGCTGTACTTATCATTTGCATTATCATTGTTGTTATCATCTGCCACTAACATTTTGTAGGTTTAGGTGACATCAGAGATCTAGTTCAAGCCTTCTCTTCCATCCACCTTGTTTGCAGATTGCCATTCCAGCCCATCTATCTTCTTTTAAGCCTAGGTCCACCCAAGTAGTTGTTGACCCTAATTGGTCATCGTTGACCCAACCTATTTTGTAGCACCTTCTCTACTACCAATATCCACAACAATCTGTTACCCTATTTCTACCTTCATCTATATTTCAGATATGTCAGTTTTCCTTTCTATCAACCCAAATCCACTCTGTCGATTCGTAGTTGCCGTCAACTCATCCTAGTCCCCATCGACCCAATCCATTTCTCCACCATTGATCCAACCTCTTTTACATCACCTTCTTTGCTACCTAGATCCATAATAGTCTGTTACCCTATTTCTACCTTCATCTATATTTCAGATATGTCAGTTTGCCTTTCTGTCATCCCACATCCAATTTGTCAGTTCCCAGTCACCGTCAACTTAGCCCAGTCATCATCGACCCAGTCCATTTCTCCACCATATTTTCTTGCATCCTTTCTGTTTCTCCATGTTTTGGATCCTATGTAGGTCTCTAAGCATCAATCTAGTTCCGCATCTGCCCCAAATCTAACATTAGAAGCTTTAGATATGCATTTTCACCCTACTGTTCTAGCTTATCTACCCCAGTTGCTGTCGACTAGCCTACTGTAGCATCGGGTCACCATTGACCCCTGTTAGGTTTAGTTTATTTTATCGTATTTAGATTAGATCTTCTTTTTATCATCTTATATATAAATTGTAATTTTTATCTTGCTTCAGATACTACATGTTTTTATTAGATCCATTATCAGATTTCTTATTTCATCTTGTTTACAAGAGGGTTGACATCCATCCAAGAAATTTCGTGCTTCTTGGAACCGTTTTATGTCGGGAAACCCTCCATCTATCTATTAATCCATTTTTCTTCTTAGTCTTCTTTGTTGTGTAGGTCACTTAACTCATAGTGAGGAGGAGTTCATCTATTGCACCCGTATCCATCCATTCCATCTTGAGGTACCATAAACCCTCTATGTTTTGAGTTACTTGTTTTCTTTAGTACTAGTTCATTAATGTGAATAAGAACAAAGAAACTTGGTAAAAAAGAAAAACCTAAACATAATGTGGCAATTTGATTTCATTAGGGGGATCCATATGTCCTATTTGAGTGACAAGTGCAACACATCAAGAAATTTGCTGGATGAGGCACTAAAATAGGATATATTGAACTATTAATAAGACAAAAATAACACCAATGCGACCCTCTAAACACATATGTAACACCTAAATGACATAGTTTATCGAAATTTGACCAATTTTTTTAATTTGACTTTGGTTGCCCTAATTTGACGTAATTGACCTAATTAACCTAATTTAGACTATTTAATTTGATGGAAAATTACCTATATTGACGTAATTGGCCCAGTCAAACCTAAATTTCCCTAATTCAACACAATTCATGCAATTCGTTTACACCCTAATTAAATCTATGTTACAGAAGTGCACAACAATAAAGAGTATGTAAGGATTTATTATAGGGTATTATTCTAATCCAATAAATTTATAATTAGCAATCCATAACAAGAATAATGCATTAATACTTGTAACATTTGATAAATGATAAAACGATAGATCAAATACATAAAAGGGGAAAAAGACTTGGCTATACTAGTTAGAACAAAGAAGAGCCAAATGTGTAGATAGGTAGACAAGGAAGATCATACACTTGAGATGCTTTAATATCAATTTTAGAATTGGAAATTGGACATGTGTGGGACCATAGGAAATATGTATGATCTAGAACTAGAACTAGAACTATATGGTCTTGAATGGAAGCATATAGTCCTAGATCCTTTGACAATTGGGATGTAAAACTTCCTGTGTGCTTCAATTACCTAGAAATTACTTTCATTTTATATTGCTATTACTTGTACAACTTCAAGATGACCTATAATCACCCTCCAAAAAAGTGAA
This sequence comes from Taxus chinensis, assembly GCA_019776745.2. Taxonomy (NCBI): domain Eukaryota; kingdom Viridiplantae; phylum Streptophyta; class Pinopsida; order Cupressales; family Taxaceae; genus Taxus; species Taxus chinensis. Next base: position 277,142,981 of record CM034151.1, on the reverse strand, counting down.
AACTCTAGAAACCTATAGTACCCTTCATTAAAGTATTAAAAAACTAAAACGAGAAATCATGTGTGGTGAGGTTAGACCACCCTTAGCAGTTGACCTGAATGAACCAATCCAAGTGTTACACTACATGCCCTCATGCGGGATCAAGACTCATGTAATTATCTTATGTGTTTGTGTAAGTGTGAGTGTGATCTAAGGAAACCCCCTAAGGGTGCCCTCGTGTCTCTTAACATAAAGATAAAAGGATAATTTAATAGTATAGAAAGTACCTAATGTAGTAGTAGTGTGATGTATTCATCCTTAGTGATGTGACTTAACCCTTTGTTTCTTGAAACTCTTTGGCAATGCTTGGAGTTTTTCTCTCTTGTTAATACATGGTTCTATGACCTTTGTATGCTTGGAAATAAAGTAAGCTAGACTCTTTGAATCAAGTGCTTCAAACCTATAGTTGGGACTATTAGAATTTATGTGCAACTCATTTGAGTACATTTATGAGAGCCTAAGTGTTTTCATAATGATATTTGTAATATGATCTTGTAAGAGTGTCATATGAGTTATTGTAGGACCCCTTGACGGATAATTAGAAAAACACATTTTTTTTGTAACCAAAGTTTTCAATCACCCTTACATAATTGGGAATAAAAATCAATGCCTTTGGATTTCATAGTCCCATGCATACAATCAATAACATGCAAGAAACATAATAATATAATACGAGTAAAACAAAGTGCTACCAAATTAAACACTCTACTTCATTTTGAGAAACTATTGTTTTTTTTATTATTGGGAAATAGTTTTTTGAAAGGGACTATACCTTTATACAACAGTGCTCAAAAGCAAAATTTTACCCCAAAAAGCCCAACAACAGAAAAAACTGCCAAGAACCAACAAAAACAAAACAACTGCTCTAAAAACAACAAAAAAAATAACAACTTAACAGCAACACAGCTGCCCAGCAACTGTGCAGTTGGCCATTTTCCCAGATGTAACAATAATAGCACCAAAAACAACAAGAATCAAACCTTGTCCGGAGTGGTGGGGGATTTAGATTTGACATTTCCCTTCTTTTTCCGATCCACCACTATCCATTCCAGATTTCCTGCATCCAATGCAAATGAAGCATCTGCAATGGATTTGACGGGGATGTGACCCATAGGAGCCGAAACTTCCTTAAACATTGAATCAACAATCTGCGGAGCATAGTATGTAGGTAGTTTCTCTATGTTGGTCTGTGAATCAACCACGACGGGTGAGTCAACTTGCAAGGGGGCACTAGAATGCTCAGCGGTATCTGAGTCAATTGTGAGATGTTCAGGAAGAGAATCCTTCCACCAGGAAGTATTGGTCTCTCATTTGGAATGTTCACAATCATTTGTAGCATGACCAGTTTAGAAGCAACGCTGACATCTGAAGGCAAGTATCTCATAGTCAATCCTCTATACCCAGAGCCTTTCTCCAATCTGAAGATTGATTTCTGCTGGTAAGAGTTTGGAGATATCAATATCAACTAGGATTCGAGCAAACGTAGTATGTGTTTGAATGGAGGTCTTACCATCAACTGCCACACATGAGCCAAGAGTATCTCCTATAGCAACGAGACAAGATCTGTTCCAAAGTTGTAATGGAAGTCCTGGTAAATGAACCCAAATCGGGTAGGTATCAAAAGACTCCTTTAACGGGTCGAAGGACGGAAACCATGGTTTGGACATAAGCCCATGTTCCCCCCAAACCCAATGCTGGCTAAAAATTAAATCCCTATCAGTAGGGGTTTCAAAGACCGCAATGAAGTAAGCTCTAGCACCGAGATAAAGCTCAATCTTACCTTGTATTTTTTCTCTCCATCTCTGGGCTATCCATTCATGGAGCTGAGATAGCTTAGGCCAAAATTTATGGAATCTGCATATGAGACCCAGCTGGGAGATATTTTCTTCCTCCTTAAGAATCTTTATAAGTAGATCCTCCTTGATTTTCAGCGTCGGGACCTCCTGGGAGGGTTTCAAGAGCTCTTTTTTGGTATTCTCCTTTTGTTTGGAGACCGCTGAAGCATAAGAAGTGGACTTATCTCCACCAGAGGTTCCTGTGTTAGATCTATCCATGCTCTTGAGAGAAGATCCATCATTTTTAAATGATCCATTACCATTGTTGAGATTTGTGGGAGAGACTGAGCCAACTTTACCTGTCCCAATGGAGAGACCCCCTGTTTTTTGACAGGTCGGAGAAACTCTATCCCAGATTTTATTTGAAGGGGGGTCTTGATTAGCATCAAAAGCCATGTCAATCCAAGAGATTGATGATGTATTTTCCATGCCATTTTTACAAGCACCACCATCAGATTTGCACACTAGGGACATGTTCCCATAGCCACCGCCAAGGGGAAGGGCTTCCTGTTTTGGTTCACTGATCGTCTCCTACAGACCCATGTTCTGTCTGATCCATGTACAGTTGAAAGGAGCTCACAGACCTGCACGAATGCGTAGCAACCATGGCGGCACGGCTAGGGCACGACACGGCTAGGGAAAGGTCAAACCTAACAGAGCAATTGTTAACTCTTAACACTTAGAGGTATTTAAATGGAGTTATTTCACATTTTTTGACCCCTGGCTTAAAAACATATAAAAAAATCTCACCACCTTTTCTCAAAGCTCATACAAGCCAAACCTAGAAGATAGAAGGGAAAACCAATGTGTTTTAGCTTTCATCTATTCAAGAAATTCCCAAAAATGACTAATTCCTTTGCTTCCCTATAGAATCTATCCCATCAAATTTAATTGGAAAAATAGAGGACACATGGTAGCCTACAAAAACTCCTTGGGTTTGAGTTGGTTGAGTTTGGCATCTAGACTGATTGGTGATAAGTGGCGAGCATCGACATTCTCATGTCCTGTAGACACTTAAGTTTTCCCTCGACCCTATTTAAAGTTCAACTCTTTTAGGATTATGATGTAATACAAGTGGCAAGGCGAATAGACAAAAACCATTACATTTTTGGATCTTTGTATATATATTGTAAAGATAAGGACCCTCACCTCTATACCTTGTAGGGTACCAATACTCAAAGTGCGGTGTACAAGTAGACATGTGGCAAATATTTGAGAACAGGTTTTTCCTCGACCTTGGTTAAACCACAACATTTTCTCATGCATCAATTAAAGGCAAGTGATGATAGTGTACATATAGTGGCAATTGGAGTATAAGGTAATATCAATTTAAAATGAAGTTAATGCTTCACCCCAAGTCTTATAAGATGTTGATGGTTGACACGTTAGTGTATAATGGACACATGACACCAACGACTCAATCGAGATCTCTAAATATCCCTTCTTAACACATGTTCCCCATATGCCCCCAAACCACTGATTAAGGAAACATCAGATAAATATAGGTGGTAGAAATATGTGAATCTAAATATTCGTAGACATAGCTCTTTACGAGCTTAAATTTGATGGTTCAAACCAATACAAAAATAAGCTCAGGGACCTCATGGTGGCACAATAATGGCCTAGTTTTTGGATCACAAATTTTGATTAGGACATCCTTTTTTCCTAAAAATGATAACATTAGAAAGGTCTCAAGGAGATATACACACATGGCTTAGTTGTAGAGATAATGGTTGATATATCAGGGAGATCTTCACGATAGATTTTTTAGGGTTATCAATTGCTAAAAACTTGATAAAAAACCTCCATTTGATTTCAAATGTTTTTGGAAGTTCTAAACCCTTATAAAGATATGCCCTCAAGTTGTTAACACTTTATGGCCCCACCAAAATGCAGAGCAGTTAAGACAAGTGGTTAACCAGGGATGAGTCATTTTCATTTGTCCCAAAGTTAAAATTAGGGTTTTAGGGAAAATGGAAGCTTGATCTCTCCCCATATTCCTAATATTAGAGGCTCCAACTTAGATATTTATGTTTTATGGATCTCGCTAAACCAAAAGAGAAAATATATTCACTTTATTTTAGAGTGAAGGCACTGTTGAGAGGGCATGAATCAAATCAGTTGCACCATATCATGAGGGTTTCTTAAAGTTTGTTGGAAAGAATATCCCAAGTTATGATTTATGGTTATACATCATCATTGAAATCTTTAGATATCCTAGACATATACTTTCAGTTTGTTATGGGTTGATCATTTTAGTTGGGAACCTTGATATAATTATAAAATCTAAAATGGAAGAGATAAGCATGAAAAAAGACATATTATGAAGCATATGTTGATCCTCTCTTCTTGCTACCCTTCTATAAATGTAACAAGCTTCATTTGTGTTGGATCCTTCCTTGAATGTAAATTTACTCTTCCCTTTTGAGTTCTTGGACCTTATGAGTTGTATACCTATGATTTTGGATTTGTAGACTTTCAAAAACCTTAAATATGTTGTGATAGACCATGTATACACTATAAATATTAATACATTTTGGATTTTAGTTCATATTTTCCCTTCTTTCTTGTGTTAATGGTATCATACCTCTATGTTATGGTCATATTTTATTGTGTGTAATGTTTGCAAGGTTCATTTTCATCTTGTCATTTATGTAAGGATTGAAGAGCCGAATAAAATTTCAAGGTTAATTGTGGTTGCATTTATCCCTTTGTCTCTGTATTTGTCCTTTCATTATTACCTTAGTGGGAGTGGTCCTTATTTCTCCAGTGTATCACCAATTCTTGTCCATTTTTAGTTTCTTTTCTTGACCTTTTCCTTGAGATTCTCAAAGCAGGAATGGGTTAGTGACAACACTTGAGTTATCTACGTAAGGAGATGAAATTTCTCCAGAGGTTTATCTCAAGGACCAGGGTCTCAAACCTTGGAGACAATCCTGTGTTATTGGTGAAGTAGCCTAGTTTATCCCAAACTTGGTCATCTTGCATGGGTGCATGATTTCAGTGAAAATAGTTTTAACATGCATTGTGGGACTGGTTTTCATTTTGCTCATATCTTGTTTTATTTCTCAAGTGTTCCTCTTAATGTTCTTCTAAATTGTAGCTAAGATCTGGTGTGCTCTTATTTTTTTTGGTTTGTGAACTATATCACCAAGCACCTGATAACTCTATCAATATTTGGCTTCAAGATCTAGCCACTTTAAGTATACATGAATAACCACAATGAGGATTAGTGATACTTAACAAAATACCAAGCTCTTGCAATTGTCACCTAAGATATATAGGAGCATATCCCTACAATTATTTTTCAAAACTCCTTAACCTCAAAGAGCCTAATCTACTTCTCTACATTATGTTCATTCCCAAACATTTTAAACAAGCCTCTAACCCCTCGAAACCATGGCTCATCAAAGAAAATTTTATTTCCCAACCTTTAATGCTGGTAACCCTTTAACCATAAATGCATGGAATGAAATTCTAGCTATCGCCCTCACAAGCTTACCCTATTTCACAACTGAGAAGAATTCCAACCCCACTGACCACCTTAAATATTTAATACATATTTGTTAAGTTCACCACATAACTGAAATGAACATTATAATAGGGATCTTGAATGCTTCCCTCAAAGGTAAATCCTTGACATGGTATGGAAATCTCAGTCCCAACTCTATAAATATGTGGGTTGATTTTGTTGATATATTAGAGAGGTAGTTCTTAGATAATAATGATCACTTATTACTCATGGAGCAGCTCACAACAATCAAGAAAAAACCCATTGGATAGATCTCTAAATTCAACTTCAAATTCTAGTGAACTTATGATAGTATACCACTTATGGTAAAGCCTTCTTCTCACTCTCCCTTCTTGTATTGTCTCAAAGCCCCGAATTTAGACATGGTTGTGATAATCTAATCTATGGGGGCGTCAAACTTTCTTGATGTGTTTTTATATTATTATCCTTGTTGAGAAAAACTTGATACAAGTAGGAAAGCTAACTCCTAGACCCCCATGTCTGTTTTCCCTGAGCTAACACTCCCTGCTACAACCCAATCTCAACCTATTATAGTCCAACCACTAGTAGCCATCACTAACACCTCTGCAAATGAGATGGATGATTTCAAAACTCTCTTAAGAAATGTGGCAAATGAAGTGACTAGTATGAGTATCCAATAAACTCCACATGATCAAAGGCCTTGGAATTTATATAAACCTACCTACCAACATAATAAGAACCACCCTCGAAATTACCTTGACCTAACAAGGCCTATCCAAAAACCATACCCTGCTCTCACCAATCCTATCAAGGAAATGGTTCTTGTGCAAAACAATATGGATGAGGATATGAGATCGTGTTAACACTGTTACCAACACCATTATTGTAACACTTTCCCATATAGAGTTATCATGAAAGCCTCAACAATTCAAATCTCCTTGGCACAACCCAATCAATCTATTGGGTCATCATACCCACCTTCATGAACAATATAGATTTTGATTAACTACCAGGAAAGTGATCTATGTTCAGTAAATCATGCTTAAAGGAGTAAGCATCCCTGAGTGAGAAGTGATTACAACAAAAGAGACAAGAAAAGACTCCTATAAATAGAAACATGTACATATGGTGATCAAATCTCTTATGACCAATAAGGGGAATCCTCAAGATCAGTAGAAGCTTTAGTTAAGACATAAGGGGAAAATAATATGCAACTAAATATATATAAACCAACACTTGACAATCCTAAGAAGGATGAAGGTGATCATAATTTGTAGAAATCGACAATAGCCTTGGACATTATAAAACAAATGAAGAAGATTATTGTCAATGTATATTTATGGGGAACCTTGTCAATCCTAGGGTAGATTGATCTATTATAGGAATGACTAAGATAATTTAAAATCCTATTAAAGGATCAATTCAAATCCAATCAATTTGTATTTTTAATACCAATATTGTAAGTTGTTCTACGAAACCTCCTCATGCATGCGTGTCTTTGATAATTGGAAAGCATTTAGACCATAATTACATGATTGATTATGGGGCTAACAATATTGTCACACCTAAGAAGATTGTTGATGTCCTAGGGTTAAAATATACTCCTATAAATAGAGGCATTGTTCATCTTGATAGAACTACAATCAAAGTTTTGGGAGTCATAAGAGGGCTTGATCTGACCTAACACACTTTTCCTAGTATTACCATCCCTCAAGACATCTTAGTTATTGACTCACCCCCTGTCTTTACCTTATGCTTATCAAGGGACTTTAATACAAAATTATAAGGGTATTTATTATCTGATTGGTCTCACATGCGTCTCAATACTATATATGGCACCAAATTCACCATTAAAGCTAAGCATATATACCAATTCCATGTTGATCCCTATGAACCCAAGCCCATTGTGCTAAATTTTGTTATAACTTTTAAAAATGATGAAGATGTTGCCCCTGAATTACACGAGGTTAGGATTAAGTCCCCTGATGAGTAACATGATGAATGAGTGAAGGAGAGGTGGCATTTTGACCCTTATGAAAAATTTGAGGAAACTAGTATGAGAACCTATTGCATCTAGGATGAGGGTAATTTCATTCCAATCCTACCAAAATTAGATCAATAACTAGAAATCCTTTAAGAGATGTATTTTGATGATTTTAAATGCAAATTAGGGGCAAGAGCATGTGTTTTATTTTTGTCACCAAGTAGAGAATTTCTTCTTCTTCTTGTATAGACTCCATTTCAATTAAATTAATAACATAGTTGGATAGGAAGCGTTGATCCAAGGGATACTCATTTCTAAAAGGAAAGGAATCAAGAAGCTAATAGCCTATGGAGATACTAAATTAGTGGTTCAATAAGTCAGATCCCGATGTCAAGCAAAAAACCCATTTCTCTTACAACCTCTTAGAAGACTATGATGCCAACCCCCTGCTAACTATCCCAAGAATCCATAATGTTGATACTGATAGGATGGATTTAATTGGGGCCTAGTTTGATCCACAAAAATATATTTCAAACATAAAGGATCAACATGTCAGAATAGCTATCAAACTAGTTGTGCCATATAATGATTGTCATTGGAAATTTTTTAAGAGTGACCAAAATATTGTTAACTTCATTCAAAAAGAGGCAAAGTTATTACATGATTTGTAATCAAGGTTATAAGAGAGCTATGGTGATTAAATTATCCATCTAAAGATAAACACTTTGCTTAAAGTATTGATCACTTTGGAAAGTGTGTTCACCCCTGATGATCCATTCAAGGGGAAAGAAGAAGCTAAAAATAAATGAAGATGACTATTGATAAGTGTCTATATTGGTTAGAAAACAACTAAAATTAGGAAATGTATGTACCTCTAATCAAAAATATGTTTTTTTTCAACTATGCCAAAATTATGATGATGCTTTTACATGGAACTATGATGACCTTAAAGGGTATAATATTGATATCATCCAAAACACCATTGATTTGTCTCTAAATGCCAAACCTGTGAGACAAAAGTAAAGACATGTTAATCTAAAGATTGAGCCAATATTGAGGAAAGAGTTAAGCAAGTTGATTGAAGAAAACATTATCTTTCCTATTAAACACTCATCTTGGGTGGAAAATCTAGTCCCTATAAGGAAGATGAATGGCGAGATCAGATTTTGTGTGCACTTAAGAGACTTAAATAAGGCATCTCTCAAAGATCACTACCCCTTTCTTTACATAAAAAAATTATACAAATATGGTTCGAAAGGTTTCCATTGTTAGATGGCTTCTCTGGGTATTATCAGATCCTTGTTTAAGATTTTGATCAATACAAGACATATTTTACTACCAAGTGGGGAACCTATCCTTAAAAGAAAATACATGTTGGGTTGTCCAATGGTGGTGGTAATTTATAGAAGGCCATAGACCTAGCTTTCAAAGGGATGATTAATGATATTATTCAGATCTACTTGGATGATATCACTATTTTCTCAAAAGACTATAAGATCACTTACAATATTTTGAGTAGAATTTCAATGTGTAAAGATTTTGGTTATCTTTGAATCCTAAAAAGTGTATCTTTGTTGTCCTCGAGGGTAAAATTTTGGGACATGTTGTTTCAAAAAATGGTTTGGTCATAGACCCAGATAGAATCACATGTATTATGGCCTCTTCTCTTCCCTAACACAAGAAAGCGATGCAATCATTCTCAGGGAAGATTAAATTTATGAGAAAATTCATCCCTAACTTTGCTAATATAGTGAGGCCTATAACTTTAATGTGGAAGAAAGGATGCAACTTTGAATGGACTTAGGAGCCGAAAAACAACTTTGAATGAATCAAACAAGGTATATCTCATGTCCATACCCTTCTCAACCTAATTTTGACAAGGATTTTATTTTGTTTGCTTTTGGAGGAACAAGTAGTACTACTATCATTTAGACTTAAGAAAACCAACAACGATAAGAGAAACCCATTGCATTACCAATAAAAACCTTAAGCTATTTGAGATGAAATATAATTTTGTTGAAAAAGAGACCTATACAACCCTATGGGCCCTAAAAAAATCATACACCTCCTATAAAATAACAACATAGTTTTATGCGTCACTCATCCCATTTTCAAATAGTGTATCATGAGCTCTTAGATCAATGAGAATAGGGCTAATTAGATAACAAAATCATAGAATTTGATGTAGAGATCAATTATACTAAGTTGATCATAGGAAGGGATTTATGCCAACACCTAGCTAAACATTTATGGCCATTTCAAAAATCAATTTACATTCAACTAAGGCTACAAGAGAAGCTAATACTAAAGATAATTGATTTTAAAATATGGAAATTTATCTTTACACTGGAATGTTACCCAATAATTTCAACAAGGCTAAAATGAGACATCATATTGCAGGCCATCCAATATGTATTAATTGATGGTATCATTTTCAAAAGGAATGTTGATGGTTGAGGGGTGGTTACTGTTGGCCCACCACATTTGCTAACTGTTGTAAATGGGTTAGGGATTACAAGGAATGTTTGTTTTTCTTAGGAAGAAAAATAAATGATGATCTCCCCCTTTAACCAATCTCAACAGACTAACATTTTTTATCAATGGGGGCTTGAATTCATAGGCATGGTGAACCCTCTTCCCATTTTTGGTCATAAATGGGTCTTGATAACAAAAAATTACTTCACTAGATGGGTTGAGACAATTCCTTTGAAAGAAGCAACAAAAATTTCATAGTAGATTTCTTGGAAGATATTGTGATAAGGTTTGGATTTCTTGTCACCATCATATCAGACAATGCTTGTGGGTTTTGAGGTAATTTAATTTACTTTGAGGTATAACATTTTATTGAAGACCTCATCCAACCACTATCCTCAAGTAAATTACCTTGATGAATCCTCTAACAAAAATTTGATCAAGATAATAAAAAGGAATACGGACGACAATCAAAGGAAATGACACACTAAGGTAAGGAAAAAACTTTGGGATGAAAAAATTACACCCAAAAGGACTATTGGAAACTCACCTTTTATGCTTGTATATGGAAGAGAATCTAGACTTCTAACCTCCATAGAACTCTCAACCTTGGAGTTGGAGCATCATGATGCCATGATTGTCAGAATTACAGAAATTGTAAAGCTAGAGGAAGTAAGAGTGGAAGCCATGAACAATCTTCAAGAATATTAAAGACTATAAAGAAATGGTTTGAGAAAAATATCACCCCAACAGTTTAAGAGAGGACAAATAGCACTCAAGTGGGATGAAGATAGAGAAAATCCCGAGATACATAAAAAGTTTGACACTATTTGGATTGGCCCTTATCATATCACTAAATACAAAGAGATCATGCCTTTGAACTAGTAATATTTGATGGTTAACCAATTCCAATCCCATTCAATGGGATCTTTCTCAATCCTTATCTTTAAAGTATTTGTGTTTTCTATATACATAGCTATATAGTTCCTTGCTTTCTTTGTTGTCTTTGTTGTCCTAGTTTTATTCTTGGTTGCGACTCTAGACTATGGTTATTTTCTATTCTAATATTTTCTATTTAGCTATCTAGCCCATTTTTCCTGAGTTCAAGGGTTGTCAAGTAGTTTTTCTTATTGCATTTTAAGTAATTTACACAACTCTACATGCTTCACTTGAAGTGTGTATGTTTTCCCCTTTGTTTTTTTGGAGTCATCTCTTGGGCTATTTATAGTAATATTCCTTAGACTTTAAAACATATATGTTCTCAGGAGTTATTTCAATCTAACACCATGCTCAAAGTAAGTGTTGTTAGCATGTAATTCATTCATCTAACATACAAACTTAATGCAAAACTCTAGGCACACCTAATGCCTACTTTCCATTCACCTTATAGGATTGTTTTCATTTTAAACTAATCTCAGTCTAATTGACATGGACAATTAAATTGTTAGGATAAAGATACATCAACAAGAGTCTTTGGAGACTTTTTGATCAAGATCATTTAGTTGTAGCTATGATAAGTGTTGTTTTCCAAATTAACATGTTCCACTTAAGTGAAATATCTCTACTAATCAAAATGAATATGGTTTGGTGAAATCACGGGAAGAGAAGTTATAAAGGATGAGGATGAAAACCTCTCTAAGAAAGGATAAAAATTCACATACCTCCTAATCAAGAAAAGAACAAAAGGTGAAATTCAAACCAATCTAATTAGTATGTAGTTTTGGAGGTAGGGTTTTCAAGTTAACTTTGAAAGGTTTTTGGAAATTGAGCTAAAGGTGACACGTGAGAAACATTAAAACATCTAGAAGTAAGTCAAAATATCTCAATAAAAATGCTTACAAACACATAATTTCATGGATCAGAGCAATATCAAAAGATGAGAATGTCTTAAGATTCAGTTGCATGTTACACCTCCAAATTCAGTTGAGCTTCAAAGGATAGACATGGAAAAGAGGTAAGTGTAGTTTTCCAAATATTCAAATCAATTACAAGAAGAATAGACCTTGAGAGCTCTTAGCGAATAAACGTTTTCAATTTTATAGTGGGTTTAAATGTTAAAGTTTGCAAGAGGGAGAGCTTGATTTCTTGAGGGATTTAGGCTCTAAAATGAAGAGTTCTAAAGTGTTTACACTTGAATCGACGCTCAATGGATGCTAAAACTGCCAGTCACTCTATATAGTAGGCATATGACCCATCTAAATAGCTAGAAATGTTGCCAAAATAAGCACTCTACTTCATTTTGGAAAGTTTTTGTCAACTCTTAAGACCTATTGGTATTTAAATGGAGTTATTTCAAACATTTTAGATCCCCTTGATTTAAAAATTATCAAAATAAGTCACTGACCTTTTCTTAGAGCTCATGTAGGCTAGACCTAGAAGATAAAAAGGAAAACCAATCTATTTCGGCTTTCATATATTAAAAAAACCTAAAAATGGGTAAGTCCTTTGGTTCCCTATTGAAGCTAGCTTGTTTAACTTAATTGGAAAAATAGAGGACACATGACATCCTACAAAGTCTTCTTATATTTGACTTAGTTTAATTTGGCATCTATAGTGGTTGGTGACAAGTGGTGATCATCAAATTTCCCACGTCTTGCAAAATTTTAAGTTTTCCCTCGGCCCCAGTTAAATTTCAACTCTTTTTAGGCTTTCGATGTAAGAAAAGTGGCAAGGTTAACACATGGAAACCATCAAATTTTAGGGGCTTTACAAATTTAAGATAAAGTTGATTCCCCTCGCCTCTATACATTATAGGGAAAAAATGCTCAACATGTGGTGTATGGGTAGACGTGCAGTGAAGATAGGTAGTAGATCTATCCTTTCCCTTGGTTAAAACACTAATTTTTTTCATGCACCAATCAGAGGAAAGTGATTATACTATACACATGGTGGTAAAGGGCATTCGGGGTTATCTAAATTCAAACTAAAGTTAACGTCTCATCGCCAAGTCTTGTAAGACGTCAATGGTTGACACGTCAACATATGGTGGACATGACACTAATTGGCTTAGCTAGGTGATCTAAAATATCCCTGCCTTACATGTGTTCTCCACATGCCCCCAAGCCACCGATTGAGGATATGTTAGATAAAGACAAGTGATAAGAATGTATGAAGCTAAATACTCATACACAAAGCTCTTTACGATATTAACTTTGATGGTTTGAGCAAATACAAAAATGAACTTAGGGATATCATGATGACATGACAGTGGTCTAGTTTTTGGCTCATAAATTTTGACTGGGACCTCCTTATTAGTTGTATGTGGTATCATTATAAAGGTATCAAAGAGAGATACACTCAGAGCTTGGTTGTTAAGATAATGGTTGAGCTATCAAGGAGAGATTCATGATTTTTGTAGGGTTGTTAGTTGCTAAAAAATGAACAAGCAACCTCCATTCACTTTTAGATGTTTTGGTTAGTTTTAATTCCTTCTAAAGAGGCACCCTTGAGTTTCTAAAAATTTATGTCCCCACCAAAATGTAGAAGAGTTGAAACAAGTGGTTAACCAAGGATGAATTATTTTCAGTGGTCCCAAAGTTGAAATCATTAGAAAGGTCTCAAGGAGAGCTACACTCATAACTTAGTTTCAAGGAGAATGATTGATCTATTAGGGAGAGATTTGTGATAGATTTTGTAGGCTTATCAGTTTCTAAATTTGATTAAGAAACATCCATCCAATTTTCAATTTTTTGGGTAGTTTTAATCCCTTCTAAAGAGATGCCCTCAAGTTGTTAACACTTTATGGCCCTGCCAAAACGTATAAGAATTGAGAAAAGAAGTTAACCAAGGACGAGTCATTTTTTATTGATCCTTGTTTGAGCTCCAACTATTACCCTCAAGGAAATGGATTGGTAGAAACGAAAAACAAGAACCTGATCATAATTATGATGTAGACAATGAATATCAACAAAAAACAATGTCATACAAAGGTCTCGCACGCGCTCTAGGAAGACAGAATCACAATAAAGAAGTCAATAGGAACTTTGCCTTATACTCTTGTCTATGGCAAGGAGGATACACTTCCTTTGATACTTGAGTTGAATTCATTATCGCTTGCCCAACAATTGGAATTTGAAGGCATGGACAAGAGAGAAATTAGAATAGTAGAACTGGTTGAACTTGAAGAATCAAGGAATTTTGCCATGGTCAAGATAGAACAACATCAACAATCAAGAAATAAATGGTGTGATAAGAAGACTGGACCTCAAGCTTTAAGAGTTGGGGACTTGGTCCTGAAATGGGATGCTGACAGAGCCAAACCGGGGTGCCATTCAAAGCTTGATGCATTTTGGAGTGGCTCATATATGATCATTTCTTACAAGGAAGCTAACTCTTTTGAGATATCTCATCTTGATGGAGGCACACTATCAATCCCATTCAATGGGATCTATCTCAAACCCTCCCATTAAGTTTGTTGCATCATTTTGTATATATTAGAGTAGTTTCAATTCCTCTAAGTATGCCATGTGCACATTGTCTTGTTTGTACATAGTTATTTCTTTCCACATGCTTCTTGTGCATGCTATTTTGTTGCTTCCAGGATGACAATATTCTTTCAGTGGCTATTAATAGTTTTGCAGGATTCAAAATAGAGTTCAAAATATGCTTCAAAGTGACTCAGGGGTAGTTCTTCAAAGTTATAGATGAGCGATTTATATTCACACTGAATCCATGCCCAATGGATGATTCAGGCTACTAATCTCCTTCATCTAGTAGGTAGATGGCCCCGAAAGTTGTCAAATTATTAACCAAAATAACTACCCTAGTTATTTGGATAACTTGTATTTCCATTTTGGCTCTGAGGTTCTATATTGTAGGTTGCACACACTTCAATGGTTCTTTTGACACGTTTATGGCACCTGTTCCTCACACACCCTTGCATGTTCCTTTCCTGCACTTCCATCTTCCCTTCCTTCTCTTTTATCTATTCCATTTTCCGTCGTACCCACTCTCGGTGTATTTTCCTTCTTCTTAGCAGTTCATGCACTCTTTGTGCACCACCTACCTTATTAGCACATATTATCTTGTAATTATTGTGCCTCTTCCATACGTTCCTCTGGTAGGCATTCCTTCCATTCCTCTCATGTGTATAAATTTTGCGCACCTCCTGTTATCTTTCTTCATGCTCCTTTACTACGCGCGCTGTCACACCTTCCTATGTGCCAGTTCCTATGCCATGTGGACGGTTAGACATTGAGTATATCACATGTAATCTATCAAAGTGCACCAAAAGGGCACATGGCCAAAAATGAAAAAATAACTGATGACATGGGTTACACTCCAGATCACTCAAGATCAAATTTCAGTAGGATTGGGTAGGTGAGAAGTTGGAAAACATCTATCATGCCATTAATACAGTATCTGATTGCTCCAACCACCCGATTTGATTCAGATCTTTCCCCTTTTCTTCTCCAACATGCCAAATAGACATGGAGAAGCACATTTGATAGATTTATAGGTGGATTTGCAAGCATTCATTACTGGTCGTTGGTGGTTGAGTTTTCAAATTGAATTTTTCCTCCTCTTCCTCTTTCTCTCATCGATTCATCTATAAATGTAAGATTATTGAAAAGGGTTGGATTCTTTCAGTTTGTATAGGAATTTCCTTACATTTTTGAGTTGCAAACCTTCAGATGTGGCCCTTGCATGTGGATATCGACCTCAGACACCATTGTAACCGACTGTGCATTTCTTGAAGTAATAGAAACATTGTTTTGTGGCTATCTTCTACCTTAGCTTATTTCTGTTCTTCTTTATTTCCTTTCCTTCATGTTTTGTGTTTGTTGTGCCTTGTCACGTCCCTTGCATCTCCTTTTTTGATTGTGTTTCACAAAAATGACTGTACAATTGAGTTTTGGCATGTGCTACGCGTGTCTAGCCTTCCTCTACGCATTCTCCTTCGTTTTCACTCAAATTTGATTGTGTTCACCCTATTTTCTTTCTCGTGCTATTGCCTCCCTTAGTCTTAGTTTTCCCTTTTACATATCCTTCTATCCCTAGTCCATTGGCATGTTTAGCTTAGGTTTTCATTTCAACATTAGGAGTATCAGTAAAATTAAGTAGAGGAACCGACCTTCTCTGAAGGTCTATCTTAAGTACGCAAGGTTCCATAACTTGGAGACAATCCCATTGTTGACTCAAACAACTCAACTTTACCAAATCTAAGACACAACTGCAATTTTGAGCTCCAACATTCCCAATTTTAAAATTAGGGTTTTAGGGAAAATGACAGCTTAATCTTTCCTTATCTTCCTGATCTTAGAGGCTCTAACTTAGGTATTTGCATTTTAATTCTCTTTCTAAAATAAAAGAGAAAATATCTTCTCTTTCCTTGCGAGTGAAGGCATTGTTGAGAGGGCATGAATCAGATCAGTTGCATCATATCATGAGGGTTTTGTAAATTTTGTTGGAAAAAATCTACCATGTTATGATTCATCATTATGGATCATCGTTGAAATCTTTAGATATCCTAATAATGTGCTTGGAGTTTGTTATGGGTGGATCATTTCAGTTGGGCACCTTGATAGACCTCTAAAATCTAAAATAGAAGAGATAAGCATGAAAAAGACATATTTTTAAGTAGATCTTGATCCTCTCTTCTTGTTACCATTCTATAAATGTAACGAGCTTCATTTGTAAAGGGATCCTTCCCTGAATGTAAATTTAATATGCCCTTTTGATTTCTTGGACATTTTGAGTTGTAGACCTTTGATTTTATCTTTGTAGACATGCAAACACCTTAAAATTGTTGTGATAGACCATGTATATACTATAACTCTTAATATATTTTGGATTGTGGTGTATATTTTCCCTTCTTTCTTGTGTTAATGGTCTCATGCCTCTCTATCATGGCCATGCTTTAATGTGTGTAATTTTTGAAAGGTTCATTCTCAGTATTCTATCTATGTAAGGAGTGAAGAGTCTGATGAAATTGTAGAGTTAATTGTGATTGTATCTGTCCCTTTATCTTTGATTTTTTCTTTCGTTATTACCTTAAGGGGAGTGATCCCTATTTCTCTTATGTATCATCAATTCTTGTCCATTTTTAATTTCTTTTCCTCCCCTTTTCCTTGACATTATTAGAGTAGGGGTAGGTTATGAAAACACTTGAGTTATCTAGGAAATGAGCTGACCTTTCTCTAGAGGTTTCTCTTAAGGGCTAAGGTCTAAAAATTGGAGACAATCCATGTCATTGTTGAAGTGGCCTAGTTTATCCCCTACTTGGTCGATTTGCATAGGTGCATAATTTTAGTGACAATACATAGTTCTCTATCAAAGTAGATTTAATTATGTTTATTAGGAATTGATTGGACACATATGTGCAAATTGATCCCTAATACACCGATTGTAATAAATAAATGTGTGTTAGGGTTCAATTGGCGCTAACATGTAATACAAATCAAAGTGTTACATTTGGGTGTATTTGAGTCACGTTGGTGCAAAAGAGGCCAAAGAAGCTATAATACACCATAATGTGATACTTTGACATGTATTAGGACTTTATTGGCCCCATCCGCACCGTCCAAGCCCTAATTCATATCAAAGAGACACCTTGACATCTATTTAGGATTAATTATCCCTATTCATGCCAGCTGATCCCTAATACACGTCAAAGTGACACTTTAATGTGTGTTAGGGATCGATTGGTGTGAATGGGACCAATCAAACCCTAATATAATTAAAATTATCACATTAGGATGTATTAGGGCTCAATTTTCAATTTTTACATTAATTGAGCCTTAATACATGTTAAAACAACACTTTGACATGGGTCAGAGCTCAATCGGCACAAATGAGGCCAATTAAGACCACATAAAAGTGTTGTATTAGTGTATATTAGGGATCCAATGACCCAAATGGGGTCAACTGAGTCCTAATACACCTTCATAGGATAGTTTGACGTCTGTCAGGGCTTAATTGGCCTCGTTTACACCAATCTATCCCTAATACATAATAAAGTGCTGGTTTGACATGTATTAGGGCTCAATTGGCGCGAACAGGGCCAATCAAGTCCTAATACAAGTCAAAGTGTTGCATTAAGGTGTATTAGAGCTCTTTTATTGCTAATAGGGTGAATCAATCTGTAATACACCTTAATGTGATACTTTAATATCTATTAGGGATCGATTGGCCCCGTTTGTGCCGTTTAATTATTAATACACATCAAAGTGTTAGTTTGACATGTATTAGGGTTTGGTTGGTACATATGGGTACAATTAAGCCCTATTACACACCAAAGTTCACATTTGGGTGTATTAGGGATAATTGGGCTTGAACGGGGCCAACCAGCCATAATATACCCAATGTGATGATTTGACATGTATTATGGATTGATTAACTCCATTTGTGTTGTCAATCCCTAATACCCATCAAAGTGTTCATTTGACGTGTATTACAACTTTGTTAGGAAAAATAGAGGCAATCGAGACCTAATACACATTAGAGTCTCACATTTGGGTGTCTTAGGGCTCCCTTGGCACAAAGGATCTAGCCAACTCCTAATACATGGATGTTACAATTTTATGTGTATTAGGGCTCAATATGCCTTATTTGTGCCAACCAATCCCCAACACACCAAATGAAGGTATGTTAGGGCTTCCTTGGCATGAATAATACCAACAAAGCCCATATGATACACCCTAATGTGACATTTTGATGTGTATTAGGACTTGAATGTCTCTGTTCACACCATTTTATCCTTAATACATGTAAAAGTGACTTTTTTATGTGTATGAAGACTTGATTGGCCTCATTTACACCAACCAATCCTTAATGCATGTAAAAGAAGCACTTTAATTGGTAGTGACAATTGATTGGCATAAATGGGGCCAATCAAACCCTAATACACATCAAATCATCATATTAGGGTGTATTAGGGCTTGGTTGGCCCCCTTTACACTAATCAAGCCATAATACACATAAAATAGTCACTTTGAAATGTACAAGGGATGGATTACCACAAATGGTTCTAATCGAGCTAGAAACATGTTAAAGTGTCACATTAGGGCACATTAGGGATCTTTTAGCATGAACAGGTCCAATTGAGCCCCAATACACCCTAATGTAACACATTGACACGTGTTATGGCTTGATTGGACTAATTTGCATGAATCAAGTCATAATACACCTTAAATTGTTTGTTTGATGTATATTAGGGATTGGTTGGCACAAACAAGTCCTAATACACATCAAATTATCACTTAATGATGTAGTAGGGATCCAATACAACACTTTGACATGTATTAGGGATTGATTGGCCTTTTTTATGACAATTGATCCCTAATACACATTGAAGTGTTAAATTTGACATGTATTAGGGCTTGGTTGGTGAAAATGGGGCATACCAATCCCTAATACACATCAAAGTCTCATATTTAGAAGTATTAGGGCTCCCTTAGCATAATTGGGGCCAATTAAACCCTAATATACTCAATTTGATACTTTGATGTCTATTATCTCTCAATTGAACCCATTTATACCATTTTATCCTTCATTTGATGTATATTAGGGTTCAATTGGCACAAACAGGGCCAATTGAGCCCTAATATACAAGTGTTGTATTTGGGTGTCTTAGGGCTTCCTTGGCATGAATGGGTCCATCCAAATCCTAACACACCTAGTATGATAATTTGATGTGTATTAGGGATTGATTAGATCTATTTGTGCCATGCGATCCCTTATACACCAATTTTTATAATTAAATGTGTGTTACGGTTCAATTGGCACAAACGAGGCTAAACAAGTCTGAATACACATTGAAGTGTGAAATTTGGATATATTAATACTATGTTGGTGTGAATGAAACCAAAATATCCCTAATACACCCTATTACAACACTTTGACATGTATCTAGGCTTGGTTGGGCCCATTTGTGCCATTTGGGCCCTAATACACGTTAAACTGACACTTTGACATGTATTCAAACTCGATAATTTGACATGTATTAGGACTCAGTTAGCCTCATTCACATCATCTGATCCCTATAACATGTTAAAGTGACACTTTAATGTGTATTAGGGATTAATTGACATGAATGAGGAAAATTGAGCCCTAATACATGTCAAACTATTGCATTATGGTGTATTAGGGCTTTATTGGATCCATTTGTACCAATAGATCCCAAATACACATCAAAACATCTTTTTGGTATATTAGGGAAAAATTTGTGTAAATAGGGACAATGAAGATCTAATACACATCAACGTGTTGGATTTGGATGTCTTATGGCTCCCTAATTTCACCCTAATTAAATTATAGGTGTTATGGGAGTCATTCCTTTCAATAAGTAATGTAGCTTAGCATTCGCTAAGTATTTTATTTGATATGGATCGATGTGAATTTTATGTCACAAATAATATATCTTCTGAGAACTACATAAGGCTTGATCCCTCTCAAGGGTATGTAGCGCAGTACTTGGCTTTGCCAAGGATAGTCTAACTAATATGATACAATTATAATCAAAGAAAATTACTATCGATCAAAAGACTTATAGATAGTGTTTATAATGACAATAGGAAATGGTAGGATCCTATTAGTCACTAAGCTAGACCATGATTTATTATTCTATCACTATTTTCAAATTAAGAAACTGTTGAGCCTAGCGACTGCTATGCCATTCCTTGTAATAAGTAAAGAAACTTTGTGGTCACTAAGCATTTTATTTTATCTGAACATATGTGAATTATATGTTACAAATATATATCTTATGATAACTACATAAGGATTGATCCCTCTCGAGGTTATGTGGTGCATAAATTGGATTTGTCAGGGATAGTCTATCCAGTATGATACAATTATAATCAATGAAAATTACTAGCGATACAAAGCTATACATATAGTGTTTACAATGACAATAGGTAATGGTAGGAGCCTAACGACCGCTAAGATAGACCATGATTGGTTATTCTATCACTATTTTCAAATTAAGAAACTTTTGAGCCTAGCAACCGCTATGTCATTCCTTTCATTTAGTAATAGAGCTTAGCCATCACTAAGAATTTTCTATGATACGAACCAAATTGAATTATATGTCACAAATAATATATATTATGAGAACTACATAAGGTTTGATCCCTCTCGAGGGTATGGAGTGCAGCACTTAGCTCCGCCAGGGATAGTCAAGACAATATGATACAATTGTAATCAATGAAAAATAGTAGTGATTAAAATGTGTACAGATAGTGTTTACATTGACAAGAGGTAATGGTAGGATCCTATCGGCCGCTATCCTAGACCATGATTTGTTATTCTTTCACTATTTTCAAAATAATAAACTATTGATCATGAAGACCTCTATTTCATTCCTTTCAATAAGTAATGGAGCTTAGTGGTTGCTAATAATTTTATTTAATACAAACCGATGTGAATTACATGTTATGCACAATATATTCCAAGGCCCAATTTCAAATAAGAATCTTTAGGTCTCAATAGCCACTAAGTTATTCCTTGCAATATGTGTTGATGAAAAACTAGACATTTTAATGTTTAGAAGATACTGCTTTGCAACTGTTAACTTCGTTATTGTGATTTGTTTCTCAAACAATCTATTCAAAATATGAAAAAATTAGATCTTAATGGCCTCTACACTAGTCCATTCAATAGATGTAAATGAACAACATGGAATTTTTTCAATTGTCCATTTATATGTCGAACATAATCCTATCTACCACTAAGATATATATTTTCTAACATTCCTATCTGCTATTTATGGAAGGTATCAGTTATTAGACACAAGGATAATCCTTTTAAAATATGTTGCGTGTTATTTAGCTAGAACACTTTTCGATAATTTCTGTTATTATTGATTTGATCCACAAAATATGAATTACAGTAACAAGTTGAAGCTTAGATATCATTATTGTCCAGTCAAATGCTAGCGATCACTAACCATTAATTTAATTACTCTCCAATGATAAAAAGTAATGAAATATAGAGGTTGGTGATCACTAAGCTAATAATTTTAATTATTAACATATTCTACTCTAATTTCAAGTAAAATGTCTTCCATTGTTTACACTTTGTTCTTGACAATTCCATTCATTGAAGGAGTTGAGTATTGGAAGAAAAGAGATGAGGAATGGTTTGTTAAAATCCATTCCCCTGAAAACTACTACTTTGACATGTGGTTGCTTTTTTGTTATATATGGTGAACATGAGGCATTTGGTATGGTTATGTCCTCAATAGTTATTAATTCAAGGACACTACATGTTTAGGTCGAACGCATTGAATTTGAAAATAATAAGTGTCTTATTTTGAATATGGAATTGGGTATTTATTTATTCAGGAAATGGGAAATGCAAGCCTCAATAGACAAACAACCATATTATTGTTTACTACATGGTTGGAATTTGGGGTTGTTAATAGCTTCTAACAAAACCAGTTGTTCAAATGAAGAAGACATTCATTATGGCATGATTTTGTATAAAAATGATTAAACCTCTTTTGTTTGTCATTTTTTGAATAGAATGGGTTCAATTTCACCTCCAAAACATGCCAAGCTATTTATTATGCTGATGAGAACATTTTTGGATAAATTGGAGATCAATCCATCTAAATCAAAGTTACATGGGTTAAAAAATAATGCTAAATCAACTACATTGTTGCATAAATAAACCACTATATTCACAGAAATATAACCTTCAAATATTCAGCAATTCTATTTGTTTTTGTTTAATGGTTGATGCAAGACCAACATATAGAAGCCATCCAAATTTCAATTGTTTCTAAAATGAGGTCAATATCTAAGTGGGGTCATGAGAGAGCGAGAGCTAATAGTGAGAGAAAATTTGAAATTCAAATGGGATCTTTTCCCTCCAAAGATGCAATTTAAATTGCAAAGGCATATCCAAAGAGTACTAAAGGTTTATAAAGTGTTATAAGTGTCTAGTTAAGTCATAAGGTGTGTAGTTAGTTATCACATGAGTGGATAGGAGTCATGAATGTGTAAAATATTGTCCTGGTATGTAAGGAAGTCCAAAGGTCACTAAATTGTAGTTAGGAGCATCATGAAACTAATGGGTTGGATAGCATATGTAAGTAGGATTTACATGAATGAGCAATTCAAATATAAGAGAGTAAGTTAGTGAGTTGGGAGTTCATTCCTCGTAGGAGGAAGAAGATAATACTGTAGTAGTAGAAGCTTTGTATGAAGAATAACAATGTATGAATATGAGTTTAATGTTAGCGCATCTATCTTGTCTTAAAGAAGGTATCTCTGAGTTCAAAATCAGTAGTAACGGTTCCTTTCCTAATTCTAAGATAGGCCTATTACATGATTTACTGATAAGTTCTTGTATGCCTTACCCTGAGGTTAATGTGATGTACTAATGCTCTAGTGCATTGGTAAGTAAACAGTTACTTTGATCATATAGCAAAGATAACGAAGGTTTTGCACGTGGAAAGAAGGGTTTGAGAATTGTTTCTCTTATAGTTGGAAAGAGTTTGCAAGTTCAACAATAATCCTTTCACGAATCGTTCTTCTTACATGCTGGAGTGTATTGATAGATATATGGGATTTTGATTGTAAAATTGATTTGAGTGAGATTGGTAGATCATTGTGATAAGTCTTAATTGTTCATATACTAAAGACACTTCAAGGAGATTGTGTGGATGCAAGTCAAAATATTAGATAAGCTATCCTCTACAAGAAAGACTCAAGAGTTCATTCTTGAAGTTGAGGGTTTGATCATCTTGACCTAGTGAACTTGTACAAGCTTCATCAAATAGTTGAAATAAATGAATAAATGTCCTACTACCTTCCAATGCTGAGCCAAACATGTTGAGCATGTATAGATAGCCCTCTTGACCAAATTTGAAGTTTTGGAAACTAGTTGATAGAAATTTATAAGTGTTTGTTTGTTCCACGAGTATGCAAAATCCATATTCATTAGGGAAGGGAGTGAATTTGAAAATTTGAGAAGTAATGGTGGCCTATATTGGTAAGGAAATATTTTAGAGGATGTTAAAAAAACATGTGTGTCAAAATTAGAGCCTCGATTCTTTGGTGACAACAAGTTATTGCAAACATGGGGTTCTTGAGCTTCACAATGGTGCATAGAGTAAGAGGGTGCTAGGGTTTGTTGTTTGAAGCTCTTTTTCAAGATATTTTTCTATGATTTTATCAAAGCTATCATGCTAATGAACTAAGGAAGATATTGAGGTGAAAGAAAATAGAAGAAATAAGGGCTACATTTTTATATTTTCATGACAATTTGGGGTGTCAATGGAAGTTAAAATATACAGTCAAGGGCTAATAGAGAGGAGTGCTTTCCACAGAAATTAGCCTTTAAACTGTAGCAGTTTTCCATTTAAATTTTATACACACCTAGAAACCCTTAATGGGTGTTTCCATCGAAAAAATCCCTTTGCATTGAAACTTTGTAAAAATGAATATATGCATGACTAATATGTGATTTCAGGGCTAGTTGAGGTTTTTTAAACATAGAGAAGAATTTGATGTGGAGAGAAAAATTTGAGGAGTTGATTCCTAAAACTTGACATGCATCTTGGGGGTGGTCTAAGGTAACTAATGAAGGTAGCTTGTTTTGGGTATTATTAGTTCACTACTAACCATGGATGGTCCAAGTTACCTTGTCTTAAGGAGACGAATGAAAATCTTGACAACCAAAGGGAATAGGTTATGTATTGAGTGGTTAAAATCATATTTTTTCGTTAGTATAATATTATTTGAAGTGTGTGTGAGTAGGGAATAAGGTCCAATGAGTATCAAATAATTAACGAACCAAAATTTGCATCCTTGAGCAATATAGTTAGTAAGCAACAAGTGAGCAAGAAGTTACAAGATGAGTGTTTAGAGAACTTTAATGGAGTTTTATTGGGAGGGATGGAGAAACTGACCATGAAGATGTTGGTAACTGTTTTTAGTGATGAAATTGAAGCCATTATAAGGAAACATCCATATTTTTTATCTTGTGAATGGGCTTATGAGTTCTAGTGCAAATTTTTGGAGAGAAGTTGTTGAAAAATTCTCTGCTAATAGTGCTTTATGGTTGATGTGTCTATCACTTCTCTGCATTAATGGTGATTCCAATATTTCTCAATTGTTGTTTTTAGGTTGAGACACATAGTCAAGAAATGTTTTTGAAACATTAGTATTCTTATAGAAATGAAATATTCCTGAAGACAACTTGTCCACTGATTTTGATTAATGTCATTTGAACTATATAAGCTACTTATACATTCTTCCCTTTATGCAGACTACAAAAAAAATTTTGTGGAACTCCAAGTAAAACCCTTTGAACTTGTCAAGTTACATAACTTTAGGCCAATTGTAGTCACAAAATCATGCACTTTAGACATTATTTAATACCGGTCTCATAATACTATTCATATGGTTTTTAAGTGAAAAAAGTATTAATTAACCATGTCTTTTGGCCATTTTACTTTGCTTTTTTTCTTCACTGTCCGACCTCCCGCATCTACTCATCAGTCATTAGTTATGCCATTTTGCATCATTTTATCTTTGACCCGACCCCATACTGGGGCACCTTTACCCCATATTGGGGCACCCTGAGCCTTTTTACTCTTTCTTGCCACTTTTTGGGAATTTTCTAGCCTTTTGGGCTTTCCATATTTTTGGTGTTAAACCTTTTCGAGGTTAATTACGAAATTAGATCAAGAGATCTATATAAATATAAAGTTATGAGACCATAATGAGGGACCAAACAATAGTCACTACTCTTGTCACCTAAGGTTACATCCATCAAAGGATCCATTTGCATCCATTTAGCTCCATCACAAGGCACAAAGCTAGTTCATCTTCATCCCAATGCATAGGAGGGAAGTTTATTCTATTCCATCCACCATTACATTACATTCTACATCTAGTTATTGCTTGCTACTTCACAAAGTGCTTCTGGTACAAGAACAGCCTAGGGCACAATTTGCACACACACATAGAACTACATTAGGTCTGAGATGTAGTGCAACACTCAGTTAGTAAGTCCACCATTGTAGCCGCCGAGGACATTCCAACCCCTTCATATGCATCTTTATTTTTTAGATATTTGATGCTCGTCTTGGGGTTTTGTAGGTCTCTCCTTCATCACTGATTTCTAATGACATACTGCGCAGTCCAACAAAACTAGTGTGACATGAAGCAAACACAGGTGACCACTTAACGACACCTTGAAGGATGCTTGCAGATTTTTTTCACATACCAGGGTGCCCATATCTTAGACTAGGGTGCCCACAGGTGCCCCTGTACCTATCCAAGTGCCCCAGTTTAACCTAGTGTTCCTGATTTGTGTTTTCTGGAGCTTCTTTGTATCAGTTCTTGCATTTTTTTCATCTAATTTATTCTGTGAAAATTTCCTGAGGCATCGTCCAATAAACTCAGCTCTATCTAACCCTTCTTGCACTTTAGGGTTTTATATTTTCATAGCTTAGATTGCTTGTGTCACTTTCCTTATTTAGTTTAGACATTTATTTCACTGCTGTACTTCTTAGATTAACTCTTAAAATTCCACATTTTAGTTAATCATGGTTTAACATGGCGATTTACCTTCAATCATTTTATAAATATGTTTGATGAGCTCTGTTATCAATTTTTATGGTTTTCGTTAATTTAACAATACTATATGTTTTATTGTTCCGATGACAGACAAGGAGAACTCGGGCACATCTGGAACAAATAATAAATTAAATTCTAGTATGTTAGCCATGTGCATTTATAAAAAAACACTAATAAGCCCTTAAAAATTATAAGAAAATTAATGGTTTTCTGTAGACAATCAACAACCGGAGAAAGTAATTATGGATTGCGTGGGGGTATCAAGCACGAATATGTAGTCAGAACTTGGTATGTTAGTCATGTGTATTTTTAAACAAAACCATTTAGAAGGCTCACAACTTTATAGAAAATGATATCATATAACTCTAGAAGAGGGTCCATTTTCAAAGGAGGAATAACCAAATAACCTATTTCAAATGTTCATGGTGGCATCTAATGCTCCACAATTTGTATTTATTGTTTCATAACTAACAAACATTAGTTTTGATGCTTAGTCCAACCAATGATGGCATAGCCTAACAGTCACTAATCCACATCAATAGATCAAAACTATTATCTACCAAAGGGTGGTTCAACTAATATAAGTGTATAGTTTTGATATTGGACTTATCATATTACCAAGGAGAGCAATATATTTTTTCAATTAAGATTTTATTTGCCATGGCATGAAATTGATTATGAATTGATTAATGTTTGTTTGCAATACATATTGCATAAAAAAGAACCAACAATGAGTAAGGGCGATGCAATTCAAGCTGCAAGCGCATTCAGTAAGTGGTAACCTCCTAAAGTGTTGATAGTGAACTTACCATATTACCACATAGACCACTATGTTTTTTCAATTATGCTTTCATTTGCCATATCAATAGCTAGATTACGAATAGATTCATGTTTATTTGAAATAAATCTTGCATCAAAGGATCCAAATGCGGGTAAAGATGATGCAATCCTAGATGCAAGCTCAATTGGTAAGTGGTAGGCGCAAGCTAAAATATTGATTATTTCTATTGGTTAGAATTAATATGTAGGTGATTAAAATAAAAATTCTTTACTTCCCTGCACTTAGACATAAGAATTACTTACTTATTTTAGATTTGGAGGGATTGCTATATGAGAAAAACCAATCACCCTCTAAGGAGATGTCATTCAAGTTCAACAAGGAGACTATCAACTTGTGAGGTGGCTTGAAAGAACTTAAAAAATTGTTATCAAAAAAATTTGAAATGGGATTCTAGTCTGACAAAAGCACTTATGTTGATGTTGAAAAGATAACAAAGGCCTTCAATAAAAAATTATTGACCGAATTGAATCTAGAACTCACCTGGGGAAAGGAACAGTGCAATATAGTTAATGAAATTGCAAGAAAATATCTAAAAAAGGTTTGGAGTTGAAACGAGGTTTCCTATAATTCTAAAGACACATTGTGTATTACATTAGGTGTAAAGGGAAACCCTTCTGAAAATTTTATGGTTGGGAAGAAAAACAAAGGATAATATTGTTCAAAAGATATGTGGTTTATGACCAATTTGTACAAAGAATTATCACTAATAGTGTCTCAGGGATTGAATGTGGTAGAGGGCATAAAATATTTGGAGCGAGAAAATGTTAAATAACTACTTATCATTTCAAAATGTTATTATGATGGTACTTCTTTACATTGTAAAAAAAATATATTCATATGTTATTATGATGGTTTTGCTTAACTATTTTGTATGTTGAGATTGTACAAATATAAGTTGGGAGTATTTATAATTTCACTAATTATAAGTTGAGACTATGAGTTTATAAGTTGAGTATGCAAATCAACATAATTTTTTTATTGTATCTAAAATTTTAATAGTTTTTATTAAACAAATATGTATTCCTAAATTAATTTTGAGCATGCGTGAATACTAATTTTTTGCTTCCAAAATAAAAATCATATACAAAGTTCATAGGAAATGAAATAACTAAAATATGCTTTGTAAAGACTCCTCATGCCGAAACATTACATTCGATTAAAAAAAATCTACAAAAAAATATTCCTAGTACAATAAGAAATGAGGAACGCCCTTTGATTTTTTACCTACTTCACCACCTACAACCATTTGATTTTTGATATAATAATAACAAATGGGATGTGTTTTTTAATTTTTGGATTGATTCACCACCCTCAACCATTTGATTTTTTTCTTCATTTGCAGATAAGAAAACATGCAACATGAAACTAATTATATTTGATATAAACGATGTTTTGGCACACACTATCCAAAAGGTTGATTCGTCATACAAGAAGTTAATTTTTTTTGGTAGTGTCAAGATCAAAACAAAAATTTATTTTCTCGGACCAAATGTGAAAGATTTCCTGCAATGTTACAAAAAATATTTCAAAATGGCACTATGGACATCGGAAAGAAAATCAAATGTTGATGACATGATGCCTTCATTCCTTCAAAAAATTGGCTTAGAGGATGGAAGTTTCGAGTTCATATTTACACAGGAAGATTGTGTCAAGACCAAATGCACCGATTATGAAGGTTTTGAGAATCCCAAATTATATCTCAAGAGTCTTAACTCCGTTTGGTAGAGGTTTAATGCATCGTACCATTGTAAAAATACAATGCTTATAGATGACTCTTTAGAGAAAAAAAATTTCAATGATGTGGGGAACTACATAATTGCTAAAACATTTAACATAGATTCTAAGCAAGAAGACAAATACTTGTTAGATGAGTTGTGGCCTTTATTCCAACCATGGAAGGACGTCGAAGATGTTTAGGATTTTATTAAAATAAAAACCCATTTATAGGGAGCTTATTTTTTGGAGATTTACTATGATTTCTATTGTTGATTTGGGAGCCCATCTTCGGGAATAGTGTTACAATAAAATTCAAAACATTCTTAAAATGTTTTACTATAATTCTACCTTTAGTAAAAAAAATTTAATTTAATTCATAGCCATATTTAAATACTAAAATATATCTGGGATGGTTTTACAATTAATTTTAATTACTTTCATATCCATATTAAAATATGAAAATATATATGCAATGGTTTTACAATTAGTTTGATATCTAAATTTAAATATGAAAATATATTTGGAATGGTTTTACAATTAATTACATTCTCCTACACTGGATCTTCGCACTATGCTAGTTTCTTGAGAATATCTTTGATAATTCTTTGGTTACGATGAGGTTCAATCACACCATAGTAAGTGAAGTTAATTTGATATCTAAATTTAAATATGAAAATATATCTCTAGAATGGTTTTACAATTAATTACATTCTCCTACACTGGATCATCACCCTCTGCTAGTTTCTTCAGAATATCTTCGGCAATTCTCTGGTTGCGTTGGGGTTCAATCACACCATAGTAAATGAACTTGGAAGTGTCTCACATCTCTTGAATATCATTAGCCTAGTGGCCGCTAGGCTACAAGGCGTTTTAAATATTCAAATTTACATAGTTTAATCTTAAAGACATCTTAAAATTGATAAGAACCTTATTCCAAAGTAAAACTTAAGCCTAGCGGCCATCAACCCGTATAAAACAGAGCATGTTTTTGTTTTATACAGGTTAAAGGATGTTAGGCATTATTTCTTAGATCAATGTTGGATTCTATGAAATCATTAAATGATTTTTCCCAAATTCATTAATTTAATGCGTGATCTAATATGTTGGACTCTGGAAGGAGGTATAACGGGTTATGATATTTTAATATTTGGATTCTAATATTTTGATTTTTGGATTACAATATATGTGATTTTTGAGTACAATAAATTCTAATATATGTGATTCTGGATTCCAATATGTGTAATTTTGGAGTACATATAATTCCAACATTTAACATTTTAGAATCCAAAACTAGTAATATTGGATTCCAATATTGGCTATAGTTTTTAGATGATCAGATTGGAATAATTCTAGATTTAGTGAAATAAGCGTTATTAGGGGTAGTGAAATCAATGTCACATAAATGGATAATAGTATCAACCTACATTAAACACTTTATAAGAGGAATTTTGGTGCAAGTAATGGAGATAAGGGTGTGGTAAGCATCCTTCTTACACAAGTGAGGTCATAAATTTAGAGGTAAAAATGATATAATGACATCAGAGAGACATTAAGTGTTGATCCAAAGGTTGATTTCATCGATTTGTTCATCATATAAATTAATAAGGTTAGGTAGAGTATGATTGAAAGCCTTAGGATGAAAAATTTAGTAGTGAATGGAATCCATAAGATTGTTGAATCATTGGTATTCCCAAAAAGGGATGGTAGAGAGTTCTTCAAGGGCGGGAAATTTTAAGGTTCCATGTTGTTGGAAGAGGTAAATGTTCTAAAGATTAATTTCACCTTGTAAATTATAGATATCCCTTATGTGTACCAACTTAACACATTGTAAGAATATGAAAATACTACATGCATGTGATGAGTCCACGATCGACCTAAAAGGAGATTATAATACAAGGGGAAGTTGAAGATCATGACTTTGACATAGACGACGTGAGGAGGGATGTTAATAGGGAGACAAATGCAAACCATAGGAGACATTTTTCTATTATCATAACCATGACATATTTTCCTAACATATTTTAGGTTGTTGATAAAGTAACCAAGTGTCTTAATTAAGTCAAGGTAAGTGACACAAGTACCAAAAACCTTCATTTATAAGGGCTCTCTTGACTGTAGTGTGGCTAATCTAACCTGAGATAAAGAGGGGAGGGTCAACTATGTGAAATAGAAGCTCATTGAGGATCATGGAACTAATAGGAAAATGAGAGCACGAGGGGTGATTGGTAGAAAGATCGGTTGAAATGAATAAATATTAAAATTAACACATGATTCTCTCTTCCAAACCATGTAGGGTAGGTTCCTTCCCAATAGTGGGTGGAAAAGGGATGTTCATAGAGAAGAGTGTTGACATAATACACTCATGATGTTTGGGTGAGGTATGAATGATTGTTAAGAATGGAATTTGACATGGAAGGGGATAGAGTTTTACAAGAGGGTCCTAATCTCTAGGGATGGAATGTACAACTGTTTGAGCTTGGGGAGGGTCAGTTTGAACTTTTTCTTAAGAAGGGGAAATGGTATTAAATTCTAGATTTTGATTTTTTCTATCATTTTGATAGGATCATTCATGGTAGAAATATCCTCATAGGGGACGACATTACAAGAAGTGACAAAGCTATAAATGGATGGGATCAACCATGAAGGTTAATAGGTGATGCTGACATCTAATGAAGATGATGGTAGCTTAGACATGATCACCCATGCAAGAAAGTCTATAAAGGGGCCAATTAAATTTACTTGAAATTTGGGATCTTGAGTGAAATACTATTCATAATATGTTTGGCTTGAAGAACATGGGTAGATGAATTTATTGGAATTAGTCTAAATCAAGGAAAATTTTAAGGCCCCCTAAAAAAACTCGTAGATGTTACTTGGCGAATTTGTGAAAATGACTTTCAAAATTCTGGTGAATCTGAAGGAAACAAGTTTCGAAGGGTATGGTAAATCATTTGATAATGGTGTCAGCTGGTAGCAATAGTCAACTGATAGTATATGTTGTTGGCCAACAACATATGTAATTTAAAAAAAATCATTTTTGATAATAGCAGTTAAAATGACTGTCTCGATGAGAAATTTGCCCTCACAAGATATGGCAAAAACCATTTTTTTTAAAAGTGATTTTTTTGATTAAAAATGTAGGTTTTGCCACTTTTGTATGGGATTTTTTTTTGAAATTTTATGATGTTAGCAGTTAAAATGATCGTCTCACTGATAAATCTATCTTGACAAATTATGATGTAAAAAAAATCTCATTTTTTCCCTAATTTTATAACATCACTTAAAAATACCACCAGTCGATAGCATATATGTATGTTACTGGCCGGTAGTATAAATATATGATATCGGACAACATCATAGATGTATGCTATCGACTGGTAGTATAGACATATGCTTCCGATAGGTAGCATAGATGTATGTTATTGTCCGGTAGCATAGATATATGCTAGTGGCCTATAACATATAATATGTTACTAACTGGTAGCATATATCTATGCTACCAATCGATAACATACATTATGGTACCGTTCGGTAGCATAGATATATACTACCATCTGGTAGCGAAGTATATGCTACCAACCGATAGTGTTTCTAACATTTTACATTATCTACAATTTCAACATAATACTATATTAACTGTTAAAAGACCTTTAATGTTCAAGGGTTGTAATATACAGTCGATCTTGATCATCAATGCCCACATGGCCACGAGCATAGGTAAAGGAATTGCGAAGAAAATTTGATGTGTACTTGATATTCAAAATTGTAAATTTGTAATCAATATATATATATGAAGGTGAATTTTAAAAATTTCAATTTTGCACTAATGGAAATTTGAATTTTAAAAGTTGGCTATTGGTATAAACGCTAGGTGAATCGTCCCCTTAAAGTAACTTGAACATATAAAATTTAGGCGACCCAATCCTATCCCTACACCTAAAATTTCACCAAATACAAATACCAGAATATTCGTCAATTAACAAAGATTTTCCACTAAAATTTACTTTTCCTTTAGAGATGATACTCCGCAGACCCCATGTAGGTTAGGAATTACCACCTCCTCTAGTACCTCTAGGAATTCAGGTTCTACAAGCTTTTTCTACTTAAACAATAGGGTAGAAAGAGTCCAGTAAGACCATAATTTTGAAGTAAGGTAAAATTTAGAACACAATTATATAATTTTAAGGGATGCCTATAAGTAAGCCCCCATATCTTGAAAGTTTGAAATGGTGATCTATTAGGGAGTTTTCACATATTTAAAACCCAAAAGGGCGGTCAAATGAAAAAACTACTTAATTTATAACATTAAAGGGAAGTTAAGTAGTGTGGAGGGGATGAAAACTAAAAAATGACACCCCTGTGTCGACTGTGATTAAATTGTCCAAATGTGTTGAATTTTGAAGAACAATAGTAGGCTTAAGCATAGAGATCAATCACCTTCCATAATTTGTAACCTTATTTTGACTCAAAATGAGAAAACTATTTAATTACGAGAAAGTGTTGGATGGGTATTGGGGTCTCAAAGTTGACTTGATGTATTTTGTATATTTGTGTGTGTGTGTGTGTGTGTGTGTGTGAGAGAGAGAGAGAGAGAGAGAGAGAGAGAGAGAGAGAGAGAGAGAGAGAGAGAGAGAGAGAGAGAGAGAGAGAGAGAGAGAGAGAGACCCCTCTAACTTAAACAAGGAATATGAAGGGACTGAAAGGCCGACAATCACCTTAGATTGTATTTCACGAGTCAAGCTTCAGAGTATGGCCAAGCTGACCAAGCTCCATCAAAATTATCAATGTCACATATTAATATTTGTGATCCGCCGCCCACTTCACCAAATATTCCTTATATTCATTTCCGCACGTCTTCTTCATTGTTCTTGATTTTAATATAGTAGAAACTTCTTTGTCCTCTCTCTCTAATATTTGTCTCCTCCAGTCTAGGGTCTCTTTTGTCTTCCACATGTCCTCATCTGATCCTTCCATGCACTTTACATACCATAATTTTTTTCATAGAACTCATGCAAATCCAATACATTGAACATTGGTGAGATATCTAATTCTTAAGGAAAATCTATCTTGTATACATTTGTCCCTATCTTCTGCAACATCTTACATGGTCCAATTTTCTTTAAATTCCTTCATTTTTGTCTTTCATCCACATGTTCCTTATAACCTTGGTTACTTTTCTCTAACATTTTGTACACATTTTCATGCAACTTGCGCATGTATTTTGTATATTCCTTAGCTTATGTACTATGGTTGTCTATTATCTCATGCAACTCTATGAATCCTCTAGGAATTGTCCCATAAACAATTTGGAATGGAGTCCTTCTTATGCTTATATTAATAGAGTCATTATAGGTGAATTCTGCCGATGCTAACATCATGTCCCACTATCCTGGTTTGTCTCCTACAAAGATACACAATAAATTTCCTAAACTTCTATTTCCCACTTCCATATATGCATTAGTTTGTGGATGGTATGTAGAACTATGCATCAACCTGGTTCCCATTGTTCTCCACAAGGTCCTCCAAAAATTACTTAGTAACTTTTTTCCTTGTTGAATACCATTCTTACGAGTAATCCATGCAATCGCACCACCTCCCTAAATAATAGATGTGTAATGCATGTCACATAACTTCTCTTCTTACATGTAATGAAATGTGTCATTTTTGAATATCTATCAAATACCACAAATATGGATTCATTTCCTCTCCGTGTTCTTGGCAATCCTAGCATGAAATCCATGTTGATATACCCCCATGGCCTCCTTGGTCTAAGTAAAGGATGATACAATATGGTGTTCTAATTGCACCCCTTATACAATTGGAAAAATTTTCACCTTTGGACATACTTGTGCACATCCATACTCATCTTTGGCTAATAATATTGTTCCTCCAATCACACTAAAGTTTTATCACCTCTAAAGTGACCTCCTAATCCTCCAACGTGTTTTTCCCTAATTAAGTTCTCATGCATTGACCCTTGTGGTATACAAAACTGTGTTCCTTTGAACAACATTCCTTCTTGAATGAAATAATCTATCCATAATTTCCTATTCATGCACATTGGTTCCTTACATGCCTCCCATGCTTCCCTGAATTCTTTATCATGCACATATAATTCCTGCATGGCCTAAAATCCCATAACTTCATTGAGGATTTCTTTCAACACCAATACTCTCCTACATAATGTGTCTACAAATTTATTGGAATTCCCACTTCGTAGCTTCAACACGAATGAGTAACTCTACAGGAACTCTACCCACTTCATGTGCCTCTAAATTAAATTTGCTTGACTATTCATAAATTGCAGTGCCTAATGGTCAAAATACAAAAATAAATAAAGTTGGTAACAAGTAATGCCTCCAATTTTTCATTGCATCCACTGTCGGGTAGAACTCCTGATCATAGAATGAATATCTCTTCTTTGCATCATTCAAATTTTCACTGAAATAGACAATGGGTCTTCCATCTTGACTTAATATTGTGTCAATTGTGGCTCCACTTGCATTTCAATCCACCTAAAATACCTTTTCAAAACTTGGAAATGTTAACAATGGTTTTGTTTTAATCACCTGCTTCAATTCCTAGAAGTTGGGTTATGTCTCCTTAGTCCATATAAATTCCTTGTAATCTACCTTCATTGTTTTCATGATCACCATGCATATTCTACTAAAATTCCTTATGAAGTTCATATAGAAGCTTACTAGTCCATGAAAGCTTCCTGCCTCAGTTAGAGTCTAGGATGACGACCAACCTAGTATTACATGCACCTTTTCTGGGTCCATTCATAATCCTTCTTGAGATATTACGAATCCTAAATAAATTAATTATTTATGCATTAATTTTCACTTTCTTATGTTCACAAGAAACCTTTCTTTCTACAAGTGCTTCATCACCTTGTGTAAATGATCAAGATGTTCCTCCTTTTTCCTATTAAATACTATTATATCATCCAGATATACAATCAAAAAATTTCCAAGGAATCTCTTCAATATTTTATTCATCAACCTCATGAATGTACTTGGGACTTTGGTTAACCCAAAAGGCATGACCAACCACTTATGCATGCATTCCCTTGTCTTGAATGTTGTCTTCCACTCATCTCCTTCTCCGATGAGGATTTGGTGATATCCACTCTTCAAATCTATTTTTGAAAAGTATCGTGCACCACTGAGACAATACATCAAGTCATCCATCATAGGTAGCATAAACCTATACTTGATTGTTATCTAATTGATGGCTCTAGAATCAAGACACATGTATCATTCTCCTCCTTTCTTAGTGGTTAGTACTAGTTGCACTGCACATGGACTCAAACTATTGTGTACTAGTCCTCTATCCAACAACTCTTGCACATGTTTATACACCTTTGTGTTCTCTTTGGTGGTTATTCTATATGACACTTTCATTGGTAAACTGGCTCTAGGTACTATATCAATCTAGTTATTGATGATGCACATTGGTGGTAATCCTTACATCAATTCATTTATCATGATGTCTGCAAACTCTTTCAATACCTTGCACACTTCTACAATAAATTCTTCTTTTCTTTCACAATTTTTGTGCACTTTCTTTGGTACTAGCACATAACATGCCTCTTCTTTCTCCACTTCTCGTAGGGATTTCTTTCCCAACACAAGTAGTACCCTTATGAAAATTCCACTGTGCACTTCTTCTTCCTCCTTATTCTTCAATGGCGACAAATTAAACTTGTGTCCATCCTTCTCAATGTGAATGATATTTACATGTCCATCATGGAAAACCTTCCTATCATACTGCCAATTTCTTCTTAGAAATAAATGACAAACGTCTATTTGCATTACATCACACAACACCTCATTTTAATAGTTCACTATCTGAAACTTAACTAGGATTTTCTCATTCACCAAGACTCGCATCCCTTCTATATCCATGAAACTTTGTAAGGGTTGGGATGCACAATCTACTTCATCCCTAACTTCACTACCATTTCATAGGAAACAAGATTATCTATGATTCCACTATCAACAATCACCTTACAACACTTTCCTCCTGACTTGCAAATGGTTTTGATATTTCTTTGTACATGTTCATCTTCTTTCTATGATGTTTTTAACAATACCTTCCTTATCATCAGATCTTCTCCACATTATGGTCCTTCTAAATGCCCCATAGATCCTACTGATTCCATATCACCATATGTCACATGTGTGTTTGATTTAGTGTACCTACTTGCAACTTCATTTTACACATTTGGAAACTCAGAAGTGCAGTGCCCAATGGTTCCAGAGACTAACACCACATAGTCTAATTGAGCTAATGCTTATTGAATCTAACAATAGTTACATCAAAGATAAAAGCTTAATGGAATGTTTGAAACAACTAACATGAATATAATTCAAAACCTAGCTAAAGCATGCCTACTAGTATGTTCAATTGCTAACTAACATAGACCTAAATAGATCTAGGAGCAATCAAATTGGGGGTTTGTTGCTACTCCAAGGAAGGTGAGATGGTCTCTCCAATAATGACTACAAGATCATATTGGATACCCATCTACTAACCCCATTGAAGACTTGAGGCAAGGATTGAGCTTGGATATTAATCATATTTCTTATATGATATGCAAATCAAAGCATGGTGTAAAGTTGGAAGGTAGTACTTAGTCTTATTATAGTTTCTCCTTTGAGGAAAACTAGCATCTTGGTGCATGTGGGACTAAAAGTACAAAGTAGATTAAAATTTTAATCATGATTAAGGCTTTGCTAATCACAATTAGTGAATTAACAAGTGATTAAGATGTGAGGAGCTTAATCAACCACTTAGGGTCAATTAGGAGGCTAGGATAAGCTTTTGAAGTTTCTTGAGATGTTGTGGAGGGAAGTGGGGTGATTTTGAGTGGTTGGAAGAGGGGTTTGAGCCAATAATAGGGTATATTGACCAAAACAAGGGTAAAATAGGATTAATTAGCTAATAATTGCTAATTATCTGTTTGGAAGAGGATTTTGACTTACGATTTGTCGTAAAGTGGCATCCTGAATGTGAAAGAGGATAGGTAATCAACAAAGCACTGTTAATTGACCAAAATGGTAAGAAACATTAGTTAATTAGTGGAAATCACTAATTATAATGGAAATGGTAAGAATGAGAGTGATTTGTGTGATTTTAGCAATAAGATTGCAAAAGTAGAATTTAGGTGTCTACATTTGCCCCTGTTTGAGGTGAAGTAAGTAACTTCACTTCAAATATAGTAGACAAACATAAGAAGTAAATTTTTGAAGAAAAATTAGTAGAATGAAGGATGCCCCCTTGAGTGTTGATGGGGTGATAGAAGAAGTCAATCGATGATCAAAAATATGATTGAAACAAATAGAAGAAATAGGATAGGGATAAACATGATTGTTTATTTCCCCAGGTGATTTGGAAGAAAAATTAATAGTGATAAGAAATGATAATGGAGAATATAGGACCAGCCCAATCTTTACATCCAATCTTTCAATAAATGAAACTTTGTTTCATCATTTTTCCCCTATGATCTACATCATCAACCTTTATTAAAATAAACAAAAGTGTAAAATAACATGAAAAACTAAATTACTAACATTTGTTCATTGTTAAAAATACGTAACTCCATGCAACATACATAATGTAATGCAATACGAATAATTAAAACGATGATTAACTCCATGTAACATACAAAATGTAATGAAATACTGAGAAAGTAAACCATAACCTAACAGAAACAAGTACAATCACACATACTCAAACAAACAACGTTCAAGACAGTTGCACCAATGTTTTTGTTATCAAGCTTTAGTTCCCAAATGTTTGTGTTGTAACAACAAGGGTTAAAAATGGTGCCCCAAGCAAGGATACATGTGAGGGGAATAACAGAGGACACAAGTAGTCCCATGGAAAGCATTCATGCACTATGACACAGTCTCTGGCAACTCACTATTGCACGGGAGTACCGACATAGTAAGCAAGCCAACTTTGTTAATGGAGGTAGATCACGATGATCTGCAAGTCATTTGAGACAAGAACAAGTAAGAACCTAAGAAAGATGTTTTTGTAGGAAAAATTTTGATGTTCGAGGACAATGCATTTGATATAGGCTTCAGCTGCGTGCATGCCATTTACCAATTTTTGAAATTTTTTAAATTTTGCATTTTTTTTGGATTTTTAATGATTTTACCAATTTTTTTGGGGTTTTTGAATTTTTACCAATTTTTTTGGGTTTTTTTAAAATTGTTTTACCAATGTTTTGGATTTTTTTGAAACATATTTGAATGTTTTTTTTTTTTAGAAGTTTTCCGAAGCTATGTAAAGGAAATGAAGAAACGTGGATGCCCCAACATAGATGGGATGTACAAGGGTAGAATGCCACATGTATGCACAAGAAAATGAAGATGCAAAATTACCCCAGTGTTATATGGGAATATTCAAAGGTAAAATCTTCGTGTGTAGATTTTGGATCAAGGCCAATATGGATAGGATCAATCATGATGATGAAATTAACCCGATGACATGCTAGGAAGGAGCAAAGATGCCCCCAGTGTAAGCTGGCCAAGAAGTACATGATAGAAAGAAGTGGAAGATTGTTTTGAGAAAGGGACAAAGGTTCCCGTAAACATGGAAAAAAGGCAATATTATACACATGGATGTTCTGAATGAAGTAGAAGAACAAATGTTGTGAATGTAGCTTAGAAGCCTCACGATGAAGAAGCGATTAGCCAAAGGCACAAATCGTGAGACAAGATACAAACTAGAGTAAGAGTCTGAACAAGGTCCAAAAAAAGACACTTGGTAACATACTAATCTTGTTTTCTCATAGAGATCCAGTGTGTGCACATGGAAATTTATTACCTCTTGGAGGGAAGATTTGATAGACAATAAGTGAAGACACCCTAGCCAATGTGTAGGAATGATTTATTTTTCAAAGTTGATTTTTTTCTGAATGGATTGTGGAAGGAGAGTTGTACATTACTCTACTACCAGCCAGGCGTCCATAGCCTCGATGGAGATGTATTTGATTCTAATCACAACATTTCTCTACTACCAGTCAGACATCCATAGCCTCAGTAGAGATTATTGGAAATACCCCAAGAGAGAGTTATATATCAATTTGCTTTTACTTTTAGCTTTGGATTTTTGATTTGATTGATTTTGGCTTTCTTTCTGAAAAATTATTTCAGCTCTCTTGTTTGACAAGTGGTTAAGAACCATTGATGGCCTGATGGAAGGATGTAGAAGTGTTTGTGATGACGACATTGGCTAGTGTCAACAAATATGTCCAAAAGTTCTTCACAACAAGTTTTTTAGATGTTGATTGTGATAGGATCTCTATGAGGTCAGTCGTTCTTTAATTTACCAAGGTGATGAAAGACCAAGGCCAAACAAATACCATAGAGATAAATGTCACAAAATGTGTGTGAATAGGCTAACCAAAATATCATCGAAGGGATGAAAATGGTAGGAAGACTTGAAGAAGAAGAGCAAGAAAGGGAAGAAAGAACATCCATGTGTATTCAATACTAGATTGCAATGTTTGATCTTTACCTTTGATGTTTTTTTAAATGTTTTTTTTTCATTTTTTTTTATTTTTGTCTTTTTTGAAAAGGTGGGACCGACAAGGTCACTTGACATGATAAGATCCAACAACAATGTTAGAGATTTCCTTGATAAGGAAGACTAGGCATGTTTGCTTATCAAGAGTCATATTATCCCCAATTTCAATGATCGTGGTGAGCTCATACTCAATATATGACTGCGTTTTATCGTGAAATGTGGATTTTGTATGTGGGAGATTGAGTTCCCTATCTAGAGGTTTATGCACTTTACACCATACTTGATGCATTGGTGTGGATTCTTGAATCGAGTGTGATCCTGAACTTTAAGATCATTTAAATTGTTGTGAGTTTTGGAGCTCTTGGAATTTTTGATCTTAGCTTGATGAAGAAACCATTTGGGTTTCCTATAAGCTAATATGTGACTTGTCTGATCCCGAGAAGTGGGAGAAGAAAGTGGAAAAATAGAATTGATGTGAGAAATGATGGTGGGTTTGCCACAATCATTTATAGAAGGAAAATTTGATGGATGTGAAGGGTATGGTCCAAGAATTGAAGAGGATGGGCTACCAAGAGGTGTCCTATAGAATGAAGGTAAAGGACTACTAGATGCGGCCCTAAGATTGAAGATGAAGAACTACCTGGTGGTGTCCCATAGATAGAAGAAGATGGGATACTAGGATGTGGCCCAAGAATCGAAGACTGGGATTTATAGGTGTCCCATAGATAGATGATGATGGGGCTACTAGGATGTGGCCCAAGAATCAAAGATGAGGGGTTTTTAGGATGTGCCCCAAGTATAGATGATGATGGGATACTTGGAGGTGACCCAAGGATAGAAGAGGATGGGCTACTAGGAGGTTTCCCAAGGTATAGAATGAAGATGGAATGGAAGATACCTGGAGGTGTCCCATATGTAGAAGATGATGAATACTAGGACATGGCCCAAGAATTGAAGATGAAGATGGGATTCCAGGAGATGAGCCACATATAGATGATGTGGGACTACTTGGAGGTGGACCAGATATAGAAGAAGATGATGGGCTACCAGGTGGTGACCCAAGGTGAGATTGTGATGGAGGAATCCTGATAGATAAAGAATGATTAGGTAATGAGAAGATAGGCTATGGATCAATGCTAGACCCAAGAATTTCATCACATAATGAAGAATGTGAAGATGAAATAATAAGAGGAGGATCAACTTTGATTATCCTAGGGTCTTCCTCTATGGTTACTAACAAAAATCAACCTCTTCCCCACAATACATGAATTGTATCGATGTCTAAATATAATTCTTGATTGTGATCCTCTAGGGGTGTCATCATGTGACCCCATGATTTCTATGACCACTTCTTCATTCTGAAATGAATCAATCAGTATGGGTAGTTATTCTTGGACCATGGGAGGTTGACTAGAAGAAACGGGTCCAACTAGTGTGGAAGATTGAGAAGATGATGACTCAAGAGATGAAGTAGATTTGGATCTAGATGTCTCATGAGTAGAAGAAGATGTAGATTTGAGAACTGATTGGTATAGGTTTTCCTATAAGATGACATATTGCGGGAGACCCATAGGATCATTCATCCAGGTAGGATATTGTGACGTAGGATTCGACTTAGATGATTGCGACATAAGTGTCGACTTAGACGATTGTGACATAGGTGATGTAGATGAATGTGACGAGTTAGAAGATTGTGACATGGGTTTCAACTTAGATGATTGCGACATAGGTGTCAACTTATATGAATGCGATCAAATGAGATTAATGGACATAGGTCAAATTATATGAATGCAACATGGGTGTTGACTTAGAAGAATTTGGATTCACCCAGATCTTCAATGGAAGAAGAGGTTGTCGAGGCATAAAATAAGGGAGGTCCTACAAAGTAAGGGAGGACTGTGACTCAAGAACCAAATTTGGTGTTTGATTGATGGATCTTGGAGCCACATAGATCTTTAAATGAGGAAGATTTCATTTAGGTGACTGATAAGGGGAGTCCTGCGAAGAAAGGGAGAACTGTGACTTAAGATTCGAATGAGGTGAATAGCTCTGATGAGAATCTTCAGAAGACTGAGGTGAATCCGAAGAATCAAAAGAACAGTTTGGATTGGAATCAGAAGAAGAGTGGGGGAAACCTGAATAATAATTTGGATCAGAAGTGTCCAAACCATACCACCGACTATGAGATGAAGGTGGGGAACAGGGTACCCGAGCGGGTTCTCTAGCGTGAAGAACCAAACGAGGCTTAGCCATGATGGGCATCCTTTGATGGGAATGCCAAAACTTTGATTCCTTAGTGTCGTACATATAAGGAACCTTGTTGGTATTGTTGGAATTTATGGGATACAAATTTCTAGACCAAGATAGTGAGATTGAACTCCTTCAATTGGAACGAAGTCCTTTGTCGATTTGGGTAGTACAACGGAAACCAATTAGACATTTGGAAAACATGGGCCCTAGGACAAAACCAAGCAACGTAACAACATCAAATTGTTACAAAGAATACCAAACAATAAATGGTCACAAATCTGAAGGATCAATATGAACTAAGGACACCAAAGAATAAAGAATGATAAACACTAACAAGGTAACATACGAAAAGACATATCTAGGACAATACAATGACGTACAAGACTCAAATCCAATCACAACAAAAGTTTACTCCCTATGATTTTTTGAGATAGGTTTGAAACCAATAGTGACAACACAATATCACCAGTTAGGCCAAGTTTGAAATAAACAAGACCTAAATGATAAGAGAGTGTTGACGCGATCCTCTAACAAGGTATACTAAAACTAGTTTTAAACACTAACAAAGTCTAAGTCTTGTAAAATTGGATGATACAAATGTGAGCAACGTAACAATGTTATTTGGACACGTTAATCAAGCTCTGTAAAAAATAAATATTTTAGTATCAAAATGACGTTATAGCGATGCTAACAAAGTAACCTCAACAATCAAAAAACTCAAGACAAGGATAGGATGTAAAAACTATGCCTAAGTATATCAAGGAATTATTATGCATGTGAGCAACGTAACAATACAATTTAGAGATTTAGACCAAGTTTCACAATGGAAAAAAGACGTAAATATCACAATTGTATGGCTATAATGCGGGTAGCATAACAACTCAAAAGAATTCAGTGATAAGACAACCTAACTACAATGATAATAAGTCTCAATATGGGTTTTGAGACAAAGGGCATACTAGAAAATGATGACGTACCATTCACACTTTCAACACTTGTATTCCAGCATTACAACCTAGTAATGCAAGTAGACTACAAAAGTGGTAGACACGATTATCTCTAGCAGTATCCGCTTATGTTATTTTCTTTTGTCCAAAAATGGGAAACAAGAAAATAAAGGTGTAAACCAAGTGGTGATGAAAAATACTTGGTGTAACTTTGGCAGAGTTTCACCTTGTCTTAGGACAAGTGAAAAACTAGGACAAAGTAACACTAAATAGATTTCGTGATGAAATATCACGTGGTTTCAACTTTAAGATATTCTTTCCCTTGTTCGTAAAACAAGAGTTTTGAATCCAACAAAGTTGTCACTTTGTGAGAGCTCTAAGTATAATAACTAATGTCAAAATTGGCTCCAAGATAAAAAGCTTCCTAGGGGTTCTCTCTCCAGGTGTCACAAGACATCTTTGTGAGCTTGGTTTGCCAAGGAGTTACCCTTGGAGTATCCTCGATTTACTTTACCCCCTTCAATACAATGAACATAAAAATGCATTCAGTTGTATTTTCACTGGGGTCGCAATGGAAATAAATTTGACTCTAATCTCACCAAGTCATACTAATCAATTGGGTAGTTGGAGCACTTTCCCATTTCATCCACAAGGTTCCCTCTTGCATGGAACTACTTTGGGGTTCCTAGGACCACATATCTTTTTGTGTAGCTTAAGGCTTATGCCAAAGGAATTTTCCTAGTTAAAGTGGATGAGTCATAGCTCTTAACCAAACTGCAATACAATGTGTTGAATAGTGTGTGGTGTGTTTTTTATCTTTTGGATTAAGTAATTTGGTTTAGACCACCATTGGCAACCTACAACACACATGTAATTAGAAAATTGTTTAAGAGTTCTCTTTTCTTTGGCTAGTGTTAGGTCCTTCACACAAATGATTAGTAGTTCAAAAATATCTACAATATCATAGAAAGAGGATTAAATGTTGTTTTTGGTTCTCAAGATCGTCCAAGGACATGAGAGAAGAGCATACACAACAAGTAACCCAACTAAATAACAATGAAAAATTTGTAAATAAAATAACAACCATAATACTTTGTAAATCAAGGTTTATTCCCAATTAATCCAAGTGCTTCTTAATGAAAAGACTAAGGTTATTTTTTGTTCTCAAGATCACACTAGGTGCAAGATAAGAGCATACACAAGCCTTAGCCTTAGTTATTTATCAAAATGAAAATATC
Source organism: Taxus chinensis (assembly GCA_019776745.2). Classification (NCBI taxonomy): domain Eukaryota; kingdom Viridiplantae; phylum Streptophyta; class Pinopsida; order Cupressales; family Taxaceae; genus Taxus; species Taxus chinensis. Next base: position 277,098,090 of record CM034151.1, on the reverse strand, counting down.
TTAAACTAAAAGATCATATACATGCCAAAATGAAAGTTTATTCCCTTAAGCATAACAATGAATGATGATTTTTATTACTTACTCTAAATTAGCAAAAAGTGGTTTAGAGGTGCTTTTGATTCTCAAGATCACACAAAGTGCAAGAGAAGAGCATACACACCCCTATTCCAAACTCATAGAAAGCATGAAAACAAAATCATTCATCAAACCCTAAGTCAACTTTAATAAAAATCACTTTTTATAAAACCCTAATCCAAATTCTTGGTAACTCCTAAAACTAAATTTATGTTAAATTGACAAAAACAACTTCAAAACCTTTACAAAAAAAAAAGAAATCATTATAGGTCAGAAGAAAAATTTATGGCCTTTGTGCAAAAGGTTATGCACTCAGAGTAACATAATGCGCCCTTTGATGCAGGAGCACATCCTTGCTTGTAAGCATGAGTGCCCTCTGTGCAAATTCAACAAAGTCCAGTTTACACAGGCATAGAGAGAGGCATGGGCTCACAGTTTTAAGCACAGTCAATCTAGTAGAGCACATCCACAGACCTTTGAAGCGTGGGTGCACACTTTTGAAGCACCAGCGCACGACCTTCACAGGTGGTCAAAAATATGACCAATGAAATGCAAAAAGTTTAAATGGACTTTTGAGGGAATTTTGATAGCACTTCACTTCCTTATATCATGCAAATAATATCAAAATGCAACATCTACTACTATTCTAGTTCAAACAACTATCAAAATTGAAAATTAATCTATAAAAATTTGAAATTTACTCTAAAAAAACTTGAAAGTAATACAGAAAACTTGAAACTAATATAGCAAGCTTGAAACAATATAGAAAACTTAAAATTAATCTAGAAAGCTTAAAACTAAACTAGAAACCTGAAATCTAAAAACTTTGAAACTAAGTTAAAAAACTTAAGAATGAATGATATGTTAGAAAATGACTATTTTTCTAAAAATGAATACCCTAGGCTTGGTACCTCTAAAACCCAAATTTATGTTACCATTGCATAGTTCACAATACTTTCCAATGCAAAAAACTAGTCGTTTCAAGGTCGGGAGCAAAATTTATGGCCTCAAAGATAGGTCCACTTAGTGTAACATAAGCGCGGCCCTATGAGCACTGGGTGCCCTTGCTTACTCAAGAAGTACCTCTGTAAAATTTACAAGTCCAGTTTTCACAGAGCATGGGTCACACTGTGAAGCACAAGTGCATCCAGTGATGCACAGGTGTGGCCTTTAGAGCGTGGGTGCACCCTTTTGAGCGTAGGCACGAACCTTCTTATACGTGATCAAAATACGAATTTTGACAAGAAATTTTTGAAAAAGATCAAATCTTTGGATTTTTTAGGAAATTTTGATAACACTTCACCTCCTTATATCCTACAAAGAACATGAAAGCAAAACATCTACTACTAATCTAGTTGCAACAACTATCAAAATGAAAATTGATCTACAAAACTTTGAAAATTACTCTAAAAACTTGAAATTAATCTAAAAAGCTTGAGGAACTAATCTAGAAAGCTTGAAAGTAATATAGAAAGCTTGAAACTACACTAGAAAACTTGAAATTATTCTAGAAAGCTTGAAATTAAAAAAATTGAAACTAAGTTAAAAAACTTTAAAAATGAATGCAATGGGGTAAATGTCCCACCAAGTGTGCCAAATGAAGACTACTAAAAGTTCCAAGAAAAGCTAAGACTAATACCACATAGTCTAATTGAGCTAATGCTTATTGAATCTAACAATAGTTACATCAAAGATAAAAGCTTAATGGAATGCTTGAAAAAACTAACATGAATATAATTCAAAACCTAGCTAAAGCATGCCTACTAGTATGTTCAATTGCTAACTAACATAGACCTAAATAGATCTAGGAGAATTCAAATTGGGGGTTTGTTGCTACTCCAAGGAAGGTGAGATGGTATCTCCAAATATGACTACAAGATCATATTGGATACCCATCTACTAACCCCATTGAAGACTTAAGGAAAGGATTGAGCTTGGCTATTAATCATATTCCTTATATGATATGCAAATCAAAGCATGGTGTAAAGTTTAAAGGTATGTGGTTAGTACTTTTTATAGTTTTTCCTTTGAGGAAAACTAGCATCTTGGTGCATGTGGGACTAAAATCACAAATTAAGGATTTCCTAATCATGATTAAGCTTTGCTAATCACAATTAGTGAATTAACAAGTGATTAAGATGTGAGGAGCCTTAATCAACCACTTAGGGTAAATTAGGAGGCTAGGATAAGATTTTGAAGCTTGTTGAGTTGTTGTGGAGGGAAGTGGAGTGATTTTGAATGGTTGGAAGAGGGGTTTGAGCCAATAGCAGGGTATATTGACCAAAACAAGGGTAAAATAGGCTTAATTAGTTAATAATCGCTAATTATTTGTTTGGAAGAGGATTTTGACTTACGATTTTTCGTAAATTGACATCCTGAATGTGAAAGAGGATAGGTAATCAACAAAGTGCTATTAATTGACCAAAATGGTAAGAAATGTTAGTTAATTAGTGGAAATCACTAATTATAATGGAAATTGTAAGAATGAGAGTGATTTGTGTGCTTCTAGAAATAAGATTGCAAAAGTGGAATTTAGGGGTTTAGTATATCCCCAAAAAATTCCTCCTCTTCTGCACACATAATAGACTCTTCTTCTGGTTGTGCTCTGGCTCTTGCATGCCAACTTTTATTCTACCTTCAAATCTATCTGATAAGCTTCCTCCACAATTTGAATGCACAAAAGACTGATTTATTCCTGAATACCTAACCTCAAGCCATTGATATATCACATGACCTTATCCTAGTCAACTTGCACATGTCCAGATCTTATCATGATCTGGTGGAACTCCTCTGTGTAGTCCTTTACATACATCTCCTTTTGTTTCAAATTTTGCACTCTCTTGAGTAAATTCATGTGGTAGTTGGATGACAAAAAATTCTCATTTTAGTGACCATGCAATCCCAAAAAATTATTGTAACATTGCCTCTCCTTTTTCATTCATTTTGCCCATCTTCCACCATAATACCACATGCTCATTCAACTTGGTTTGTGCCACTCTGACGCACTACCGGTCGACTATCTGCTCAAATTTGAAATATTCTTCTGTGCTTGTGATCTAATCCACAAATTATTATAGGTCCAACCTTCCAAAAAATGATGCAACATGCATCCTTCATCCATGGCCCATCCTCGAAATGGCTTGGAATAATCATGTTTTTCATGTACCTACGGCTTCCTTTTCACCCTTTTCTTCATCTCCATCATCTCCTTCGCACCATGTGCCTCTTGCTTCTACTACAAATTCATCATCACTTTGTGCATCTGGTTTTGCAAATCCTCTCTATAAGTCTTCTTTAATGACCTCGACTCTAGTCCTAACACCCCTTAGTTCATTCATTACTTGTTCTAGTGCTCCCATAATAGTTGTCTTGGCTACTTTGGCTACATTTGTTTCTCCCATAGTAGCATATATTTCTCGGTGGAATCTTTGCTCCTTCAACTAGTTGCCTTGTAGTCGACGTTCTACTAGTCGCTTCACCTCCTAACCTATCTCAAGGTATATAGCTGCACTTTGATACCATTTGACGAAAACTTGATTAGATTGAAATAACATCGAATCATTTGTAGAGTAAACACAATGGGGAACTCTAACACATCATAAGTTTCATCATCTTCCAATCCTTATGGAATCTATTATTGATTCCCTCTATGGGATAGTTCCTAAACTAACAACATATGTGAAGAACTATGGGGGTGATGGATTTCTTCCGAATTGCTTGTTAAAATTACCTGAAACATGGCATTGGATAAAACTTTATATATCTCCATCCCCTCCCATTCGTATTTTTGAAATTTCTTCTAGAATCTTCTTTTAATCCCTCTCAATCTCAAATTTGAAATCATAGGCATTAATGACATCCAACTACTTCAACATGGTAGTTTAGATAAGTTCATCTAGAATCTCCACATCCTTGCTGAGCTAGTCGCTCCATTTCTAACCTGTCACTTTGTCATTTTTCCCCCACCTTCATTTCCATGTAGTTGGCTATAAAATATCTATACACCCCTCATTAGGCTATGTCCAAAACTCACATGCTCATGTCTTAGCGCCAAACAAGCAGACACTATCATGAAATTTTCTGCCGCACCCTTGCTTCTTGGCTAATCTTTTCCAGTTCTTGCGTGCATTCCCAAAATTCACCAAAATTTCCTAAAATATGTGCAAATTTTTTATTATCGTGTGATGCTCCTGCATAAATTGTACCTCTACATAACTTGTTATTTATTAGACACCTTAGAGAGATCACTAATCATATTATCTATTATATGTGGGTTATGATTTGTGTATGTGTGTAAATGCATGTATGTGAATGTGTGTGTGTGTGTGCACGTGTGCAAGTATGTATCTATGTATGGGTATGGGTGTGGGTGTGTGCATGTGCACATATTTGTGTGATTTTGCATAAAGTATAGATAATATAACCATATAATATCATATATCTCATTTATTATTTATTTTTTATTCTTATCTAAAAGGAGTGGGCTCTGAGAAATATTTTATGGGCAACACAATGCTTCCACCTTCAATATTTTTATTATGTCTTATCTATCTCCCACACTTCATCATTACGTAATATGTTTATTTGGAGCATATTAGGTTCCCGCATGGGAGCCAATTGGGAGAAACAATGTGAAGGAAGAAACTTAAGCATGCACCAGTGAGGAAGTCAATTTTGAAAGGTTTAAAACATACATAAAGCCATATAAGAGGCAAAAGTCAATGCCAAGAATAATCTCAAAATAAGGATTGTTTACCCATTCTTAATTATTTGAATAGAACTTCCTTAAATGTATTGACTCTATTTCTAAGTCCTCCCACATAGGTGAGTGTTATTTTTTGTCACTTTTTCTTTAGAGAGACGTCATGGTGTAGATTACTACCACACTTTGATTGTCTCGAGAAAATTCTAGATATATAGAAAATATTTCGTTATATGTCATATGGTATGACTAATGACTAATTTATGTCATTTTTACATTTTGGTCCCCATTTTAAAAAATGTGATGCGGTGATCTGTGTGTCCCTATCTTTAAACTTCCATATATGAAGATCACTAAAACTTCCTACTTAACTATGACATTATTATTAGTTCATGCCAAGGCAGGAATACTATACGTTTCAGGTCATTTAATTATCCATGTTGCTGTGAGCCAATAATATACAAGAATTTTTCTGCTATGCCAAGATTTCTAATGTGTAAACTTTGAATTGACACAATTACATGAATATTTTTTTTGGTAAATTACATTTTTTGTTATTTTGATTGGTGAGAAATGATGATTTGACTAATTTTTACCCTTATTGAGATACAGGGTTTTCTTTTTTATTAAACCAAAAAATAAGAAATAACCAAGTGGCTTGGCATTTATTAATGCCTGGCAATCAGTCAATTCATATAGCTTCCAGCAATTTCTCCAGCATGGGTAAGTAGGTATATGACATGAGAACATTTAATGAAACAAATGCATTGATATTGGCGTGGGGAGGCAAAGAATGTTTGAACAAATGGAGCATGTGGACCCCAAGGACGACCGAGGCGTGCAGGCAAGCTTAATGGTGAAAGGTGAAAGAGTGCTACAGGTGATTGCCTTCTTCATATTCCACATTTGGTTTATTACAATGTTTACACATCTTCCTGCCACGTTTTTTTTTGAGTCGATTGCATTGGTTTCCCTAGTTGTCTTTGTGACTGGTATTTTTTAGGAGGGTGTGTGACAGGATTTTTCAGCACTGTGAAATGTTCGCAGTTCAACGTTTGACAGACCAATTTCCCCTGTTTCCCCAGTTTTTAGCGTGCCCACTGTGTCATGAAATAGTGTCAAACATCACTCTATTTTTGTTATGTCTAGAAATATGTTCCGAAATATGTTCCGTATTTAGCCTTACTTCAAGAATAAATCAATTGAAACCCAAATTTGATACAAAACATCTGCATCAGAGAACTAATGAGCAGGGAACAAATGGATATTGAGGCGCAGGACACGTTCTGATGCGATCCAACTGAGGCGTATAACAAGATAGAATTCGGTGAGCCTGTGTTGTTCTTATGTGGATAGACTCTGATCCAGAATGTCTTTTAAGGCTGTCATGGTTGGTTTTCACATTAAAAGGCCTGCTTTTTAAGTATGGTCGCCATAGATTGGTAGCATATAATATTGCCATTATTTCCTTCTCATTTGTGGATTTTTCTGGGTTCGTGCCCTTAAGCTTTCGAATTCTAATGGTCAGAAGCATCGCCACTCTACCACAAAATCTTTGTTGAAGTCAGATGCACCAAAACTGTACTTGGCATTGTGAGTCTCTCAAAACGCTTGCATTGCTTCTGCCCAAATAAATACATCCTTCCTAAGCAATGCTGTGAGAGGTGCAACAATGTGGCCATAGTTCCTAAAAAACCTGTGGTAGCCTCCTATAAGCCCCAAGTGGATTCCTTGCAAATATAGAGATTACTGATAGCGTGGTTGCAACCATCTTACTGAGTTGAATTTAATGTTAGGTATCTTCAGAAACCCTGAAATTGACTTCTGAGATTTTTTTTTTACCTGGAGTGCCCTAGCGACCTGAAAATTGCAAAATGCCTCTGGGATTGCAAGAAATTTTATACTACAAAATTTTGACACAACAAAGACAAACTGTTACAAAGGAAAGTTCGAAAAAGGAACAAAAGGGAAGACTACGGAACATGAAGGGTTGGATATCAAAGGCACAAAGTAGAGATATTGACAGAAGGAGTTGAACACCAAAAATAGGCTATAATAGGAAAATGTTTCTGAGGGTTTAATAGAAATTCTCCTAAGAAAAGTACCCAGTGCCGAAGTTTATCTCAGATACTTGCCTTTTTGGTCCAAATCTGCTGCCCAAATTGCTCATTGTATAACACCAATGGTTCTTCTATATCAAAAAGCATTACCATAATAGACACTATTCAAAAAGCATCACCATAATGGATATTCCGATTCGAGAATGTAAATGGTGTAATAATAGACACTATATTAGTAGAGACCGCTAAAGTAATGCAGAAAAGATTCCGAACGATAAGTTGTTAAGATGGCAGAAGATTCAAAATGTAATGCTGTATTGAGGGGGCAACCTCCTAAGGCAATAAATGATAATATTTCATTGATGATTCCAAATGAACACCTGCTTAGTATTCATTCAGCCATTGTCAGAATGGAAACCCATAAGCCTAAACGTAGTCATTGAAGATAATAATATGGATAATGGTTAGGGGCATAATAGTACACTACTATGTAACTCGGGCAGGAACACCTTTTGTGATATTATTGCTTCTCTAAATGCATGCTATTTTGTGAATGTCGAAACATTTGGATGTGGTGTTGCTTATAAACAACTTTTTGTATGCAAGCTTATGTCATATAGGGTTGGAATTCTTTTTGGTTTTTCTCCAGCTTGAGCTTTCTGTTCTATTATATTTGAGGCAAGTACAGTCAACTGATAGACTCTTTGAGGATTTATTGACCATGCGATCCTTATGATATAGAGGCTGTTGTTTAGAATAAATTACTTCCATATCTCATGCATGATTTGTTTTTGGAATGTTCCAATTTTCCTTTTGGTAAACATGGGAGCACTCACTTCAGTAAAAGGACATTTTAGTGCCACATTTTATCTGCTTATGTCTATTGTAGATTTGTTTCTAGACTATTATTCTATGATATGCCCATGAAGAATATGAACATTTTTTTGAACTATTGCAGTATAATTCATTTGTGAAATAATTTAGGCCCCCTTTTAATGGACAATGGTAGCTTGTCAAAGGCCTGCTTCCAAATGCTGATACTTTATTTTCTCTGGAATGTAGCTTCCATTGCAACTTACTTCATTGTGGCAGAGAAGACTATTTTGGAGTGTTCTCGACAAAATTCTATCAAGCAGTATAAAGTACATAATATGAAGCCTGAGTAATCATCCTATGGAGATGCTTGCGGATTTTTTGATCTCCAAGTGGCAGTGATACTTCATTGTTGTGTGATAACAACGACTTAAGGTAGCTTGTATACGCCAATCAATTTGTGTGTCTATATTAGAGGATTTTGCTCCCACAGAGATTTTTAATTATGATGTTTCTAATTTTGTTTTATTTGTTGTTTACAAAAATGAATATTAGTAGCTCTCGTAATGTATTTGGCAATAAAAACAATATCCAAATTATTTACAAGAGCCACATACCTTGTGTCTTTTCAACGTGCATATACCAATGACCTTCAGTCAATTCACACATTTTGTTTTGTCTCACACGAACAACATCTTTGCTTGGATTGAAAGTATGGGCTGGTGTTGATGAAGTATCAAAGTAATGGCAAAGGATCAATTCCTATGTCAGCATTTGGTAGAGAGTGTTAATTCTTTTGAAGACCCAAATTAGTATTGGGCACTAAAATTTCTATAATGAATGGAAAATGATGCTGCGGTCTCTAGGTTCAGTATTTTTGCAACTTAATTTTGCTTCTGTAAATGATCATTTACGTCATAGCCACAAGATTGGTCTTGGTATTTGAAATTGATTTATTAAATTCAAAAAATAGTACTGATTTATTTCATAGTTTCCAGTAAACAGCAAATCAGCAGAACTCTGAACCTATAGCTGCACTTTATTTCTCCAGTAAGCATCGATTTGATCAACATTGGTACTAAAACTTGGGGTTGTCACGATGTGCAGGCTCATATTATACAATCAGACAATATTATTAGGCATTGTAACAATGTAGATATGTAATGCATTAAAATACCTGTGCTACGTAGTATGTGTAGTGTCATTCCTTTTGGATTATAGGGAGTATCAGGTGTTTTTCCCAATCAGGTGATTGCAATGTTTTTGGGCAATGACATTATTTCATTTACAATCAAACCTTGCTATCCTGGATGGTATACATAACATTTTAAAGATTGCTGTGTATATTTTCCTTGATTTTTAAACTTACTATTCCATCCGCCTTGAGCTTTTTCAGATCTCTTCTCGGAGATTGCTGCTTTCTTGTAAATTACCCTCATTTTCAATATCACTTTCATTTACATTGCGATGTCATATGTGTTTATTAGTCTATTTCCTTTGCTTTGGCTTGCTACTTTCATAACAAAATAAGTTTCTGCGACTTAGTTTGTTGTCCATGTCATTAGCAATAAAATATGGATCACACATTGCAGATCATGCATTCAATTTTGCAGTCTAGCTGAAGATTTCTCATCCAAACTTGTGTTTCTCAAAAGACATTTATTTAATTCTTCTACTTAGAAGAATACATGATGCTTTTTTTCCCTCTATATGTCTATTCAGCGTAGCGAAGTATAAACCCATGGAAGATAATAAAACTTTCAAATGCTAAGATCTTTATCTCAAATAATCTATTGCTATTTCTATCACCTTTTCCTGAACAACACTTCATCAGTCACAATACAGAATCACACCATGTTTCTCAATTGTGGCAGGGACTGGTCGCATTGCGACTCTTGTTTACTCTACTTTTCATTTGATATATAAGTGATCATTGCATGCTACAATTACTTCAAAAGTAAATTTGTAAATATTTTAGATCATTGACATCGATCAATTTAGGAAGCGTTCCCTATTATTGCATACTTATATGATTTGATCAAGACGTTCGTTATCTATATAGATATTTGAAATATGAAGCATATAATCAATATAAAAACCATGCAAGCAATATTGGCGGGAAAATATGCCCAAATATTCAATATATGCATAATAATACACTTAAGGTAGGGAAACACCATATAACGCTTCTTAAAGGAGTAACTCCACAATATCCCAATATGGGAGTTCCACTTAGAGGGGGACACCTCCAAGATACCTCTACAAAGTAGAAGAATCAACTCATACATCACATGATGTCTCTCATAATGATCCTTGGATCCTTTATATAGGCATAAATTACTCTTAATGGATGGGTACCATCTAATACCAATGTAGGTCAACTCATTACCCAATATAACTAGTTCATATGTGACCCCATAAAGTATAAACATATAACTAACTAAGGGGGATGTGTGTTATATGTCGACATCTCCATTAACTCATACACATTATAATATAATATCCCAAGGTACATAACATGTGATCTGTGTGTCCCTATCTTTAAATTTCCATACATGAAGATCACTGAAACTTCGTACTAAACTATGGAATTATTATCTACTCTCATTGTCGCTTGATTTATTAGTCATCATTGCATGTTACAATTACTTCACAAGTAAATTTACAAAATCTTTAGATCATTAACATCGATCATATTTAGGAAGTGTTCCCTATTATTACATACTTACATGGTTTGATCAAGACATTTGTCATCTATATAGATCATATACACCTCCCAATGTCATATTATTACAAGATTTCAAGTTTTCAAAAAAATTGTACTGTTTGCTACATAGATGCTTTAAAATATTTCTAAGAGGCCTTTCATTTTGAGAAACATTTCCTTTATATAATGCTTTATTTATCTCTTTGCATCACCAAGGGTTTGTGTTATTATTGTATCATGCATGTTAGATTTGGAGTAAGGTCTAATTTTTGTATTGCACCTAAATTTAATGTTCATGGAAGAATCGAGAGGTAAAATTAAATTCTCTAACCCCTAATTTACTTCCAATTTTTTTGAAAAAGGAAAACATATTATATTAATGTTATTGGTATTTCTTGTGTTGCGTGTTATTATTTCCATTTATCATTGCAATAGAATGCGGTAGTATGTATTGTACTTGTTTGAGACCTACATCTTTGCAAACCATATATTTGACATTAATATGTGTTTATTTATAGTTTGTATTTTCCAATAGATATAGTTTGGTAAGGCAAAGTTGTTTGACATTAAAAAAAACTACTAGAATTTCCATATTAATAGGGTTCTATAAATTTACAAAATATATTAATTGTTAGTTGAGTCTCATCGGTAGGTTCATGACTATAAAGATAAGATATATTGTATGAAGCTCTCTCTTGTTAGTTAAGTCGTAGTACTCGAGATCATAAATGCTCTTATCCTCTCCCTCCTTCACTTGGAAATAAATCAAGGTGACCTTAGAATCTTAGAAGTGAGGTTAAGGAGAGGGCCTAGAATCTATTAACATCAAAGAGTTACAAAAATATATATACAAGATAAAAATACAATAACAAAATTACACACTATCTTTGGTTGTCTTCTCTAATCTTTGACAATACGCTTTGTATGCACCTCATATTTGACGTTAGCTAACCTTTTCTCTTGTATAGAGGTTGTTGATGCGTTGTCCTCTTCAGTAGGTAACTCGAGAGGCCTGGTGGGATTAGGGTGTGACCAGACTTGGTCATGTGGGCCAGACCACAACATTTGTGAGATATTGATATGTTGTCCTTTATACCATAGTGACCATATCATTTATTTATTTCCTCTCTTCTTCACATGTTTTCATCATTATGTTCACTTATTTATAGTCATTTTTGGTCTTCCCATCACTATTGGTCATCATGGACCTTCGTCAATCCTCCCTTATTTCTTTGGATTCCACTTCACATTGTCTTTCATCCTTTGACCTTAGGATTCCCTCAAAGTCGACAAAATTGACCATGGTCAATTATGTTGGGATTTGTTTCTTCCATGGCTAACAAGATAACCCACAAGTAATCACTTTGGGTGTATATACTCCTTTTTTTTCATTTTAGTAACAATTGATCATTACTCCAAGAAATTCACTTTTCTAGTACATTGGACATTTATAGATGTATTCACATCTAGTTGTTCAAATTTTTTCATTGATGTCAAGGTGATATTGTCCATAATTGATGTCATGAAGAGGTTGTTTGTGTTATTGCCATTGATGTCAAAATGGTGACTGTGCCCTGCTGATGCTAAAGGATGATGTGGATAGTTTTTGAGTATTTTTTGGAGGTCAAGCATGATGAGTCATTGATGTCATAGGTTCTTGAGGACAAAGAGACAATTTGAAGACAACGTAGGCTGTGATTGTTAGATTTGAAGAGTATTTAGGTGCTTGAGAAGCCTATTAATGAAGTATGGAGCTATATGGAAGAAACATGAGTTGAAACATGTATGTATAGGTTGTTTGAGCATGAGGATGTGGTTTAGGATGCATAAACAAAGGTATGAAGGTCAATTCCTTGCATGAAGACCAAAAAAGGTGAAGAAAGTAAGATCTAATGAGGTAGGTTGATCATTTTTCAAGACTAGAATGCAAGTGCGAGCATGGTAGGAGTGTTGGTATGTTGTTTCAGATGTGTGGACCAAGTTTAAGGTCATAGTTTGCAAGATTAAACAAGATATTGCATTTTTGGTCAAATTAATCTCTTGAAACTGGTGTTTCCCAGTTGTAGGTCAAATTTGTGATGCTTTTTGGTACGTGAATATTATGCATGGGAACCTAAGATCTTATGTAGATATTGATATGTGTCATAGATAATAATTTTTGGCACTAGTTTTGGGTTTGAAGGCCATGGATTTATGAACAATCGTTAACACAAAAAATGCTAAAAAACCCTTCTAAAACCCTAGTTTCAAGTCAATAGGAAATATTTTGCTAGAAGAGGCTAATAATGTGTTGCTTTTTCAAGTTTGATGATTGGATCATGTAGAGGAATCTCCCATATTTCTCCAGGTGGTTTTGGTTTGTCAAATGGATGAGTGGACCCCATAGAAAAAATGCTTGTTTATGAAGATTTTGTTGTAGCAGTCAATTTTTGCAAAGGACTAGTTGAACAAATGAATTATTCATGATTCCATGAACCTATTCTACATTCCTATGATGATTTCCAGACAAGTTTTAATCATTTAGTGGCCTAACCAAGTCAATTTCCCATGGCTGATTTTTTTTAGGACCTAGTAGAAGAATCATGTTCTCAAGGTGGTTTTATGGTGTGAAATGAAGTTGCAGAGTTTTCTAAACATGAAGGAAGTATTTAGAGGTCATTAAAATTTTTGTTAAAAGTTTTTTTTGCTTTGATAATGTTCTTAGTTTCCTAAGAATATCAAGTTGCTTCGTTGTGTGGATAGACCTAGTTCAAGTAGGTCTTTTTGTGACCTAAAGGAGTAAAAAGGAAAAATGGATTTGTTGGAGTCCTTAAGAAGATTATGTTGTGATTTCTCATGTTTTTATAATGATTCTAAGATGTTTTATCATCTACCATGGCTGGCCTATATGGTTTGAATACTTGTGACTAGTATATAAGCAAGGCTATTAGGCCTATTTGAGTCGGTTGTTTGGATGTGGAAAAGTGAAAGTTTAAGGTCTTGTCGACCACATGAAGAGTGAAATGAATTCATGAAGAAAATCTTATAGGTGGTGAAGATCAGTTTGTGCATGCATATGACCTAGTGAAGAAGAAAGAGCGAGTAGGGAAGAAAGGCACTTTTTTCTATCTCCAAGAGCAGTTGAGAAAAGATATGAACCTATTTTGCTATTTGAGTATTAGAGGGTGTGTTAGAGGCCCAAGTACATTAGAGATAGAGAGAAGACCAAGAAGAAGAAGAGAAAAGGAGAGGGAAGAGAACACAAGTCCATAATTTGTTGAGTAAGCAACAAGAAGAGGTGGAAAACTTTCTTAGGTGGCTAAGTTGGTGCTTGGTCTTCCTTGTGGAGTTAGTGCTTCACTAAAACCCTAGAGGATTGGTGCCGCCTTACAAGTTGATACTTGTCAAAGTCATGTTGGTGTATGATAAATTAGGGGGTTGGTGCCTCCTTACAAGTTGGTGCCTGCTAAAGTCTAGTTGGTGCTAGATAAATTAGGGGTTGGTGCTCCTTACGAAGTTGGTGTTTCACTAAATCTTGAATTTTGTTATATATAAGAAAAGTTTAGTGAGTTTTCTCTCCCTCTAGGCTTAACCAAATAAATAAGGTGTTAATGTGTTATCTTTTGTTTCTTTCTCATGTGGATGGTTGTTACATTGCTTGATGGTTTGCTTAGCTAAGTTAACATTGCTTATATAATGGTTAATGATTGATGTTTCATACAAGTAAAAGAAATTGAAGTAAAAAAATTTACGACACGGACTCATCCCCCCTCTCATTAGTTTTTCTTCCAACAATTGATATTAGAGCCTAGTCCTTTGGAGAAGGTTTAACAACTTGAAGGAGATCCAAGAAGATTAGGTATGACGAGCAATCATATTCTAAGAGATTTCTCAACAAAGAAGGTTCCTCTCTTCAATGGGAGTAATTATGCATTTTGTAACATTAGGATGAGAACTATATAATGTCTTTGGGCTTTGACATATGGAAATAAGTGGAAGATGGATATACTATACCTACTACACCTCCAACTGTTGTAGCAACCAAGAGGGCTTATGAAAGTAATTCGAAAGCAATGAATGCTATTCTATTGAAGGTTATGCACTGTGATATAGCCAAATGAATGTGCGATCACTTACGGACCATCTATGAAGGTGAATCAAAAGTCAAGGTGGCTAAGTGGCAGACCTATAGAAGACAGTTTGAGATCTTGAGAATGAAAGAAGATGAAAACATTGTTGCCTATCTATTGAGATTTGATGAAGTTGTCAATATCATCAGAGGAATTAGAGAGAAGATGGAAGAAACAATAGTTGTTTAAAAGGTACTGAGGTATTTGATATCCAAATTTGATCCTAAGGTCTCAATTATAGAAGAAGCAAAATATTTGAGAACCCTGTAGATGGATGAGCTTCATGCGATCCTAACATCCGATGAGATGAGATGATGCAAAGAGGAAATAAAAAACATGCTTATAACTGATTTAAAGGGAAAGAAAACAAAATTCCTTCAAAGTCTCTCTACTTGAGGATCTTTCACTAAGCCTCTAAGGGCCAAAACTTGTCTAATTTTCTCAAATCGTGTAAAATATCCCTCAAAATGACCTTAGCAAGCATTTTCCCATCCTCACTCTTCAAAGACACTTCCTCCAACTTCCAATCATCTCTTCAAATGACTCAACCATAAAAGAAGCAATCACTTGTTCAACTTTCCCACTTGGTCAATGATTGGCTTGACTATCTCTTGCTTCAAGCATGCAATCTACCTTGTCTTCTTCATCACCAAGTCCTTCTACTTTACAAGACTGCCCTATGAGTTCTCAAGACAATGCTTCTTGCTCCAACCTTTCTTGCACACTTCGCAAGGCACCAAGATGGTTTAAATAACTTCATTAGTTGTCTCTTAACTATCTAGACACGTGTCTAAAATTTCATGCTTCAATTCCATACCCAACTCACTATACTTGCCTTTTTGCAATTTCACACTCAAACCCTCAACTAGGTCTTCTTAAACACACTGTGATGATTATCTTGGGTTCTGTGCAGTTTCAAGGAATGATGAATAGTGTTTTTGATACCCTTTGATGCCTTTGTCATTTCCTAGAAGTTTCACCTTCAGTCTCTTGGAGCATCTCCTATTTCCTTTATAACTGTGCCTCTCAAATCAGGCCAGGGACTGTGTATTGCCACCTCTCCTTGAACTATCATGGAAATATCTCAAAATAACCAATGGAAAGTTAAATATCTTCGCGAACTCTATGAGCATATTAATCCCAAGTTAAGAAGTTGTTCGCACAATTTTGTGCCTTCAAAAGTGGAGCCCTAGTTCAAACTATTAAACCAATAACCAATGGAAAGTTAAATATCTTTGAGAATATCTTAGTGAACTCTATGAGCATATTAATCCCAAGTTTAGAAGTTGTTCTCACAATTTTGTGCCTTCAAAAATGGAGCCCTAGTTCAGACTACTAAACCCTTGCCAGTCAACCCGAGAGAGGGAAATTCATTATTACTTTCACTAATAGTAGATCTAAGCCATCAAATTCATGGTGGAGGTCTGTTTTGATGAGAATCAACTAAACATCTTACCGAGAGCCTGTGATATGAAGACCATGGTTCTTTTCATGCAACAGTGGCTAAGGAAAATGTGCTCAAAATAGAGTATTCACCCTTATGTGCCTACAATGAGGTCTGAGATCACCTTCAAAGAAATAAACAAGTTCTCACAGATGTAATACGCTTGACACAACCTCTAAGAATTCTCTCCTAAGATGATCATGTGTAAAAATGCAACATAGTCACAGTCCACAACTTCACAGTTCACTTTCTACAACTATGCAAGTTTCACATAGATCTAATTCTCAGGTCCTGCTATTATGTACCATGCTCAAGGAGATAAGCTAACCACACGAGGATCTCTTAACATATCCATGCATATTATTAGTGTAACACAATTTTGAGGTATCATGCCCATTATTTTCACAAACACAGTCAACAATGTCATTCAATTCCTAATGTAAATCTTTCCTAACAAGCACACTAACAATGTTATTCAACATGATTGTAATCTCAGAGCAGAGTATGCCAGTTACAATACCATCCATGCATGCCTTGAAGAAGAGTCTCATTCAAACTTCAACTCAGAAATATAGTTCCAAGACATGAATACACAAATTGAACTTCATATATTACTATCCTCAGTTTCTATACTCGAGCTCACCATTCCAATGTACTCACCACAATTGTTGTAATTGACTTGACCATTGATAATTGACATTTTTCCACATTATAAGTCCTCTTACAGCTAACCATGACTGACTTGTAAGTTGTGACCCTTGAACTTCCTATGACAATGTTTGTAACTACCTTCCTAAATCATGACAAGCATCTTAATGATGCATCACATACAAATGACTCACACATGATAACATAGCCCCTAGAACAACACTTAACACACCTAGAAACACTTGAATCACCCTTCATACCTCATTACATACCTTACAAACATTACATTCATTTGAACATTCAAATATTCCCTTTTGGAGGGAAAACACCAATGATGGACAATTCAAACCTCCTAACTCTATTAAATGCTTGCAATGACTCATATGCCCCTTCAACACCTCTAGAGCTCTTACATAGCACATACTGACATCAAGGAGCTTAAATTGATTCTTGACTGCCTCTCAAGGATGTTCCTGCATCATAGTCCCAAGGGGGAGAAGAAAAACCATGCATATGCTTTGTTCTCTTGCTGATATCTTCATTCTCATGGTTTGCCTTTGGTCTTTTCTTCTTGCTCTCACGTTCCTTGTGTTCTTCAGTGCCACCAAGGTCCCCTGTAGCTGATTCTAGTCTTCCATTTGCTTTGATTCTCTTCCATTTTTCTATGTTCTTCATCTTTGCTCTTATCATCTTCAAGTAGTTATGCTGCATACCTGCACATACAAATGTTAGAATAGTAAAAACATATGTTTCTCAATGTTCCATAATTCCTTCCATCAATGTATACTTCATGTACCACTTGTATTCATCCCTTGTCTCATCAAAATTTTCATACTTTCTACCTTTTCACTTGTTCATCCTCAATATTCACTAGCTCAAGCTATCTCAACTTTGCAATTTCATGTTCTCTGCTACTATTTCCATCCTCACATGTCCAAGAACTTACCTTTATCTCAATTGCACCTGCATTCTTCACTTTACCATCCACCTCATCCAACCAATCATGCAAAATATCATCAATGTTATCCACAAAAACTTGTTCATCACCATGCTTATTATCCTCTAATGCATCACCAACATCATTTTTCACAATTTCAAGGAATTCACCTACTCCATTTTCAATGTCAATTGACAATGAATCAAATTTACTCACCTTGCACTCTTGTTTTTCCAAGCTCACCTCTGAAACTTGATTGCTTCCCTTGAGTGTTTCTCCTTTCACTGGTTCATTGTTTCTCTTTCTTCCTCCACACCATCTTCACTTCCTTATGCTTTGGTTGTACCTTCCTGAAGTATGATTTTTCTCTCTCATGTTGACCTTGTTCACTCATTCTTGCTACCACCTTCTCTTGTTTGTCATCCTCATTCACTGTTGCTGCTGATTTCCTCCACCGAACAGACATAATATACCCATGAATGGAATTGGTCTCACAGTATCTTCCTCTGCACTCTTTTCTTAATTCCTTTCTTCTCTTTTCAACTTCTCTTCCTCATCCTTTCTCTCTCTTAACCTCTGATTTCTCTTCATAATTTGCATCACAAGCCAGTTAACTTTCTTTTTCATAACAAATTCAAAATCATACCTTGGTTTCCTTATCATCTTTGTCAACTTCTCTATGTATTCTTTCAACTTCTTCATCTCTGATTCCATCCATGGTTCACGTTTCCTCTACTTCTCTCTTCTTATTCTCTATCTCTTCCTTCCTCTTATGGCTAAACAACTTCCACAACTTCACTATAGCTTCCTCTGGATCCATTTCTCTCTTAGACAAGTCTGTTTCACCTTGCCTCTCACACCTCACCTTGGCCTCACCATGTCTTTTGGTGTTTGTACTATCTCTTCTCAACTTCATACTTCTCTTTTCTTCACTACACACACTTCACAATACATTGTTAGCCACAAAAGTATATATTCACAACTCAAATAAAATCACCATACAAATATCCACACTCTAACACCAAATGATGCAGAGAGGAAATTAAAAAACATGCTCATAACTGATTTCAAGGGAAAGAAAACAAAACCCCTTCACAGTCTCTCTGCTTGAGGATCTTTCACTAAGCCTCTAAGGGCCAAAACTTGTCTACTTTGCTCAAATCCTATCAAATATCCCTCAAAATGACCTTACTCTTTCACTCTTCAAAGACACTTCCTCCTACTGCCAATAATCTCTTTAAATGACTCAACCATGAAAGAAACAATCACTTGTTAAACTTTCCCACTTGGTCAACTGTTGGCATGACTAGCTCTTGCTTCAAGCATGCAATCTACCTTGTCTTCTTCATCACCAAGTCCTTCCACCTTAGAAGACTACCCTATGAATTTTCAAGAAAATGCTCCTTTCTCCAACCTTGCTTGCACGCTTCCTAAGGCACCTAGATGGTTTAAATCACTTCATTAATTGTCTCTTAATTATCTAGACATGTGTCTAAAAGTCATGCTTCAATTCCATCCCAATTTCTTGTACTTGCCTTTTTGCAATTTCACACCCCAAACCCTCAACTAGGTCCTTTTAAAAACATTGTCATGATTATCTTAGGTTCTGTGCAGTTTCAAGGAATGATGAATAGTGTTTTTGATACCCTTTGATGCTTTTGTCATTTCCTAGAAGTTTCGCATTCAGTCTCTTGGAGCATCTCCTACTTCCTTTATAACTATGCCTCTCAAATCAGGCCGGGGACTGTGTCTTGCTACCTCTCCTTGAACTATCATGAAAATATCTCAAAATAACCAATGGAAAGTTAAATATCTTTGAGAATATCTTAGCGAACTCTATGAGCATATTAATCCCAAGTTTAGAAGTTGTTCTCACAATTTTGTGCCTTCAAAAGTGGAGCCCTAGTTCAGACTACTAAACCCTTTCCAGTCAACCCGAGAGAGGGAAATTCATTATAACTTTCACTATTAGTGGATCTAAGCCATCAAATTCATGGTGGAGGTCTGTTTTGATGAGGATCAACTAAACACCTTACTAGGAGCCCGTGATATGAAGACTGGGGTTCTTTTCATACAACAATGGCTAAGGAAAAAGTGTTCGGAATAGAGTAGTTACCCTTATGTGCCTACAATGAGGTTTGAGATCGCCTTCAAAGAAATAAAAAAAAATTCACAGATGGAATACACCTGACACAACCTCCAAGAAGTCTCTCCTAAGATGATCATGTGCAAAAATGCAACATAATCACAGTCCACAACTTCACAATTCACTTTCTACAAGTATGCAAGTTTCACATAGATCTAATTCTCAGGTCCTGCTATTGTTTACCATGCTCAGGGAGATAAGCTAACCATACAAGGATCTCTTCACATATCCATGCATCTTATCAGTGTAACACAGTTCTGAGGTATCATTCCCATTATTTTCACAAACACAGTCAACAATGTCATTCAATTCCTAATGCAAATATTTCCTGACAAGCACACTAACAATGCTATTCAACATGATTGTAATCTCAGAGCAAAGTATGACAATTACAATACTATCCATGCATGCCTTTAAGAAGAGAGTCTCATTCAAACTTCAACTCAGAAATATACTTCCAAGACATGCTTTCTGAGCTAGCTGACCCCCAAGGAACAATATTTGTATGGTGCCTCAAAAAAAAATGTTTAAATAAGTACTGTTCGAATTGGTAAGAAGCTAAAAGTTTTGTGATACAAGAAGCAACTCACTTCCCTAAAAAGTGGTGGGTATGTTGCATTATAAGTTGTATTAGATACAGAATCTGAGCCATGTTGAACAAATTCTTTTAAAGAAAGCAAAAGAAAAAAATAATACAAATTAATACCAGTAAAACAATTACAATACTACTAAGCTTCCAAATTCTATATTTCATGGCATTTTTTATGCATGTGTGCATTTGTTTGCTTGATTGTTTGTTTCTGTATATGTCCTATCCCAAGGTTTTCTAAAAATCTGTAGTATCCATATAGGATAGCTTACCTAAATCTACACTTGTATCTATTTCTATTCAACTTTTTAAATTTCTTTTGGGTAAAAATGCATTTTATATTACTCCAAAAAACAAAAGGCTACAACAGATGGGCATAATGTTAACAAGAAAATCACTCCCTACAAAAGCAAGGAAAGAAAGCACCTGAGCTTGGGCCCTAATGGGAAAAGAGTCCACATCTTTGCAAAACCACTCAAATTGAGACGAGAATTGGCTTAGTTCTATTCAACTTAGAGCCTGCTATTTCCAAATTTTTCTTTGCATATTCTATGCGAGTAATTTATGGGTAGGGAAATTAGTTATATCAAGCATTTTCATCCTAGTCTTTTGTGTATAAAATCAGATGTAGCATTAAGAGATCATGTTGCCCAAGAAAACTACTAGTAAAAACTACTGTCTTTGGTAAAAGGCATTTTGTTGTCCAAAGATCATTTTATTCTTTGAATCCAGTCTTTTGATATTCCTCCATAACATAACGTGCAAGATCTCTGAGATTCATAGCTGACACCCAGAGGCCAATATTTGTATGGTCCCTCATAACAAATTGTTTAAATTATTATTCTAATTAGTAATTTCTTCAAAACAAAATTTAGACCTCAGTAATCCCAAAGGAAAGAAACCAAACCACACAAGATTGTTTGTCATCTTCTCCAGAATTTTGAACAATTTTCCGAGGCTTGCATAGTATTACTGCATTTTGTGAATTTGCGAGTTTTATATTTGTCAGAAATAACATAAACAGTATGTCTGAACCACTCATGTTTCAAAAATAGTGTGCTATTGGATGACCAAATGTGCAGGTATACATGCAATTGAAATATTTCTTGCTCTTGCTCACATCCTAATTCAAACCGTGTAGCTGCAATCTATAGCTTTCCTCATCTGAAATAACAGAAGGTATATTCCACGATCCCATAGAATGTGCAGATACCTTTACCCCTAATTCAAGCATCAAAACATTATTAATTAAGCTTCTCAAATCCAATGTACAATAGATAACTAATTGAGAATTCATGATGTGTAACTCCATGTTAGGAAAGTCTGTTTATAACAAGGCATTACACCAAAAAGTTATCATGCATAAGCAAAAATAGTTTTCTACATTCTAGCAGTAGTTTGTAATTGGAACTCAGAGAAATAAGACAGTTGTTTACAAAAGAACAAACGTTTCTTAAGATGCAACAAGTTAGTTCTATTGGTAATAGCAGACTTGTGTCTGCAAAGAACTCAGTTTTACCTTTGCTGACAGCTTCTTCACAACGTTTTTGGTATGCAGAAGCAAGAGAAGGATGAAGTTGATTTAATAGTTTCTGATACTTATCTTCAGCTTCCGAGATGTACCTTGCCTGCCAAAATACCGAGCAAGCAGTAAGCAGGATTTGTCAGTCATCTGTCCACACAAACACAGTTGTGTTGACCATAGTTCAAAAAATCGTAAATCGGGATTAATCGGCAGACCAAATTTTGAATCGGAAATCAGGAATCAGCAAAAAATCGGCAACTTTATCGCTACTTTTAAAAACATTTAAATTCATAAAATATACTTAAATTAAATGTAAAAACAATGTTAAATGATGCGAGAAGTGACTCTATAGAATGCCATAGGCCCATATGCATATTTTCGATTAAGTTTTGACCAAAAAAGAGAGTACAAAGTTTGCCAACAAAAATGCTCATAGAGTCATGTCACATGTGACTTTTTAAGTATCACTATCAAATATCAATAATATTCTTTTTTATTATGCACTTCACTGCAGCCTGCAGCCACGAACTCTGCACTTTTCGTGCCCACGTCAAATGCCCTCTTACGGTTTACCCACGTCGAATGCCCACAAATGGAGTAAATGCGAGTCGCAGGAGCAAAACCGAGTCGGGCAAGAGAAAACAGGTTAAAAACAAATCGATTGGTCTTTTTTCACCTGTAAACCTAAGCCATGATTTCACCTGCAATTTTCAACGATTTTAGCCACGATTTTCCACGATTTTCGAGGGTTTTTTATCGCCAAAAATCGCGATTTATCGCCATAACAAAAATCGCGATTTTTCAAAAGATTTATCATTTTCATGGTTGCAAACGATTTATCGCCGATAAATCGCGATTTTTGAAACTATGGTGTGGACTCACGGTTAATAATATTTTATCAATATTATGTCTCAAATTGTTTAATATCATATTCTACTTGTTTAATACATTTTGACTGACTATCTTTTCAAATATATACGTTTTAAGGAGAAAATATTTAGAATAAAGGATTTTCAGCTATACCAGGTTGTAGATATTGCCAAGGTGATAAATTTTTGCGTTATTATTGTTCTAGGATGCATATTATGTGCAACATATTTTTCTAAATTTGCTGCTATCTATGGTTTATAAGGCATTCTCATATGCACAAGTTAGCAAGAAGTGAGTAGGCCTAAGGCTAGGCACATAGGCAGAATGAGTAATTAATATGCACCTGTGTAAGTGCAAGTTCATGCACCTGGAAGGCTGGATGTATCCATGACAATAATTGTTAAGATACAATATTTATATATCAATGGCGCCCCATATTCGTTGCGTGTAGATAGAAATGATTTAGAGGATGTATATAAATAATATTTACACATGCAAAGTCAAACTAGCTAACAACCAACCAAAAAGAGTGTCTACTTGAAGTCAAGTAATACACATGGATGCCCGTGCCAAATTTTTGGAGAAGTCAGTTTCTTCCAAACCAGCCTGAGAAGGCTTCCACTACAAAAAGATAATCACTTGTTTGTTCAAACTGCAGGAGGGAAGCCTAAGAATGGAATTGAGAAATGAAATAGAAGCCAAACATAAAAGGGTTGATAATGTCAGTCACGGGTTTGACCTTATCACATCATTTATTTTTATCGCTATATTTATAATTTTGTAGCTTTAAATGTTATGTACATAGGGAAATAGGGATATGATATTATGATGCATATAGGTTGATGGAGATGCTGACATGTGGCACAGATCCCCCTTAGTTATATTAGTCAAGCATATTAGATCAAATAAGTAACTCGTGGAATTAATTATATTAGTTAATGAGTCAGCTTATGTTGGGATTACAGGTTTATTTATCCCTTATTATTGAGGCAAGGTAAATATAAAGGGGATGAATATCATTGTGAAGGATATGAAGCAAGTGGACAATATTCTATTTGGCAGAAGCATATAGAATGTTTTTACCCTTCGAAGTGACATTCACATAGTGGAGATATTGTGTTCTTTCCTTAAGGAGTATTATATGGTGTTGCCCCTTAAGGGTAATTATTATATTTTTGAGTATATTAAATGTTAGGACATCTTAGCTCGCAAGTATTTTTTATGTTTGTGGGATCTCTATTAAATTATGTATATCGTTGTGATCATCTGCATTACTTATGGTACTATATGTGTCAATGTTAACAAGTGGTATCAATGCTGTGACTTGGAAAAGTGAGAATTGTTTTTTGGCAAAATGTGAAATGTACCCAAGGATATGATATTATTATGATGTATAGAGGTTGATGATGAAGCTGACATGTGGTACACATCCCCCTTCATTATTTTAATTCAAATGAATAACTTTTGGAATTAATTATATTGGATAATGAGTTTTCCTATGCTGGGATTGGAACTTTACCCATCCATTATTATTAAGGGGAAAAATATATAACGGAGATGAGGATCATTGTGAAGGATTTGAAGAGTGTATTCTATTTGGCAAAAGCATATTAGTTGTCCCCCTTTAAGTGGCATTCCCCAATTGAGAGATATTGTGGATTTATATCTTAAAGAGTATTGTATGGTGATGTCGTACCTTAACATTAATTAATGTATTTTTGAGTATACTACATATTAGAGCATCTCAACCCACAACTATCTCTTATGTTGTGTGATTTCTATTATAATTTGCATATTGTTGTGATTATTTGGTATTTCTCTTATTATATGTGAATCTTAACATTAACTATAAAATTCTTGAATTTTCGCCTATAAACCAATTTATTTTATCTCTCCTTGCCAACTAAATATAAGATATAACGATAATTGAGGGTGAATTAACGAGGGAGGATACTTGTGCCACATCAGCCCTAAATGTCTTTATTAAGTACATATATGTAAGATTATGTACATAATCTTAGGTTATGGTAATATTTTTCTAGTAGAATTTAAATGGTCATCCTGAAGATGAACTAAACAATCATTTTGGAGATGAACTCAATGGCCACACATTGTAATAAATATGTACTTGCATCAATTTTGGTTGGTACTATTTTGGGCTTGCACCAATACAATTTCGAATTTTGTAGTCTAGATTCCTGACCTGGCATTTGTATGAGAGTGCAGGAAACTTACTTTTAATTCCTCCATTTCATTTTTGCTCCCTCTCGAAATTCTTAATCGTTGGTTGTCACTTCTCATTCTTCCATTTTTGCAAAACATCGTATTTTTTTACCGTATGATTTCCTGAGCTTTTGCCCTTCATGCTGGAAATCACGAAGCACCCTTTTCACAAGGTCAAAATGCACACTATAGTGCCCCCTCTAGCTCATAGAAATTTTCCCTTGCTCCAGCCTTGACGGTTTGTGTGGATTCTTGAAAAACGCTCGTGTCAGGTTGTCGCTTTGGCCTCATTTGGAGTGATCGAAAATTTAAAATAGCAATAAAATAAACTAAACTTTTGAGATGATAAAATAAAAGGAAGTTAAAAGTTGTCCTTACGCGAACTAACCCTTTTGAACTCTTAGAGTGTCTCCGTGCCTATGTTTGTGTAGTAATGTCGTTATTCTTGTGATTCATTCAACTCGAGAGCATTTTTGATGCTCGAGTTTGAAATATGTATATATCATTTATAACTTTAAACGTTGATCTAACTAAATTGTATTACGATATTAATAAAATCCGCATAATTTTCAAATGAAGATATTTACGTGATAAGTGATTGCCTTAACGGGAACTGTTGAAGTTCGGGGAAAAGCCAATTTAAAATAATAAAATAAATCTTAAGGTAAGCATAATAGAAGGGAGTGCAAATAAGGTTAAATTAAACATATGATATTCCTAAATTGCTCTAACTTCTTGGGGCTTGTGCCAATCCCATTTCAAGGAATGAAATAATGGGATTTTTTATTTATGTGAGGATGTTTTAATGCAAATTTTGGGCATACATGAGGGGATTTTGGGAAACTTGGCTTTTGGGGATTTTGTCATTTGCTAGAGAATGTTCTCGCATAATTTTTGGTTTGGTGTGGACGCTTTCATGGTGAGGGCAATTTTAGTTGCAGATTTTGCGTAGATTGGGTGTTTTGGGTTGAGACTGGTGGTGGACAGAATTGGTATGGTTTATTTTAGATTGTTTTACTTCTATTTAGATTGTGGAGTCATTTCTTAGCAGGCTGTGGAGGATTTTAGCTTTTCTTTTGTACTAGGTGCAAATCCTGACTCTGCAACCTTGCCAGTATCCTCCCTTCCTCCATCTGGTCGGTTTTGTTTTGGTGGGAGCTGAATTGGCAGCAGATAACTTTGGCATTGCTGTTTTTTCTTTTTATTTTGTTTGCTTGCTACTAGGACGCCTTGATAAAGCTCTTGGACTGTTTGACAGATGCCTTGAAGAGATGCGGCCTCACAGGCCTGCAATGGTTGCTATATATGCACAGAACTTGTTTGTTTTAAAACGCCTTGGAGTCTTCAAAGCAAATGTAATTTTGACAGGTGTAAAGCCAAACACTATAGCCTGCCACTATCTTACCAGCCTGCGCCAAGATGGGAAGATTAGATCAGTGTTTGGACATCCATCAAAGCATTGTGGAAGCTAAATTTTTATTATTATTATTGTTGTCAGGTGCCCAAATACACGTGTATGAAAAATGTGGAGGCATACACAATGCATGTGGACTATTGAATAAATTTTGAGATGCCACAGAGAGGATTAACATGACCCCTGTGGAAGACTGCGAACTGTTTGACAAAATGCCTCATTTTAGTGTGGTCATGTGGGCAGTAATGATTGCATGATATGATCAGGAGGGTCTGCACTTTAAGCAGAGCATATAGATCATAGGTGTTTTGTCCTACGTGGTAGTTGCAAGCGCCTTGTTAGACATGTATGCCAAAAGGTGGAAGCTCGGACAAGGCACATGAACTGTTTGACAAAATGGCTCAATGAGATGCGCCTCATGGCCTGCAATGGTTGCATATTTTGTACCACCTCCTCCAACCGACTGCTTTTCTTAATGTTGCAAGATTGAATTGGCGTGGATGACATTGGCATTGTATGATCTTTTTACTTTTAGCCCAGATGTGGATGCATATAGCGGGCACATGAATTGTTTGACAGAATGAACGAAGAAAATGTGGTCAAAGGACCGTGAATAGAGATTGGTGCTTGATCATTGGTTGGCCGCTCCACCGTGTGACGGGTTGGAATTGAGGTTGGTCGTTGGTGTGACTGCTGAAATCCTTCAAGCTTGGCACACAAACTGTTTGACAAAATACCTAGCAGAAAGGTGGGTCTTGGGATCGCCCTTGGTCATTTCTTTTGGTCACGAGTTGGCCACTCCTTTGCTTCGAGCTGGCTTCGTGCATTGTGACCCAATATGTTTGATTTATGTGGGCTATGTGACATGCCCAACTCAGCAGTGGGCTTGGTTGGTTTTGTTGACTCTTGGCAATATGAGTTGGTCCCTGGCAGAGCATGACATCATGAGATTGATTCTCGACTCGACCTTTATCTCGGTCCCGTTGGCTTTATGAGTTGCTTGTAGTATAGCATGAGAACTATTGATAAAAACTCGACATTCGAACGGCCGCGAATTGAGCCCCGACCGATCCTTGTACCTCGCCAATTTGATTATCAAGCATGGTCCTCTTACTCTATCCTTGCATGATTTTAACATTCGAGTTTTCCTAAAAAATTAATGGAGTTGTTAATCGACTAAAGAATAATACTTTGTTTAGGTGAATTAAATGAAACATGTTATTCAATAGCAAATTGCACCTCTATTTTGTATGCAACTAGACCAATAACCATGAATGTAAACACTACACTCAATTAGCTTGTGAGACAGTTGGAAACACTATGATAATAGTTTTGGATACGGAAACCACTTGGTTGGTGGGTTAAACGCGAAACTTAGCAAAAACTACCTCTTGACGACCTTGTGTGATTTTAATAAAACTTATTTTTCTTTGAGGCGTAAAACATCCCTATAAACCCCGAAATGAGAAAAACAAGTTTAGGTCATTTACCTTCTCACATGGAGTGTTCAATTGAACCCTAGGTTGTTCCTTGGATGTTCATTTGACAATGTTTTGTCATGCGTTTAGGAGCCCAGCGGGCTACATTGCAGCTTTAAACAACTGTTGAAAGTTAAAAATGCAGTTTGGCCCTCGATGTACAAATAGTTTTTGGCTTCCGTATACCTCTAGTATTTCTCTGTGTCAATCACTACAAACCCTCAGTTCGGAGAAAAACACCTTGCAAGTTAGTTTTCCAAGTGGGTTTTATAGCCCTCCAGTCATTGGGCGACAAGGTCATTTGGGTGCATTTACGATCGGTAGCTCTAGAAAGACGAGAGCAAATTTAATTCCATTTTCCAGTTAGGGGTTCTATCAGCTCCGAGTGCTTCCCTGTATATAGGGGAGTAGGTAGGATTTTGTTCCCTTGTGTGTTTGAGTCTCGAAGATGGTTTTTGAATGCGGATTGTTTAGTTACTTGTCTAATTTTGACGCTTTTTGGAAACTCCTAACTAGAGAAAATTGTCATATGACCTTATCCGAGCAAAACAATGATTTAGAAACCTTGTTAACACAAAAAAATGACTGTAGGAAACCATCCTGATGCTTGTTTGAAAAGATATTGAATGTGAAAAGAAATCACGTTCTCTCTCCTCTCTCTAGCTCTATCTTTAGCTTTGAAAATGAAATGAAATGGCATTTATATTTCTTACTCACTAAAAGTTTGTTAAGTATTATTTCATTATTATTGGAAAATTGTGAAATCGTAAATTGTGTTAGGTTGTAGTTAGATGCCATGCCAACAGTTGTGCTGACCATGTGGTGGTTGCAGGTACGTGGGACATGAAGAAAATTGTAGCGTTCTATGTGTTTATGTAATAATAGGTTATCTTTGAAATACATGAAATATTAAATGGATGTATATCAACACTATGTTTATAAACATGAATGTTATTTATGGATTTGTGTAAGAAATTGTAGCACAATAGTGTATTGGGGGAAAACAGGCATTCTATTTTGGGTGTGATCTTGATTATGAGTTTTTATATTGCTCTTATGGCTTAGATGATTGAAACAGTCATATACCATGCTAATTAACCCTAAACTATTGAAGTGAACCATGTCATTAACCCTTGTCGTACTTCTCTCTTGTAATCAAGTCTCGTTTAGTTTTTCTTTAACCCCCTACCATTTTTAGAAAGGATGCAAACCTATAATATGTTGTTTCTTGCCTCACACTTTGAATGATCTCATTAAGAGATCTAAGATACGTGAGTGGAGTTAGCTCACCACCTTTCCTACGTTTTAAACATCATGTTTGACTCCATTAACCCCCTAGTGTGTTTAATTGATCTTAGAGAGGTTGCATTATTCTAATACTAACTTGTATCAAATGTAGATCTCTCGAGTCCAAAAATGGAAATAGGTAAACCTAGTACCCTTTTTAGTGATTGATTGTCGAACGAAACCCATGTTGAATTTTGTCTATCGAATTGTGTTCCTTGAATGTTGAGCTTAGGAGCAAAGCAAATATGGAAACCACCTCCTTTTAACTCATCCCTTCCATGTTTTACGTGAAGAGATGAATTGTTCTTTATGGGAACGCGTATTTTCGACATTGTGATCTTCCTTTCTGAACATGGGACTCTTTTGACCCATGTGCATCTCAAAATGCATCCCAACATTTCTGGACTGTAGCAGTTTAACTTCACATGAGGAAATAAGATCTCAAACCCATGTTACCATAGGAGCATGTTTGCCTATCTTTTAAATGTGTGAAACCAGCTTATGGGAAATCAAATCGTTCAAATTCTTAACTTCTCCTGTAGTCCTAAAGTCTTAGGGGAATGTTAGAGTTTGTGTGTTCCTACCTAAGAACCTAGTAGAAAGTTTTCTTGTGGGTATGAAAGTGTGTAAGATGTTTAGGTGCTAGGCATAGTGTCACTTTTGGGACATTCAGGGTGAAATATCTTGTTTGTAACCGTATGGTTGTCCTAAAAACTAAACTCCATTAGAAGGGAAATCAATGTAAAGTGCATGGGATCTTAGGGATAATTAGGATGTGCATTAATGCACCATTAAGATTCTGTGGTAAAGGAAATTTGTAATTTGTTCACAGTTGTGGAGAATGTAACCTTGTAATGGCAGTCCACGAATTATAAGTGTCATGGAGATTAATTGCAACATAATAAATCTTTCTTGTGATGTGAAAGTAGATGTAATTAGATTCTCGTGAAAGCATATAATGGGAAAAAAAACTTAGTTTCTAATGTTGGGAATCAAAACTTATGAGGTATAAATGTTGAGTTACTTCCTTTTAACAATCGTGTTATATAATTTAATGGCTATATGATAAACAAACTAAAATGGATGGAACCATTTTACATTAAGTATTAAACAAACCAATGCCGCATCCTCTCCAAGCTCTACCTGGGGCTACTCCTCATCATGACCGCTATTGCTGCTCCTTGAGTCTGTATCATCATCAGAAACCACCTTAATGTAGTGTACCCAATGTTTTAAAAATCAGAACCGATTGAGGGTCGGACCAGTTCAAACTTTATGAACCGGTTTACTAAAAAATACATAAAATTTTATATTTTTAATGAAAACAATATATTTGAAAGGTTTAAAACCATGATTCCAACAATTACACACAAAATATGCAAAGCTTGCTCTTATATATATGTAAGAAAGGTGTTTATAGCAAAATGGCGCGAACTACAAGTCCAATACACAATACATCTACGTCACCGGAACGAGTACAGGGATCTGGTATGCTGGTACGATAATTTTTTTGGCGGCCCAGGTACGATACTTGGGTACAGCCGTACAATATATATATATATATATATATATATATATATATATATATATATATATATATATAATATTAAAAAATATAGCCAAATAAGCAAAAAATCAGCCTTATACATGAATAGAGTAAACAAATTATTAATTAAGTGAAATAGCCAAATAACGTATTAATAATTCAATGCATTTTGTCATGATATTCATTGATTGAACTTCGAACAAGAACATTGTTCAAACTCCAAATGTTACAATGTCCAATTATTAAAATAAATAATAACGAATCGCATAACTGGACTAGAATTCCGGCTATTACCAGCTCCCTTCAAATTTGGTAGTTCAGATTCCTTCAGGGTTTCTCTTATTATTCTTGCATTAGTCTAACTTGCTAGTGGAGATGTTGCCGCTGTGTTTTTTGATCCTACATTATCCAAATGCATCTCAACTGTTGCAGTTCCAGCCATTATTTTAGGTACTTCTATGAAGTTTTACCATAGTTGAATCATTTACGTAATCCCATCTATTGACCCCCAAAAATAAAAGTTTAAATTTTTTTTTTTAAATTTATTGTTTTTACTGGTGGGTACGCCAAGGTACGTCCAACAGTACCCGGGTACGTCTGGGTACTTCCTGAGAAGTACCCGGGTACTGCTAGATGTATCCTGAGTGTACCCCTGACATATCATACCCGTACCACGTACCGTACCTGAACCCATGCCCTGCAGGGTATGTACTGACTACCTAGCAATAGATATATCATATATGAGCTTCCGAAACAACATACATAAACAATGAGACTCTAAATCGCCTCCATAGTCCGAGACTCCAAAAAAATATGCTATGATCATTGATACATTACAAATACTACAAGTTACAAAACTCTAGAATAAACTAGATGACATCAATGATCAATAATCAAACTCTGCACCGCTACTGTAAATGGGATCCTCAAGGTCATCCTCATCAATATCATCACTGGCCTTCCAAATAAGAGAGGTGCTCACAAATAGAGGTGAGGTGCTCACAAATGGATGCCAATATCACCACAAAGAGCCCACAAGCAATGCCAAACAAGCTCCAAGCCTCCAACTTCCAAGCTCACTCCAAAACTAAACTCTTCAATCTTATGCTCACAAATGCTCAATGAGAGAGGTGTGAAGTGAATAGAGTGGGGTGTATTTATAACACCAAATTAGGGTTTAGAACAAATGTATTAAAAAAACGTTTTTTAATAAAAATCGCCATATAAGGTTGTGTAGGGTCAAACGGTCCAGTTCTTTGGACGGTTGAAGAAAAAAAATGGTAAACCGGTCGAACCGGCCGGTTCTAGTTCCGGTTCAACCAACTTTTAAAAACTTGAGTGTACCTTACCTTTACCAAGGCAACAATGTCTAGGCTTCCAATGATCGTTCCAATGAAAGCAAAGCTTCTTCCTCAACTCATTACGAGACTCCTGATCCGTCCTAGGAGGTGGTGCACTCTTCCGTTGAATAGTGGAGCGTCGGAAAGGTATGGAGCTCGTGGAAGGCTTCTTATTGGGTTGATAAGAAGCGAGGGTTGTGTCCAAATCTAATGTCGTCTGAATGGCATCATGCAATGTCCTAGGATTAAGAGCCTTGATCAAACCTCTCATCTTATCATGAAGCCCCTCTATGAAAAGCATCACTACTCTCTTCTCGAGCATCTCCAGAACCATCACTGCTATACGCTGAAATTCGTTGATGTAGGCATCAACATGTCTAGTCTGACGGAGCTGCGCCAAATCTCTGTAGTATAGCTCCACGTCCTTGCAATCAAACCACGCAATCTCTCTCTCATTGAACTCCCTGTAAGATCACACAAAGTCATGGTTCTGTGTGACCAAGCCATGATGCCACCAAGCATATGCTACTCCCTCTGGGTGTAGAGCGGAAAACTGAATAACCTGCTGCTCCTGCATAGGCTTGAGGGTAAGATATGTGTCGAGCTTATGAATCCAAGCTCTGGCACTAATCTTTCCACTACCATCAAAGGTGGAAAGAGTCACCTTGTTGGTAGCCTGCTTCAGCTCCCTATTCTGATGTGCTCTAGGCCTCCGATCCTGTCTGGTCCTCAAACTATCTCTCCTCTGTGCACAATACTGAGGTAGGGGAAAGGCATCCCTCACATGTTGTGGTAAATTCCTCCACTCATCAGTAGTTGCCATAACATTGTCCTGGAAGTCCAGTTCCTCAAGTGGGGTCCTCAACTGTTGGTGGGTCATCTCTAGGAAAGAAACTAGGCTGCATAGGCCTATCTTCTGTCCTGGTAGGCCTCCTCTCCTATGTATGAGTGTGCCTCCTCTCACGGTGAGGTGATCCCCTCACACTACCAATCTCCGAAGGTGATCTGCTATGCCTCCTGTGACTACTAACAATTGATATAGATCTGTCTCTCCTATCTCTTGGCCTATCCAATGCCAACCTGTCAAGAGTAGAGCCCATACATTCCATGGATTGAATCAGCCGCTAGTAAGAGTCTACCATAGCCCTAAGAAGCTCTCTATCTAGATCCATTTGCTCGTCACGGGGAGGGCTACGATCCTTCCCGTCTATCACCCATAGTGTTTGCTCCAACACCTACTCCAAAATTAGCTACAAGTCGTGCTGGTCTCCATGTGTAATATCTATGTGGCCCAACCTCTCGTGGCTGCATCAAATCAAAAACCCTCCAGGTAGGAGGAACATTGCTCTGATACCACTGAAAGATCCCCACTTAGATTTGATCCAAAACTTGATGGGCAAGAATGAAAGCCCAAATGCAATAACACAACTGCTGCAAATCTGATTTATTACTGGTAAATGCAACTACGGTTTGAGTGGGCACCAAACACAATTAGCACCCAAAAAATTATATTTTGATCACAAACCGATTGTAGTGTTTTTAAAAGCCCAAATATATCAAAAATCAGATTTTTAGAGGTTACTAATGACTGAAAATCAGATCTGAAATCTGCATATAAAACTGACTGAAAATACCACAAAAAAACCTCTAAAAATTTATGAAATTGCTTTGCTTTGATTCCCAAAAATCAGCAGATGATATGTCAATAATATTTAGATCAGGAATACTTTAAATAAAATGCCAACCAACCAAGGAATGAGTCGCTGCACTAGAAGAAATTATGATAACACTGCTGCAATTTTATCCTCCAAAGAAACATTGCTGGAAATGACTGAAAATCTGGTTAAACTAATGAGAATTCCTGAGTGGAAATCCCTCACAACACTCTTGGGTTTTTCGTCCACAAGAGAGAAAATCCTAAGGTTTTTCGTCCTTGGATTAATTGCAAAAGCTCAGAGCTCAAATGCAAGAGAAAATATCATATAAAAATCTGGAATGCCCTACAAGCAAGTTGACCTCTCATTATATAGGAAAAGTGACCCAAAATGACTTCTAAAGAATCCAATAAGCTTCATTGCTCCTCCCTAGGCCAAGTCACATTTTTTAATGAGGCCTTTGACACACTTTTCTATTTTTTGACCTCATGGGGCAAGTCACATTTTCCCCTAGATAAATACAATTAAAATAATTGCTTTTCACTTTTGCACTTTCTAATTTCTATTTTAATGTTAAGCTCTATTAATTTATTATATGTGCATTTTATAATGTTATATTTTAATTTTGCACAATATAAT
This sequence comes from Taxus chinensis, assembly GCA_019776745.2. NCBI lineage: Eukaryota > Viridiplantae > Streptophyta > Pinopsida > Cupressales > Taxaceae > Taxus > Taxus chinensis. Next base: position 277,063,883 of record CM034151.1, on the reverse strand, counting down.
AAAATTCATAAAACTTAAGTCACCCTTGACTCACCCTTTGGCCATCAGGTAGACAAAAATAGGCCAAAGGTCTTCAATAAAATTATTCGAGAAAGAGGGACATTACATATTGGGTCCTAGATATCAGCGTCATTTAACACATGACTTTCTGAAGGAATTTCTTTTATGAGTTTCATAAAGAAATATGCGTTCCTGTGTATTTTAGAGATAAAACAATTTTGCAACATGAAGGAAAAGGGACAGTTTGACCCAAGTTACCAAGATTTCCAATTTTCATTCTCCACAATATCTTAACCATCCTGAACTGAAACAAAACTTCTTGTTGTTCGTGCTCACTCAACAACAAATCCTCTTCATTTTGTTTGATGGAGTTGTAACTGTTTTGAAAATGTGATAATATAGTTGTTTTAATGGGATTTGAGAAAGGAAAGTTGTTGAAACACAAAGGTGAACCTTCGGTTTCAAGAAACTTTGCTCACCTCATTGAAGAAGGAATATTAGCAAGTCTTTTGTGGCATGCAAGGTTTGGGCATAACACCCGTGACATAATTCAACCAATGCAAAAGAATGGTGTTGTCGGTTTGTGAACACTACCCAAAACAATTGAAAAATGTGAAGCATGCATCTTGGCTAAACAACAAAGAGAGTCATTTCAAAAATCAAACCATAGAGATGAAAGAAAATTGCAGTTGATCCACTCTAATTTGTTTGGTCCACTACAAGTTCCTTCTACAAATGGTAATGCATACTTCATGTTGTTCATTGATGACTAAAGCATAATGACTTGGATCTATCTTATGAAGCAAAGATCGGAAGCTTTCGAAACTTCTCAAATGTTTCGCACAATGGTTTAAAATTAAGCACATTTCCATATTGGCAGATTGGGCACTGAGAATGGCGATGAATTCAAATTTAAGGTGTTTGAAGACTATCTCAAGAAAAATGGGATCAAGCATCATCTCACAGTCCTTTAGACTGAATAAAATGGAGTAGCTAAGAGGATGAATAAAATGTGATGAATATGGTTTAGGCAATGTTGTATTTCAAAGGAGGAAAACTGCATTTTTGGGCAGAAACAACTCAAACAATAGTCTACCTCTGCAACTGGGTGGCAGCAAAGAGAGTTCTTCAATATCTGGATGGAACTCAAAAGTTTTGGTTAAAATACTCCAAGGCAACATATTTCAAACTAGTTGGATATTTTTTAATCAGACTATGGAAGTGATGTTGAAGGTGGGAAACCTACCTCAAGTTTCTTGATGAATTTAGAATTAGCAATCGTTAGTCGTCACTTAGAAGTCAAATAAGTAGTTTGTGAGAACAATTTCTTTAGCAAAAGAGAATATATAGCAGCTTCAAAGGCAACTAGGGAAACCTTATGGCTCATAAGGATTGTTGAGGATTTGCAGGAAAAGTACATTTCATCAACACTATTCATGGTAAATAACACTTATCTAATCCAAATGGGTAGAAATCCAATATTCTATGATTGAAACACCAAATTCCATTTGATTTTGATTTGGAATTATGTGAAAGATGGTTTTGTCTGAATGATACCTTCCCAGCTATAAAACAACCAAAGAATATCCTGACAAAAGCGCTTGGAAGAGAGAAATTTAAAAAATACAAAATGGTCTCACTATAATCCCTACAAATTAAGGGGGGAAAGTAACAATATATACATAATCCTGGGTTATACAAATATTTGTCTTCTTGTAGAATCTGAACAATCATCATGAAGATGAACAGAACAGTCATCCTAGAGATGAACCAAATGGTCACACATTGTAATAAAAATGAACTTGCATCTCATATTTGAATTAATACAATTTTGGGTTTGCACACATACAATTTCTGAATTCATTTTGTAGTCTAGATTCCTCACCTGACAATATAAATATCATTAAATGACTTCATAAAATTCATTATAGAAGCCAATTTGTCTCTCCTTTGAACAGCAAAGAAGGCGAGGACAGAAAAGGGAATTAAGAGAATGTATTTCTGACGTCAATGCAGTTGTTTCACATCAACAAACTTCTAGGACACTAATGTGTATTCATTGAATTTTTGACATTTGAAGTATATTTTTATGTTGCATCCAGCAAGAACTGCTACATGAACCACATAAATGCTGCATTGAACCAATTTCCTGATGCTATTGACTAGAAAGTGCACCATCTGACCAAAATCAAAGGTAAGTTAATCATCTTGGCTCGTAGTTGGTTGTTGTAATTGTATTTTGACAATCATTACTGCTATTGAATATGATAATACTCCTCACCAACTGTAAAGTCCCTTTCAAAATAAACCAATAATTTATTTAAATTTTTCTGATTTCTATACTTAGCAGCAATGGTAAATATCACAAATATGCACTAACATATTCACAAACAATTGATTCATTGGAAATTCCACAAATACTTGGTATACGTGTACTATTGTTGCACTGTAATATCCCCTTCTCAGTCGAAGACCTTTAGCCCAATTTTGTTTTACGACGGCTAAAGTGTGTTAGAAAGGGAAATTTATCATAATAAATTAATTATAAAAGTGCAATATAAAATATTATTAGAAGCACTTTATATTAATTTATTAATGATAAAGACAATTTAAAAATAGAAAAGACAAATATGAAGTGATAAAGTAAAAATAAGAAAAAAAAGAAATATCACTTTGTGTTATTATTCTCCCCTAGGAGAAAATGCGACCCTTTTGGAGTATGAAAAAGGTGGAAAGAAAACATTAAATGCGAGGGGTGAAATCTGATTGGAAGTTGGGAGGCTATTTGGCCCATTGCATCTAAATAAGCAAGTTTACTTGCTTGTAGAAGGCATGCTTTTCTGTTTTATACAAAATCTAATTTTTGTCTAAGCCTAGAGCTTTACAAAATATTTAGAAATAATCTCTTGAGGACGAAAACCCTCTAAGATTTCGAGAAGAAGAACGAAAAATCTTCTTCTAGATGAGAGGATTCTCCATTCAAGGGTTTCCATTGCAGATCAATGATTTATTGGTATTTTCAATGTTTTCCAGCAGTAGATTTGCAGATTTGTGTTACTTCTGGCGAGGGTTTGAAGGTGGAAGTTTGTTGCAAAAATTTTAACTTCATTTGCAGCCATATCTAGGGTTATCTACACCCCTGTGGGTGGAATGAGATACATTCTAGGGCACGACTATCCCAGATTGCATCACCAACAACTTTGCCATAATTTTAGAAGCTAAGATCAACCGGTTTACATAATTTTTGGGCCAAGGAAATTGTATTTTCAGCTATGTATGAAGGAGTATTCTGCAGATTTTAATAAAATAATTCAGGCTTCATTTGGGATCAAATATGGTACTTTTCTTGAGTATGTCTTTATAAAAATAGTTGATTTAGTTTAATGATAAAAGGGCTATTTTGGTTCAATTTGGAATGATTTGCATAGCCTACGCAAGTCGCATTTTCCCATAGAAATTCAGATTTGAACAATATCGTTTGTTATATTTTTTATAATTTTAGAAGCCAAGATCAACATGTTTACATAATTTTTGGGCCAAGGAAATTGTATTTTTAGCTATGTCTGAAGGAGTATTCTGCAAATTTTAATAAAATAATTCAACCTTCATTTGGGATCAAATTTGGTACTTCTTAAGTATGTCTTTATAAAAAAGTTGATTTAGTTTGATGATAAAGAGAGTTATTTTGGTTCAGTTTGGAATGATTTGCATACCCTACGCAAGTCGCATTTTCCCATAGAAATTCAGATTTGAACTATATCGTTTGTTATATTTTTAATATCTGCATTTAGGGTTTGGGATTTGCCTAAAATCTGTTTGGGGTCAAAAAACGTCCTTTTAGGGACATTATAGTGGTATTAGAGCAGTGAATCCTTCCAACCTGTGAGGAAATCAGATCTGAATGCAAAAAAAATGAAGTGGACCCAAGTTCCTTTTTTTATGGCACTAATGAAATATCTACTAAATCATGGTTGAAGGAATTTGAGATATTTTTGTGTTGTAATCCTATGTGTCAAGATGATGCCCTCACGCTCATCTCTAGCTACATGGATGGACTAGCTAATAAATGGTGGCACCAAATGTTGAAGATCCAAAGGGTTGAATCCATTGCTTCACTTACAAATTTCTCATAAAAGTTTCTAGAAAGATTTAATGTATAGGATGGTAGGGGTAAGCAAGGAAATGAAGCCATGGAGTGTACACCCATGAAGGAAGACAAATCATATCTACACCCAAATGAAGAAGCCAAAGGATACCTTATAGAGGATCTTGCACATGAGGAGGAGACTTCCATGGACATGTGTGTGAAATTGTAGCCTACTGTAATTTCCAAAACAACCTTTGGCAAACTTTCAGATATATTTGGTAGGTGTGTAATGCTCCCTACTATTGCACGTCCATTTGATAGACACCCTAGTGGTTACTACAACAAAAGGGAAGAGTCCTAGATTGATCTTGGTGGTGAAGATGAAAGTGATAAGGAAAGAGCAATTGTTGATATTATTCTTGGAGACACTTTTGGGCAAGAAGATGTTCTCCTACGACAAGGTTATGCGGTAAGCAGTATATCTTCTCTTTTATTACAACAGTTAGATCATAATGATATTGATAGAGGCATATGGTGGCAAGATCTATTGCACTTAACAGGTACAGGAGCTCAGATTTTGGAACACTATAACATGTTTTGTTTCATGCACTTGGCACTTGAACAGATGCGTTACAATTGCTTGAGGGCAAGCAATTTTGGGAAGGGAGGATTGTAATATCCCCTTCTCAGTCGAAGACCTTTAGCCCAATTTTGTTTTCTGACGGCTAAAGTGTGTTAGAAAGGGAAACTTATCATAATAAATTAATTATAAAAGTGCAAAATAAAATATTATTATAAGCACTTTATATTACTTTATTAATGATAAAGTCAATTTAAAAATAGAAAAGACAAATATGAAGTGATAAAGTAAAAATAAGAAAAAAAAAGAAATATCACTTTGTGTTATTATTCTCCCCTAGGAGAAAATGTGACCCCTTTGGAGGATGAAAAGGGTGGAAAAAAGCATTAAATGTGAGGGGTGAAATCTGATTGGAAGTTGGGTAGGCTATTTGGCCCATTACATCTATAAAAGCAAGTTTACTTGCTTGTAGAGGGCATGTTTTTCTATTTTATACAAAATCTAATTTTTGTCTAAGCCTAGAGCTTTACAAAATATTTCTAAGGACGAAAACCTTTAGAAATAATCTCTTGAGGACGAAAACCCTCTAAGAGATCTAGAAGAAGAACAAAAACTCTTCTTCTAGATGAGAGGATTCTCCATTCAAGGGTTTCCATTGCGGATCAAGGATTTATTGGTATTTTTCAATGTTTTCCAACAATAGATTTGCAGATTTGTGTTACTTCTGGCGAGGGTTTGAAGGTGGAAGCTTGTTGCAAAATTTTTAACTTCATTTGCAGCCATATCTAGGGTTATCTACACCCCTGTGGGTGGAGTTAGATACATTCTAGGGCACAGCTATCCTGGATCACATCACCAACAACTTTGCCATAATTTTAGAAGCCAAGATCAGCTAGTTTACATAATTTTTGGGCTAAGGAAATTGTATTTTCAGCCATGTCTGAAGGAGTATTCTGCAGATTTTCATAAAATAATCCAGCCTTCTTTTGGGATCAAATTTGGTACTTTTCTTAAGTATTTTTCTTTATAAAAATAGCTGATCTAGTTTGATGATAGAAAGAGTTATTTTGGTTCAGTTTGGAATGATTTACCCTAGGCAAGTTGCATTTTCCCATAGAAATTCAGATTTGCACTATATCGTTTGTTGTATTTTCTATAATCTGCATTTGGGGTTTGGGATTTGCCTAAACGCCGCTTAGGGTCAAAAAGCGTCCTTTTGGGGACATTACATGCACTCAGAACAAAATGAAAATTTTGAAACCCAAAGCATTGAACATAAGCCAAATTGTCATTTACTAAATGTCGAACAACAACATTAAATGTTCAGATTAAATATTTTCTACCAAATGGGTAGTAATGGTTCTGTAAACCCCTTTTTGCATATAATAGTCAAAGATGTACTACAGAAAATTGTGGTTCATTTATTACTCAAACTATCAAAATAAACAACAAACCCAACTCACGAAATATGCAGCTATGATGGTACTGTAGCATCGATACGAAATACTATAGAGATAGTACGGAATCGTAGCAAACTGAAAATCTCTAAAAAGCCTTCTTAACCAACCGAAACTGGAAATAATCTTCAATCTTTCAGCTCAAATACGATCCTTGGATGGAATCACCACAATGGACGAGGATTTTCATCCTCCAATCTGGCATACCAAAGGGCTTTTGTCCTTGGGTGAGAAGATGAACACAAGTCCTTAGACTCTAAAAATAGGGTTTGATTTCAGTAGAGAATGGATCCTGTCTTTGAACCCAACTCCTTTTATAATTACCCTTTTCATTTCAATTTCCTTTTCCCGCCTAGTTTCCCTCTAGAAATGTTTAAAAACACTTTTTAATAAAATATTACATTATTATGTCACATTTAGATGATGCACTTTATCTAACTCATAATAATAATATTTAAAATTTAAATTGTCCTTTCACAAGATTTTCAAATGATATTACAAGAGCCCACTTACAACATTATTATTAAATTATTTCCCTAACTTTTGGGTTTCCTAATTATTTTAATCATAAAAAGGGGACATGGCACCAACAATGGAGTATTAAATGAGAATTATCTTCCATTGATGATGATGTGTCATTTCCCCACATGGACATTTTCTTATGCTATTGATTATATGAAATTTCTATATTCGATGTAGTGTTACATACTAGTATGGTTACTTGGATTGTAGATATACTTGGGTTCTATGATATGTTTCAGTACTACTATGCCTATGAGCAATCTGCACAATCTGCCCATGGAGATAATACATATTACAACATTTCTTTTCACACTATTTTATGATAATTATGCTCATTTGTTATTATCAGCACATACGACTCATTCATAGCTGACAGACCTTAGTTGGATTATTTCTAATTTTTGGGCATTATATTACAGTTTAGTTGTTATACTGATCATGATGATCTTGATGTTACTTCATTGAGACATTTGCTTATATTCATGTTTAGGATTTCTTTGATATATGTAATTATTACCAGTACTATTGATGCCTTTGGTGATTTTCATTAACATTGAAGCAGCGGAAAAATGGACTCAATAAGACACATTGAGCTAGGTTCAAGTACAACTATAGGTACCCACAGATAAAAACAAGTGTAATGGGTTGAAATACAAGTATTGGAACCAGAGTCTAGGAATCATTTATAGTGGTCTATTGATGGCTTTGGTGATTTTCATTAACATTGAAGGAGCAGAAAAATGGAGTCAATTAAACACATCGAGCTAAGTACAACTATGTAATGTCTCCAGTGGGACTATTTTTGCCCTCGAATGGATTTGAGGCAATTCCCACACACCCAATGCAATTTAAAAAATATACCAAACTGTTTATGATGCAGATCTAATTTATTTATAGAAAATGTGACTAGGGATGCTTATGAAACTTATAATAATAAGAAATAAATCATGATATTTTCCACCATAAACTGGGCTAAAACTTATAATATTTCACCCTCAATATATTCGTGCAAAGATCTAAATTTTTAGATCCCAAATACAGCTGAAATGAATTTATTTTGAAACCCCTGTCTCCAGAAAATTATGGCAACTTTAAAAATTCATAACTCACTCAAAAATGCTCCAATCCACACAAATAAACTATGCACGGACTCACAAAAATAGGAAGAATGCAATGATGTTACCCATTCATACAAATGACCACCACAAGTGCCCTAAACAACCAAAAAACCAATTCGCCCTTAGGGTTTGGGACGGGAAATTACAACAGAAACATATAGTTATATTCAAATCTGATACGCTGGAAAACTACTGGGAAATCAACAATCATAACAACAATCATATCTGGTTTGTAGTAGCCCAAAATACCTCAAAACATTATACTATGCAAGTTGCACCAGCTAGAAACAAGGAGAAACTCAGCCACCACTTTCCTCTTCAAACCCTTGGACCGATTTTGCACTTTTACCCACTTCAACCGCTGGAAAAATATTGAAAAATACTACTAATCAAGTGATCTGCAATGGAAACCCCAAGGTGGAGAATCCTCTCAACTAGAAGAAGGGTTTTTGTCCTTCTACTAGACTCTTTCAGGTTTTTTGTCCTTCTACTAGACTCTTTCAGGGTTTTCGTCCTCAAGAGTGAATCTCCAAGGGTTTTTCGTCCTATAGAAGATTGATCAAATGTAAGCTCTACCAAGGCAATTCGACTTGCATGAATATGAGTTTAGTGACCCAAACTAGCCAAGTCATGCAACCAATCAGCCAGTTGACTCTGCTATTAAATGTTTTTTTCCCTCCAAAAAGCTTTCCTTGACATGCAAGCTGCATTTTCCTTAAGGGAATAACTTTTTCTTTTAATGTTTTTTTCTATTTAGATCCTTTACCCTCCAAGCAAGTCGCACTTTTCCAGGGGAAAAATATATTTTTGCTAAGGTGACTTTATTCTTTTCATTTGTTTTTTCCATGTTTATTTTATTGAGTCCATAATATTTTATTATAAGTGCTTTTATAATATTTTCTTTTTTATTTGCACTTTATAATAAATTATTATAACTTTAGTTCCCCTTGTGCACATCCCTTAACCATTGGGAAGACAAAATGGGGTAAGGATCTTTGACCGAGAAGGGGATATTACAATGGAGTCAATCAGACACATCGCGCTAGGTTCAAGTACAACTATAGGTACCCATAGATAAAAACAAGTATAATGTGTTGAAATACAACGATTATTGGAACCAGAGTCTAGGAATCGTGTCTAGTGGTCTAGTCATGTGCTTGCTTATTGTTTTGTTACTCTGCATGTTTTGGATGACTACTCAATTGTAATTTTTTATCAAAGAATGGTTGTTTTTCTTTATTGTCGTGTTTTGGATGGTTAGCGTTCAGTACATCTTGGATGTTGCTACAATATGAAATAGAGCTGATCTTTAGTCTTTGATACAGCAACCTTTTACTTTCGTTTGAATCTATATCATCTCTTTGTGGGAGAAAGATTCTATATCTAATTTATGTCAAAGACACCATGTCCATCTTGGAATTTTAATCATTATTCGCAACTTTTGCGAATTAATTCCAAGGCTTATGTTAGAATTGTTTAGCCTCAAAGATTGACCCATTAAGTGGCCCATTTCTATTTGTCTAATAATATTAGCTAACAATATTAGCAACCATCTTTTTAGCTATTTGTCTGAAGATGGTTGCTAATATTGTTAGCTAATATTATCAGACAAATAGAAATGGGCCACTTGATGGGTCAATCTTTGAGGCTAAACAATTCTAACATAAGCCTTTGAATTAATTAGCAAAAGTTGCGAATAATGATTAAAATGCCGACATGGACATGGGATCTTTGACCAAATTTGATTTTTTATAGTCTACAAAAGGTAATTGTTAGCTTTTCAAGGATTTGGTTACTTGATTGCTTGTGACTTGGCATTGACGGTATTAGGGTTTCATTTTTATTGTCTTTTCCCTTACTCGAACTCGAGTGTTATGGAGACTTTTCAGACATGGCTGCCTTGGGCCAAAAGTTGTGGAAAGAAGACCTAATCTTTATTGCCGTAATGCCCCCACCCCCACCCCCTAGAATTGTCTTAAAGAGAGTGTTAAGCTCTTTAATGGAGATATTTTTTGGTCATGCCGATGCTTTCGAATAAAACATTGCAAGTGGGTTTTCACATAAAGAAAATGGGAAATATTGAGAAAACACATCATTTGTTTCAGGGCTGGGATCATAGATTTTCGGAGTTGCTCGATATTCTTGTGGACTAGATCTGTGGACATTATTGCATTGTTTTTGGCTTTTTGGAAACAAGGACACTAGCAGTTGCTTTTAGGCTTCAAGGAAACAAGGATACAAGACTATCATGCCTGGGAAATCAGTATTTCATTATTCGTTTTTGCATGAAACCTTAAATGAAATGAAAGTCATTTCTTATCATTACATTTTTATAAGTTTCCTACCCTACCATTGTTCTCATCTCTTGTTGCTTGGTCTCTGATTTGATAAGGGGCAAACTTATTACTTCCAGTGCAAGGTAATAGTTTTTTATTGAAAGCAATGACATAAGAATAAAGACGGAAAAGATAGAGAAGGAAATGAAATGAATGCAGCACACTAGTTATTTCAAATAAAGATTTGGATAATACGGCTTTAATACCATTTAGGGGTAGATAGGATTCAGGAAGAATTTGGCAATTATTGTAACTATAAGTAGAAGTCATATGACTGTCATATTATTGGCCTCTTTGTTGTGTAAAACCCATGGATGCTTGATTTATTGATACGAGTCTTGAATAGTTGTGCTTCTTATTTGGAAATAAATAGAAGACATTTTGGTTGTCTGCCTTTCGTATAATTGTGTTTCTTTGTTAGTGTTGAGGGTTGCACACCAACAAACAATCTTTCTGGATATTTAAGTTCTGTGCACATTTCATTTTTGCGTAGTATTGATTTCCCATGAAACCAATTCATCTTGATTGTACTTTCTTAAAATTTAATTGAATTCATGATTAAATTATATCTTTCTCTTACTCTATGGATAGACTGTCACTTAATGTAACATGTCCATGAGCAATAAGCCCTAGATAGTCATACATGCAGAGGGGTGATTTGCAAGGGTCATGTGACCTCTGCATAATCATCGGTTTGCATGCATAGCCAAACAAGACAAATATCCCGAGGATAGGGTACATGGAGTATGGGGATAATTAGTTTGTTTTTATGCTTCAGCATTGAACTTACAATTCTGCATTGTCTTTTAAAGACCACAAGGCACCTATCTTGAGGGCAATGCGGTTTGATTACTGAGTGAAGGCCAAGATGCTCTTCTGTAGTGAATAAGGGCAGTTGATAGGTCTTTATTTCTATTGAGAATTATTGAATATGAGTCTTAATTATATTGTGCTTGCATATGGTTTGGAAGTGTGAGGTGCAGTTTCAATAGTTTTGTTCTTGCTGCATACATGATCTATTATTACCTCTAGTTGGGCGTAGCATGTTTGAATTGATGGATGGTGCGTGAGGGTATTGCAACATGAAAGGCTCATGGACTCCATTCCTCTCCTTCATCCAAGCACAACCTTGGGTGGGCTTCTTCAGGAGATTCATGATTCAGTTGTGGCAGCAGTTCCCTATCTCAAGCTTGATAAAAGTTACTCACATGAAAATTCTAGGTGGTGGATATCTGTAACCACTTCTACATCTGTAGCCACTTGTATGTTACGCTTGATAGATATTTGGGAAGTTGTTCCAATGTATAAACATGTTATTATTGTGAAGACTTAGTTCTGAGAATGTAATAATTTCATTTCTCTCACCCATGATTAAAAATCAGATTCTTAAATATTTCATAAATGTGAGAATGTAATAATTTACAAATATTAATGTAAATACCTCTGGAATAGCATAAAATCTTCACAAAGAAGGTCACCCCACACTAGAAGAAATCTGGAATTTGCTGCTGCAATTTTATTTCTTCTACAAACACTGCTGGGATAATAAAAACCTGTGAATAACAATGGAATCTCCTGAGTAGAAATTCCTCACTTCTCCTGTGATTTTCGTTCACAAGAGGGGAAATCCAAAGGGTTTTCGTCCTTAGCTTTTTTTGCAAAAAGCTCTGAGCTCAATGCCGGAAAGAAAATATCATAATAACCTAGAATGATTTATGGGCAAGTCAACTTTCTTTTTTAAAGAGAAAAAAAACACTCACGTAGCCAAGTCGCATTTCCCTAAGCAAGTGGAATGTATTTCTTTTTTTTAAATTTCTAGAGCTAGTCTGTTGGCTAGATTTTCTGCATAGCTGAAAACCTAGGCAGTCATGAGATAAATCTCCCTCATTTAGTGGTGAGGCTCCCGTGTAAGATTTGTCAGTTAAATATGCTAGTATCTATTTGTGGGTATTATTTTAACCATGCAGCTCATGAACCACAGTTGTATAGTTTTGCAGCAAGTAAGCAGCTGTTAAAGAAAAGAAATATCTGATGAAGAAGAAAATAGCAGAAAACAGGAAAGAAAGAGGGAAGATGTGCAACCCAATCAATAAATTACAAAGTTGATTGCATGCACATAGGTAGAACAGATAGATATTAACATACAGAATTATAAGCAAAAGGAACTTTTAGATCTAGATCTAGAATAACGCAAAGTTTATGAATAGATCTAAGACAAAAAGTTAGAAACAAAATGCACTGTTGACACAAAGTTCTCCGGAAGTATGCTCCTTTCTATTCCTATGCTTCAAATAGCTATCAGGGTTTCAACACAAAGTCTGGAACACAAGAATGCTGCTTACAAATTCTCATCATTAACTTGAAGGTTCTTCCTCTACTTATAGAATGTAGAAGGGAAATTACAAATGAGAAGCTTAACTGAACTAGAACATAAACCAGAAGTAAAGATAACATCTGGCAATCATATTCCTTTAATTCCTCTCTAAGTGACATGCATCGGGAGTTCTAGTCAAAATTATGCACATCTGTCACTTAACTTATAGAATCGTTCCACACAACTTAAAGTAATGGTTTTCAAACCAATAATTTTTAAGTTTTACAATTACATCCGAGAATGTGGAAAAAGAAGAAGAAAGAGAAGAAGAAGAAGAAAGGTCTGCCAGTTGTAACCCCTACATCTTCTTTTTGCTTTGATACTGAATATACTTGTCGAACATGTAATTCAACAACTTCCCATCTGTTTTAGCCACAACTTCTTTTTCTGTCCTGAATTGCAGCAATCCTTCTTTCAGAACCTCGATGCACGCTTCCACATCCTTTAAGCTAGGCCCGAACTTCTTAATGTTGACTGCAGCATTACCAGCTTGCTGATGGAATCCATCGTGAAAGGCCTAACAGCTCCATCAATCCTGTCTTGTACCATCAGAAGAGATCCTTCCAGGGAATTAGGCACTTTGTTAGGAATGATCCTTTTATATGAAGAAATGTTCCCAACTACTTCCTCATTGGTGAAAGCAATGACATTGTCTGATAGTGATGATGCCATACTCTCGAGCGCGCACATTCTTTTCAGCATGATTCTGAAGATCTCCAAGTAGAAAGAAACTACAAACTCAAGTTGCTTCCCCTTTCAACTGATCCATCGGGCACAATTGGTTATGCGGTAAAAACCTCCTTCGGCAAGTTATTTATCTCGACCAAAGTACTCAGGTTACTTTCAGCTATTGTGTTCATGTCCATCATGCTCGTCACTAGTTGTTTTAGCTGAACAATGCATCCTTCATAACCTTTAGACGGGCCGGCACCTCCCTGAGTTGTACAGAAGCTTGGCGAATAATTAGATTCTTCCATTCGTCGATAGCTTTAACTTGGTTACCTGCATCTTCCACTTCCTACATCAGATGATCACTCACCTGCTTAGGTGTTGAATTTGGCTGAGTGGAAGATTTGACAATTTTGGCAATAATCTTACACAACTGAAACACCTATTTTTGAAGTTCAATTTTTTCCACCTTTCTTTGTCAAGCCTAAGGAGTAAAGCATTTATCAATGTCTACGTGTCTTGCTTCAATCCTTCAGTAGTGGTTTGACCTATTGGTACTTTGGTCACTGTCATATCTGCTGCCGTAAGCTCGCCCTTTTGCTTTCCTTCTGTTGGAATTGATACCTCAGCGAACTTTTGCCCTGATTCTTCAATAATCAACCTTGAAGTCACTTTAGAAACTTTAGGTCTTCTGTTTTTTCCGCCAAAACTCAAGAGCAGCTACAAGTCATGTTCCTCCAAGTTGATCTCCTCTTTAGCTTCTGAACTGACTGTGAGGCCAACCACTTTGAGAAATTGCTTCTCGAAGAATGAGAAGCCATTGAATGCACCACCATCTCGTGCTCTAATTCCTCTCCATCCGAAACTGCTACAGTGTTGTGACTATCATCTTATGAATTGTCCAAAGTCAATGCTCTTTCAAATTCTGCCATCTGCAACTTTAGCGTTTCTTCAAGAAGAGGTGCGGATCGGAGAGGCTAAGGAGAAAACACAAATGTTGCTGGATTCAACGAAGGAACAACAGTATCCTGCTGAGGTGCAAAAGTTGGTGAAGTACTTGATGCTGGAGAAGTCAAAACTAGCACCATAGCCATAGAAGTGACCTTTTCCCTCGAATGAGACTTCTTGTGCACTTTAAGCTTTTCAGGTCATTTGCTGCTTTCTCCCTCGTGTTTTCCTTTTGATGGAATCTCCTGTGCTGAGGTTGCCTGTGATCTGATTCATCAAAGCTTCATCAAGGCAATACCCCCTTTGTCAGCAACCAGTTCGAAATGTTGACCTCTCCTCGATCGTATGGCAGCCACCAATGTTCTCCTGATGTGCAGCTCTATCCCCTCCCATCTGATGGTATGTGTCAAGTAACACAGGGCCATCGTCTGTAGGTACCGCAGGTATCCGTGCTAATCCATAATCAAACACTTGTCGCGCTCATAACTTGCTGAAGTCTTTCTTCCTAACTTCGTACTCGCTTCTGCACTTCATCCAGAAATCTTCTAACGAAGGCACATGCGCGTACTCCTGGGATATTGTCTTCCTTGCTACCCCATATGGATCGAAGTTCAGCCGGGCTGGGAAGAACTCATGCTCCCACTCCAAGAACATCTCAACTTCAATCCCTCTGGCTTTGTGAATGCTCTGGCAGCTGTAATAGCCCACTGTGATCGCAAAGAAGCCTGTAGGCTTGTGCCGTTTCGACTGTAGGTCATGCATCTCCACGAGTTGTTTGCTCAACTCCATGATGACCAATCTGTCGCTTGGATATCCAGGTAACTTGACTGGTTCTCCTAAAAAGCCGGTGACCCTGAGGTATGTAAAGTCTGTAAACTGGATGAAGATATTGCCAATCTGGGATACAGCTTCCCAAGCTTCCTTGCTTACCCCGTTGGTCTTCAGATCACCATTCAGCTTGCAAATGAATCCATAGAAGAATCCATCGTTGACCACCTTGTAATCTTTATTGCATTCAGGCACAGTAAGTTGTGGATAGCACTCAAAAATAGGATTCTTCGAGAGTATGCCTTGTCTATCCAGCTTGGAGAAGATACCCTGAGACGCTGCTGCATATACCAAATATGAAGTCATCTTGAAGCTGTAAGTCCGCCTCACACTCCGGAGCTGCTCACCGATGTTGTCATTGATGATCTCCGACCAATTAATTATAGAATCTGCTTTGTTGATTTTAATAGTCCTGATGAAGGCATACATCCATGAGCGGAAGTTGTGAGCGTTAGCTTCGCCATTTATCCTACATAGCAATTTAGTAATGTCATCCACCTCCTACACCAAATTGGATCGTGGAAGAGTCCTCGTGAACTTTGATGGAGATCTGAGCTTCTTCATATACTTGTTGTTCATTATGCCCACACAGTCTACTTTGTGCTTCTCCCATCTGTTGCCAGAGTCCAACATGCTGATTGTAGTCACCACCTGTCGTGTTGGAATCTTCAGGCAATAATTGATAAATTGTGCATCTAGTCGGATTATTTTCTTCCCCGCAGCATCCCAGATTGATCTAGATAGTGGATAGTACGACCTTGCACACTCCATGACGAATTCTAGCAAGTGGGCGTTGGTTGGGAATGTTGAAGCTCGGATGATTCCACTACTTTTGACTACCCGCATGAGAGAAGTCTTTCCAGCTCTGGATCTGTCAATCAATTCAGAAAGAGGTTCTGGGCCTAAATTTGTCTCCGATGTCAGCAAATCTGGAAGTAATGCATGATTCCGCTGAGCTTTCTCTTTCATCCCGCTTTGCCATGGCTGGAGCTATCTTTGTCTGAACAATTCTTTTTCTTTTTATTCGCCCGGAATTCTTTACAATTGGTGCAGATTTGGGAATTTCTTCAGATTCGGAGGATATATTCAACGTATCTAACATTGATTTAAGCTCCCTTTCAATTATATAAGCACCTGTAATGAATACCTGCAATTAATTCAGAACATGAACACTTGATTTTTATCATAAAAATCTGCATATAAAGCCCTCTGCCCTAAAATTTGAGGCTTTGCTTGCATGCAAAGCAAGCATAAATATTTGTAACTTCACTTAGGCACCTGTAACAATATACAGATAATTAATTAGACTTAAATCAAGCTCCTCCAACCTTGGGCGCCAAACTTTGAAGCTTTCTGGCAGTGAAAAACACTTTTTTGAGCAAAAATCCTCCTCCTTTGGGCGCCAAAACTGTCCGGGCTGCACTCCTTTGCTAGAAGAATTAATTAATTCATCATTATGGTAGTCCATGCTTATATAACCTTCATCATTCTATAATTAATAAATGCTTCTTCTATTCTTGGCAATTAATTAATTAATAAGCATGCTTTTCTCTTTAACTTGGGCGCCTAAACTTGCATGCTCATGGCTGCCATTAAATAAATTAATGGCAGCCATGCCTCCTTCCTTCAGTTCTCTTTGATTTCACATCATGCTTTGACCATTAATAAATACTTCAAAAAACATTTTTTATACTCCAAATGGGTCGCACTTTTTAGCATGCTTTAGGGCTGCATTAAATAAATAAATTTAATTTATTTTTAGCTTTACTCTTCCAGTCTTCTTTTTCTCTTTATGCATTGACTTTTCATCATCCCTAGGTGCCAAAATTAGGAAGGGAGACTATTAATAAATGTCATTAAATAAATTATTTAATGCTCCAAAGGGGTCGCACTTTTTGGCAAAGGCTGATTTCTATATTTAAAAGTCAATTTTTAATGGGATTATTCACCTTGCACCGCAGCTGCAAAAATCCCATCATCCACTTAAGTTGTTTGCCTTCCATAATGGGATTTTTTACCTTGCAAGGCAAGTAAGAAATTCCCATCAATGCCTTAAATGATTTTTTTTTAATTTTATAATAGGAATTTTCACCCTACAAGACAGGTAATAAATTCCTGCCTGCCTGCTGCCTCTAATTTTCCCATCGTAACTTAAGTGACTTTGCCTTCATGGGAAAAAGTACCCTGCAAGGCAGATACAAAAATCCCACTGTAGCTTAAATCCATCCATTCCCAAAAATGCGACTTGTCAAGAAGAGGCTTTTTTGTGCAAGACTTCGTCTTTTTAAAGAAAAGCTGACTTCCTGAAGCTGATTCCTTCTGGCATGGCGGCCGTAGATGATCTCCAGATACTCCAGGCAAGAAAACAAATTGTACTGGCGAAGGAATTGTCCTAGGGGAATTTCACAGAGAAAAATACGAGAAAAATAAAAAAAACGAAAAATGTTGCCTGAAGTCACAGACAAAGCCCAAGATCCATTCTTGGTGAAAACCCTACTGGTATATGTGAATATTGACATGCAAAACTTCAACAGGGCTAAACCGGAGCACAATTTACTTCAAACGGGGCTCTAAATAATTAAATGAAAACTTTCCGCAGACAAAACCTGACAAAGAGATAAAACGATTTTCGGCATCTGGGTATTTGTCGAAATTGGCTCATATGATTCACTGGGAATATCTAAATGCAATACAAGCATTTTCTGGCAATAAAAACACAAAACGACTCATTATTTTAAAAGTACGACATTTTTTAACATGGGGCAGTCTCAGATTTTAGGGTGAAATCTGGGGACACCATAGTCACATTTTTTTGCCTTACGAAGTGCATTTAAATTAAGTGCTTTTATTTTTCATGCACTTTTCTATGTTTATTTTAGTGTTAAGTTTATTAATTTATTATGTGTTTTTATAATGTTATATTTTAACTTTTGCACAATATAATAAAATTAATAAAACTTACGTCACCCTAGAGCTCACCCTTTGGCCGTCGGGTAGGCAAAAAAGGCCAAAGGTCTTCAATAAATTCATTTGAGAAAGAGGGACATTACAGTCCTCTCTTCCCGAGATTGCCTGTCCCTAAGCAACTGTAAAGTTGGATGTTGAAGTATAGACTCTCCTTCCCATGTAGCATCCTCCAATGAAAAATCTCCCCATCTAACTAGGTATTCCTAAATCACCCGCCTCCTCAATCTTCTCTCTCTCCTATCCAGGATCTCGAACAAAAGAAGCCACATGCTGTCTCAATGCCTTCTTCAATTAAGACACATGGAAAACATTGTGTATCTTACTTTCAGAAGGTAACTCTAGCTCATATGCTACCTCTCCAACTCTCCTCAACACCCTGTACAGACCATAAAACCGAGGCTTGTTTTTCCGCACCACTCTACTTGAGAGTACTATGTCTGTATGGTTGTAGCCGCAAAAATACCATGTCTCCCACCTCAAAAGCCCTCTCAATCTGGTGACGGTCCACATACATCTTTTGCTGATTTCGTGCATGTTGAATATTATCCTTAAGTACCTTAAGGATGTCATAACTTTCCAGTAAACTCGCCCGAGCCTTGGGAGCTCTATTGTCCCCAAAAGCCAAATCAACGAAAGATGTCGCATCATACCCATATAATGCTCGGAAGGGAGTCATACCAATAGACATGTGGTAAGTAATATTATAGCAATACTCACACATATACAACCATCTTACCCATGCCTTATGCTGCCCCGAAACATAGTTGCGAAGATAACCCTCTATCTATTTGTTCACAATCTCCGTTTGTCCATCCGTCTGAGGGTGATAACTAGTACTTAGAGTCAACTCTATACTAACCAACCCGGAAAAGCTCCTGCCAAAAGTGCTCAAAAACCTGTTATTCCAGTCACTAACAATGTTCTTCGGAAGTCCATGCAATCTGAATACCTGATGGAAGAACAAATCAGCCACATGCGATGCCTTAAAGCTGGTAGGAATGGGAAAAAAAAGTGTGCATACTTTGTCAATCTGTCGACCACCGCATAAATGCGATCATTCCCTTGCACTATGAGAAGACTTGTAGTAAAATCCATCGAAATACTCTCCCATTTCTGTTTTGGAATCGACAATGGTTGTAATAGACCTGCTGGGAAAGTATGTTCTGACTTGTTCTGTTAACAAGTCATACACTCACGAACATGGCGTAGGACATCCTCCTTGAGACCCTTCCAAGAGAATCTCTCTCTAACCTGCCTGTACGTTTTGAAGCACCCGGGATGTCCTGCAAGTGATGCATCATGAAAGGCATACAAAATCTTCTTCTTAAGCTTAGATTCAGGAACTAGGTAAATTATGCCTTTATACAAAATCAAATCAGCTATCACCTTGTATCGCCCATCCTGAATTTTACCATCCATAATGTCACATACCAAAGTATTTTTGGAATACTCAACTAATAGTTGAGATTTCCCATCCGCAAAAATCTCGCTCAAAGAACATAGGGCAGCGAGATGTGGTTTTTTGGAAAGTGCATCAGCCACTACATTCTTCTTCCCCTTGACATATTCAATGTGAAAATCATATGCATGAATCCTCCTGACCCACTTCTTTTGCCTCTCATTGAGCCACTTTTGTTCCAGAAAGTATTTCAAGCTGTTGTGGTTGGTCCTCACCACAAATTTCCCACCTACCAAATATTGTCTAAATTTCACCAAGGCATGCATAATGGCAAGCATATCCTTATCATAGGTGGAGTACAACCTCTCATTATCTCTCAACTTCCTACTCTCGTAGGCAATAGGATGGTTGTCTTGCATAAGAACTACACCAATCCCCAATCCCGAAGCATCACACTCCAATATGAAGGGCCGTGAGGAATCCGGAAGAGCCAAAATTGTACAAGTGCTCATAATCACCTTGAACCTATCAAATATTACTCGTGTCTCATTTGTCCATCCAAATGCCCCCTTCCGTGTAAGATCTGTCAATGGAGCTACAAGCTAAGAATAGCCTCTAACGAACCTCCTGTAATAACCACACAATCCCAGGAATCCACGCAAGTCTAAAATGTTCCTAGTGGCGGCCAGTCTTCCATAGCCAGTATCTTCTCCTGATGAACCTTGACCCCGTTGGCTCCAATGACGTGCCCAAGATACAAAATCTTTGTAAGTCCAAATTCGCATTTGGAAATCTTAGCAAATAAAGGTCGTCTCCATGATGCTAAGTACCTCATCAAGATGCCTCAAATGCTCCTCCCATGTCTTGCTATTAATCAGAATGTCATCGAAAAATACCAACACAAACTTCCTCAACTACTTGTTGAAGAGATGGTTCATGCAAAACAAAGCAAGTGCATTAGTGAGACCGAATGGCATCACTAAAAACTCATAGTGCCCATAGTCACATCTGAAGGCTGTCTAGTGAATATCCTCCTCATGAACAAGAATCTGATGGTACCCTGATCGAAGATCAATCTTCGAAAAATAGATAGCTCCATGTAATTGATCCAAAAACTGATCTATGTGAGGAATGGCATACCTTTTCTTTATAGTCTTCTTGTTGAGTGCACGGTAGTCAATGCACGTCCTCATGGTCCTGTCCTTCACCAAAACAACTGAAGAAGCAAAGGGACTAGAACTAGGACGGATATGTCCCACATTCAAGAGCTCTCTAATGGCCTTCTCTCTCTCATCTTTGAATTTCTTAGGATGGCGATAACACGTAGTAATCATGGGCTTGACACCCTCCTCTAGCTCTATAACATGCTCAAATCCTCTATCTGGTGGTCTACCTAGAGGAATGTCACCAAACACTAGGCCTTACTTATCCAGTATTGCTTGAATATCTACATGAAAGGATTGTCCACTATCCGAAGAAGATTTGGATGAAATGAATCACTGGGCTACTCATGCAACCTCTCCACGTTTGACTATAGACTCCATCTTGTGTGCCGAAACAACTCTAGGCCCACCATCAGAAAGAGCACTAACCACAATCTTCTTCCCATCCACCATAAACTCTTTCTCCATCCTCCTAAATGTAATGTCCCCTTTCGTGCGCCAAAGGCCTAAGAGCTGAGTTTGAGTCCCAAGCTGTGGTCATACCCTAAGGGGTTGTGGACACTGGGGGCTATTAAGAAGGGGCCACATGGTACTAATATTCATGTTTGGCATTTGGGGGTCACTTTGGACCATGGCAACTTAAACAGGAAAAAGTAACTTTAGTTACTTTTATTTTATTGGCCCCTCCGTGGAAATAAATGCGTCTAGGGTCTATTGGGGCTCTTTTGCCGTGGGAAGTATATAAGGAGCTAGGCGAGAAAGGAAAAAAAACCTTTTGTCATATACATTTTTAGCCTCCTTCACGTGTAGCTGCCGCTGTTGCGCATCTACAACTTGTGGAGTCAAATCCCACAGGGACCCTAGCTTCGGTGGTGAGAGACCCATTCCTAGCTAGCAGGGCATTCTTCAGTAGTGAAAGATCTACCCTAGTCTGTCATTTTGGAGCCACTTTCAGGGTTGTGTGGCAGAGACATTATCAGAGGTTTAAGAGGAAGGATTTCGAGGGATTTTGGGGGTATTTGGGGAAGTCAATCAGAGGGGCTCCAAATCAAATTCACGGCAGCCATTTGGGTTGGGCGTGGCAGCACGTTGAAGGCACCTCCATCATTTTCCGACCCCATTCCAAGCGAGGGGACTTGCAGCCTTTATTTGGGGGTTTTCCTCCAATTAGTCATTTTTCAGATCTGAAGGTGGAACTATTACTGCCTATATCTGTTAATGTTATTTCCAAAAACCCTTATTATTGCTCTTGTATTTAGAAGGTTACGAACCTCTGAAGTTTTCCAACCGCCTAGGGCATTCTGTAATTTTTCTGGCAGCAATATTTTATTTCAAAAAATGTTTCCATAGTGTTTATTATTACTGTTGCAAGCTTCCCTCAAATTTCATGCACTGTGGGCAAATATTTTGTGTGATATCAATTTAATACCATTCGCTGTCCTAGCTAGACATTTTCAGTTAAAATCAGAAATTTTATTCTGCTACAATTTTCCCATATTTTGTGCATTTTTAAGTAGTATCCCATAAGGGATATTACAGTGGTATCAGAGTTGTTCTTCTAGTCTGTGTGGGTTAAATATGCTAGTTTGGAAAGATTTCAATGTGGGTTTTATGATGGAAATATTCACCAACATGGTGAAACAACAGGAAGCCACTAACCTTTATTTGAGCCAACTCACTCAAAATGTGAATCAAAGCGGATCTAAGGACAATAAGGAACATGGTGAGAAAAGTGATAAAGGGCGGCCAATAGAGGTGATTAATGAGGATTCTTGTTGGAGGAAGTACAAATATTTGAGTAGGGGTTTCAGAGATAATATGTCATTTCCAGATTATTGCATGATGAAGATTGGTAGCAAGCCCAAACAAGGTCATCATATGCAGGTACGTGAATTACAAAAGAACTCATTTGAAGAAGCTTCTAGACAAAATGGTATGATTTCCATTAAGCAAAATAATTGCATTAATGAAACTTTGCTCGTTAGAGAAATTATTCAAGAGGTAATGCAAAGTTGTGGTTTGGAGCTTCAAGAAACTATGAGTGAACAAATGACCAAGCTCATCAAGGAAGCATTGGGTAGTGGCAAATCGCCAATTTCCAATGGAGAGGGAAGCTCACATAGTGGGGAAAGGGGCTCTACACAACCCTCTCGCAAGTTCTTCAAAGGCACTTTCCTACCTAAGGATACCCATAGGGAGGTGGAAGAGCCATCAATGGTGGAAGCCATTGAGGCATGCAACATTGAGTATCGTGCTTTACATCTAGCCACTAGGGCCATATTGACCTTTGATGAGTTTTGTGCATTGAAGATGGGCAACAAGACCAAGAAGGCCCATAAGCAATTCCCTAAGGACCTCCAACAAAGATTGGGGAAGGTTTCATTTCCAAGTTTTGCTCTTGGATCTAGCAAGATTTCGGTGAGGACTTGGTTGCAAAAGATGGAGACCTTCTCCCTTAACCCCATGCACGAAGAAGAGGCCCTCAAGTTTGTTAAATGATGGTTTTGCAAGTGGCTTACCAACAACCACATCATGATGTGTAGTATTTTCATCAACTCATCAATATCTCAACGCAAGGGATGATACAATACTCATACGCAAAAAACTTTCACAATGGAAATGGAAATTTGGTAGTATGTTTCCCCCCTCAATGTGAAATTTCCATTTATTTAGCAAACCACACAGAGTCAGGAACTTCACCATGTAGAGCATACAAGAGAAGCAAAGATGCAAGACACTTACATGATCACCAATGTTGTCATGTGGCCCCATAAGGTATGGCAACCTGATGAGAGGTCGCCGATCGACCTCCAAAACTATCAATGTGCCTCCGATCTTGAAAACGGTTTGTCGCTACTTACTCAACCAATTGGAAATTGAAGCTCATATTGATTACAAATCCGACGTCGGTTAGCCTGAAAATGCATCTGTAAGGCAATTTTTTAAATTTTTTTTGACATAAAACGACAATGACTCTCATTGTACCACCGTTGGTTTTC
This sequence comes from Taxus chinensis, assembly GCA_019776745.2. NCBI lineage: Eukaryota > Viridiplantae > Streptophyta > Pinopsida > Cupressales > Taxaceae > Taxus > Taxus chinensis. The sequence continues at coordinate 277,040,436 of CM034151.1, read as the reverse complement.
TGATTGACTACAAAAGGGTATGAGTACACTTTATTGACTAAAAAAACCTCTAAACTCACGAATCTTTTTGTTTTAATTTTGACTCAAAGACACTTTTAGTGGGGGCATTTGATCCTCAAACTCCTCAAACTATCAAGGTGCACTTTGAATGTATACAAATGAGACATGAAAGTAGGTTTGTAATAACCATTAATTACAAATCTAAAAAACTTAAATTACCAAAATAAGCCTGAATAAACAATGGTTACCATCTTCATAGCTTGTAAAAATCTACTATGAATTTTATGCCATCTTTCTATTATTTGGGACACCTAATAACAAACTATAAGATCAATTTGACAAATTATCCAAATTAACTATAGACCTTAGCCAAATAACTGTAATGTCCCTTTTTCCCACCTAAGAGCTGATATTTGGTCTTCTTGCCATTAAGCATATCTCCATTGAAAAAGAAGAAAAAATGAAGGAGCCCATGATACCTTGAAAGCACATGAGGTATGTGGTATATTTATTGCGGTTGAATTTGCTAGAGGTAAGGTTATTTTTTGGGATGCAATGGTTGCATGATGTTAAGGAAGACGATGATGCATGTGTTGAAAAATCAAAGGAGAATGAAGATGTTGATCCTATATAAGAAATTCTGAGTTGCAAAGGTGTGATGAGCAGCCCCAATTATGCTATTTCAGATGTGTTGCGAGGCTTCTCTCATGATGAGAATCAGTGGCTGGGTGACAACAAAAGGTATGAAGTTCCTTATGATAAAGTTTATGGATGCATGAGTTATAATGTTGATTTCCCTTTCTCTTGCATTTACGGTGAAATGAAAATATGGGGAAAGAGATTAAAGATATGATGAGGGAGATGAGCCATGTGTATTCCAAACATAGAAGGAATTGCATGAGTTATGTCCATGGAAAGACATGTCTTGCACAAAGAAGGTTTCTAACTCATTTTCATTTATTGTCATTAAGAGATGTGAAGTACTTGAATGTGTTTTTACATTTGGGTTATTTGAAGTTGAGATCATTCATTGTACATATTGGCTTCCATCTTTTGGGAAAATTTGCATTCATCCCTCATGTGGATAAACTAAAATTTTTTAAAGGAAAACAAAGAAATCAGATTTCATGGTGATACAAGGGCAGATTGCAAAAGATGTGATTGGTGAAGAAAGAAGCATGTCAATTGCAATTTTCAGTTGCATTGTGAAGGAACTCAACCTGTTGTGGGGTCATGGTGACATCACAAGGTATGAGACAAGTGGGATATTTGATGACTAGGGTATTCTGACGAAGGTTGTTTGCATGCTCTGATTCAAAAATCGCGATTTATGTGGCGATAAGTCGCGATAAATCGTTGAATTGCCTTCAGTGAAAACGATTAAACTTTTGAAAAATTGCGATTTTTGAAATCTGATAAATCGGGTGATTGGATCATGGATGCGGGTGTAAAATAATGCCCTGCAAAATCGTTGAAAATCGGGGCTTAAACTCGTTCAAAAATCGTGGGTTTAAATCGTTGGCCTAGGGTTAAATACAAAAATAGAGTAAATCGATTTGTTTTTTGAGTACTGTTTTCTCTTTGCATAGGCTCACAGTCGACAGCGTGACTGCGACTTAAGATGAGAGCGATGAGATTTATCTTCCAGTTCATGGCATTTCGTACCCAGTTCGTGCTCAGCATTCATGTTGAGTAGGAGCATATTGCGACATGTTCGTGGCTTGTTTCTAGACCTGTTCTGTGCTCGTGAGCTTCAATTTTACCTACAGTTCGTGGCTCAGAGTTTTCATATGGTCATAGTTCGTGCCCTAGCAGGTATTTATACCTGCAATTGTATACATGCATGTAATAAGTTTGTCAGCTATGACATAGTAAAGCTGTACAACTATATTTAATATTTATTATTAATATATGTTAAAACCTACAGTATTAATACTGTTATGCCTGAAGCACTTACACAGTAGTAGATGGAGATTTTTTGAATATTATTAATACTTAATATTAGATACCCATAATATTAATAATTTCAAATACTTAATATAGTGCGTTAATGTATCGTTAAGTACTTAATATTAATGACATATCGTCAAAAGCACTGCATTTTCCCTAATGGCATCATTAAAATTTAATGTACACTAAGCTTAATTAATTAAGTACTGCCTATCCAACAAACTTACATTTAATTTAAGTATATTTTATGAATTTAAATGTTTTTAAAAGTAGCGATAAAGTTGCCGATTAATGCCGATTTTTTGCCGATTCCCGATTTTCGATTCAAAATTTGGCCTGCCGATTAATCCCGATTTACGATTTTTTGAACTATGCTTTGTATGCTAGACATAGAAGCACTAATGGCATAAAACTTATTGGCTTCTATAAGCTGAGTCCTGACATTGATTAATTGTGAGTCAAGGGCAACTTGTAAGATATACATGTTCCAAAGCACTTTGAACTCCCATGATTGGGTGAAGAGGAGTCATGGGTGTAAACCCTTCAAAGTAAGTGTTACACTTTAGATAACTAGAAATATTAGTCACAAAAAGTCCATAATCATCCGTTTTACCTTTATCCCACATTGATGAAAATGTGTTGAATCCTTTATCCTTTGGGACTAGATATAAGATCCCTCACTTATGCTTGTTGAGCACTACAAGAACCGACAACTTTCTAAGAGAATATGCTTGACATGCAAAGTCACATAGCAAAGATAAGACCAGCCTTTTACATATTTGAGAGTTGATCCCATCATAGATAGAGTGTAAGCCTCTTTCTTAACGGCTTCATGGTTATATGAGACATGTCCAAAGGGGTCTTGTAGCCAAATGTGATAGAGCTTCATTCCTAGTGACTTGGCACTAGAGGTGAACTTTTCTGATAGGCCATGGAGTTGTTCACTTCAGAGTCCATTCATATTTGTTGCATAGATGTTTAGAGGAGTTTAGATATGCGCTCAACATTTTACAGGTACCCTTACGGTTTGTGATTATGACGAAGTCAGCATCTAACCCTTGTTTAATTAAAGTAATGACTTGATGGTCGAAATTTGGCCATCAAAATTCACAATGATAAATTAAGGCTATGCTAGGTGTTAGAACTTCGCCCATATTAGCGTTATTCAGTGAAGACACCCCTCAGTTAATGCACTCATAAGTAATTCAATAGGTTCACATTCAATAGTAGGAGGTGGACTATCTAGAGCTTGTATATGGCCAGTTGACTTGTCTAACTGGAGTCTTGGGACTTTTCCCCCCATGGGACACATTGAGATACATTATGAGGAGATTTTCTCTCACACGAAGTGCAGGTCATGTGGAGAGTTAGCACCATTTATGCGTATACAGGTTGTGTCACAGGTTGATCCAGGGGATTCTACAGGATTTAGAGTGGACTTTCAAACCCAGGAGTTTGATTAGAGAGGCCAGTGAGTGATCTCATGATGACAGCCTTGCATTAGACAGGGATTAGACCGATTGGAAATTTCGGTGCGGGTACCAGTGGAGAGTCGGTTTGGGTATCATTCTACTTCACGGAGCAACATTGCTCTCGGTACAACGGCATGGAGAGTCATGATGACTGGCATGGGGTTTCTTGGTTACTTCAGCATTACACCCGATCCTTGGCGGACGACAGGGTGAGGTGGAGAAAACTTACTCACGCGGTATTCAGTTTTTGTAGCAGGACATGATAATGCTTGGGGTCAAGCATTTCTCGGGAAGGGGTATTTGTAATGTCCCCTTTCCTACGCCAAAGGCCTAAGGACCGAGTCGAGTCCCAAGTCGTGGTCATACCGAAGGGGCTGTGGACGCTGGGGGCTATGGGGGAGGGGACTGCACTTGGTTCTAATAGTCTAATGTTTGGCACTAAGCGGTCACTTTTGGACCATGGCGGCTTAAAGGGGAAAAAATAACTTAAGTTAATTTTATTTTATTGGCCCCCTCCGTGGAATGAAACATGTCTAGGGTCTATTGGGGTTCTTTTGCTTTGGGAATGTATATAAGGAGCTGGGAGAGAAAGGAGAGGAACCTTTTGACATACATATTTATTAGACCTCCTTCACATGCAACTGTTGCTGTTGCGCATCTACAACTTATGGAGTCAAATCCCACATGGACCCTAGCTTTGGTGGTGAAAGACACGTCCCTAACTAGCAGGGCATTCTTCAGTAGTGAGAGATCTACCCTAGTCTGTCATTTTGGAGCCGCTTTCAGGGCTATGTGGTAGAGTCATTATCAGAGGTTTCAGAGGAAGGATTTTGAGGGTTTTGGGGGGTAGTTGGGGAAGACAATCAAAGGGGCTCCAGATCAGATTCACTGGTAGCCATTTGGGTTAAGTGTGGCAACATGTTGAAGGCACCTCCATCATTTTCTGACCCCATTCCAAGTGAGGCGACTTGCGGTCTTTATTTTAGCGGTTTTCCAGTCGGTCGTCTTTTAGATCCGAAGGTGGAACTGTTATTGCTCTATATCTGTTAATGTTATTTCCAAAGACCCTTATTATTACTCTTGTATTTAGAGGGTTACGAAGCCTCTGAAGTTTTCCAGCTGCCTAGCACATTCTGTAATTTTTTCTGGAAGAAATTTATTATTCGAAAAATGTTTTCATAGTGTATTATTATTACTGTTGCAAGCTTCCCTCAAAAATTTCATGCACTGTGGGCAAATATTTTGTGTGATATCAATTTAATACCATTCGCTGTCCTAGCTGGACATTTTCAGTAAAAATCAGAAATTTTACTATGCTGCAATTTTCCCATATTTTCTGCATTTTTAAGTAGTATCCCATAAGGTATATTTCACTAAAGTCCTGCACATACCTGCCAAGGGACTACAGCCATTGAATACCCAATACTGTATCAATCTCACCAAGACCAATCACATAGAAATCATCAGTCAATGTGTAGACCATCATCTGGATGCTAAGCTAAGGAATCCTCTTATTGCAACTCATAGCAAATCCGTCTGTAACTCATACACTAAACCCCTCAAAGTCCTCAACTTGTAATCCACGCTTTGCAGCCAACCCCTCTTCTATGAAGTTGTGTGTAGCTCCATTGTCAACCAAACAAACAATGTGCTTCCCCTTAAGTACTCCTTTTAGCCAAAAGGGATGGTATCTAGGGACTCCTGAAAGTGTGTCAATAGTGACATTGGATGAACCCAATGCCTCGCCCTCTCCAAGTTCTATCTGGGGCTGATTCTCCTGTGCATCATGACTGCTATAATCACCCTCAAAATCTGTATCTAGTAAGTGCCCATCATCCTCATCTAAAACCTCCTCAATGAGGTGCACCTTGCCTTTACCAAGGCACTAATGTCCAAGCTCCCAATGATCCTTATAATGAAAGCAAAGCTTCTTCCTACTCAACTCATTATGAGTATCCTGATCCACCTTAGGAGGGGGTGCACTCTTCTGCTGAATAGTAGAGCATTGAAATGGTCTGGAGCTCGTGGAAAACTTCTTATTGGGCTGATAAGAAGTGGGGGATATGTCTGAATCTAGTGTCGTTTGAATGGCATCATGCAACGTCCTAGGCTTAAGAGCCTTGACCAATCCTCTCATCCTATCATGAAGCCCCTCTATGAAAAACATCACTACTCTCTTCTCGAGCATCTCCAGAACCATCACTACCATACGCTGAAATGTTCAGTTCTAATGGAGTTGCACCAAATCTCTGTAATATAGCTCCACATCCTTGCGATCAAACCATGTAATCAATCTCTCGCTGAACTACCTGTAAGATTGCACAAGGTCATGGTTCTATGTGACCAAGCCATGATGCCACCAATCATATGTTTCTCCCTCTAGGTGTAGAGTGGCAAACTGAATAGCCTTCTGCTTCTGCATAGGCATGAGGGTAAGATATGTGTCGAGCTTATGAATCCAAGCTCTGGCACTAATCTTTCCACTACCATCAAAGGTGGAAAGAGTCACCTTGTTGGTAGCCTGCTTCAGCTCCCTGTTATGTTGTGGTCTAGGCCTCCTATCTTCTCTAGCCCTTAAGCTATCCCTCCTCTGTGCACAATAGTGCAGAAGGGGAAAATCATCCCTCACATGTTGTGGTAAACTCCTCCACTCATCGCTGGCTGCCATAACATTGTCCTGGAAGGCCACTTCCTCATGTGGATTTTCAACCTCTGGTGTTTCATTTCTAGGCAAGAAATTGGGTTACATAGGCCTATCTCCTGTCTGGGTAGGCCTCCTCTCACGGCGAGGACATCCCCTCACAATTCCAATCTCCGAGGGCGATCTATTGTGCCTCTTGTGACTACTGGCAACTGATACGGATCTGTGTCTCTTGTCATATTTGTCTCTTGGCCTATCCAAGGCCAGCCTGTCCAAGGCCAGCCTGTCCAGAGGAGATCCCATACGCTCCATGGAATGAATCAACCGCTGCTAAGTGGCTACCATAGTCCTAAAAATCTCTCTGTTTGCATCCACTTGCTCATCCCGGGGAGGGCTCTCCTGTCTATCACCCATGATTTCAGCCCTAGCACCTGTTTCAAAACTAGCCTCTAGTTGTGCACGTCTTCGTGTGTAAAATTTGTGTGGTCCAACCTCTCTTGGCTGCATTCAAGTTTGATTTTTTTTAAAACATTTATTCTTTCCCACACAGGCTAGGAGAATACACTACTCTGATACCACTGAAAGATCCCAACCCTGTTAGATCCTTGGCTTGGATCCTTGCTTACATTGTCAGAAGATAATGATAGAATACCATCCATACACTTCACACAATTTAATAAAAAACAATACCTGCACAACTGGATAGCTGAAAAGGAAATGCGACTAGGGTTTTATTAGATAACCCTTCACAAATATTTCATAAATAATTTCATTTCTCACTCGGCCATGATTAAAAATCAGATTCTTAATAATAAATATTGACTGCAAAATAACCAGAAATCTGCATATGGAAAGACTAGAAAATACTACCAAAACCCTTCTGGAAATTAATTAAAACTGAGTCGATTTGCTCTATATTAGTAGCTGGAAAAATAGCAATACAAATCTGAATGTAAATACCTCTAGAATAGCATAGAATCTTGACAAAGTGAGTCGCCCCACACTAGAATAAATCTAGAATCTGATGCTGCAATTTTATTTCTTCTACAAACACCATTGGAATAATAAAAACCTGTGAATAACAATGGAATCTCCTGAGTAGAAATTTCTCTCACTTCTCCTGGGATTTTCATCCATAAGAGGGGAAATCCAGAGAGTCTTCGTCCTTGGCTTTTTTTGCAAAAAGCTTTGAGCTCCAATGCCGGAAAGAAAATATCATAATAACCTGGAATGATTTATGGGCAAGTCGACTTTCTTTTTTAAAAAGAAAAAAACACTCACATAGCCAAGTCGCATTTCCCTAAGCAAGTGGGATGTATTTTTTTATTTTTTTTTCTAGAGCTAGTCACATTTTTTTGCCTTAGGACGTACATTTAAATTAAATGCATTTATTTTTAATGCACTTTCCTAAGTTTATTTTAATGTTAAGTTTATTGATTTATTATGTGTTTTTATAATGTTATATTTTAACTTTAGCACAATATAATAAAATTAATAAAACTTAAGTAACCCTAGAGTTCACCCTTTGGCCGTCGGGTAGACAAAAAAGGCCAAAGGTCTTCAGTAAATTCATTCGAGAAAGAGGGGCATTACATTTAAAGACCACGAGGCACCCATCTTGAGGGCAAGGTAGTTTGATTGCTGAGTGAAGTCCAAGATGCTCTTCTGCAGTGAATAAGGGCAGTTGATAGGTCTTTATTTCTATTGGGAATTATTGAATATGGGTCTTAATTATATTGTGCTTGCATATGCTTTGGACTTCTTGGCGTGAGTGTGAGGTCTAGTTTCAATAGTTTTGTTCTTGCTGTATACATGATCTATCATTACCTCTAGTTAGGCGTAGCATGTTTGAATTGATGGATGGTGGGTAAGGGTAATGCAACATGAAAGGCTCATGGAATCCATTCCTCTCCTTCAATCAAGCACAAGCATGGGTGGTCTTCTTCAAGAGATTTCACATTTCAGTTGTGGCAGCAGTTCCCTATCTCAGACCTGATATAAGTTACTCACGTGAAAATTCTAGGAGGTTGACATCTGTAACCACTTGTATGTTACACTTGATAGATATTTGGGAAGCTGTTCCAATGTATAAACATGCTATTATTGTGAAGACTTAGTTCTGAGAATGTAATAACTGGGGGTGCATTTGTTGTTCCTAACTCATTACTCAAATAATGTATTGTTTCCTTGTGGAAATTGGGAATATGGTATTGCTACTTGCAGAGATATATAAGAAAGTCAGGCAATATAATTTGGAAGAAATGTAAAAACATATATTATTTTGTGCACATTTTCGGATTAGAATTCCCGTGCTCTAATTGATTGTATAGGATGTCTTCTGAAAAACTGCACTCTATCAATTTGTCAATAGTACATTTGCAATTTGAATAAAAGATCATATACATGGAGTTTTATATGTAAACTGATTGGTGTTCAGCTGAAGCGATATTGTGAACTCTAGGTTTCGCATAGCTGTTTGTAAATCAATAAATACTATGCAGCTGGATAAAAAACTTTTCCCTTGTTTCATTTATGTCAAAACTACTAATGCTGGACTGTTATGGAGTAATTGTATTGATACTCGAAGGTATTAGAATAAGATTAAAGTTCCATGAATTTTTCTTTAAGAAGCTGTTGCGATGTTAAACTATCTGAATCTATGGGCAATGCCCTCTAGACCTTAAACGTTTCATTTTGGTTAAAAAGAAAGAATGAGACAACAGTTTGTATAAACTTTTTTTTAATGTGTGAATCACTTGGCCGATATGTAGTATTTCTTTTCGATGTTATGGCTGAAACCTCTTACTTAAAAATTAAAGGTTTTGTATTATAGAAATGTTCTAGATGGCAAACTCCTATTTGTGTTGCTTCAAAACTAAACTCACTTTTGATGTAATCCTGATCTAGAATTTTTTTTGAGAAAAGAGGCAGTGCTGAGACTTAATTGGTAGGCATGATTTATAGTTCACATGAATTGAATTACATGACTAAATGCTTGGCAGTTACTATGCTTAATTGTTGACTAGAAATTTTTTATTACCTAGCCAACAAGAGTAAGAAGTTTGAGGTATTGATCTCAAAAACAATAATGTTTTGAACATGATGATCCTTTTAAAGGACAAGGACACAATACTCTCCCTAATAGATGGGACATTACGACTTCGCTTTAATATCACTAGTAAAGGGACTAGATCCCGAAATGCTATTGCAATAGATGAGAAAACCTATTGGACATGTCACCAATTATGGGAACTTGGACATGTCACCAATCAAAAGGGACCTAATCCCTTCTTGAGGAAAGACTATTAAATCTTGTTAAATGGTTAAAATGAGACAGCGGCCGATTGGATGGGAAAGTAGATGCCTAGAGTATAATTGCCAATTTTATAGAATTGTGTCTAGTCGAACAAACACACATGATTGAAAAGAGAGCTTGGGAATACACCCTTTTCTGTTACCAATCTTAATGAATTATAGCAACAAGCTTAGTGCATAATAAGTAATAATGTGGAGGAAGACAAACTCGTATTTGTGGGTCTTAATATAATATGCTTTTGCTCCCTCCTTATCTATAGCAGTCCTTGATTTAAGTTAATCTAATGATAAAGGAAGGTTTATTGTACTACTAAAGTAAAAATAAATAGCAATCAATTTTTTGCAGTTTTACATCCTGTACTTTCCAAATGATTAAAAACCTTAGTCGAAATAGCTTGTGGGAATAGAATCTCGTTGAACAGCTTCAATTGAGGTAACTTGTGGAAATAATATTTGGTTACGGCTAAGTTGAGATTGCTCATGGGATATTGATTTGGTTAACACTTAATTGAGGTTGCTTTTTTACCATTATTTTCATTAAGGCTTAGTGGAGGCTGCTTGTAGGCCAACGATTGATTCAAGTTCAAACATGGTTGCTCACATGCTACCAATTACTTAAGGCTTAGTTGAAGAAGTTCATGGGCTTCTGATCTTTGGTTTAGTGACTAGTCTCATGCAAGATTACTTCTAGGACAAGTTAATTCCTTACATAAGGTAGCTCATGATGATATTGTTTTTCGACCTTGAATTTGAAACTTAGATAGATCAATATAATTGATGTTTGGGCTAGAATGTACCACGGATTTGTAGAATGCATGTAATGTCCCCCTTTTTTCCGAGACATTACTACTAAATTGATTCACTCTTTTATTAGCATTGTAACTCCTTGGTATGTTTGGCGCTACAAGTGGGTGTTTCTATGTAGTCTAAAATGTGCACATAGGTTAGTTATTTCTTAATATTAAAATAAGAAATTAAATAAAGTGCACAAGGTAGTGGTTCATTAAATATTGTTTTAGGAGAAAACATTTAATAGTCGGTCATTGGAGATGGCACCTCTTAATTCTATAAAAGAGGGGTTGTATTTCCTTTATTGGGATGCTTATGGATGAAATCGATTTGACTCCATACTTGGGGTAGGGATGTATGCTCACCATTGATACTTTCTCTCTCATGCTTGGAGATCTATTGTAGCTGGTTATCAAATTATTATTTGTGAGATCCATGTTTTGGCTTTGGCAAATATTTTGGTTGAATTTGCAAGTGAAAATCTGCATTTTCTACTCTAGCGAATCATTGTAACAATGTCACTGTAACAGCTGGTTTTTGGTTATCAACTTAAGGAGTTTTGTGAGTGCTTTGCAAATCGATTTGGTGTATGATCTCTCTAAACCTTAGGCGACTTCTTCTATGATGTTTGTGGACTGTTTTTAGAAGTTTTATTTGATGTGAATCAGCTGTTTGTTGCTGGAGATTGTGCTCTAATTGCAGCAATTTTATTTGAGGCAAGTTGGTGATGATTTTTGTTGAATATTGGACTGGTTTTTGGGTCTATATAAATCTGCTATTTCCTTCTTTGACCAGCAACTTCCTGGGGATGTTTATTAAATATTTTAATGCATGGTTTGAACCTTATATAATCAGCGAACTGTTATTGTGCCTGTCTAAGCCCTAGCGACTTCAAATCCAAACTAAGCGATTGATTTTGGGTGCAAAAGTACATAGATATTTGGCAGCAACGTCTATATTCTATTCATGACTGATATACTCCAGCTTTTGCATGATATTGAGGAGATCTAATTGCATATTTTAAAATGATGCATCTTTGAGTAAATCGATTAGCTTAGCATGTGCTCTACATGCGAATTAAGTCTCTTATTTGGCAGCGATTTGTTTGTGATTGCTTGGTAGAACATTGGGTGTCTTTCGCATACATTCTATGCCTAACAAATAAGGATTAAAGTCTGTTGCAGCAATCTGTGTTGGGAGGGTCCAAATCTATATCTCTAATGCATAGTTTTGAGTACTTACAAACAGCGACTTTATCTTACAGTGTGGTGCTCATAAACAGCGATTTTGATATGATTTAATGATGCTTTGAAGGTCCCTTGGCAGCAATCTGGATAAAGCTGTTTGGGTGTGATGTTGATTGATATTTTGACAACGAATTCCATGCTCATTTGATCTTCCTAAATCTGCCCTATTCTTTGTGCACTAGCGATCCCATTTGGAGCTTGTAAAGGTATGTTTGGTACACATTTTAAGGCACAATTACCAGCAGACTGTACCAAAGGTTTAATTTAAGTTTATGTGCATCCATTGGCTGTTATACCTCAAGGATTGGAGATCTAATTGGTTGCATATGGAATGAAGTATAGAGCTGACTTATACATACAGTCACAGCGACTTGCAAGAGAGATTCAAACTGTTTTTTACACCTTTCTATCTGCTTTCTCATTCCACACTGTTATGCTAAATTTCTGAAGGGATCAGTGGATGGTTGGTCAGTATTTGTTGCAAGTCTGAGTTATGAAATAAATCTGATTTTAACAGCCTATTTTAGCTAGTTTTCTGAGTGCTTTAGTTCCAGCTGGAAATAAACTGTTTGAGCTATTTGATAGAGGCCATAAAACCCTCTCCTTGGGTTTGTTGAGTCATCTTGTCAAAGGCACAAGCACTGTTGTTTGGTTTTGATCACTTTTCAGTTGTTTTGGGTGTTGAATCTGCTTGATTTGTTCTCATTTCCCCTTGATCCCGTAAGAGGGATATTACAGTGGTATCAGAGCCACTTTTCTCTATTCCTTGTGGGTATTGTTACAGAACATGGGGCTTGCTAATGGTGGTGAATGGAAGGAATCGATCAAACATGATTTTGATTCATATTGCCAAGAGTACCATGCACTCAGTCAAGAGGCCCAAGCTCTCGACTGTCAAAGGGTTTTGTGATTTGAGGAGAAAAAGAAGGGGATCAAAAAGAAGAATGACTCCAGTTGATGCATATTGGGATGAGCTCATCAAAGAGGTCAATGGCTATATAGAGTCACCTACCTTCCATGGGCAAGAAGATGAAGAAGTGAAGGAAGAGCAAGGTAGAAATGTTTTGTTGATTGAAAAGATGTCTTTTCCTTCTAACATTTGCATGCATGATGTAGAGACAAAAAAGGGAGTCATAAAGAAGAAGCAAAGAGAAGACTCAGATCTGCACTTTGAAAAAGCAGATTTGAGGTCCCACCATGAGCCTTTGAAGGAATAAAACGAAGGTATAAGTCTCATAACGGTTCCACATCATTACCCACCAAGCATGCACACTAGTAGGGACAAAAAGAGGGTTTGGATGAGGAGAATGAGGGAAGAAAGCGCGCTGCACCAAACTCAGAAATTCTGAGTTTAGAAGAAGCTGGGGGCAACCCAAGGTATGATATTTTACATTTAATTTCTCCTTCCATGTTAAGCTTTCATGGGTATGGTTAGCAACATAAAGGTTTGTCATCATTCTCAGAGGCACACAAGTATGGTAGACTTTTCATTATGTACCTATCCATTTCAGATTTGTTTTCCTCTTCTTCTAAATGTAAGTAAGGGCAGTAAAGGAGTGATTTCAAACAGTGGTAAGACACTTAGTTTTATTTCCACACAATTCAATTTTGACTACATCACTTGGGCTAATGTATGTGGGGAAAAGGTGGTGAAGAGAAATAGCCAAGAACATGTTTGGTGGATCCAAATAATAATGGTCTCACAAAGTAACACCGTTGTTTTTGGTGAGTTGATCTTCACATTGGTTGACCCAAAAATTAATACTGTTGTTTTCAATATCTCTTGTGGGCCCTACTCTTGGTTTGCCACCATACATATAAGGAATATCACAGCAGGTTTGAATTTTCAAATTGTTGAAGTTTGGTGGGTCAATTATGGACTGTTTTTAATGCCTACATCATTGATATTCTGGAGCTACAGGAAGAATTACGGATATCATAGCAGCGGCACCATTATTCCACTTGCCATCCACATCATAAAGGCAACCATAAAGAATGGTAATTTTTCAGTTTTTTAAGCCTGCTCTAATCACTTGTGATGAATGTCTAGTTATTATCACCTTTTTGGATAGTGGGACACACATCATCTGTCATGAGTTGGGCATTTTGTTGGAATTATGGACAGCTGCGAGTAATCAGCTCGAGGTACTCTTCTTGGTGATCCAAGCATCCACTTTTGGGAAAGAGAAAGCTCCACCACCTCAAGGTAATTTTTTGAACACATGGCACCACTACATGATGAATTTCCAAGTAGGCATGATGTCTGATTTTTGTTTTGAAATAAGAAAGGATTTGGTATTTTATGGGATACTTTCTTTGCACCATGGGTTGATATGGAAAATATATATTTGTGTGGCTTATACTTTGAGGATGCATGGCCAAGAATTTGAAAATCAAGTGAAGAGAAAGGAGGGGAATATTCTAAGGAGGTTGAAATTACTAATACATACACCTACCTGGGAGTCCAGTTCTCAGGGCCTAGATTCAATATGAAACACGCTCTTCAGCCGAGGGTGAATAAAGGGTATGGGTCTCTTGCCATTCTCGAGAGACAGTGTTTTCGGCACCACTTCCAGGACGTCTCTTCTAAGATGTTTCTTATGAACTCCCTCATCTGCCCCACTGTTCTCTATGGGTCTGTTGTCTGGGGGCCCTCCCTTTTGGACACAGATTGGGCTTCCCCTGAGAGGATTCAGACTCTCCTCCTTCGCCGTTTCATCAGATGCAAACAAACGGTCCCCCAGCATATTATTTTGGCAGAGTTCGGAGCCCGACCTTTCCGTCTGGAGACTATATTTGACATATCATCCTTTCTTCACCGTATCAGGAGGTTTGGTGATCTCTCCGATGAGCAGGACAGGTATCGATATCTCACCTATTGTTCCTCTGCGAGTATTGCCTAGGCTGTGGGCCGTTGTTGGTTTGCCGAGACTTCTGCCTTGTTGGACTCAGTTGGTATCCAGATTGATCGTCTCCCCCCTTTCAGTATTCTCTGAATGGTCCCAGTCATCTCTTGCCCACCAAGCAAGTGTTGAACAGGTCCATCCGGGAGGATATCTACAGGAGATTCATTCAGACTACTTGGGTGAGCCCCCTAGGGGTTTGCGCCTAAGATGTCCTTTTATGCAGAGCATTTTCTTAAAATTAGAGATGGACTCATCATCCGCCCTAAGTACACCTCTCGTCACTTGGTGCATGCCCTCCGTATACCTCTGGGTCAGTTTCGAGTGGGCTCCCATAGACTTCGATGCGAAACTGATCACCACCTTGATCGGGAGGATAGACTTTGTAGGCTTTGTAGCCTTCATGAGGTGGAGACAGAGACTCATTTCATCTTCCGATGCCCCATTCACTATGAGATCAGAGGACGCTTTCATTGTCTCTTCAGTGGGATTCGGACTCTCCCGGTCTTCTTCAGATATATCGACCAGTGGTGCCTTACCCTCTATATCCGTGAGTCTTTGCTGTTACGAGACCAGATTCTTCATCCCCCTCCGAGAGTCGTCCCCACTAGACGGATTACGGCCTTCTTTCCGGTTTTTCCTGTTCTACCCACTGGTAGAGGTACTAAACGAAAGAGCCTTTCTAACCCATATACAGTGCATAGATCAGTTCGCCCTCGGTTGGACCTTCACACTTCTCTCGATCACCACCAGCAGAATCAGATGCACACACGTACCAGAGGGCAATCCAGCTCCATTCGTCCTCCTGGCCGTCGCGTCAATCTCACAGCTCAGCAGGGAAGGAGGCTTCTGTCCCCCTCGTCGGGTTGTCAGTCCATTAGGAGCTTCTTTTCGTCGGCCTCTAATGCTAGGAGGGGTGTGGCTACCATTCGTGATTAGACCATTGGTCCTTGTTTGTCCCCCCCTTCATTCCCTTCTTTGCTTCCCTCGTTTTTCTCCCCCGCTTGCTCCATTGCCCCCGCCTGTGGGGGTATTTGGCTTCGGGTTTCCTTTTTGTTGTCTTTTCTCTTCTTTTCTATTCTTGGGAATTCGTTTTGAGTTGTCCCCGCTCGCACTTTGTATATTGGACTACAGTCCCGTAGACCTACTTTTGTGGTCATTTGTTGGACATTAATATATTTATCTTATCTTATCTTATCTACCTTTTTCTAATGTGGAAAGGAATTGGTCCTGTTGGCTAGATTTTATGCATAGCTAAAACCTAGGCAGTCATGAGATAAATCTCCCTCATTTACCGGTGAGGCTCCTGTGTAAGATTTTTGTCAATTATGAATCCTAATAACTATCTGTGGGTTTCACTTTAATTGCGAAATTCATGAACCATAGCTAAACAATTCTGCAGGAAGCAACTGCTAATGAAGTATTTTTCAGAAGGGGAAATAGTGGAATTTGGGACGGAAGAAAGGAAGATGTGTAAACCAACCAATAGTTTACAGAGTTGGTCTCATACACATAAATAAAACAAATAGATCTCAAAATAGAGAAGTAAAGGAAAGGCAAGCTTCTAATCTAAATACCAAATAATGCAAAGTTAATCCAAAGATTTACACAGAAGTAATAAGCAAATGCACCGTTGACACAAAGTTCTCCGGAAATCCACCTCTGTTCAATTCCACAGCTTTGACAGAAAAGACATCAATTCCACAGCTTTCACAGAAAAGACATCAAGGGTTGCAGCACAAAGTCTGGAACTCAAGAATGCTCTAACAAAATTGTGATCAACAAGTTTTGATCCTCAAACCCAACGACTCTTCCTCTATTTATAATGCATAGAGGGGAATTACAAATAAGAAGCTTTTAATTGAACTCATACATGCGGAAGGTATAAAGGAAACAACTAACAACCTTTCCCGTGGAGTTCCTCTTTGCATGACATGCATCTGAAGACTAAATCAATGCCCTACATGTTTACCACGTATTCCCAAGTAATTGACCTTTTCTAGTAACTTGAAGTAATGACTTTTAAACCAATTACCTAAGTTTTACAATTTAATTGATCACTCAATCACTTTGTCGGAGAAGATAAGAGAAAGAAGAAGAAAGAGGAGAAGAAATTATTCCAACTGCAACACTTCATTCTTGCCCTTGATATGTCCATTAACCCGATGATAGACACGCGCCCCATGTATGTATCATTAACTTCAGCATGCTTGGACATTATGCATGGTTCTGTTGGATTACCCTTGTCATCACCCTTCATTCTGTCTGAATCTGCTTATCTGTGACTTCCCTTTTCCACCTTTGCGTGAAGCTTTTGCAGTTGTGAAATCTGGATCTCTGTGTGCAGAAGCTGTAATTGCTTCATTTGATTTTGACATTGACTTTGCCTTCTTCTCACCAATATGAGCACCAGTGAAATATTCCTGCAAATAATTCAAACCAACATAGAATCCATGGCATGAATACCCGATTTTTTCACCAAAATCTGATTATAAAGTCTGCTGCCCTATATTTTTAGACTTTGTTTGCATGCCAAGCAAGCTAAAAATATTATTTTATTCACTTGTGCACTCACATCAACATGCAGATAGCCATAACAATAAAAAGAAAGCATTTCCAACCCTAGGTGCCAAAAATACACGCTTCCCGGCAATTAAAAATATTTTTTAATGCTAACTTCTTTTTGGCGCCAACATTTCCCGGAAATAATAAAAATAAATATCTTTTAAGGCATGCAGCTTTGCCAAAGTGGGTCACCATTTTTGGGCTAGGAATAGTGTGAAAATATGTGAAAGAGGAAGTGGGAATTTTTCACCTTGCAGGCAACCCCAAAATTCCCACTTTTCACTTAAATGACTTGACTTTTATCATGGGAATTTTTCATCTTCCAGGCAGCTCCAAAATTCACACTTTCCACTTAAGTGATTTGGGTGAATTTCTAACCTTCCCAACAGCTGAAAAAAAAAAGCAAGTTGTATGGGTGAATAAAACCTCTTTTATGTGAAAATTAAGAGGGCAAGGAAGTGGAAATTTTTACCCATCCAAGCAGCCCCAAAATTCCCATTTGCACTTAAGTGATTTGACTTTCATAATGGCAAAAAACAATCTTCCCACCTTCCATGCAGCTCCAAAATTCTCATTTGCACTTTAGTGATTTGACTTTCTTTATCGATAAAAACAACCTTCCAGGAAGCCTCCAAATTCCCACCTTCTAGGTAGCGCCAAAATTCTCACTTTCACTTAAGTGATTTGACTTTCATTGTGGGAAAAAACTACCTTCCAAGCAGCGCCAAAATTCCCACCTTCCAAGCAGCGCCAAAATTCCCACTTGCATGGAGAAGTCATCTTTCCAAAAAAGTGCGACTAGCATGAAGAAAGCTTCTTCCCAAAAAGTGCGACTTGCATAACTTCTGCTTTTAAAGTTGCATGAAAACTCATCAACAACATTTTATTTCCATTTTTAGATTTTCGGTGAAGAAAACACAAGCAAAGAATAAAATTTTCCATTTTTGGAAAAGTCCAGGAAGATGTAGCAGCAAAAACTTGCAAGTGCCATAACTTTCACTCTGTGGCTCCGTTTTAGGTGTCGTTTTTCCTAAAAGTGCATATTTTCTCGAACTCTACGCATTGGTGGTAGTATTTTTCTTATTTTCATACAATCCATTATTGCACCTTTTTGGACCAAGCAACTTCTTGCAATCTTCTGAAGGTATCTTGAGCAAATCAGCACAAGACAAAAAGACCAATTTTTTTGAAGGGGTATCCCAAAATTTCCAAGTGAATTTTTTGTGGACACCAAATCCATAGCTGCCATATGCTTATTTAAAGGCACTAAGGTCGTTGTCATCAATTATAACAGTCATTTATATTACTCCATTACTTCCATGTTCATGATTGAAGAGCTCTCCTACACTTTGTGGAACATTATTGATGTATGGGCTAAGCTGGAAATTTTTGATTCTTGTCAAATTCATGATTACTTTTCAGATTTCTTGTCAATGTTGGGTATGATAGCAGTTGGGTTTTTTGGGTAGCCTTGGAAGAGCAGCATAGTAACATTTGGGGGCAGCCCATACATAGGGAGGACTTGTAAATTCTTCACACCGTGGAGACTTGAAGGAGCAACAAAAAAAGTGTTTTTCAACACTTATTTTTCTATTGTGTTTGCTTCATGTGCAGGAACAAAGATGCATTGGTTGTCCTTCATTTTTCACGAAGGCATCTTAGAGTGGGCAACATTGGAACTAAGCAAAGCCCATTCTATTTTTAGATCCACCTCCTATGATGAAGACATTACCTCTTGGAGTTACTACTATGGAGTTGATCACATGCATACTTAGATTGTTACGAGGGAAGCCAACAAGTTTTTCCCAATACTTTGCCATTTAACCGACACCAATTCGAAACTCTGGAGGCACCACCTCACATCTTCTTTTTGGTACATGGCACATAGATCTATGAGCATGTTATTGCTTGAGGGCAAGCAATCTCCGAGAGGGGACGACTCTAATGTCCCCCTTTTTCTGAGACATTACTACTAAATCGATTCAATCTTTTATTAGCATTGTAACCCCTTGGTATGTCTGACGCTACAAGTGGAAATTTCTAGGCAGTCTAGAATGGTGCACGTAGGCAAATTATTTCTTAATATTAAATTAAGAAATTAAATAAAGTGCGCAAAGATAGTGGTTTTTTAAATATTGTTTTAGGAGAAAAAATTTAATAGTCAGTCATTGGAGATCGCACCTCTTAATTCTATAAAAGTGGGGTTGTATTTCCTTTATTGGGTATGCTTATGGATGAAATCAATTTTGACTCCATGCTTGGAGTAGGGATGGATGTCTGCCATTGATACTTCTCTTTCTCTTTTGCTTTGGAGATCTGTTGTAGCTGGTTATTGAAGATCAAATTGAAGAAGTTATTTGTGAGATCCATGTTTTGGCCTTGGCAAATATTTTGGTTCAATTTGCAAGTGAAAATTAAAATTTTATACTGTAGCGACATCACTGTAGCAGCTGGTTTTTGGTTATCAAGTTAATGAGTTTTGTGAGTGCTTTGCAAATCGATTTGATGAATAATCTCTCTAAACCCTAGGCGACTTCTTCTATGATGTTTGTGGACTGTTTTTAGAAGTTTTATTTGATGTGAATCAGCTGTCTATTGCTGGAGATTGTGCTCTAATTGCAGCGATTTTATTTGAGGCAAGTTGGTGATGATTTTTGTTGAACATTGGACTGGTTTTTGGGTCTATATAAATCTGTTATTTCCTTCTTTGACCAGCGACTTCCTAGGGATGTTTATTAAATATTTTAATGCATGATTTGAACCTTATATAATCAGTGAATTGTTATTGTGCTTGGCTAAGCCCTAGCGGCTTCATATCCAGCCTGAGCGATTGATTTTTGGTGTAAAAATACATAGATATTTGGCAGTGACTTCTATATTCCATTCATGACTGATATACTCCAGCTTTTGCATGATATTGAGGAGATCTAATTGCAGATTTTAAAATGATGCATCTTTGAGTAAATTGATTAGCTTAGCATGTGTTCTACATGTGAATTAAGTCTCTTATTTGGCAGCGACTTGTTTGTGATTGCTTGGTAGAACAGTGGGTGTCTTTCACAATACATTCTATGCCTAACAAGTAAGGATTAAAGTCTGTTGCAGCGATCTGTGTTGGGAGGGTCCAGATCTATATCTCTAATGCATATTTTTGAGTAATTACAAACAGCGACTTCATCTTACAGTGTGGTGCTCATAAACAGCGATATTGGTATGATTTAATGATGCTTTGAAGGTCCCTTGGCAGCGATCTGGATAAAGCTGTTTGGGTGTGATGTTGATTGCTATTTTGACAACGAAATCCATGCTCATTTGATCTTCCTAAATCTGCCCTATTCTCTGTGCACTAGTGATCCCATTTGGAGCTTGTAAAGGTATGTTTGGTACACATTTTAAGGCACAATTACCAGCAGACTGTACTAAAGGTTTAATTTAAGTTTATCTGCATCCATTGACTGTTATACCTCAAGGATTGGAGATCTAATTGGTTGCATATGGAATGAAGTATAGGGCTGACTTATACATACAGTTACAGTGACTTGCAAGAGAGATTCAAACTGATTTTTTACACCTTTTTACTTGTTTTCTCATTCCACACTGTTATGCTAATTTTCTGAAGGGATCAATGCATGGTTGGTCAGTATTTGTTGCAAGTCTGAGATATGAAATAAATCTGATTTCAGCCGCCTGTTTTAGCTAGTTTTCTGAGTGCTTTAGTTCCAGCTGGAAGTAAACTGGTTGAGCTATTTGATAGAGGCCATAAAACCCTCTCCTTGGGTTGAGTCATCTTGTCAAAGGCACAAGCACTGTTGTTTGGTTTTGATCACTTTTCAGTTGTTTTGGGTGTTGAATCTGCTTGATCGGTTCCCATTTCCCCTTGATCCCGTAAAAGGGATATTACAATGTATTTGGTCAAAGTCAAGAAGATTTCCTTGACAGTAGCCTCCGATGCCATGCCTGCACTTATAGTTATCACAATAAAATACCTTGTTGTGAAAGACATTCTAAGGAGCACAAATGCTGAAGCAAATGCTATATTATTATGTTTATCTACTCATGGATGAACAACAAATTGTTTCGTAAACAATGATCCCTTGTGCGTTTTCGTTGATGGAGATGGGTCATGTATTTTAGCCAAACCAAAACAAAGTAGTGAATATAAAACTTACCAAATTTTTTGAAAGCTTTAGTCGAATTTCATATTAAAAAATTATCATAATACTGTGGAAGACAAAGGGTCTTTCAGTTAATTTAAAAATAGCGATAAAATTCAGAGTTGATATTTTTGGTTCTTATAGACCAGATTGGACACATTGTTTGGGGGAATTTGGCCATCATATTAAAAAGTTGTACATTCATAGTGGAAAAGTTACTAATGCTTAAACTTTCTTCGAGTAGTGAAATTGGAAATCTTAGATCGGTTACCTTTCTATAAGGCCTCAAAGCTGTTCTTTGGAACATACAGTGAGCTTGGCTGTTGATCCTGATTCTCAACATTTTTCCTTTCAACCTGTTTTGTTATTTACTTCTTGGTTTAGTAAAATTCACACCCATGGCATGCTAGTTCTGAGCCATTCAGATTATCACCCACTGGCTACCTTTTCACATTTTCATTCCATATGAGATAATAATATTAACTAACTGTATAACTGATGTGAATATTTATACATTTTAGTTTTGATTGCCTCATTTTTTGGGAGGTAGCTTGTTTTACTTCTTTCTGTTTTGTATTCATTTAACCCCGTTGTAATCATGAATTCAAAAAAAATGAGTAGCGCAAGTTTTCTTTCGAAATTATAATCAATCTGTGTGATCCATGATTAATCATGGCCTTTTGACATATCCTATTAACGACTTTAACCAAGGCCTACTTACTGGAATTCTAAATCTCATTTCCTTTTCAAGTGTGGTTGGCCATGGTAGTTGTAAACATTTAGCCCAAAATCATAACATCGTAGATCTCTTACACAATGCCCTTATGAGGAATAAGATTCACTTTTTCAAATGGGATATAATGGGTAACTTATTAAACCAGAGCCCTTAGTTTGAGAGCATATTCAGTTCACAACCAGAGCCCTTAGTTTGAGAGCATATTTAGATAAAATACTCAACCATGGTAAAGATTACTTTTGGCTGATTGTAATCAATATACACCTATCAAGTACTAACTAGCCTCAAATCGGATTGCCCAAAAACCATAATTTTTATCATGGTCAATCCGTAATATGTTTTTTCTAGCATTACCTCCATTAACTTACATATCCTTACATGATACATAATTTTCTAGAGGAAGTGTCTTGCTTCCTCCTAGGCTCCCGCAGCTTGGCTCCTTCGACCCTGTATACTCGCCGGTAAGCATAATTAGATCCCTCACAGTGATCGATAATGGCTCAGATGATTCCTCCACTTCATGCACAGACAGGGCCAATCAATGAATTCTGCCTCCAGTCTTCATCGACACATGCTCTTGGGGTTTTTGTCCGTCCCTCATTGCTACTTGTATTCGTTTCTTTACCACTTGTAGTAGTGGCACACTGCTCTATTTTTTTAATTTGTCTTTTGTACTTTATTTCTTTGGTTCGTATCTAGGATTCTCTCTTCCTTGAACTTTCAATTGTTAATGGTTGTAACCTTCAGCCCCATTGACCTATTTTTGGTCATTTGTGGACATTATTATAATTTCTTTTCTATCAACTGAATTTTCCTTATTTTTTAATGAAATAATGGTATCGAATGTATTCTAAAAATCCAATTTAACAGCCATATATTGAAAATAGAATTTGTATCCGTAGTTTCTCACAACCAATGTAAAAGACACATAAATGTACAACATTGAAAGAGAACAGACAGTCGTCAACAAATATTATTATAGTTCTGGAGTACTTACAGATTTAAGGAAAATGAAAAAATTAAGGTATAAGTTAGACTTGATTTTCAAAATAGTATTTCGTAGGCCTGCAATAAACTATAGAATAACTTGAATTTTTGAACTTAAGCTTTATAAAGGAAGAACATTAAAAAAAGGCTCAGTTATGCTTTTATTACCAGCATACTAGGTGCTTTGGATGGTCCATACAATTTTGCAAACATGCGCAGTACATTGAAGTTGTTATTTAAGACATCTTCCTGTCACTAGACAGTTGTTAGTTTTAGCATGTTTCCAAACCAAAATTATATCATCAAATCAAAACTAGACAGTATAAGATACAAACATATAAAATTGTTCATACAGAAGAATAAGTCTTTTCATCCATAAGAAGATGAGTCAGTTTCCAAAATCTCACAAATAACTGGTAGTCCAAGTATTATATGTCACCCACCTCATAATCATACCTGCAGCAAAAAATATATAAGTTATTGTTGAGCCTAATGAAGTATTAAGAATTATTGTTTGACTGAATTTAAAGTTACACAACAGTAAATGTGGACAACCAAGTGAAATGGTTCACCTAGTGACAGAAAACCAATTACAAGAATACATAACAAATAGAACTTTCACCCTGCTTTAAGCATTGACAAAATATGCAACTCAATCACTTTACATCCACACAAATATTCTCACAATGCATGCAATGCAAGCACATAGAAGCATCTATTAACTTTAGATCTTTTCGAGTTAAACATTTACATCAACATAAATAACTGCTGAATGTAAGCATTGACATAAATGATAATCTTTTCCCTTTACAAACATTGAAGATGCGTTATACAAAAAATACTTAGGAATCATGTTCTATTGCAATCAGAAATGACATTTGTGAAAAATCACCAATGAAGAGAATCTAGATAACTTTGTGAAAACATAAACTACAAATGTAAACACTTCAAATACTTTGACAACTCTAACCAAGGAGTTCATATCACGACACAATCAAAATAATTCAGTAAATGAAACTGAATGGGTTATAAGATGTTCCAAACGCACTTAATGGAAAATATAAAATTAGGGTCGGAAAAGATCATCCAAAATTCTGAAAAGAAAACCAGTGACTCTGATTTAGTTAAGGACCTAATGCAGGGAGCAAGCAAGAGTGCATATTGATGAAAATTACAGATATATTGAAACCAATAGCTAATGGAAACAAAGTAACTGAAAGAGAGTAGGGATAAACTTAACATTATAACTACAATTATCTTTGCTATTGGTTTGGCATTCTCCATAATAATTTTCATTCATGTAAATTTTCTAAGAAGCCATATATCTTGGCAGCTAATTTTGACTTCGCAAAATTAATAAGCATGAAAATTTTGAAAATTTTCAAAAGTATTCTTTTGCATGTTTTATCACCCTCGTCGCGATCGTCTCGTTCTTGTGATCGTTTTGGTCTTCGTTTCGTTCATTTCGGGCGAGAACTCCTCCCGCCAGGTCATAAACTGCGTTAATAATTAATTAATTAATATTTAATTAATTTATTACCCTTTATTTGATAAAATCAATTTTATTAATTTTTGGGTTTTTAATTAAATAAATATTAATATAATATTTATTAAAATTCAATCGACAAGTTTTATTTTTAATTGCTGGGAAAAAATAAAGCTTCCGCTTCCAATTGTCGGGGATGCCAAATTGACTTCCCATACCCGGATTTCCCCTTTCCTGGAAAATTCTTCTTATTTCCCGCTTGTGGGATTTCTTCTACTGATTTCCAATCCAACCGGTTGGAAAACGAGGAAAAAATCTCCCGATCTCCCACATGGGGAAATAGGGTGGGGATTGCTAGCCTGCCTTGCCATTTCCGCTGGCAAATGGTTATCTTTTTCCCATTTTCCCCTGGCAATTAATGCCACTACCCAGAGAAAGAGGAAGTTGGTTATTTTAATGGGACAGAAGAAACGGTTATGAGGAAGCTTCTTTAATTCCTCATAACTTTCGTTTCCCCATGAAACTTAAGAAGCTTGGAAGATTTTTATTTTTCTTACTATCTTATTATTTGAAACGTGCTTGCTAAATATTTTCCTTTTGAAAGATTCATTTTCATCACAGGTTTTTGAAGAAACAAAGAATAACAGTCTATGTGAACGCATTTTCAGTGAAAAGTTTATCACGCAAGTTTCTACCAAAGGAAATTTGTCCACGTTGATTATTTGTGAAGAAATAGCTAAAATGAAATTCCACGCAAATTGAAGGATAAATATACTGTTGTCGAAATGCAAGGTGAAAGAAAAAATGCCACGCAACATTTTGAAAGGATTCCACACGCATTGGTCAAGTCCAAATATCTATTGTCCAAGAACAGAGTCTCCACGCATTAGGGAAGAAGGCAGAAAGGTTCATGCAGGCAGTTTTGAGAAGAACAATGAATCCAATCACACGGTCAAAGGATTCCAAAGAAGAATTAATTAAAAAAGAAACGCAGACTGAAGGAGGAATTACAGCCAAGTCAAGACATGTAAGAATCCATGCAACACATGGTAAAAATAAAAGGCAACACATTTTCCAAGCAAAAAGTCAACGCAGCCAAAAGAATCCTATCCACGCATTGAAGGAAGAACAATCCAAAAAGAAGATTTGTCCACGCCAATGTAAAGATCTTCCACACATTTCCAAGGATTTAAGGAATTAGTTTGAATTTAATTCCAGACACATTCCAAGAAAAAAAAACCAAAAAGAAATCATTCTCACGTGTAAGAAGGTAAATCCAACAACCCAAAAAAGGAGCCACACATTGGTCAAAGAAAAGAAAATGCATTATTAAAGACACCAAAAACATCCACCTATGCAAGCAAATAGAGATCAACACCCAAGCCAAGGAGAATGCATTGGAAGTCAAGGAAGAAAAATTAAAAGACAACACAGGAAAAAAAAAAATGTTCACACAAGGTAGAAAGCAATGCGCTTGGTCAAAAGAATAGTCCACGTGGGAGAGGAAAGAAAATGTCAAACGCATTCCAAACATAAATTTCAATGCAGCCAAGGAATAAACAATAAGAAGGAAATTGAGAATTCAAAAGGCCCACATAATTTGCATAAATAGATAATTCCACGTGCCAGGGAATAAAAATTCATGCAAAAGTATGGAGAACCATGCATTTACCTTGAAAAGTATTTGCACAAGTTGAAGAGAAGTCACGATTCACGAAAAGGAAAACTTCATGCACTGCATGGCAAAAGATTACAATTCACACATTTATAAAAATCAGGCATCTCAAATCAGGCAACGTAGAGAAGCAATGAATTAAAAATATTAAAATTGATCCGTGCAAAATATTAAAATCGAGAGATTTTAATTGAAAAAGTAAATATCGTTGTTATCACCAGATTTGGAACTCGAGCTTAGTCTCGATATGTTTGTATTGACATTTTAAAAAATTTGTAACCCGGGATTGATTATTATTATTATTTTTAAAAAATAATAATAATAATTAAAACGAGCTATATTCCTCTTGCATTGACGGTGGTTCGAAGACTGAGACCCGACACCGTTTACATTGTTTTGCGAGCCTGAGTCATTTTTCTGTAAAATTCATAATGGCCGAAAAATCCAATAAATCTGCAGGAAAATCGAGGAAGCCAGTGGAGAAATCAAATAAGTCCGCGCTCAAGTACGAATTCCAAGGAATCATCCCTCCTAGTTCTATCAAGTCTGCATACGACAATATCACCGATACAAATCTTGGTCACATCAATGTGCAACAATTTTTTGATCGGGTGAAAGCTGAAGGCAAAACCATATTCTCGGATAGGCTCTACCATAGCGGTCTACCCCAAGTAGTGGCATTTCTGGTCTCGGTGCAATGCCCGGAGCTGGTTATCGCTTGCGCAGAGCATTATGATCCCGAGAGACAAGGAATTTATAAAGATAATCGTGAGCCTTTCCTCTTAATCACACCAGAGCACATTGAGGAATTGCTCAGCATACCTGACTTCCCTGAGAATGCTGACATCACTCGAAAGTCAGCACAAGAATTTTGGGATGAAGAACCCCTCAGGTGGAGCAAGATGGTTAATAACAACTGGTTAGTGACCAAGAGGCCTCGAGTTGACCAGCTTCCTAAGGAACTGTACCACATTGAGTTCGTGGAGGAAATCGGGGACATGATCACTCTCCTGAGTTGAGTCTTCGGTCTACCCTCTGCCAGGATTTTCCACCCATGGATGTATCAGTTTATCTGTATCATCCTTGCCAAAAGAGAGTGTGGATTGGGCCACCATCATCAGTGATACTCTTCACAAACAATTGATCGAAGTGAAGATGACTGGATGTTTCTACATGACATCATACCTGACTTATGCAGTGGCTAGAAGAAAGCTATTTTCGGGGCTCGAAACGAAGGGAGTCATGGGTCCATCAAATAATGTCTTCCATTATTATCCGCAGCTAAGTTTCAAAAATAGCTCTCATCATTTCAGAAGAGTTAACGATGCATTCACCTTCCACGTGA
The DNA here is from genome assembly GCA_019776745.2 of Taxus chinensis. Taxonomy (NCBI): domain Eukaryota; kingdom Viridiplantae; phylum Streptophyta; class Pinopsida; order Cupressales; family Taxaceae; genus Taxus; species Taxus chinensis. The sequence goes on along the minus strand of CM034151.1, from coordinate 277,013,171 downwards.
TTCAAAACCTGAATCAGAATACAGAGGAAAGATTCTCCAAAGAGGCCATGGATGTCATTTCCCAATGGGGAACATGGTTTATTCAATTTTCATCCTTTTCCTATATTCGCGTGAGTGGCTTTGTGGGTACTCCATGGAAGCTTCCTAAGTACGTCAGTGACAAGTGGGCATTAATGGAGCTTGTGCGACAACTATTCCAAGTTCACTGTCTTCTCAGTGACAAGCATCGTTCAGGAATTCATTTCCCAATCCAAATTGGGGAATACCAATGTCCAAATCTCTTCAGTGCACAACTCATGGAGAAAGAGTTTTCCCTCATCACTATTCATCCATATGTGAAGAGATTCCAGTTTGATATCAACGGATATATGCAGAAGATTCTTGGAGAAAAGTATCAACACAACCCTACCATGGAAGATTTTTGGGCTGCCTGTTCAGACGAACATGAAGTGAGAAGGTGAGAGTTTTCCCGCCTAACCCTTGCTCAGATCAAGGCCTTTCACATCAAAAACCCTCCAGATTCATTGGTGGATGATGATGAAGATGTTATTGATCCCTCATATGATGCAGTTTCTTTTACCCCATTGCCACGAATTGATTGGACCAAAAGAGATGAATTTTCTCTTGATAACAAGAATCAACCGATTCTCGAAAGAAGCATATCCTGGTATGAAAGAGAACTTGCAAAGTTACAATCAATCCAAGATCATACCTTAGGATTACAAAAATTGCCAACTCGAGGAGGTCTCCAGTCAACCAAAGCTTCTTCTCAATCAACCTCTGTGCCATCTAGTCATACACATCAAGCAAGAAAGGAGTGGTTGCCAAAATCCACTTCACCAAAGAAGGTGTCGCAAGGTGAAAAATCTAAGGGTCCTAGCCCTAGTGAAGGAAGAGAGCGTGTATCAGGATTTTCCACTTCAAGTAGAGATTCTTCTACTCACATTGTTGATAGTTCACAGAAGCTCATAACAAACAATCCTCAGTCATGCCTTGCACAAGTAGTCCAGATATCGAATGCTTCTGAACCTACAGTTCACGAAGAGATTTCTCAAAATCTCCCTAATGTTCAAGAGGTAGATATTGAGGTTATTTCTCCAGAAATTGAGGTCATGGAAAGGATTCTTGTAGAATCTAATGATGTTGAGAACAATGGGAATGTTGCTTCGGACTCCAGGCTTCTGTATGCGGAAGTGGTGAAGGATACTCCTTTTTGGGTTGATTGTGAAATCAAGAAAAGGAAGAGGGTTGTCAAGGCAATTGACATTGACTTCGATGCCCTTTTCAAGCTTTCAAATGATGTCATTCCCAAGAAACCTAAAGTGCTCTCCCGAATAATGGTGGATGATGATGGAAACAGATTTGCGGATCTTGCCATCCCACAAGTTGACAAGGAACGTGATGCCATGACATCTGTTGATTATGAAGTTTCCAGACTTGGACTTGGGAAGTCCACATTGGAAAGTGACATGGCGATGGCCCAAGATTCAATAGATATCGTGCTAAAGAGGCTTGAGAAATATAAGTCTCAGAACTCTCAGCTCAAGGCTGAAAAGAATCAATTGGTGGATTATGTTCAACATCTGATAAATCCCATATCATCCACTTTCCCAGTACCCGATGCAGTGGTTGCCCCTGATGAAGAAACTCTCAATTTGTCAAAATAAATAAACACATTGGGCCATGTCACTAAATCTTTGCTTTCAGAGATTCTTGTTAAGCTCCATGAAGATATTAGTGCATATCTTGATCCAATTCTTTCTTTCAAGGAAAATTTTGTTTCTAACATATCAAATTTGGATGAGATATTGCCTAGTCTACAGGAGATGACAAGTATGGAATCTTCAACTTTATCCATTGAAGGAATTCTCGAATTTGAATGTCGAGGGACACATTTTCTTTGGTGTCTGCATCTCAAATCAAGAAAGACACTTCTCGAGGATTCTATGATCCATTACGAGAGCGTATGCAATGAAGCCTTCACTTCACTCACCTTGATTCAAGAGTTCATAGCTGAGATCCCTTGTGATCTTGTAAATGAGAAAAATCAAAGGTATTCATCAGAACATGTGGAGGAGCAATTTTCACAATTGTTCAAAGACATGTATACTCCCGCCATCAATTTCTCTTCAGCTTCAATGGAACGTTGCATCAAATTAAAGAACTTGTTTGAGAATATTCAATCAAAGATGGTCAATCTGAATGATATGCCAGGTAGGATCTTGGAATTGTAGGTATTTTGTGAGGCTATTCTTCGACCAAATGAACCTCCTGAAGAAGAAAATATGTTCGAAACATTGGGAAGGTTCAAATCCTTTCAATTGGCGAAGGCGGCGGATCCTAATTTCACTGATGGGATGAGGAGATAGTTTTCTGGTATCTAATGAAGTGGGAGAGTCCATTTCTCATACGATTGAGATAGGCGGACCCCATTTCAATGGATAAGGCACTGGTTTTTGTCATATGTTTTAAAAGTGGTATTTTAAAATGGTGTTATTATTGAACTCACTTTTGGAAAACTTTGGATAACTTAAGTGATTTCTATTTTTAGTTGCTTTTAATAAAGTTGGTTGAGAAAGTCAAAGTCACTTAAGATGCCCTATTTAATGTGCATGTAAACCCTAACTACTTTGTAACCAACTTTTGGGTTATAAAAGGAAGTCAGGGGCTCATTTGTAAGGGTGAATTTGAGAGAGGAGAAGAAAATATTTTTGTATGCAAGCTTTACTTCAAAGAAAGAAACTTTGTGTTCTTTTGAGAAGACATTTTGGAGTTAATGAAATATGAACTTTGTGTCCCATTCATTGTCTCTTATAGCATTTGATGTTCTTATGTTCATTAGATGTTAGTGTTTGAATCTTGCATGCAAATATTGTCTTGGATCTTATTGTCAACGCTACTAATATGTTGTTCTAGTTCACAGTGATCAAGCTCTGATTATCTACTTGCTCACGTGTGTTCCCTTTTACTCATTCTCGTTTAGCTGATGCAAACTCCATTTTATTTGTGTTAGTTATTTATTGTTCTTCTCCATGCAATATTAGGCTCTACTTTTACCTAACTCTTGCATGTTCCTTCCCTTCATTCATTTCCATTCCTTTCCTTCATTCCATTCCATCTCCCTCATTCACTTTTCTTTCCATTGATGTTCCAAAACACCCCCCACATACAATTTTGAATGTACAGGTGTAAATATAGTTTTGGTTTTCAATAAAGGCAGCCTCACCTTCATTGAGGAGGGACTTCATTCCCACACTGTTGCATGTCATTTGCATGCGGAAAGTGCTTTCTATTAGATTTGAATACAAATAAAGTACAAAATTTCATCATTGGGTGAATACAACAGCCAACTGATAACTCTTATGAATTTATGATGATTATCGTGGAAAATTATCATCATAAACTGTATATCTATACAAGTTACGAGTTAAAATTATTTAATTTTCCCTGTTCTAAAGAAATATTGGGGAGAGGGTCTAGTGCCTCTACTAGTCCCCACACTCGGTTGTGAGATCTTGCTCTTCCTAGAAGGTTGTGACTACGGCTCCACCCTAGTAGCAGATGGAAGTGGCTCCTTCGATGCATGTTCGACACTATCTCCAAAGATGTCATCCAATCCGATATCTCCTACTTGTGCTTCTCCCTCCATACCTTCCCTCTCGAAAGCAACAATCTTGTCCTTTATGAACGTGGGGGTTTTCTCATCTTGCGTTATCCAGTCATTGTATGGATCAATTTCATCCAAATCAATAGGCTCATGCAATGTGTTCTCCACCTTTTTTGTCCAAAGCCGAAGATTTTATGGTACAAAACTAGGTCTATGAAGCATTTTAAGTCAACTTGTGCTTCTTTGTGTGAATGGCCTTAAAAAAAATCCAATTACACTCACATCTGGAAGCGCTACAAGTTTGGGATTCAATTTAAAGGGCTAGCTTTTGAAGATGTTGGGTATTTACCCCCAATCTTCTCATCAAGAACCTACAAACAAGTTAATCAAAAGTTTAGAAGTAATCTATAATTTAATATTTGTAACATATAAATTAATACTCTATTTTTTGTTACTTGGTGGCAAGGCGGATTTCCCCCAGACAACTAATGCCGAAAAAAAGACTCTTTTTTTAGCATGCTTATAATTCTGCAACACTAAAATAATGAAGTCCCTCACCACAAACTCTGGTGTCAAAGAGGCCCACCATAACCTCCCTGTTAATGTATGTGAAGCCATCGGAGAAGGAAAAACCGTGCTTGTGGTACTACCTCATTGCATGAATGGGTTGGTGGAGTTGATTGTTCCACCTCCGATCAAACAGCTCTCAAAAAGGACTAAATTCTTCTATATCCCCCTCTAATAGTATAGGATGGCCTCTTTGGCCCTATCCATAGCCTCATAAATATATCCAATTGGGTTTTTCTCCACATCAACCAAGCAAAAAACCCTCACCAACGGCTCTGACACTTACAAACCAATTAAACTTTAAAGTTACAAACTTACAAATAAAGTAAATAACCATACATTTTTAAAATGAAAATAAAGGAATCGACTTGATAATTAAATTGAAGTTTGAAGTTACCCTAATGATTTTTGCAGCTCACTTTGTAAAGACATCATCAAAAACTATCGTTGTGGTCCTCTTTCCATAGACTTTCTTTGAATATTGTGAGTTTAGCCATACTTGGCTCCCAAATATATGTTTTAACAATGTCAACAAACTAGAAATACTTTGCAATGTTGGGAAGTCAGTTGTAAACCTCATGACGACTACTTGCATAATTTTTTTCCCCTTGGCATGTTCTCTCATGAAGATGAGAACCCAAGGGTAATTATATATGTACTTGGCCATATTTCTTACATCTTCTACAACCGGTCTCACCCAATCAATTTTGCCTATGTCATCCAAAACAAGATCAAGGTAATGAGCTACACAAGAGGTCAAAAAGAGTGACAGATGCCTCTCCTATAGTAGTCTCCCAACCACCACATATGTTGCATAGTCAGTGACAACTTGCACAACATTCTAAATAACCGCTTCTAAGACAACTTCCTCCATCAAGATGCTCAATGTTTTTGCATTTTTTACTATGTGAGAGGCATCAATTGATTTTGAAACAAACATCTCACCATTTGAATATGCCAAAATTTCAATGAGAGTATATTTCCTTCCATCTGTCCACCCATCAAAAAGAATGGTGCATCTCTATTTTTGCCACTACTTCCTTTGATCTTCTAGGATTGTTGTTACATTTGTACCTCACCCTAGAGCAATTTTCTGCTTACGTCTCTTGGAGAGGGTGTCTTGTTTCTTTATCCTGTAACTGTCAATGTGATCCCCAAATACTCTCAGTAATATTCGCCACATTGAAAAGAAGGTTGTCGTAGTACCAAAAATTTGCACATGCCTTATCTGATTCCTTGTGTATATCATTACTCCAAATTGTACCTTCTAATGAAGGTTATGCCCTAGGTATGTTTGTAAGTACAAACAAACTATGTATCCCTTTGCTCCAACTTGATGAACCGGATGTGCCTCCTCTTATCCATGGACCACGAGCATCACCCTCCTATTCCTTTGTTGTTTCAGTTGTAATGCCTACTCCTATGGATGTTTGCACCCTTTCGCTCTTTAGTTCTCATCTATCGATGCCAACTTTATCTTCATCTCTCATCATACCTCTTCTATAACATTGAGACATATCACGACATTGCAACAAACAATATATGCAAAATGATATTTGAAGTGATTGATACTTCCAGATATCTTCCTCTCGTAAAAATTGCAAATTACTATCCCAAAAACATCTCCACGTATAACATACTTTTGAGAAATGGTATGGGTATTTGTGGGAATGGTTCCTATTAGTGCTTTTGAGCCTGATGGCTAATACTGACCCAGATGCCATTGAATGCTAACTTCTAATCTATAGAACCATGCATGTTTAAAATATTAAATACCATAAATTTAATTTAAAAACATTATAAAATCATTTAAAAAATTAAAAAACATTAAAACCCTATATAACCTTAATTGCGAATTTGTAATTGTACATCTAAGTAGGAGAGGTTACTATTGTCACTTTGAAATTCGTGTCCCCGAGATTTCACCCTGAAATATGGGACTACCCCTTTTAAAAAAATCGTTCTTTTTCAGAGTAACGGGTCTTTTTTGTGTTTGTTTTGCCTGCAGTTGTCCCCATTGTTTTAAGGTATCCCTAGAGAGTCATAAAAACCAAATTCGACAAATACCCACATGCTAAAACCCTCTCTATCCTTTCGCCAAGTTTTCTTTAACAGCATTTTATTTATTTATTTATTAAATAAATAAAAATCTTTTTAAAATAGATTGTGTTGGAGTTAAACCCCGTTAAGGATTTCCACACCAGTATTATTTTCACCTCTAAGTGGAGTATTCACATGCATAAGAGTTTTACAGACCAACTAATTGGCAAGTTATTTTTGAGCAATTGTTTGCAATTTCTGGTGAGTTTTTCGCTTTTATTTATTTCTTGTGTTTGTTTTTGGTTTTTCTCCGTGGTTTGTCTGGCAATTCCCCTTGATCTTTTCTTTCGTTCCGCTTGACCAGTTCAGCTGCTTAGGGTTTTTATAAGTCATCCATGGCCTCAGACAAAAGTAAAATCTATTGTGAAATGTTGGTTTTCAACGAAGCGGCTTGGAAGCAAGTCGCACTTTCTAGAAATGGGTGATTTCTCTGTGCAAAGTCATATATGCAATTGCCCTTAATTTGGGAAGTGAATTTCAAGTGCAAATCGCACTTTTCAAAACTGCCCTTTCACTTAAATTTCCACGCATAACATATAAGTCAAATCACTTAAGTGAAATGTGGAAATTTTGGAGCTTCCTGGCAGGTGGAAATTTTGGAGCTTCCCGACAAGTGGAAATTTGGAGCTTCCCGGCAGGTTGTTTTTTCCCGCAATATAAGTCAAGTCACTTAAGTGAAAAGTGGGAATTTTGGGGCTGCCAAGCAGGGTGAATTTTTCCACTGCCTACTCCTTATGTTTTTTCCACAAATTTTTCCCACAATATAAGTCAAGTCACTTAAGTGAAAAGAGGGAATTTTGGGGCTACCAGGCAGGGTGAATTTTTCCACTGCCTACTCCTTATGTTTTTCCCACAAAAGCAAGTTTAAGTGAAAATGGAAAAACTGGAGCAATCAGGTAGGGTGAATTTTTCCACTGCCTACTCCTTATGTTTTTTCCACAAAAGCAAGTTTAAGTGAAAATGGAAAAATTAGAGCTGCCAGGTAGGGTAAATTTTTCCACTGCCTGCTCCTTATGTTTTTTCCACAAAAGCAAGTTTAAGTGAAAATGGAAAAATTGGAGTTGTCGGGGAGGGTGAATTTTTCCACTGCCTGCTCCTTATGTTTTTTCCACAAAAGCAAGTTAAAGTGAAAATGGAAAAATTAGAGCTGCCAGGTAGGGTAAATTTTTCCAATGCCTGCTCCTTATGTTTTTTCCACAAAAGCAAGTTTAAGTGAAAATGGAAAAATTGGAGCTGTCAGGCAGGGTGAATTTTTCCATTGCCTGCTCCTTATGTTTTTTCCACAAAAGCAAGTTTAAGTGAAAATGGAAAAATTGGAGCTGTCAGGCAGGGTGAATTTCTCCACTGCCTGCTTCTTATGTTTTTTCCCTTGACTTATAGCCAAAGAGTGTGACCCATTCTAACATAATTGAATGCCTGAAAGCTGATTTCTTATATTTTTAGCAAATTCTGACGCCTAAAGAAGGAGAAAAAGCACAACTTATTATTAGAAATTGCTAAAAAAAGAAGCAATTGATAAAATTAGCATGCAGTTGCTTATATAAGAAGTGGACGCCATAAGTAAAGAGCAATTAATTCTTTTTGTGGAGCATGCTGCTCTGGAAGGTTTTGGTGCCAAAGATTGAAGTTGTGGGCATTAATAAATATTTTTAATTGTCGGGAAGCATCCAATTTTGGCACCTAGGGTTGGAAAGGCTTTCTTTTTATTATTCTGACTATCTGCATGTTGATGTGAGTGCACATGGGAATAAAATAATATTTTTAGCTTATTTGAAATGTAAGCAAAGTCTAAAAATAGAGGGCAGCAGGCTTTATAATCAGATTTTGGTGAAGAAATTGGGCATTCATGTCGTGGATTCCATGTTTGTCTGAATTATTTACAGGAATACTTCACTGGTGCTCATATTGGTGAAAAGAAGGCAAAGTCAATATCAGGTGCATTGAATATATCTTCAGAAGCAGAGGAAGTAGTTGCAACATCTGCACAAAGAGATCCAGATTTCACAACTGTAAAAGCTTCAGGCAAAGGTGGAAATGGGAAGTCTTAGACAGGAGCAAATTCAGACATAATGAAGGGTGATCACAAGGGTAATCCAACAGAACCATGCATAGTGTCCAGGCACATTGAAGTTAATGATACAGATCAAGGGCAAGAATGAAGTGTTGCAGTTGGAATAATTTCTTCTCCTTTTTCTTCTTCTCTCTTATTTTCTCTGACAAAGTAATTGAGTGATCAATTAAATTATAAAACCTAGGTAATTGGTTTTAAAATTCGTTACTTCAAGCTACTAGAAAAATTCATTTACTTGGGAATAGGTGGCCGGTATGCAGGGCATTGATTTAATCTTCAGATGCATGTCATGCAAAGAGGAACTCCAGGGGAAAGATTGCCAGTTGTTTTCTTTATATAGCTTCCACATGTGTGAGTTCAATTAAAAGTTTCCTATTTGTAATTGCCCTCTATGCACTATAAATGGAGGAAGATCCTACCGGTTAAAGGATCCCAATTTTGCGAGAGCATTCTGGAGTCTTCAAACTTTGTGTTGTTATTTCTATGAAAGCTAGGGAATTGAATAAAAGGTGGATTTCCGGATAACTTTGTGTCTACGGTGCTTTGCTTCTTCCTTCTATTTCAATTTTTGGATAAACTTTGTGTTATCTAAGATTTAGGTTAGAGGTTATTCATTTCCTTTACTTGCGATTATTGTGAGATCTATTTGTTTATTTAATTTGTGTGGATGAGACCAACTCTGATAGCTATTGGTTGATTCAGCACATCCTCCTTTCTTCTTTCCTTCTATTATTTCCCCCTCCTGCAAAATATTCCAAAACAATCACTTACTTGCTGCAAAATTGCTCAGCTATGGTTCATGAGTTGTAGTAATTAAAGTAAAACCCCTGAAAATAGTTATTAGGATTTATACTCACCAGATTGATAAACATCTTACACAAGAGCCTCACCATTAAATGAAGGAGATTTATCTCATGATTGCCTAGGTTTTTAGCTGTGCAGAAAATCTAGCCAACAGAAATGCACCCTTGAGAGAGTGGTGTGGAATCTCTCCTTTCGAATGAAAAAATGAAAACACTCCTAGGTTGTGGGTGACCTATATATTGAAGTGAGTCTCCAGATAGGGTTGGTTCCCCTAGTGTAACTCCTAAACTAGTTTCAACTCCAGAAACTACTCTACTCTACTGAATCAACGAGGAAAAGGGAGAAGGAATTACGGGGCAAAAAAAAAGATGGTAATACACCAGAAAGCTTGAGGATCTCAAACCCGTTTGAACCACACAGATGGACCGTGGGAACCACACACACCATACACAACTCACAAATTGACAAACTAATGCATAAGTGTTTCAGAGAAAGGTTGGAAGTCAAAAACAACATAGAGGAGGCAGCAAATAACTCTGCAAGAGTGATTTGCTAAACTCCAAAATTAAATCCTGCAAAGCTTTAATCAGCACAAACTATGACCTGCAAATTAACATGTTTTTATAAAAAGGCATTGAAATTAAATTGCAAAACCAAGGATAAACAATATAACGAGATAAACTCAATTTAAGAACATAAACGTGCACAAATTACATGTAACGACAAGGTAAAAACAGCTCCTTTATTGACCCAAAAGGTGAAACCAGTACAAAGAATCACTCATGATCCTTGCTCTTCCACTCAAAACGCCAAAGAACTCCAGTATAATGAACCAAAATTGTAGAGATTCAAATAGAAAGCGGAGATATTTTTTTACAATGAATTCTATGGAGTTCTATAGAGAATTTTGAGAGACAAGGGAAAAATAATAGACATGCAAGTTTGATGCTCAAAATAGCAAAATGTGTGAGGGCATGCATGAAGAATGATGATAAAAGCCAAAATGCACACTCAGAAATAGAATTGCATGCTCAGGATAGCAAAACACATGCTCAAAAAAGCAAAACACGTTTATAAATGATGACCCATCTATATACTTTGTTCTTAAAATTAGCGACATGTGCATGCTCCAAATAATGCCCTCTTGCATGCTTTGTTCTTCTTTTAGCTTTTGGATGCCCAAAATTAGATCTTTGACTAAAAATGCAAAGCTAAAAATAGACTTTTGATTGTCTCATGTTGTGCGACTTTTCCTGTGTTATATGGCTTATCTGGGTTATCTGCCTTATCTGGGTTATCTGCCTTATCTAGGTTATCTGCCTTGTTCTATGGCTTTTCAAGCCATTTGCGGACTTACACGGGTTTGCTCAGACTTCCGCAGATCTCTTAAGACATTTCTTTGTTTTCCCTGCTTTTCGTGGCCTTCCACATTCATCCGCGGACTTTACGGACTTCCACACCTTTACTTAGACCTTTGTAGATCCTCTCAAACTTCCGCGAATTCATGTAGACCTCCACGGATTTTACTTTGGCGAATCCGTTATTACACAAGTTTTACTTTTCTTTTTGAAGTCTCCCGCAACTTTTTAGACCTTCGCGGACCTTTCGCGGGTTTGCTATACTTCCGCGGGTTTCCTCAAACTTCCACATACTCATGAAGACCTTTGTGGCTTTCACCACCCACGGAACACTAAAACTAGTTTTCTTTGTTCCACCGCCCTGCAAACTTTTGAAAACCCATGGAACACTGGAAATGAATTTCCTTTGTTTCGCGGTGTATAACTTCAAATTGCTCTAACTTCCTCCCCTTTGTTTGTGGCTTCGCGTGGCTACTTTTTCATGCATGGTTGCCTCTGTTCTTTGCTCACATACCTTGTTTTCCTGATTTTGTCAACTTTGCAAAATTTCTTCCTTCTGCAAGTCCACCTAAGTCTGGAACTTTGAATAACTTGTGCAAATAAGCATGGGTGCTTATTTGGATAACAATTTGGCAACTTCCTGGGACATCTGCCTGCTAGATATGAGTTCTAATAGCCTTGAAGTATCCATTGGGCATGGAGTTATGTATACACTTTGAAACTTCTAAGATGAAGTTGTCTTCACCCTGAAACAAGCAAAAGGAACCAACACGTGTGCATCCAATGCACTTATTCAAATGATCACAAGGATTAGGTAAAGGCACTCAATCAGTGATAATTACACGACAAAAGGAGGGAACCTCCAACAACAACAAAGGAAGGAAACACCATACAAAAAATATTCATACATGATCCAACTGGAAGCATGCAGAGTGTGCTCAAGCACTTATTTTGTGTAATATCCCTCTTACAGGATCAAGGGGAAATGGCAACCAATCAAGCAGATTCAACACCCAAAACAACTGAAAAGTGATCAAAACCAATCAAGAGTGCTTGTGCCTTGATGAGATGACTCAATACACCCAAGGATAGGGATTTAATGGCCTCTATCAAATGGCTCGAACAACCATCTCCAGCTGATATTAATATGCTGTGAAAATCCACATAAACATGTTGCAAAAATCAGATTCAATCTTCACCTATGGGTGAACGAAGTCATCAACAAATCAAGCACAAATTCACTTCGAACTACTCAGGGAGTTAGCCCCACAAGAGAGAATGACATCACTGCTCAGTATGCTTACAAAAGATTTATAAAATCAGAGTTTAACCCTGCTGTAGCTGCTCCCTAATGTCTGTGAAACCTGACCCTCAATCATTAGAATAAGTTGCTGGAATATATATAGAATCTGATTCAATATTTCATATGTAGTTCGCTGCTCTAAATGATATCAGAACACCACTAAATCAAGCACCAATCGGCTCGCCAAACTCAGAATAAGGCAGCCATAGAAAGAGGGTACTAAATGAGACAAATCACTGCCAAATAGGACTTCAAATCATCATTAAATGAGACCAATTCAAGTCGCCATAAATTATAAATAATCAGTCATGTAAATAGCTGTCAAGGGGGCTCAAAATATCACTAAAACATGCCTTATTCAAGTCGCCATAACTGGAGGATGTCAAACATAGAAGTCGCTGTCAAAGGGGAATGTAAAGTTCACAAATACCATGCAATATCCAGTCAATCCTACAATGATCAATATGCAGATTTTGCCAGGACTTGAAGAGGGTTTATTTAGTGAAATATTGTTTGAAAACCCCTTGCTAACATTAATTGAATATCACCACACAGGTCGCTGGTATTTTAAGGCACCAAACATGCACAAAACCCTTGATAATTCAACCCAATGGAGTCGCTGTTTTAGGGATAAAATGGCAGACTTTTATTAACCAAAACCAGACCTTAATTAATAAGATTTACTTGCCAAATTCAGCCAAGACAGGTCGCTGTTAAAAAGGCTTAATATCAAGCAACCAAGCACAAAATATTCACTCTAATGGAGTTGCTGCTGCCCAGGAAGAAATAGCAGATTTAAATAAACAAAAATCAGACCTTTTACTTATCAATTTAACACCAACTTGCCTCAATAGAAGTCACTGCAATTTGGGCACAATATCCAGCAACCAAACAGTTGATTCACATCAAGCAAAACCTCTAAAATAGTCCGCGAAACACCATAGAAGAAGTTGCTTAGGGTTTAGAGAGATCATACACCAAATCGATTTGCAAAGCACTCACAAAACTCTTCACCTTGATAGCCAAAAACCCAGCAGCTACAGTGACTTCGCTACAGTGATTTGCTACAGTAGAAAATGAAGATTTTCACTTGCAAATTTAACCAAAATATTTGCCAATGCCAAAACATGGATCTCACAAATAACCTTTTTAATTTGATAACAACCAACTACAATAGATCTCCAAGCATGAGAGAGAAAGTATTGATGGTGGGCATACATCCCTACTCCAAATGTGGAGTCAAATCGATTTCATCCATAAGCATACCAATAAAGGAAATGTGACCCCTCTTTTATAGAATTAAGAGGTGTGATCTCCAATGACCGACTATTAAATGTTTTCTCCTAAAGCAATATTTAATGAACCACTACCTTGTGCACTTTATTTAATTTTTTATTTTAATATTAAGAAATAACTAACCTATGTGCACATTCTAGACTACATAGAAACTCCTACTTGTAGTGTCAAGCATTCAAATAACCTTTTTAATTTGATAACAACCAACTACAATAGATCTCCAAACATGAGAGAGAAAGTATCGATGGTGGGCATACATCCCAACTCCAAATATGGAATCAAATTGATTTCATCCATAAGCATACCAATAAAGGAAATGTGACCCCTCTTTTATAGAATTAAGAGGTGTGATCTCCAATGACCGACTATTAAATGTTTTCTCCTAAAGCAATATTTAATGAACCACTACCTTGTGCACTTTATTTAATTTTTTATTTTAATATTAAGAAATCACTAACCTATGTGCACATTCTAGACTACATAGAAACTCCTACTTGTAGTGTCAGGCATACCAAGGGGTTACAATGCTAATAAAAGAGTGAATCGATTTAGTAGTAATGTCTTGGAAAAAGGGGGAGGGGGACATTACATTTTGCAACAAACAAACCTAAACTACTCCTAATATAAATAAAGAGAAAGGAAAGCTACACAAAACCACATACTAGTTGGGAAAAATAACTTCCTTTTCTCACAAAGTGCGGCCATGAGATCAATTTTACAACTAGATGACATGGTAAACATGTAAACATGGTTTGCACATATGATTTGCTCAAAATATCATCCAAGAAAAGAATAAACACTTCTATATGATCTGCAGTTGGTTTTTGTGGATGTTGGGGCTGATTTTTGGCAACTTGAAGCTCTTTCTCATGCCCTGAAGTAAGCACAATCGATGGTAACTCTGTGTGTGGCTCTAGGCTAGCCAAATATTTGATTGGGCAAGTGTTCCTTGTAGTTGATTGACTGATCCTTTAGGTTTTCCCATATTCCTTGCACGCAACTTTATGAATGGAGCTACTAGAGGCACTTTCTTGATCATCTTGGAATTTTTGCAATCTGTTATGTACTTTGATTTGTTTCTCCTTGAAAAAACATCTTTACTTGCACACTTGCATGTGTCTCTTCTTCTTCTAACAAAAAGCATGAAAGTTCAGACTCACCCTCTACCTCATCAAGAAGCGTGTTTGAAATCTTATCTTGCTTTTGTTGTGATCCTTCAAACAATTTAACCTCCTCCATGATGATTTATGATTTAGCGATCATGTTCTCATTCTTTTCCTTATGCTCAAGCACAAAGTTTGACATGTTAAACTCATCCTCTTGTTCATCATGAAGCTCAAACAAATTAATTTCCTTGTCTAAAGATAGACTTGTTGATCTTTTACAACCTTCCATGAATGAAACAATCTCTAAACATGCAAAGCAATGAGGGTCATTACATTCAACCAAAACATCTTCCTCACCTGATAATCCTTCTTCATCTTTAAGTTCAAGCCAATCTTCGTTTCTACAGATGATGTTAGTGTTTAAAAGCACTTTGTCCTCATCCATTCAACTTTTGTTGCCTTCACGTGCAACTCCCCTGCAGTCTTTGTGGTCATGCCCCTCGCAACTGGTTTTGCCCTCAACCATAAACCTAAGCTCTCGAGCTCCTTCTCTACGGGAGTGCTTCTGCAACCTCGAATTCAGCCCGCGACCTCCCCTGCAAGCACGAATTGAGCCCCCCGAATTTTGGTTTTTATCCCCTAAGTCTTCTCCTATGGAACATATTGGCTCACCTGTGCACACGAGCTAAGCCCTTGAGTCTCCCCCCGGTCGTGGCTCTCTCCTACAAATTGTGGCTCCTTAACCTTGACCTGAATCATGGTCTGCCTTTGCTCTCTAATCGGTAGGCACAGGGTTCGACTTTGAACCTCCTGGTTCTAAATTCAACAAACTGTTTGACTATATGCGCACACCAGTGCTCCAACAACTTGATCATCTGGGTGATTCCCCTAGCATTCTCCTATCTCTCAACTCCACTTCAGGAAATCCATTGACCAACAATGTCTCCATCCAGCTCAGCTGTGTAGGTAGATTATATCACAGGGAGGACAGAGCAAGGACAGTTCGAGGGGCGTTCTACCCAACATAATTGAGGAACTTCTTCACAAACTGAAAATCGTTCGAATCCTTTAACAAGGCTCTCCGAACAATGGAGATCTTCAAGCTTACTTCGCGGATGGAGAAGGTAGAAGCAAATAATATCTCTCTGCGGAGATCACTAGCAAATACCACATCACACTCCACTTCCAACATTGTCAACAACCAGTTATAAGTTGAGCTCATGGACCTTAAACACAAAGCAAAAGAATTCAAAACCCAACATAAAAATATGAAACAACAAACAGACTCTTGGGCCCAAGTGGTGAAGGGAAAGGGCACAATTCCTCCTCTGGCAATAGTGGAAGAAGTGGTATAGGCTAAGTTGTTAGACGAACGAACTAGGCGGGCTAGGGAACTCAACCTCAAAGTTAGAGGGTTGTCCAATCCTCCTTCAAAACCGATGGCCATTGGGTCTAATTTTCTCACGGAAAAATTGGAGCTTCTTGATGTGCAGCTTGACAAGGGATGGCTTGGGCTGGACTCAACCCTTTTTCATCTGTTTTAAATCAGCATGGAAGACAGGCTTAAAGCGCTTAGAGCCAAACACAAGCTATTCTCCCTCCCCAATAAGATCTTCCTTGATGAAGACCTCACCAAAGGCCAAGTCGCCAAACTCAAGCAATCGTGTAAAGCGGTGGTGACAAGGTAGTTAGGAAAGCAGGTAAGTGAGAGTTGTAATTCTTAATCTCAAACCTGTTATCCGAGACTCCTTCCCTCCCTGACTGGGCTCCCAAGTCCGGTCCTAAATGAGGGTCCTTGCTGGGGGAGACGACGAAACAGGGGTATTTCCATCGCTTAATGGAATGGTAACGGGTCATTCTGGTCATCTCCATGTGGACTATATGATGCTCTAAGGATTTTTTAGACCTTTTTGTCACAGAGACCCAAGAGATTCCTTGATTCGTCCTCTCTTGGAGGTTTAGGGATATCACTGGATTTCTATTTGCAGCCAGGAGACAACGAGTTCAGGTGGTGTTAGAGGCTCAGGCGGGGTTGCTTGCTTGGTCAGAGATACCTTCCATAACAACATTTCAGTGGTCACTGCAAATGACTTTTCCCGCTTCCTTTGGGTCAGGATCAGACAGACTTCAGCCCACCTCAGAGAATTCTATGTAGCAGTCTACTACTTTTCCACAACTTTCTTCCCTTATGCCATTCATAATGGCACTGACAAGGATCCTTTCTTCGACCTCTATACAGGTATCTCACAGTTCTCAGCGGTTCGAGAGGTCTTCATCTTGGGGGGCTTCAATGCGTGAACCAAAAACCTCCAGGTCCCTCTTCACGACATGACTAGTGATGTGCTTTGTGCCTTTAAGATGGGTCCCAACTCCATTGATGGTTAGAGAGAGTCAAAAGACTATCAAGACCCCTGACGTCCTATGGCCAACATCTCTTACAGATGGGAGAGTTTCATGAGTTGTTGATTCTGAATGGTCTTTCGTGCTTTCCCGACTCTAGATTCTTCACTTGTACACCTCACGGTGGAGGGGCTAGCATAGTGGACTACATTCTAACCACCCCCAACCTGGGTCCTCACATCCACCACCTTTTTGTCTCCCCCATCCCTCTTGTTGATCATGCTACCCTCTCCTTCTCTTTGCAGATTGTTCCCTTTAGGTCCTGCCTCACTTTCACTGCACTCCACATACTATTCTAAAGCTTAGTGAGGGTCCCCGAAACCTTTTATTCCCACCTTCATCAACTTCTTCCCCTTGAGCCTCACTTCACCTCGCTCCCCGCGAACATAAAGTACAACCTCCTTTCTTCCATCATCCATGAGGTTGCCTTGAATTCCTACCCCCAAACCACTCTCACCCATCATAGCAGGAAAACTTGCCCCATGAACCAATGGTATGATGAGGATTGTAAAGCCCTTCACCGGAAACTTCGCTTTGCTTCTGTCCATGCTCTCCCATTCCTTCCCTCTCTCAAGTCTACTTATCGCCACCTCCTCCGCCACAAGTCTAAACATATCTTCATCTCTTGACGGAGGCGGGAGCTCCGTGAGTCCCTTTTACATCTCCCAAGCATTTCTAGCATACTATTCTCCCCCGGCATTCCCCTCCTCCGTAGGACCTGGATCCCAGCTCCATGCTTGCTAATACCTCTACTCTTTATGACGTCCCTGGTCAACCCTAGATCCGAGTGGTATCCCCACCTTCTACTTGCCACATTTTCACCCACACGAATGTTAAAAATGCTATTTCAACCATGAATAACAAAGCCGTGGATGAGGAGGGCTTCCAGGAATAACTCTTCAAGCAAGGACTTGACATCCTGGACAGCTATTTAGTGGATCCCTCTAACCAAGTGGTTTGTACAGATTTTCTGGGATCTTGGTCCCACCACATTATCCACCCCATCCACAAATCGGATTCGACCCATGATCCCAACAACTATCGAACGACCATGGTGGGTCACACATTTGCCAAGTTATATGCTATTGTACTTCACATGCGACTTTCAAAGTTTCTGGACCAGAATTACTGCAGAGCTAGAGGACAAGCGGGGTTTCGATCAACCTACCAAACCATTGACCACATCCTCACTCTTCGGGCCATCATCAAGGAGGCACAACATTGCTCTTCCAAGGTCTTTTGATCTTTGTCGACCTTCAGAAATCCTTTGACTATGTTCTTCGGGAAGCTCTCTTCTAAAGGCTCAGAGATATTGGCATTTCCGAGATTTATAGTTTGTTGCAAAGATCTAATTTTTAGCTTTCATGTGCAAATGGTTTCATTGAAGTGTGAAGAGTATTGTGCAAGTTATAAATTATTGAAGTCCTACATGTTTTTTAGAGTTTTTAATTAATATTCTATTGTTGTAAATTATCATGGTTAATGAAGTGTCATCTCCAACTAGTTAGCCCATCTAACCCATCACCTTGGCTCACTCCAACCCCATTTGGGTTGTATTGAAGACGACATTGGGTTATTTGAGGTGAACCTAGAAGGGTTTGCTATTCTAAGTTTACCTTGCAAGTAGTAATTTTCAGATTTTAATTAATATCCCTAAAAAGGGGATATTACAGGACAGCATCCTCCCTATTTGTGTGATATAGTTTCCAAGCCATCACTTTCACCGCATACCTCATGAGAGCACTAGGAATAGTTGCAATTGATATGTCCCTCTAGTTCACTATGGTTCCTAGTAACTTATCTCTTGTTTTTCCAAATGCAGTTTCTTTCTTATCTAACTCGTCTACACTATGGCCTTATTGCGTCAACCTTGTCACTCTCTCCAAATCATCATAGGCTAAATACAACATACCATTGTGTAGCTTGCTCAATAGGATTTTGATTGGCTTCTCTGCCAGCCTGAAAAATGGGAATTTATGCCAGGCGTCCAACTTCTTCCACAAAATAGCTTTAGCGTGATCCTTCCTCTCCTCTTTCTATGTAACAGGGTTCATTTGTACTAGATAGCTACGATCTATCTACAATCTTGTATGATCAATTTCAACAAATTTCGAGTGAATATATTTCTACATATCACACGCATGTGCTACCTTGAATGGAATATGTGAAAATACCCCCCGCAAGATCTGACAGGAATGATATTTGCATTTGTTTCTTTATCTTCATTCTCTCCAGTTCTCGTTTTGTACTACTCTTAGTGTCACCATTGCTAAAGTTTTTCTCTTAACACACACTAAAGGTTCCCAATTTGAACTTGAGCTCAGACACTAAACATTGGCATAAACTATACGCCTTTGTTAGTTTATTAAGTTCATTTTTCCCAAATAGAGTTGATGTATACAAAGGTGGATACGTTTGATTAAACAAAAAATCATTTGAGACAATCTCAAACAAAAAATTGAAATAGGCCTACAAATTCAGCATGTGTGTATGTGTCTCACAAAGACAAGAAAAATAACACATACACAGGTTTCCCTACTCTAACTCCACTTTTTCTATTTATATATCTCAATCATAATTAGAATACTTGGCAAGTAATCACCACAAAGTTGAAAGAGCGAATATTCGCTGATATAACTCGCCAAATATTGGCAAATATTCACCGAGTATATTCGGTGAATATTCGGCAAGTATGTGTCATTTACTCGCATGACGCAGAAAAAACGCTCAACACACCAAAAACACGGAAAAACGTTGAAAATACACTTCAATTTCTCTTTTTAAGGCAACACAACCCTTCATTTTTTGTCACACAGCCATTGAGCATGCATTGCATGATGGGATTTTATAGCAAATTTGAAGAATTTCATTTAGAGATAGGTTTTTCTTTCTTTCTTTATGCAAATTCATTTTGTTGTATTTATAAATTCATATTGTATCCGAATATGATTTGCAATTTAAAATGCATTCAAATTTATGTTGTTGAGCATCATTTGCATGAGTTAGGGATTTTATAGCGACTTTGAAGAGCAAATTTTAAGAATTTCATTTGGAGGTAAGTTAGTTTTTGCAAATTCATTCTATATTATTTAAATTTTATATACTCATATTAAATCCAAATTTGATTTAACATTTGTAATTTTAAATGCATTCAATTTAACTGTGCATGATTTTAAATTTTTAAATTTTAATAGTTATTAATTTATTCATGTTTATTATCGTTGTTAATGAATGAAATTGTCAAAATTTATTGTTGTAATTTTATAAATGTTATTTTAATTTCTTTTCTTTAGAATGTATTCTTGTTCGTAGGATTTACAATTTTAAATTTGAAATTACGGTTAAAAGGGGGTTATAAAGCCAATTTTTTAATTTTTAATCAAGTTTACGTTTTTTTAATTTTTTAATTGTACATTGTGTTACAGATTAGAACTTACCAATGGCATCAGGCTTGGCATTAGGTTCAGCATCTAGGTCAACATCACTAGTAGGAATTGTTCCCGCTAACACCCGTACCATTTCTTGGAAGTATGGTGTACATGGAGTAATTCAAGGAACCATGGTTTGCAATTTCTGCGGCAAAACATTTTTTAGAGGCATCAATCGCTTGAAGTATCAGCTTGCATGTATTGTTTGTTGGGACATTGTGGCATGTCCCAATGTTTTACAGAAGAGACAAAATGAGAGATGAAGGCAAAGCTGGTAGAGATAGAGGAGAAGAAACTAAAGAGGGAAAGGATGTATGCAGCCATAAAAGAAGTCGTTATAGATCTGGAATGGTAGAGAATTCAAAGGAGGATGCGGAAACGATTGTGGGCTTTACTTGCAGTCCACGCATACAAACTGGAAGAGGCACATCTGCTTCATCGAGTTCGTGCAAATGGATACATAGTTTTTTTGTGCCAAGGAACATATCTAGGGCACAACCTTCACTATAAGGTACAGGATGGAACAAGGATGTGCAAGAGGAAGCAAATAAAACATGTGCAAATTTATGGTACTACAACGACCTTCCCTTTAATGTGGCAAAGAGCCCGTACTGTGAGTACTTGGTGACAGTATTCACAGTTGCTAGGAAAGGGTACGAGTCACCCTCCCCAAAAGACTTGAGTGGGAAATTCCTCATGGGTGCAGTTGCAAATGCAATGACAAACCTAGAAGATCAAAAGAAGCAATGGCAGAAATATGGATGCATCATTCTTTCAGATGAGTAGACGGATGGAAAGAAACACACTCTTATCAATTTTTTAGCAACTTCAAATGGTGAGATGGTGTTTTTGAAGTCAATTGATGCCTCTAACAATTAAAAATGCAGATGATTTGAGTCTTATGTTGGAGAAGGTTGTATTAGAGGTGGGTATCCAGAGTATTGTGCAAGTTGTTGTCACAGACAATGCAGCAACATACGTGGTGCTTGAGAGACTACTACAGGAGAGGCATCCATCACTCTTCTGGATTGCTTATGCAGCTCACTGCCTTAACCTTCTTTTGGAGGACATAGGCAAAATTGATTGGGTAAGGCCAGTTATAGAAGATACAAGAAATATAACCAAGTACATATATAATCACCATTGGGTTCTCAGCTTGATGAGAGAACACACAAAGGGGAAAGAGCTTGTGCGAGTCGATGTCACAAGGTTTGCAACTAACTTCTTGACGTTGCAAAGTATTTCTAGTTTGTTGTCGTCATTGAAGCAAATTTTTGTGAGTCAAGCATGGCTAGACTCACAATATTCAAAAAAGTTGATGGAGAGAGAACTGCAAAGATAATTTTTGATGATGTCTTTGCAAAGAAGCTATAGCAATCATCAAGCTAATTTCAAACTTCAGTTTATATTTCAAGTCGATTTTGTTAATTTACTTTGTTACATTATAAATATATTATTATTTACTTTATTTGTAAGTTTATAACTTTAAATTTTAATTTGTGTGTAGGTGTCAGAGCCGCTAGTGAGAGTTTTGTGTTTGGTTGAGGGGGAGCAAAACCATGTGGGGTACATTTATAAGGCTATGGATAGGGCCAAAGAGGCCATTCAAAACTATTATAGAGGGGATATCACTAAATGTGGTCCCCTTTGGGAGATAATAGATCGGAAGTGGAACAATCAACTCCATCAACCTATTCATGTAGCAGGGTACTACCTCAACCCCAAGTTTTTCTTCTCTGATGGCTTCATAGATGTGAACAGGGAGGTTATGGAGGGTCTTTCAAAATGCATTGAGAGGATGATATCTGAGGTTGAGATGAGGTACCTCATAATTTTAGAGCTACATAATTACAAGCATGTTAGGGGGAGGCTCATTTCTTCGACATTAGCTATTCGAGGAAGAACACAATCACCAAGTAATAAAAAATAGAATGTTTACAAAGTTACTTATATGTTACAAGTTACAAATTTAATTTTATTAATTACTTATAAATTTTTGATTGTCATGTTTGTAGGTTCTTGGTGGGAGAATTGGGGAGGAAATACCCAACATCTTCATAAGCTAGCCCTCATAATTTAATCTCAACTTTGTAGCGCTTTTGGATGTGAACGCAACTGGATTTTTTTTAGGCCATTCACACGAAAAAGCACAAGTTGACTCAAAAATGCCTCAATGACTTGGTTTTCGTGCAATACAATCTCTGGATTCGCACAAGAAAGGTGGCAGCCACATTGCAAGAGCTTATTGATTTGGATGAGATAGATACATTCAGCAAGCGGAATGGGCAAGAAAAGGAAATCCTTGCATTCACAGAGGATGAGATTGCTTCTTTCAAGAGGGAAGCTATGGAAGGAGAAGCACTAGCAGGAGATATTGGATTGAATAACATCTTTAGAGGTGATGTCGAATATGTAGCAGAGAAGCCACCACCATCTACTACCAGGTTGGAGCTGCAATCACAGCCTTCTAGGAGGAGCAAGGAGACGCAACCGAGTGTGGAGACTAGTAGATGCAATAGTCCCTTTCCCCAATATTTTTCTAGAACATGGAAGAGGAAAATGTAAATTATTGTAAATTGTAACTTGCATATATATGAAATTTATGATGATAATTTTCAATGACAATCATCATAAATTCATAGCAGTTATCAGCCAGCTATTGTATTCGCATGATGATACGATTTTGTATTGTATTTGTATTCAAATCTAATAGAAAATACTTCAACATTTTACAGACTCATTTGATACATTGTGTAGCTATATTTTGCATAACTTTATGTTTTTTAAAGAAATTTGCATATTTTTTAAGTTGTCGAATATTCCCAAATATTCGCCGAATCTTGCCGAGTCAATTTTTTTGGGGTTTGCCGAATATATGTCGAATACGAGCATGCAAACTATGATCTCAACAAACAAGTACACTGTTCATCTAACGGAACCGCCAAATGCATCTATACTCAATTCCACATCAATACTTTGTTTCTATTCCGCCGAACTTTCATACAGAAATACCTCTCTTCCACACTTACTCCTAGGTTACCGGAAACGCCATAGAAGGCCTCGGGAGCGGGTACGGGAGCGGCGAGGGAGCGGCCAGGCCTGTGATTTCGTTTTTTCCCTTTTTTGGCACGATTTCGTTTTTTTCCTGTTTTGGCAATTTTTTCCGTTTTTTGATTTTCGGTGAAAAAAACGAAGTATGGAAAAAAATTTGCCATTTTTGGAAAGGGTCTGGGAAGATGTAGCAGCAAAAACTTGGATGAGCCATAACTTTCATTCTGTGGCTCCGTTGCAGGTGTCGTTTTCTCTAAAAGTGTATATTTTCTCGAGCTCTATGCATTGATGGCGATATTTTTCTTATTTTCATAAAATCCATTTTTGCACCTTTTTGGACCAAGCAACTTCTTGCAATCTACTGAAAGAATCTTCTGAATTTAATTTTATTTGTTTTGTATATACTGTACATTATTATAAATTTATAGTTAATAGTATAACTTGTCTTTTATCTTGTTTTTCATATACATAATATGTGGTTTATAATTAAATTCCTATTTAGAAGGATGAGATTTATATATTTTTTAATTTTTATATAGTTTTTAACTGCCGTATCCTATGCCGTATCCGGGGTCAAAAAAAAATTTGCCGTTTCCGCGTATCGGATACCCCGCTCCCGCTCCCGCTCCCGTACCCAAAACGTTTCGGTAACTTAGACTTACTCATACAAAAACACTCTTACATTCCCTTACACACACTACATCCATTATATCTACACACACTCATTCACTTTAAATCAACTTTATGCTCTTGTATTTGTATAGATTAGGTCCATTACAAAAGGTCGCAACTATTTATCATGTCTATTATACATGCAGAGGCTTCATTTAAGTTGTAAAGCCTTATTCCCGTAATGTGTGGCTTACTCAAACCTACAATATGCAACACAGCTTCCATGGTCAACATATTCTGATTTATCCGATGTAGAACCCTACCAATAGTTGTCACTGTGAGGGGGTAAGCTCCAAAACAAAATGCTTGAGGATTAAATAGCGAATTCAACATCTAGAGTTCGAAATAAGAATATCTACTTCCTATCAATAGACATAATTAGGTAACATACCCGTTCCCAAGGACCTAATTTGTTTGCCGAAGAGAATTCTAGTAACTATCAAAAATATAAAATAAAGGTTATGCATGCCACACACTAGATAGAACATATAACCTTAGTAAAGACATGAGGAAAAAGATACTTACACCCATGCCTTCTCTTGTCCATTCCATGTTTTTATTCACTTTACTATCATAGGGTCTTTGTCATTGCTTCATTTCTAAAACCATGTTTGATAAACACTTCCAAATTATTGGGATTGTATAAATTTTATCATATTAGGTATCCCTTGCGGTTATATTTAACTAAAAATTCAAGATCATTTTTAAATAGGATTTTATTTTCCTACAAATCTTTACGAAGCATTAAAAGAAACAAAAGAAAGAGCCAAGGTGGGCATATTGTTATTCAAGGCAAGCCAAAAGTAAGCTTACAAGTCATCAGAAATCTCAACGAGGAACTCTGATATGGATAAGAAACTCCAATGGCATTCATCAACCTGCATAACATACAAGATAGGCGGAAAAAGATTATTATATTGGATATCTAACTACGAATAATGAACAGGCATTCAATATAAAAGATACCAAAAAAAAAAACCTTTTAAACATGTATATTATATAGCCATATGGCATTGCAATTGAATACCCAATCAATTGTTGTAAGCATATTATTATTATGAAACTCAATACCTAATCACAGGCATAAAAATCATACAATTGTACCATGATTATAGGTCTAACCTAAATAATGTAAGTGCAGATAGACTTGTCCAAAACAACATTCACCAATAAGAAGTATATGAAGGAATTGATCTAGTACAAGGCATATGCCTAGCATAAACTAACAGAAATCCGTATCTCAAAAAAAAACTATATATGTTATTTTAAGATAGCTCATATAAGCTCACTATATAGATGATAATATTAGAATATAAGGATTATGGTTTATTGTTAAGTCACCATTAGTTATGTATTAACTAAAGATCAGTTGTAACCTTCTCTTGCATAATAAAGTGACGGCCATACAAACTACTCGTGTGCGTTCTGGTTTCTCTTCATTTCTTCTCTGTGCACATCTAATATCGATATCAACGCTAAGGACACATACTAAGGATGGATAAAAATTGAAGAGGACATGGGTGTGTGATGCTTCGAGGACAAAAATATAGTTGATGCCGTTGCAAAGGTGAGAAATAAAATTAACCAAAAAAGGCATAAAAACACCATTCGAGGGCACAATTTTAGTTGTGTTTTATGATGAATTTGACAACATTTCAAAGAGCTAGGGCACGAAAAAAGAATTAGCTATTTTGAAGGATTTTTTAACATTGTTCGTGCAATTGGGGCGGGGAAATAAGATGTTTTCAAGACAATACATGGCAGGCAGAATGCCGTAGAGAAATGTCATTTAGGGCACTTTTTGTAGAAAAAAAGGTCCATAATCACGAGGAAAAAGAAAAACATGATTTTCGAAGGTATTCAAGGAAAAACAAACATAATACAGTCACACATTTCTGGATTTATAATTTTTCAAGGGCCATTTGCTGCGAGGGCACACAATTGGCAATTTTTAGTCACCAACAATTGTCTATGGAACAGACCTGCCTGATATAAGTTTTTTTCTTTGCTTTAAAAAAATCTAATAATAAAAATACAATTTTTGAAATCTTGCAACATTAATTTGTGGATCATTCTATTTTTTGGAAAAGTGTTATTTTCTAAAGTATTTTTTCTGAGAACGAAAATTTCATTAGAGAAATATTTTGGCCTCAACTTTCTAACCTAGAAAGTAAAAATCCTAATGAAAGGCAAATCAAATAAAGTTAATATAGCCATTATTGAAAATCCATCGGATGTTGTAAGTGGTGAGGAATTCGCTAATGAATAATACGCAGATTAAAGAAGTCCACACTTTGAAGATGTAATGTTCTTTCTAAGGCCGAAACACACAAACAACGAAATCACAAAAACCCCAAACTGAATGCAATCTGATTCTATAACAGCAGATCCAATATTCCTTGAAACCCTAGCAGTAAACTGAAATTTGCATGTTATGACATCAAACATCCATCAAATAAATTGAAATTAAATATATAAATGCTTCTCCATTTGATATATAATTAATGGAACCATTACCAAGCCAAAATAACCCAAACATGTGCCAAAATATGAAATATTGCCCACCTACAATTTATTTTAGGACAATAGAAGTGCAGTTCACGAAAAATAGCTAAAAATGAGGTGGCCAAACCCCAACAATGGTAAAATATAGGAGATACCAACCTTATAAATTATGACAAATTTGAATATCAAATAATAATGAAGTTTTGTGCCCTAGAAGGCACCCAAATGATCTCTAACCCTATTCACTCCCTAGCAGAGGGGGCTCCAAATAATATAAAAACCCTTGAAATCACTCCTCTTTAAGGCCCTAGTTGCAAACCAGCAAGATCTTCAATACTGCCTTCACCACCACCAACTTGGAGAGTTTTCGTTCTCCAATATGCCACAAGGAAGGATTTCGTCCTTCCTTGGATGCCATACTAATGGATTTTTGCCCCTTAGTAATTGGAAATTAGGCAATCAGCCCTAAAACCAAATATGAAAGTGTATATGCCAAAAAGTGATGTCAAAATGAGACTATGGACTCCACTTATACCCTTTGGTTGGCGTCAAAGGTCTAGGGATGAATTACCCCTAGAGGATGTAATGTCCCCTTTTCCAAGGCATTACTTGATATATTTGTTCATTTCTTTTATTTGCATTGTAACCCCTTGGTATGCCTAGCGCTACAAGTGGGAGTCTTACTAGTTAGTTTTAAAATGTGCACATAGGTTAGTTAACTCTTTATTATTTAATTAGAAAATAATAAAGTGCACATTAAATCTTTTAAGTATTTTAATTAAGTTTTGAAATGTAACCCTCCAAGTTCGATCCCTTGTGAGAAGTCTATTGCCCAAGGGATGTGAGGGGGTTATTTCAGCCTTCAATGCTGATTTGATCAAAAAGGGGACATTATATCACTCCATGCTTGGAGAAATGGGATGTATGCCCTAGCTCTTTATTGTGCTCTCTCTCTCATTCGATTTGGAATTGAAGTAAATGGGATTTTGTTAAGGATCTTTGTGTGTTAATTTGCATCTATTAATGTGGCGAATTGATTGGGAAAGTGTGTCCTAACCCTAGCGAATTGATTGAAGGACAATCTGAGTTTGTTTGCATGTTTTGATATAGTTAAACAGTTGAATTTCATATTTGCAGTTTTGCAATTAATTTTATAATTTTTCGTGATGATTTGATGCCTTAAATGTGTTGTGCAACTTACTTTTTAGGGCAAAATTAAAAGTTTCGTGTTTGCATGAGAAAACTAATTTTGGAATATTATTCTTTGCATAGGATTGTCAAGCCCAATAGAAGGCAAGAGGAAGGATATTGTTTGAAATTGGTTAAGAACGGGAACTACTGAAACATGCATTATCAGAAGAAGACATGCATGTGAAATGTTTTTCATTTCTGAAGACCCTTAGTCTATACATCCCCGTGGGCTTCAGGATATGCAACAGGAACATTTTTATTAAATAATTAAATATTATTGCCTGGAGCAATAATTATAATTAATCATAATCAGAAACAAAAGTTCAATGCCCAAAATATAAAAAGTAAATGGGGAATTAATTAAATAAATATTTTAGGTGGCTTTTATTGATAAAATCACCCTTTAAAAGGGGACGCCACACCTAGGGAAAACAAACTGCTTTTATTTTGCAATGCTCCATTCAACCTTTCCACCCAGAGTTTTCGAATTTTGTGCCTCCTTACTTATAAAAGGAGTGCTAGGGTCACATTATGATCATGTTATGATGAACTTATTTTATACTCCATGCTTGGAGTTGGGATGCATGTCCATTGATGCTTTCTCTACTGGGTTTAATCTCATATCGCGTGGAACATTGTATTGAGCTGGATTTGCTACATCTCATTGAAGTGTCTATCTGTGAAATCAATAGTCTTAAAGCAATATCAAATTGTCACATGAAGCTCACTAATGAAATCTGAACCCTAAACTGAAGCGATTCATTATACCAAATGGTAAGCTCAATGTTTACTGGTAGTCGACTAAATAGGTGTTTGAATCGAATCTATACCCTAGCGCATTTTGGCTCCTTTTGATGTTTAACGGACTATTGCATAGGTTTCAGTGCTTGCCATGAATCAACTGTTGCATCGGCTACTGGCTGTTGTGCAACATATACCAGAAACTTCTATTGAAACACAGTTAGAAGTTAAATTCATAAGAAAGGGTCTGATTTCTATGCAATGCTGACAATCTGTCTAACTTCAAGTTCACATAAAAGAACAAAAACCATGTTGTCCAAGCTTAGAAAAAAAACGAGCTAGGTGAGATATTATGGACCCAAGCAATTACCATGTGAGCAATTGTTAAGTGCTTGCATTGTGTGATTTGGGCCATCTATTCATTAGCGGCTTTAGTGATATTTAATATAGCTGTATGTGACACTCCAATTTTGCTACATAATTTGGATGTAACAACAGCCGTGCTATTTCAGCTCAAATAAAATTGAACTGTAATGCAAGGATATAGATAATTACGCATTGCTACATAAATAAGCTGAGGAAATCATATCAATAGTTCCACTCATGTTCTATTTATAGTTGGATTGAATTCTGAGTATGCTGCTGTCTGTGCTTCATTGCATAATTCTAATGGAATATATTAGAATAGTTTGAAGACAGAAGTCTGCATCATCTGACCAGATGCGCTAGGGGGCTGAGTCAAGCAATGTAAAAAAATATAGATTTCTGTGGTCCTATTAAGGGTATCTTTTTAGCATCGAATTCAGTAGGAGTGAATTAATCTGAGTTTGGATTGTCATGAGCTATGTCCTTGTATAGAACATTCGATTTGATGTGATTGTTAAAAATGTAAAAAAAAAATGGTGTTAACTATTGCAGGGTATTTGATGATCAATTGCAAATGATTTAAAGTATAAAATATTAGATCATATCATATGTCCTTGTATAGAACATTCATTTGTGTGAGTTGTAAATATTTCTAAGAGAATTGGTATTTTCTCTATATTGGACGTCTTGAATTAACTGAGAACATGTCTATGAAGGCTATCAATGAGAGTAATACAGCAAAAGTTCATCTGCAGCATATTGTATGGTAATAGAATACTTGTTTGATGGGGATATAGCCAAGTAACCAACACAGCATACAAATGGGTGCACTGAGTTGCTTGAAAAACAGGAATCATTAAACCTTCTTATTATTCAATGTTTGGCCATGTTAAGCCATCGTAACTTTTCGAGTGAATCAAGTACAGTTTATGGCTGGATTCTACTATGCTTGCATCTGACACTTGGAGTGAGTATGAAGTGTTTGTCTGAAGGTGCTACAGATTTTCCAATTTGAATGTGATATAGAGGGATGGTACACAGTACTGAGGTGTCAAGTGGTGGTAGGAATTGCTAAGGACACAGCTAGATGCAAGTACACAATTGATGATCTCGCGAGGTGCTATGAACCGACCCCAGCACTGTTCCTAGAGCACCAAAACTTAAGGCTTGTCATAGGGGGGATTGCCAACAGCCTACAAAGAGAAATCATTAGTAAGTGAATTTAATAATAGGTGCTAACACTATATGCCCCAGATCTGAAAATCATCGCATGTCACAATAGCTATAATGCAAGATGGTCTTTAGTGAAAAGAAACATTTGTACACTAAAATCATTGGAAATGGATTGTAAATCCCAAGTAATAAATGAGAACTTTGTTTCAAATGCAAATATACTAAGTACCTCAAGAGAGTCATGACATTTTGGCGAAGTTGGGTGCAACTGTCTGAAACTCGGCTTTAGTTAACCCAAATGATACAAGTTACTGAAAAAATCAGACACTAAGAAGATTTAAGCTAGTCTAATTGATAAGCCCATATAACCCACCACCTTGGCTACTTCCAGAGCTCATAGGAGGGTTGCTAATTAACCGACATCTAGATAATAGGACCAGGTCGAATCCAGAAAACATATAAATGGTTCGTAAAATGATTGGTGTTAGGTCAAGTCTGGATAATAGGACTAGGTCAGTTGCCGGATAAGGGGACTATCACAACCGACCTCATAAAATGGGTGCTAGGATCAAGTCTGGATAGTCAGGACTAGGTCAGGTCTCACAACCCAGGTGACTAGAATCATCTGTAAAATGTTCATGTTAGATCAGGTCTCCAATAGAAACATTTTTAAAAGTCAGTGCTCTGGAAAACCTATGGAATGATGTTTTGTGTCGACGAGAGAAAACCAGTCTACAAGGCCTATAAAAGAGAAGTTGGATGTAAGAAATGGTGTAAGGTGTGAAAATGGATGACAGAATCAGTCCCATAGCTTTGAAAAATAAGTGATTTTTTCCAAATTTTTAGATAAAATATCACTAAATACCATAAATTCATTGCAATGCCATGAGTGTAACACTTCAGATTTCTCTCTAGAAGCTACAGTTGCAAATATATGGCGATTTACAAAACCGGAGCCACAAAGAGACAGCTTATTGTATATATTTTTCCAGCTTTCAATATATGGGAGTCGCGCCATCTTGAAGCGAAGGGACCTAGTCCCATGAGCATTGATGAATCCACATTGTGTCCTTGACAAAATATTTCGCCAACATTTGGCAAAGATCATAGTGAATTTGATTGTTGGTGATGACTCAAAGAGGTTTAAAAAGAAGTCCTTGGTTCAAACAATCCATCTCTGCGGCTTAACCTAACATGTAGCATTGCTGATCTGTAAACTCATCAACTTTGGAATTATCCACAGAATCACAAATTTAACGATACTGTTTCTACTTTCTATTAGAAAATGAAAGAAATAGCTAGTGAATGAATTTTGCTTGTGCTTAGAATCAACAATTGCAGGAAAGGAAGAATATAAACTCACAAACACCAACAAGTTTTATCCTGGAAACCTCCAGAGAAAGGAAAAACCAGTCGGGAAGGGCAATTGCTCTTTCTTCCCACTTTTAATGGCCAATTCAAAACAATAAGTACAGAAATTACAATAAGTATGAAAGAGAAGTAGATAATATCTCACACTTCCTCCCAATTACTTGTTTGCTCTGTCCCAACACTCCTTTCTTCTACAAACACAATTCCAGCACTAGGAACTTCTTGCTCACTTGCTTTCATGCTTCGATGCCCTATTCTCTTCTACAAACATATATTTATAGCCTTTCTCATGTTCTTCCATGCACTTGAGAATGGGAAAGGTCATGGAGGAGAAGAGACACGAACAACCTTTCAAATTTTGAGGTTGTTCGTTTCATATTTTATTTTTTGTCCAAAAGAGCCAGGACTGCCACCCAATGCAGACCGCCAGTCCCAGGACCACCGCTCTAGTTGGGCGGCGATTCTATAACCGCTGCTCTGCACAGTGCGGCGGTCCTGTTACTATAAAGACAAAACCTCCGTGTATTTATTTTCCTTCTTCGTGCTGACTGATCTGATGAAGTAGAGTCATTTCGGATCCCTACGGATCACACCTCCCCTGCTTAGGAGGCTTTTGGTCCCACAAAAGCTTAGTGGGGGAGTAAATGAGGAAATAATTCCCTCACTTGCTCCTTCGAATACCATCGGGCCTGCCTTGGTGTCTTTCCTTTCAATCCAACCTGCCAAGACTCCTGCGGACCTCTCCTAGTCTCCCTAACCTTTTGCTGTAGCACTACATCCTCCTCCAATTCGCCTCGTGAGTCCAAGACGCAATCCTCAATGGAAGGTAGCAAATGTAGTCCTTCATCTTCATCTAGCATGGATGGCTCATATAGGTGCAAGTTCTCACATTTTACTGCTGAGTACATCCCCATAAATGGCGGGCAAATTCAATCGAAGGAATTTTCTCTAACCTACCCAATATGAGGAAGGGTTCCATATCTTAGTGGCTTGAGCTTCTGTGTTGTTGACTTGTAGCTCTCTGCTTAGGTCAGTAAAGCCAAAACTCTTATCTCAACATTGAAGCTTATTGTTCTCTCAATTGTGGTGAATCGTGGCGAGCCTTGTACCATGGTGAGGATTATCTCTAAATGTTTTTGGACTTTGAAATGGTATTTGTCGGATCCTCCTCATGAATTTTTATTTCTCTAATTAACCTTGTGGTCTCGTGTCTCCTCGCTCATCGCGCTACCCAACTGTTATGTTTCCAGCGGATTTGTAGGTGATTATCCAAACATGCTTGATGGTGACTTCCAAGTGGATTGTGTGTACTGCCCGCTGATCTTCATAGGAATAGTTGAATGTAGGTTATGAGTGACTATCAAGTACTTGGTATGTTGCGCTATTGATACCCTCTGAATTTCAAAGCTGTACCAAAGTCTTGTTCACTACCTCTGTCTGTGCATCTGTATGTGGATGGAAATTTGTGCTCCTCTGTAACCTGGTATCCATCTTGTCCCACAAAGTAGTCCAAAACTTCCCCAAGAACCTAGAATCCCTATAAAAAACAATAGACTTTGGCAAGCCAAAATGCACCCATACATTAGCAAATAAAAGATCTGTTACCTCATGTGTTTTTATTGTCTTTTTACATGCCATAAGAATACACATCTTATTGAATCTATCAACAACAACATAGAGATAGTCATGGCCATGTTTAGACATAGGTAATCCTCCTACAAAGTCCATAGAAATGTCCTCCCATGGACGAGTAGGTATTGGCAAAGGGATATACAAACCCTCCTCCCTAGTCTTAGGCTATTTGGTACAACAAAGTTTACATCCACGTATAAATTTTGATACTTCTTCTTGCATATTGGGCCAATACACGTACCTTTGCAAGTGGGCTAGGGTCTTACCAACACCGAAATGTCCTGCTACTTTTGAGGTATGTGCTTCCCTCATCAATTTCTTCTTTAGGCACACAAGCTTCCCCCATCAGTAGAGTAGCCCATCCTTGAGATAACAATCTTCAATCCCCGTCCTTTTAGCCCTTTGGGACTGCAACTGCTATAATGTCACCCCAAAGTCTCTATCCTGGGCATATGCCTCTCCGTAAGCTTCCTTCGTGAAGGGCTCGATCTAAGAGATAGTGGCCAAGCAGGAGAACTTCTCTTGTGTGGGCGGCCTAGACAACATGTCTACCACCAAGTTTGTACTACCCTTCTTGTATTTGATCACCACATGGAACTGCTGAAGGAACCCCATCCATTTGTAGTGCATTGCCTGCTGCAATTTAGACTGTGCTTGCAAATACTAGAGAGGTTTGTGGTCAGTGTGCACAATAGTTTCGTTAACCAACAAATAATGCTTCCATTTTTTAATTGCCTAAACTAGTGCATACATTTCCTTATCATATATTGAACATCCTTTAAATGCTGAAGTAAAAGTTTCAGAATGATAGCATACGGGTTTACCTCCTTGAAGCAACACTGTGCCTATAGCATAATCACTAGTATATGTCTCTACTTAAAAGGGCTGCTGCAAATTAGGAAGAGCAAGTACTGGAGCATGACTAATCTTGTATTTTAATAACTCAAAGGATTTGTCTTGTTCCTTACCCCAGTCAAAACCCTTACTCTTTACGGCCACTATGTGTAGAGGTGTTGCAATCGTGGAGAAGCCCAGAATGAACATCTACATGTACTATACTGCTCCCACAAAAATCCTAGTCTCTATGGCTCCTGTTGGTGTTGGCCAACTGGTGATGGCTTCCACCTTCTTTGGATCCACTCATAGCTCTCCTCCTCCAACCATGTGCCCAAGATAGACAAGTGATTGTTTGGCAAATTCACTTTCTTCATATTACAAAGCAGTTGTTTCTCCTTGAGAACTTGCAAGACTTGTTGCAAATGAGTTAGATGTTCCTCCCATATGGCACTAAAAATCAAGATATCATCTAGATAAACAATGACACGTGAATCTATGAAATCCCACAATACATCATTCATCAATCTCATAAATGTAGCGGGTGCATTGCATAAACCAAATGGAAGTACTAACCACTCATACAAATCCGGTTTTGTCTTTAAGGCAGACTTCCATATATCCTCCTCCTTCATTCTGACCTGGTGATAAACTGACTTGAGATCCAACTTCGTGAAGAATTTGGCATGCTGAAGCTGGTCCAAGAGATCATCTATTCGAGGAAGTGGATATCTATTCTTTATGTCGATCTTGTTCAAAGCGCGGTAGTCGATACACATTCTCCAAGAACCATCCTTCTTCGGCACCATCACAATCTCCAAGAACCATCCTTCTTCGGCACCATCACAATAGATGAACCGCATGGTGAGGTGCTCGGACGTATCACACCCTGGTCTAGTAGTTCCTGGAGTTGTTTCTTTACTTCAGTACTCTCCAGCAAGAATTGCCTATACAACCCGATGTTCGGGTAGAGGGACTCTGGCAACAGCTGAATCTCATGGCTCTACTTCCCGTTGTTGGTGGTAACCCACTGAGAGCCTTAATAACTTCTGATAAAGACGGAAATAGTCACTATTCAACTGTTTTCCCTGTTATCAAATCTGAAACTTCTACCCCCGTCTTGTTTTATAACCTTTAATAAAAGTAAATAAAATTGGATTATGATTTCATGAATAAGCTTCGTTTTTCTTTTTATTTAGCACATCACCATAGTAACGCCGTGGTCGTTATGACTGTGTTGGCCTAAGGGGATTTTGTAGCATGATTCCCATCCTTGACCCATGACTGATCGGTTTTCCCTCTCAATAAATATAGCAATCATCATATACAGTATTCCGAAACAAATCAAAAGCAAAATCAATGAATAACATAACCTTCAATACATCAAATCATAACTGGGAATTTTCCCAAACTTGAAACTTACATACTTTTTGTTATACCGTAAATTTCCACACTCTTGTCTCATGCACCCAAAAGCTCAAAGGATAAGGTGTGGATGCTCATAAGTCTCAAGACCAAGCTTCTTTACAACTGCTTCAGTTCAGAAATCAGTTTAGACTGAGAACTGGTATCAACCAACAGATTTACCTTAGTTCCTGAATCTGATTTTGATCTGAATAGTCTACTCATCTCCTCTCCTGGTTGTCATATGGACGCCATGTATCCAAGCCTCTGTCGTCTACACAGAGTCATCTTCGATTTCTACCTCCCTTTTGTCTTTACAGATGTCATGGACTTCTTTGAGTCCTTGATTTCAGTTCTTTTGCAATTAGCAAGGTATACTCCGTGAGCAAACTTCAACATGTTAGCGTCAATTATGACATTGGATATCACAGTTGTTGCAAAAATTCCAGCGGATAATTTACAAGTAATTAAAGTAGTGGGCAACTGTTTACCTTTCCTTTCCGACCTTAACCTTTGTTAACTTGTTTTGCGCATGTTCTTTCTGTGCTACGAGTTTGTCCAACTACTTTGCCCTTGGCTCTGTTTCTCCTTGTTATCTTTTTCATATCTATATTAAGTTAACCTCCACACACACCTCGTTGAGAATCGTTCGGTACTTGTGGAGATGACTTTTCTGTGTGAAGAGTGAGTGTGAAAGTCCTCCAAAGTATGTAGTTAGAATATTCATCATCCCTCTAAGTCCTGATATTCAAACAACATGGCCTAGCCTCCGAAATTCCGTAGTATATGTCGCTGAGTCACACTTTTGACATATTGCCGTGTCTAAAATACTGCCACTTAATCATATTGGTCAGTCTTGTGGCTCAATTATGGATAGATAGTTTGGGCTCTAGAGATAATGTCTTTAAAATTCTTGCCGAAGATTTTCACTTATAATGGAGACGCGTGTATTGTTCGATATCGTTTCTTAATCTAGGTTGGCGTTTGATTATTTAGGAGGTGAGTTTTGTCCCACCGAAGAGACCATAGTTGTTATTGATTCCATCGATGTTTGAGACGTGAAAAGGTGATCCTTGTGTTCTTC
This sequence comes from Taxus chinensis, assembly GCA_019776745.2. Lineage (NCBI taxonomy): Eukaryota > Viridiplantae > Streptophyta > Pinopsida > Cupressales > Taxaceae > Taxus > Taxus chinensis. The sequence goes on along the minus strand of CM034151.1, from coordinate 276,977,107 downwards.
AGGACATATAAATGGACGCTTAAAGTAGACTTCTAATTTTTAGAGACTCTCATACGTTACATGTCAGGAGCTCTTGTCGATAATAATCTAGTACTTAGGTACCTCTCTCAAAGCTTTTAATTTCAACTTTTGGTCTCAATTTTTCAAAAAAGACGCGTCGATCAGATTTTTACTTTCTCTCTAGCATTTGAAATGTCTCTTCCTCACGCATCTTCCCCTATATTCTTCCTCAGTGGTGGCTCCTCCTATAAGTATTTTCGGCCTGAGAGCCGTCGAACCATGAGTCCATGGAGTTTGTGCTTAATCAATCCGTGCTTCACAATCTGCAAGCTCTTCGTTGGTCTTCTAAAACATCCTATCCATTCATGGTCTCCACATGCTCATTATACGACCTGAGTTCTCTTCTTACCATTTGTCCCGTTAGAATTCTTTGAATTCCACTCTGTGTAGAAATATTTGATCGCAAGTGTTAAGAGCTCTTGCGCCTTTTGGAACTTCGTCAACTGAAGTCATACAATTCGCAAGGAAAGAAATCAAACCGATGACAGGTTCTCTGACACTTGTTACTCTATACCAAAATGATTTGTAAACTTCTACTTGTGGATCATTTCCACAAGAATCACAAAGTCAATACGTTTTCTATCTGTGATTAGAAAATGACAGATATAGCTAGTGAATGAATTTGCTTATGCTAAATATACATATTGCAGCACAACGGAAAGAATGTAAAGTTCAATGAACACCAACAATTGTTATCACCCTGGAAAACTCGGAGAGAGGCAACCAGTCGGGAAGGGGCAACAATCTTTCTTTCGCACTTTTTATTGGCCAATTGAATAAGTACAAGAATTTACAATAAGTTAATGAAAAGACTGATAATACTATCCAATCCTGTTTTTCCCTGGTTAGAAATCTCTGCTCTTCTACCGTGGGGACACCGTCCTTGTTATCCTTTAATAAAAGTAAATAAAATTGATTTGATTTCCTGAATAACTCGTTTTCTTTATTAGCACTCACCAATAGTAACCCGGTCTTATGCTTGGTGTGCCTGGATTTTGGTAGCTGATCCCATCCTTTACCCATCTGTATCGGTTTTTCCCCTCTCATAAATATAGCCCATCATATACAGTAACTCATCCCGAAAACCCAACATCAAAGCATCGTGGAATACATCAGCTCCAATACATCATATACGGGATTTATCCCAAACTTGACCTTACATCTTTGTGTTACCTAATTTCACACCCTTCTCACCCAAACCCAAAGGATAAGGGTGTGGATGCTCATAAGTCTCAAGACCAAGCTTCTTTACAACTGCTTCAGAAATCAAGTTAGACTGAGAACCGGTATCAACCAAAGCATTTACCTTAGTTCTCTTGATCTGGATTTTGATCTGGAATAGTCTACTCATCTCCTCTTCCTGGTTGTCCATGATGGTGACCCATGTATCCAAGCCTCTCGTCTACATCAGAGTCATCTTCGATTTCTACCTCCCCTTTTGTCTTTACAGATGTCATGGACTTCTTTGAGTCCTTGATTCAGTTCTTCAGAAGTAACTCCGGATGCAACTTCCAACATGTAGCGTCAATATGACCATTGATATCACAGTTGTTGCAAAAATTCTAGGGATATTTACAAGTATTTAAAGTAGTGGCAACTTGTTTACCTTTCCCTTTCCACTTACCTTTGTTACTTGTTTGCCCATGTTCTTTCTTCTACTGATTTGTCAACTACTTTGCCCTTGGCTCTGTTTCTCCTTGTTTCTTTTCATCATCTATATAGTATGCCTGCACACACACCTCGTTGAGATCGTTCGGCTTTGTGGAGATGACTTTTCTTTGAAGGTGAGTGTGAAGTCCTCCCAAGTATTTAGTTAGAATATCCTCATCCTCTAAGTCCATATTCAACAACATGGCCTACCTCCGAAATTCCGTAGTATAGTCCTTCACACTTTGACCATTGCCTTGTCTAAAATACTGCCACTTAATCATTTGGTCAGTCTTGTGGCCAATAGGATAGAAGTTGGCTCTAAGTAATTCTTTAAATTCTTGCCAAGATTTCACAAAATGACGTTTCTTCTTTTCACAAGTGGCTAGATGGGTTTCCCACCAAACCAGAGTATGTCCCTCGATTTTGAGACGTGCAAAGGTGATCCTTTGTACCTCAGTGACATTATGGACGCTAAAGTAGACTTCTAATTTTTTTAACCATTTATCAAGCAACTCTGCATCTACTTGTCCTTCAAAGCTTTTAATTTCAACTTTCGTCTCAATTTTAAAAGGAGCGTGATCAGATTTTACTTTCTCTCTTGCATTTGAAGTCTCTTCCTCACGCTCTTCCCCATATTCTTCCTCATGGTGGCTCCTCCCTATGCCAAACTTTTCGGCTAAGCCTCGAACCACTGAGTCCATGGAGTCTTGCTTAACAAAATCCGTCTTCAACAAATCTGCAAGTTCTTCTTGTCTTCTAAACATCCTATCCATCATGGTCTCCAGCATCTCGATTTTACGGACCGAGTTCTCTTCTTCCATTTGTCCCTGAATTCTTTGATTCCACTTCCTTGTAGAAATATTTGGATCGCAAGGTAAAGCCTCTTCGCCTTTGGATCTCGTCACTGTCATACAAATCCAAGAACAAATACCACAGTCCTCGACACTTGTTAGCTCTGATACCAAAATGATTTGTAAACTCTCTACTTTGGAATCATTCACAGAATCACAATCAAACGTTGTTCTACTTTCGATTAGAAAATGACAGATATAGCTAGTGAATGAATTTGCTTATGCTTAGAATATACAATTGCAACAACGGAAAGAATGTAAATTCATGAACACCAACAATTTTTATCCTGGAAAACCTCCGGAAGAGGAAAACCAGTCGGGAAGGGCAAACACTCTTTCTTCCCACTTTTTATTGGCCAATTCGAATAAGTACAGAATTTACAATAAGTATGAAAGAGAAGTAGATAATATCTCACACTTCCTCCCAATTACTTGTTTGCTCTGCCTCAAAACTCATTTCTTCTACAAACACAATTCCAGCGCTAAGAATTCCTTGCTCACTTGCTTTCATGCTTTGATGATCAAAACTATCCTTCCTACATGTATTTATAGCCTTTCTCATGTCCTCCTGTGCACTGGAGCATGGGAAAGGTCATGTAGGAGAAGAGAAACGGACAACCTTTCCAATTCTGGGACTATTCGTTTCGAATTTTATTTTTCTGTTCGAAAGTGTCAGGACCGCAGCCTAATGCAAACTAGCAGTCACAGAACCGCCGTCCAATGCAGACTTGTGGTTACAAGACCGCCGCCCTGGTAGGACGGCAGTTCTATAACTGTCGCTCTGCACAGAGCAGCGGTTCTATTAATATAAAGACAAAACCTCCATTTCTTCATTTTCCTTCTTTGTTGTTGGCTGATCTGATGACGTAGAGTCATTTTGGATCACTATTGGCTAATCATAATATGACAATGTGGAAGCTTCTTAGAATATGGGAAGCATAAATGTTAGAAGTTGTCATCCCCTCAAAGAAGCAAAGCTGGATCTAGGTGAATCTGAACTTCCCAAGTGTATGTGATCAGCCCTGAAACTTCTGCAATTCATGTCTCCGTAAACAATCCAAAACTGTCAAGTTGACTCATCTATCACATGCTCTCATGTTTTCATGCTTCCACATTGCTCGCTTTAGACCATAAATTCATCCATAGCAAATATTGTCGGAGTATTTGGCTCCCACTCTTCATCAATAACACCTATCAAACCATCAGAGATAAGCAGTCATGTTTCTGCCGCATAATCTGGGTGACTACCTTTCCATCAAATTAAGTTGCCTGTTGGTAAGAAATCGTCCCTGCATGTAAGATTTCACGGTTTCAATATCTGAAGGGGGAAAACATGAGTCAACATCTATGTTCTCGAATGTCCATTAGGTGAAGTATTGATATCCAAAATTGATTATTTCTCGGGTCCCATGTAGTCAAATTTTACAAGATACATACAGGAAACTATCAACAAAATGGTTCTTTTAAGATCAGCCTTTCAATGAAGTACTTCATCCCGTACATGCCTATTTCTTCTGAAATTTTTTCTTAGATTCACAAAACGAATAGAAGTCTTCTAAAGTTCTGAAACTGGGAAAATCATTCATATATTTTGTGGCCGTGAAGTAAATTGAGTAGCACACACATTTCCAATCTCCTTAGCCACATTAGCCGAGTTCTAAACAAGGGAGGTACCAAAGGGCTATCCAACAGCTCAAATCCTTATAAGTGTTTCTCCATGAAACTACAAAAAACTTAATGTAGGCACTGTTGTTGTGTCATCTTTGCAACTCCATCAGCTTTCTTATTGTTGTGCCATCTTCCCAAGTCCATCAGGTTTCCTTTTGTTGTGTCATCTTCCCAACCCCATCAGCTTTCTTCTTGTTGTATCATCTTCCTGCCCAGTCCTCATCAAGTAGTCTTCAGTTGGCTTTATAGTTACACCAGGAGGTAAAGGTTTCCTTCTTAAAGTAATTTTGCTTCCACTAAACTGTTCCATACAGGTATTTGTGGGTTTCTTACCAACTACCACAGTTTTTCCTTTTTCTTCTCTTGGGTTTTTCTCAAAGATTCACCTAAATAATCATTTCCATGTATGTGCTCTCTTCACATTCAGGAGCATATTTTCACGGGAAACAGTAGAGTCCTATAATGAAGTTCTCCCAATACTTAATCCTATTCCACATTACTTTCATAAAATTCTACATCCTATTCATCTACAACATGAACCCAAAGCCCATAATTCCCACTTCATCTGCAATTTCCTTTGAATTACATGAATTAATCAGTACAGATTGTGATGCAAGCAAGTGCACCACCCTCCATAAATGCAGCCTAGCCTTTGATTGTCTTGTTTCAATAAGTGAACCCTATACTGTAGGCAGGTAACAACTTGCACTCACTTGCATCAAGTCGCGCCATAAATAGATTGGAGGGGATCCACTTTTAGATTTTTTCATCTGTTATTCCCTCAATACGGGTTACTTTCAATTTTTCCAAACACTTCAATGGCATTTCTTTTTTTTTCTTCATTATTATAAAAAATTTAAGATCTAGAAAGATGGCAAAGGCAACAATTAAAGCCAAAAAAAAATTGATACTAGCTTTCTACATCTACATCTGAGGACGAAAACCCTTCGGTGTATTCATATATTGGGGGCAAAAACCCTCAATTTCTCCTTGGTGGTTTCATACGGAGATCACACTTGAGCTTATATATCAGATTCTTAGAGGAAAAGATCAGATTTTCAGAGCTAAGGCACACTTTCCAAGCATGTTTTCTACATTACCTGTTTCAAATCTGCATTTCAAGCGAAAAAATTCAACCAATGGAGAGACATCTATCAAGGCTTCGAACAGGGACAACTAGGGCACGATTTGCAACCATATCTAGGGTTATCTACACCCTTTGGGATTTCAAAGCAGCATTTAAGGCATCATCTGTGGGTAGATTTCTTCGATTTTGGGTTGCATATTCATCATTTGGTCTCTTAATGTCGCCTAGGGTGTCATTTTTCAGAAAAAAGTGTTGTAATCATACACAGGTATTTTCTTGGTTTTTGGGTGTGAAAAAGTAAATGAATAAAAATCAGATCTTCATTGGAAAAATTATTTTCTTCCCTATTTCTATTCCTAGTGGAATTATAAATGCTTTGAGCCTTTTGAGTATTTTTACTTTGTCCGTATTTGTTGAATAATGGGGAAATTCCAAATTTCATTAATTCTGCCCAAAAGGGTTATTACAGCCATAAGAGTTGGGTATAAATTCAACTCTCAGGAATTTATATTCTTTCTTTAAGGGTTTTTCTTGGAAGATTTCAGTTTGCAATTAATTTATTGAAAAGCGTCTGCTAGAAAAATCCAAATTAATCTTATTTGTCCAAGAAAGGGACATTACAGTGTTTGAGCTTGCAAGGGTTTTGGACCATCTGTTTGGTCAATTTCAGACCCTCTCTCAGGGTGGTGACTTGCATGGTGGAGGGTTTTGGTGGTGTTTAGGGCAAAACATTCCTTCCTTTTTTGATATTTGGATTGCTCCTAATTTATAAATGGGCCTTGGAATCATTATTTCCGACCATTTTTGTAAGCATGTTCATTATTGTCACAAAATTAATTATTTTCCTTCAACCAGGGCTCTAAAAATGCATTTTGTAATGTCCCTTTTTCCAACCTAAGAGCTAGAAATTGGTCTTCTTACCATCCCTTCTCCATGGCAAGGAAGAAGAAATGAAAAAGAAGACCCTTGAGCACTTTATAATATATTTTATCTAATATTATAATGTTTTCTTTAGTGTTCTTTTGTTCTATACAGGTCATCCTTGTCTAAATAAGTTTTTGCGCCAAAGGAAAGATATAAAAGGAGAAGAGAGACTTCATTTGCATCTAACTTGGCGTATTTTCTCTATACTTTGGCGAAGAGAGCTTGTTGCTCCCTAGTCTTCCACTTGGGGACGAAAACCCTCATGTGAGGTCTTCTTAAAGGACAAAAACCATTCATTAGACTTGGGTGAAGGACGAAAACCCTTCATCACCATTTGGCATTAAAGAAGGAAGCTGATTTAAAGATCTTTTTGGCATTTCCAGCAGTGATACTATTTTTCTAGGGTGGAGCAACCTACCTAGGGTGGGGTTTGAGAACATTGGCAAGGAATTTGACAAATCTGGTTTTGTAATCTAATTTGCCATAATTTTAAAGGCCAGAATCTTGAATTGCATGATTTTTGGAGACTTCTATATCTATATTTCATAATTAGATCGTGGTTGCAATTTTCAATGTTCATTTCATTTCCAGCAGTGTGTTTTCAGTTTGTGTTGATTGTATTGGCTTCTAAAAATCATATAAAAATATAGGCGAGTTGTTTGGGTGTGTTTCATGGTATTTTTGGCATCTTTTTCAGCTAGTATAAGTCGTTGGTTTTTAACTGCAATTTTCAATTTCAGATTTGCATTTATAATATTTGATAAAACCATCAAAAGGGTTATCATAGTTTATAACTTTTGCCAAATGCCTTTTGCCTTTTGCCTTTTGCCTTTTTCTATTTTTACTTTATCATAAGTTCATAATATTTTATTATAAGTACTTATAATATTTTCTTTTTTTGTCTTTGCACTTATAATATATTTTTATAGCTTAAGTCACCCTTGTGTTCACCCCTTAGCCGTCGGGTAGACAAAATAGGCCAAGGATCTTCAAAGTTTCTATTTTAGGAAGTGGGACATTTCATATAGATATAGATAGTGTCAAGAAATCACACTCAACTATACTCGACTCTTGACACCACCGGTTGTCGAGAGATAAGGTCTTTATCATTCCCAACTCCTATATGGATGCAAATACTATGGACTATGCCTCACCGATGAGATTGGATGGTTAATCTCCTGATGTCCAGTCGGTAGTGAGAATGCCATCAGTTAGCCCCTCTAGTCTACTATAGGTATGTGACCATAGAAATATTGGAGGTAGTCTGGAAAGAAACAATGAAAGCATGCGTGCAATTTGTAGTAGAGATGTTGAAGCATGGTTCATGTGGAAAGTTAAGGCCCTAGATCCATATTCATCTAGATATAGGCACAATAAGGACTGAATACCACTAACACCGATCTCAGGAATACTGGTTTCAACCGAATTTATTGGGACGAGGCACCGAAGGAGTAGTTGAATAGTATGAATTATCTAAATCAGGGAGGCATCCCAACAAACTCAATAGAGATAAGTAGCCTCAACATACCAACATTGTTGAAGAGAGTAAGACCCTATAGACAGCTATATATATTGGAAAGTACCCAGTGCAAAAGTATGGGCATGTCCCGATGAGGTGGTCACTAATGTCCCACTTTTTCATAGCTATGTAGACTATGGAAATTGATCATGAACGATAGGCCAATACAGTAAACTCCCAAATAGGTATACCTAGCCGTGACCTCAAGACTCGCCATGGTTGTAAGTGAATCTGGAACTTCATGTTAAGAGCATTTCAATTACTAATCATGGACATAAAATTAGTTTTAACTAGGGTCAACCAGAAGCTATTGAACATAGGAGAAATTATATTGTCTCTAAATGACTGTTAAGAAAATGAGACAGTGAAGATCAAAGTGCATTGCAGGAGTAGTCAGCCATTAAAACATGGGTATTCTGCAATTCATCATTAGCACGAGTAGGAAGGGTACTTTCTCCAAGTTCAAATAGAGAAAGAGGATCATCATCTAAGAGAGACCTTTACTTGAGATGTGGATAGTTAGCTTTTCTATGTTGTGCATTGAAGGACGAAATCACTTCATTGTGTCACCAAGAAAATGAAATTGCTTCAATAGGATCACACTCCTTTGGAAACACTCATTTGTGCAGTTCACTAACATACGGACTTCACAAGTGAGCTTTACACAAGAAAGTAATATTTATAATTTTTCCCTTCTATCCATTTCAAGGCAACTTAAATGAAATCTTGGGTACAAAGGTTTGATTTTATACTAGGAAACTTTTGGATAACGATTTAAGTTAATCATTATTGTTCTTCAATATTTCATAAGGCTAACATCTACAATTGAGTGATTTAAACATGGAGAGGTTTATCGAGTAACAAATAGCCACTTGCTTGTTGCATGCCCTTAAGCTGTCATAAAATTAATTGCAGCTGGGTGTAGATGTTTATTTTCTTGGATCATTTTGATGTAATTTGGATGGATAAATATTCTACGTGACAGAAAACCAATATGATTAAAGGAAATCATGTTCATCTATAAGTTGACTATGCAATGGTTTGTATGATGATTTGAAGTACCTATCAGTTCACTTCCCCTAAAGGACTGATTATTTATCAATAGATGTTAAAGTGAGCATGAGTCATTCTTAACGTTGATCCTTAGTTGGTTGAATGGCAATGCCATTTTTCAGATTTGATTCATTTGGGATTTAAGCCACAACCCTTACCTGTTGGTTTTCAACCCATACAATAGGGACATTGACAAGTGGGCATAATTACATAGGTGATGGGTGTAACTCAATCTCTATCAACATCCTATACATGAGACCTATATAGAACAAGGCAAATATACATTTACTTTAGGGCAGAAATATTTATCTATCTCATATATAGAATGAGATAAGAGTTACATTTTGGGCATGAGGGCCATACATATTGATGTACATTCTACATGTTAGGATCTAAGGCTTTATATCTACATAGGATTCATTCACTCTTGGAGGGTTGGGAGACACGAGACATGCACATTTGAATTTCAATGTATTGAAGATCAATTAAGTCTGTGTTGATCAATATGAATCAGATTATTTAAAATGCAACAAACTAAAAATAGATTTGATTATGGGTTATCCTCATGATATTCTAGGGATTTTACAACATGCTATTATTAATGGTTTATCGATGCAATTTTGGAAAGCTTACCTCTACATAGCGTCAACGCTATATGTCTTTGACTATGGACTAAAATCACCTGTGGCATAGCTTCCAAAATAATAACTTTTGCTATGGAATAACAATTACAAGACCACATAACAAGAAGCATCATGCTTTAGCAAATTTTCACATACACATGGATGACACATGGTTTCATGTGTAGCAATATCGGTCTTCATGACTAATTAGCAAGTCTGGACTCAATGGGGTTTCCCCAAGGTTCAGGAGGGCAAAAAATGCCATACAATTCGGATTTCTGTGAAAAGTTCATGGTACATTGAGCCTTAGCGCCAATCTATGCCATGCCAAAATATATGAACATGTCTTGTGTTACATCAACAAACTTAATACCATTGGTGAAATATGGAATTGAACTGAACACCTAAATTAAAGTGAACCATAATCCTTGTAGATGTTTGAACGTTACATATTGACTTCATTTGTAAGGTTTTTGGCGATCCTTTTATTTGTTTTGACCCGAAGATCAAGAGGGATAAACGGACATGTCGGCCATTAGGCCAAATATTATCCCCTTTTCTGATCTAAGAAACTCATTCTAGATTTTCTCGCAGATCTGGTTTGTACGTATATGGTAGCTAATTCATTTGCACCATTGAATAGAAGTCAGCACACATTCTGCTGTCTTCATCTATTAAATTTATTGCAGATTTACTACCAATCTGCTTAATATTGCATTCCTTTATAGCTTTGTAGTTTGCTAGCTAAATTATTGAATTGTTCTCCATTTTGTTGTCATGGCCTCAGTGGTGCAGATCAGGATTCATGGTAGTACTTTGCGCAAGTTATCATCCATTGTTTTTTAATGCATTGCGAATGCATGGCATTTGGTATGAATTGAAGTCTATTATGGCCATTTTTCCCATTCCTATTTGGTTACTTTTATTAGAGGTGAACTTTCATCAAGCCCTATTGCTCTTGGGGCAGCGTGATCTCCTCACATGGCTATTTGTTTCATTGTCTTACCCTAAGGCAAGGGTAACACCTCTTAGAGGCATTGGGTTTATACTACAGTAGGCAAAGCGAGTTTTAGTATTGGGGGCAACATGCTGAGCCACTACTGGAAATGGAGTGTCAAGGTATCAAACGAATGGTCCTGACCATAGTTTTCTCCAAAAGCCCACGTGAGAGCATACTAATGAGCTCCCAAGGTGATTCAAGTCAAACTATGCCATCTAATTAGGTGACATAATACACATGCATTTTGATGGGATACATTCATTTCATGGCAACTTAGGTCTACATAGTTAGATGACCTAAGATCCGCTCATCACAACTTTAATACTAAAATGTGCCTAACTACCCTCTTTTGGACCGTCATTTCCGTAATAATTAGCATTTTTCCACCAATTAGCTCTCATGATCCTCTTCATCCCTGCGTTATTAATTGCATCTTTCGTTAATTAATTAACCCTTCCCCTCATTTATGTCAATTAGAATTATATTCTTCTTCTCATCCACTTTGTTGTGTTGGACCTTACTCTCACTCATGATCACATCTATATTTTCCCTAGCTATATCCTCGATTTAATTCTTTGGACAGTTTTTAGAACCAAAGGGGCATGTCTTACAAGGTTTCCACAAGCTGTGTTGCCTTTGTTTGGATCAAGGGTCCTTCCTCTTTATTACTGAAACTGACTTGCATTTCAATTGACTATGCACCCCTACTCTCATAAAGTGCTTAACTACAAGTGTTAACCCACATTTGTGTCTACTTTACCTGCTTTGGTCAACTATACTAGTCATTTTCATAACATGTCTAAATGCTTTGCATGATTTGATCTTGAAAATTCGTCTAACATCCTGTATCGCATGTTTTTCTAGTGCCAACCATCTCTATGCAAGGTGATTTCCATGACATCCATGTCAACCTCGGCACTTGTTTAATTAATTGTTAATCCCTCTGTGATTTCACTTGATAGACTAAGAGTTATTTGCTTTTCCCTCTTGCACCTTTTAGGTGACTCTCTTGAATCACAATTAGCTATAAAAACATGTTTCAATTTGTTTTAAACACCTCATTAAGAGTTCTTGGCAGGAGATGTTGGTAATGAAAATCGAGGGGTAGTGAAGGAGTTATAGGTTTTTCCAATTTTTGCAATATCGTTAGCTCGTTGTCATGCTCTTCTTTTGCATCTTAGGACGATGTTGCAAGGGGAAACAATATTTTAAATCTTTAGATCATATTGCCTGGAGATAGATTGGAAAACTAAGATAAATCCTTCATGTGCAGGACCTAATTCCACAAAAGTAGGTCAAAGGGACTGCAGGATCCAAACAATATACTAATACAGTTTGATGCAGGGCCACAACTGAAACCACATTAAGTTTCAAAGAATTGAAAAGAATTGAAAAGGCAGCAAAAAGGAAGACCCTTAGCCTATTATTCCTCGTGGGCTTTAGGGATGTTGCAAGGAGGAAAATTATATTAAATAATTTTATAATATTCCCTGGAGAGTGATTTTAATCATTTGACATTATAAAGATATATTTATTTAATTATTTAATATTTATGGAGCAAGTAATGTATTTAATTATTTAATTAAATTCTCAAAATGCAAATTAAAAAGGGGAATTAATTAAATAATAATTAGGTGGCTTTTAAATATTAAAATCACCCTTTTTAAAAGGGGACACCACACCTAGGGGAAATAAACTTCTTTTATTTAATAACTTCCATCTCCTAGGGATTTTGAATTGTGTGCCTCCTTGTTTATAAAAGGAGTGCTAGGATCATTGCTAGACTCATGTTATGATGATATTTATTTTATGCTCCATGCTTGGAGTTGGGATGCATGCCCATTGATGCTTTCTCTCTCTCTTGCGTGGGAAGTTAGTGAGCTGGTTTTGATCAATTGAAGTATTCTCTTGCTCCATTGTTGAGTTCCCTTGTTTTGAAGATTGTTATTTGGAGGGTTTTTGAAGTGTAGAAAGAGCTGAAAATAATTTATGTCATTCCATCTAACCCTAGCAACTTGATTGAGACTTTTGGGGGTTGTTTTGGAGGGTTTTCGGGTGTCATAAAATTCAGATCTTTAGTTCTTTCGAAAGATCTTAATTTATAGAATTATCTGCATTTTATTTGAGGAGAAAATATGGAATATTGAAGGACATGCATTTTTGAATATTTCAACTGTCTACAGGCTTTTTTGGGTATGGAAAATTGATATTTATATCAAATCTACAGTTTGGCGTTGATTTAATATTGCATATGATTGTAGAAACTAGGATAAATAAGGAGATGTTTTCATAATTTTTGGAGTGGATTTGATGCCCTAAATGTGCTCGGCGACCTACTTTTTAGGTCAAAATTAGGGTTTTGGGTTGGCTGTGCGAAATCTGATTTTTGCATATTGATTTTCATATTTTTGTGGTCCATTAGCCAAAATTTCAGCTCATTTGGACTTCTCTAGTCAAAGATATGAATTTTTAAAAATTGCAGCAGTTTAGGGTTTGAATATTAATTATTTACAGTTGTGTGATCAGATTTGTGTTGATTCCTAACTTGTTCTAGAAGGGGACATTACAAGGGTACAACATTTTGTAATTAGGATATGGGGTACATGAACAAGGACACACACATGCTTACACACGCATGCATGCACACCAACAAACAATGGACTATGAGTAAAGGGGTGGGTATGGGAACATCATCTCCAAATTAGGCTCCCCCCTCCCTCTTACATAGAGGGGTGTGAGTAGAGAGGGATGGGGACGGGGATGGGGACACCATTCCTAATTTAGAATATGGAGCACATGAGTCGCAATAATAGTTCACAAGAATACAACCCACATTCACACATATACACACATGTATACATCGCTAGCTATTGGTGGTAATTTTTGCACCTATGTTGCAAACACCTTTCACATCCTATTGATAGAATAAAATGACATTACTCGTGATCCCATTAACCTCCTTTGGAATCTAGGTTGCCAGGTATGTCCCTGGAGGGCTAGGGTTCAAGTACAATACGTATTAGGGACGGTATGTGCCCTAGTACATAGGGGCACATGCTAGGGATAAAAATCAGTGCCTAGGTACATCAGGGTACGTATGTTGACATACTGAGTACTAATTCCCTTAATCATCATGTTTCCCCCAAAAAGAACATTTTTTTATCAAAAAAAGTCAAATATGACTTTTCAAACCTAAATACACCCCCAAACTCTTTTTCAATGACAACACATTTACCTCACATTGCGTACTTATCTTTCCTTGCACATTTGCTCTCTCATATTCATATTTTCAATTGCTAAGGGTTGATCGAAGTGCCGAGTAGATTAATGAGCTTGAAACAAAGAGGCTAAGTGATTCAAGGTAAGAGGCTAGGTGATTCAAGGTAAGATTGTGTTGTTTTATTATTATTTTTCAATAAGTTTTAAACATTCTTTCAACCTATAGTTGTCAACACTGGTTAAATAATTAAATTCTATACCATTTATAATGTGTTGTTCTTTCTTAAATTGTTAATCAGGGAGCTATAAGAATTGTTAAAAAGGTTGCAAGCTCTAGTTTCATGGGTTAAGGTAAAACCATGAAATACGATCCATGTTTGCCCCTTTGGAAGTATGGCACGCCAATTGAACAGTTGTCATGTGGAGGAGGTTATGTTTGGCTTCGCTCACAACTCAAACTCCAATTTAAGAATTCATAAAGTTTGTTTTAATTTCATTTATGTGGGGTTACAAGCCATAAAACCAAAGTTTGTGGAGGGGCAGATGGAAAGGGGTTGGCATGTGCAAAAGCTCTTGCATACATCAAAGAGTAAGAAGATGTGGATGCGGCAACTACCTTAAGATCGAAGCATCCTTTGGAAAAGAAAGGATCAAGAAGTAACAAGCACCTATGTCTCCACATGCCAATGTCATGACCCCATCACACCCATTTTTGTCAATCCTTTGAGGCTGCAAAGGTGCATGATTCACCTCTTGGTCACAAAAGAACAAAATATGTAGGTCCATTGAAAGTAGCATTCAAGAATGAACGCAAGGATATAGCCGACCAGCAAATTGCACATTTCATTTATGCATGTGGTTTCCCTTTTATAGTTGTTAGATCCTCCTATTGGAAGGATGTGTGAGAGCAATTAATGATTACCCTAAAGGATACAACAGTTTGGTGTATGAACAAGTGTGTCCCGCCTTATTGGCCAAAGAAAAAAAAACATGTGGAAGATTCATTGCATCCCATCAAGAGGTCATGGGTCCAAACAAGGGTGTCCATTGTTTCTGATGGATGGAAAGACATGGCAAATAGGCCATTGATCAAATTGGTTGTAGTGTGCCTTAAAGGGGCAATGATTGTAAGGGTTGTTGATTATGAGGGGCAGGTGAAAGGTGCCCAATTTATTGCAAACATGCTTATAGAGCACATTGAGGTAGTATGGTCTCAAAACGTTGTCCAAGCTATAGGACAATGCAAAAAAATGCAAAGCAACAGGGATGTTGGTTGAGGAAAGGTACGGGCACATATTTTAGACACCTTGTGTCATTCATTCCCTCATCCAAATGTTACAAAAATTGGGCACCAAAATTTCTTAGATCAAACAAATCTATGGGGCAAGTCAGATCCAAATGTTTATCGATAACCACCACATGTCCCAAGCCATATTTAGGAGCTTCTCGAAGTTCCATCTATTGAAGGTAATTATCTTGTTCTTTTTTAAAAAGAAAATTGACATTAAATTTTCAAATTATTATTGTAAGTATGCAATTTGTAGAATTTTAATTTTAAAAGTTTTATTTAGTTTTAATTTTATTTGTTTTAACTTTCTTATTAGGTTGTTGAGACTCAATTTGACTCGCACACGCTCATCTTGAGATCACTCGCGAAGGTGAAAGAGTCATTGAGCCGCATGGTTATTAGCATCAATTGGAATACATGGAGGGATCCAAACATTGGGAGGGCTGCAAAGGTGAAAGTGTTGATCCTTGATGACGAGTGGTGGGATCATGTGGAGTACTTGCTCAAATTTACTGAGCCCACCATGAGTATGTTGAGATTTGTTGATATGGATCATCCATGTTTGAGCGAGATTTATGATGGAATCGACTTAATGATTTAATTGATTAAGTCCATCATAAATAACAGAGAGAAAGATCCTACAAAGAGCTTCTCCAAGGAAGTGTAGTCGCATCTTATTTACGCGTGGAACAAAATGACTACACCATTGCATCTTATTTCTTTTTATGTGTCCAAAATACCATAGTGCAAAGATTCTTTCTTTTATGAAGGTTAGTGAGGGGTACAAGGCAGCCTTGACTAGACTCTGCCCTGATCCAAAAGTACATGATGTAGTTAGGTAGGAGTTTATGGATTTCATATCTGGAAGGGGTCAATCCATTCTAGCTCTTTGTGACATGTACAAATGGATGAATATTCGTGGTAGTACCTCCATGGGGAAGCATACCCACCTCCAAACACTTGCAAGAAGAATTTTGTGCAAAGTAAGATTTTAACTTTTTAAAATTTATAACTCTTTCTTTAAATTCTTTTCTATGCTTCGTTTTAAATTAGTTTTTACTTTTATAATTTATAATTTTAGATTTTACATTGAATTTGCAGCTTGCCTCAATACATTGCAAGCTCTTCTTCAACTGAGCAGAACTAGGGTACCTACTCTTTTATCCATTCAGTTAACCGCAACAAAGTGGGAGCAAAAAAGTCAGAGGATTTGGTCTTTGTGCATTCCAACCTGCACCTCCTGAGACCCAAGTAGGATGGGTACAAGCAAGGGGAAACAAAGTGTTGGGATATAGACCTAGAGACTTCATACTTGAAAGCATACATTGGCCAACTTTCATTGGTAGATCCGGAGCTAGAGGGTACTTTGCATGATCAATCTAATGGGAACGGTATTACTACTTGTGGTTCTAATGAACCACATGATGGTTTTGATGATGCTCTCGCTCAATATACTAGAGAGCATTATGTTTATGAAAATAATGAATATGCTAATTTGTCTTGATTTTTGCGTTAACATTTGCAAAATGTAGTTATTCTAAAATGTAGTTAACAGTTGGCATTGAATAAAGATTATGATTTGTGGTTAAGCTTATTTTGTTTACTCTATGCATATCATATGGTCAATTTGCTTCTTTAGTCATATATTTTCTATATTTTTTGTATGGTCGTACCCAAGCCCCAAAAAAGATTTCTGTACCGGCATATCGGGTTCCCATCGCCATATCTATACATGTACCAGCTACCTAGTTGGGAACCAATGAACGCATATAGCTTGTTACTTTCTTTCATATTTTGACTAGAACTTAATTAAATAGAATAGCAATACATCATTTGTTAAAATACATAATCCTATGAGTTGGATTAAATAACTTATAAGCCACAGATGGAACATTGAAAAAACCTGAAAAATAGATCGAAGACATTCCTTGTACTGAATGCATAAGTAACAATTTACAAATAAAAGAGAAGCCTCTGAAAAAACTATTCATATGCAGACGATACGACAATTTGTGGCATACAAAAGTAAAGGCTGGCACACCAACTGGTGTTTGTGTTGCTGGTTGTAACTTATGCACCTATGTAACAGATAACTTTACATTCTCTTGAGATCAAAAATGGAGTAACCCCGTCATCCAATGAATGCATATGACTTTTGACCTTCTTTCAAGTTTCGACTAGCATTCACTTACATAAACTAGCAATAGAACGTTCTTCATAATAAATAATCCTGTGAGTTAATTTATATTACTTATAAGCTACACATCAAACACTAGAAATTTAAAAAACCTAAAAGATGCATCTAAGGCATTTGTTTTACTGCAGGCAAACTGTCAAACATATAAGAACAACCCCTGAAAAAACTATCCATACAGCAGGCAATACAACTTTTTGTAGCATGCAAAATTAGAAGTTGGCACACCAAGCAGTGGGTGAGAACTAAATAAAACAATTCTATAACTGTCCAAATCAATATCCATAAATGAGCAAACATCTGAAGAAATTGGAATCCACACATGTATACAGTAATGGCTTAATAATTTTTCTTGGTATTTGATGAATCATTAAATATCAGATACAAATCAATCACTTTGAAGACAAACAACACCTTCCAAAAAAAAACAGAAAAAATATGGCATATGCTTACACTCTATATTTTTCCCAAATAATTATACAACTTTTGTAATGGATATAAATTTACCTCTTTGTTTTCTGAAACAGCATTGCAAAGAGACCTTTCAAGAGTCCAATATTCCATACCATCTCTCAACTCCTGGTCAATCCTGAAACATTTTGGCACTTGGATAGTAACAATCAAAGAAAATCAAGTCCACAGCTAAGAACATAGACAAATGTACAATTATTTGACCTTGTATGCAGAGGAAGTCAATCAATTCAACACAATAAGAAAATGAAGCAGTTAGGCACTTACCTCTCTGTCATCAACCCTCTTACTTCCAAGGCATAGCGCAATGGCCTAAAAGGGTCAGTCTCTAGGACAATCAATGGAGAAAACTGTCCTGTTTTAATGGACTCCTGAAAAAATCCCCAATTTTGTATTTTTACATTATTAGACAATAGCCTTCTAAGCTTAATTTATAAATCACTACAATCGCTTCTTGTAATCTTCAATGCATCATGAGCATTTTTAATATTTACCTGATTACTAAATCTTCCCTTCATAGATGGATGCAAAGTTTCTTCATTCAGCCCATCCAACTTTAAGACAAAGTGGATGAAGAATTAACAATTTGAGAAGTAAATAGGGTAATCATCTTCCATAAATTTAGATTAAAAATTACACTGATGAATGCCAAATCTAGCAGGAAACACCTGATAGATATAACTTTCAACAAATGTGAGTGTTGGAAGATACTTGAACAGTGTTTCAAGTATGTGCACATCCAGAGCATGGAACATGAAATACGATCTGCACTGAGCATATAAAAATGAACATGTCAGCCATCATAGGTTGGCATCGTTAATACAGTTCATGGCCTCTCTTATTTTCCTTCATCAAAATAAAAAGAAACTCCGAATATTGAAAAAATGTTGTAGGTCAAGAAAATATTTACAGAAGCAAAGAAAATCCTGTTCGAGACAGAAACTAGAATTTCACCAATAACTAACATCCAAAAATCAATTTTCAAACAAAACAAAAGTGGCTATAGCCTAGGCAGTGTGCACAAATGACGACAATACCAAATGCATGATAAATGCTAAAGCAATCACTGGACTATTTATGACAGGTAATGAATGCCCATATAATGAATATGGTCCTTAAAGACATTAATCAAACTCTTAGAATCATAACTAATCATTACTGATGGAGTAGAAGGCATTTGTATCAAAAGAATTAGACAATTAATAATGGCTGTCCTCGTCATGATCACAGTGAGCATCAGATACTGGGGGCATCAATAAGCCAACATCTCTCAGTATATCCAACTTTCATCAACCCGTGCTCTTTGGGGATTCTTGCTCCCCACATATGGCTATTTGAATTGATACCTTAACCACATGGATTAGGGAAACCACATGAGTTGGGGCTTTACTGCTTTGGGTTTACCCCTCATTTATTTCCAGTGTTTTTGTTCTTTTTGTTTAGTTTTTGATCCTTGGGTCATTTTACCCTAGCACTTCCTATCGTAATCATATGCATTCTCAAGTCCCATGACCTATTTTTGGTCATTCATGGAAATTAATATAATTTCTTTGTCGCTTGCAAGGCAAGAGGGATTCAAAAAAGGAGGATCTGATAGTGTCATGGTGTGCAACCATCATCACCCTCGTCATCAATATCCTCATCAGTGGCAATACAATCTCCTTCATCCTTCTTACTCTCATCCTCCATAGAAGTAAGCAATGGCACTAGAACTATTTGCACTAAAAAATAAAAAAGTATCAACATAAAACTATTGCAAAATTATAAGTACATATCAAAACACAGCACAACAAAACATAAGGAAATAACATTTGTATTGCATAAGGTAGTGTATGATACAATTGCTTAGTACAGGGAGGACTTGTCACATCAGTGCCCTTACCCCAACATGCATCATTATATTTATAGGAAAAATGACTCAAAATTTTGATTAATACACAATGGTCAACTACAACCAAACATAACTAGGGAGTCATTAACATGCAACCTAAAGCCGACAACAAATAGTCATAAAAAGGTTGGCTACAAAACAATGTTTTAATTAATTACAACAATGTACAAAGAGCCTCGTGAAGGAGAGGAAGAACTCATGGGTAAAGAGGAGAAGCCTCCAAAGAACAACAATAAAGCCAAGGTAAAATCATTTAATCACTACCCTTTCAACTTCAAAACCAAAGTTGGAACTACAGCTATTCAAGGACAAGTACATGTTGAATTGCTAGACAAATGGAGGCATATTTTAGTGTGCATAATGTTAGTGAGGCACACAATATTTCTTTTGCACATCTTAAAATGGAAGTACATGCCATAGTTTAGAATGAAAGTTATCTAGTCTCTTCTGAAAAGAAGAAGCCAATTATAACTAGGTGGGATGAATTCAAAGGAGTGTTGCATAAGAATATTTATCCTATTGGACATACAACTGATCAGAAAATTAGGTGGTAGTATTCCAAGCAAGAAAGTGGTGATAGAGTGCAAGATTACACCACGAAATTCTATAGACAAGTTGTGTTGATGGGATTGGACTTTGAAGACGAAGACGAATAGACCAAGTACATAGGAGATCTCCCTTTGTGCAGAAGGAAGAGAGTCATCCCACATAAGCCAAAGGATTATGAGGCATGTGTGCATGCATATTACATTAAGGAAGAATGGAAGCAAGGAGAGGGGGAACCTCAAAGCAAAACCAGCCCAAGGAAGAGCAAAATTAGCTAGTGTTGCTAGCAAGGCACAAGAGAAAGAGGAGATGAGCCAACTATTCCAAATCAAAAACCAAGTCAAGAAAACAAATCTAAAGCATTGTTGATATTGGCTCACAATCTAATTTGGTTTTCGATGAAGTTGCTAATAAGCTTTGGTTTCAAAAAAAATTGATCCTCGTCCTTGGATTGAGTCAAAAGAGGTGTAGAAATTCAAGCAACTAAGAAATGTAGATTCAAATTTGATATTAACCCACAATATGTTGATGAGATAGAAGCAAATGTAATTCCCCTTGATGCATGTGATGTAGTATTGGACAGTCCTTGTATGTTAGAGATGATATTTTCATGTGAAGGGCTAATAGATAAAAATGAGTCAAGGATGGAATCGGCTATATCATCAAGGCACCGCAAAGCAAGCCCAAGCTTGCAATGGTAAGCGCAACCCAAGCAAAAAAGACTCATTCAAACAAATAAACAATTTTGTAACTTGTTTACTTCTTTTGAAGGATAAGCAAGAAGACAAGCTAGAAAATTTTTAAATTGATTGTGCTAGCAAGGGATTGAAAAATTTGGATGAAATGTGGAACTCTTTTCAAGAAGTGTTCTCCGTTCCTAAAGGTTTGCCACCATAAAGGAAAGTAAAGCATGAGAATCAATTGATGTCTAAATCCCCTTTACCTTACATTGGTTTGTATAGGAAATCACTTTTGGAGATTAATTAAGTGAAGAAACAACTTCATGAATTGTTAGAACAAGGGGGCACACACCAAGTACTTCACCATCTGGGTCACCCATAGTGATGGGACAAAAGGAGGGCTCTTAAATGTGCATAGACTCTAAACCTTTGAATAAAATCAACATTAAAAACAAGTGTGCACTCCCATAGATTGATGACTTGTTGGACCATTTTCAACATGCCAAATAGTTCACAAAGTTGGATCTCAAATTTGGTTACCATCAAATTCATATGGAGGAGTATGTTTGGAACCTTTAAGACAAAATGTAATGTCCCCTTTTTGGGACATTAATTAATTAAAAATATTGGAGACCTTTAATCCATTCTTCCCATGGATTAAAGGGTAAAAATTGGGAAATTGTCATTACTCCTTTTATTTTAAAATTAAATAATTAATTCTCCTCTTATGTCCTTTTTTTGTTGAATATTATAATCGAGGGAATTAAACGATGCCCTTTCTCTTAGAATTTTAAATTTGAGGAAGAGGGGGGACGATTACTAAGGCAAGAAAGTCTGGATCAAATAGGTAAGAAATGCACCATAAAGAGGAGCCATAAACATTCGAGCTCTCTGAAATAACAAAACTAATCTACCAAAACATTGAGAATGAAGACCACATAAGGAATCATGTTGAGGCATGTTCATTCTAAATTTGCCGTCATGTTTGACCAGGGATGTATGCCCATCGTGATCACATTATAGAAGGAAGTTCTTCAACAGGATCCATTATTGTGGAGAGTGTGAGGTCCTTCTAAGATTTCATTGAGTTAATCTTGCATCATATATTCATTCTAGGCCATTGGCACATTTAGCTTCAGAAGGAGAATCTGAAATGCCATTGATTATATGTTGAAGGGTTTAATAGTGTTTTATGCCCCTGTTATAAGGTGCTACCCAATTAGGGGTGATGGACCCCTAACAGACTTGCATGAGAGGTTCAGATTAGGGGGGATGTGAGGGTGACTTTTACCAGCTAGCTCTGCAATCAGAAATGAATTGGCATATTTTTCCAATTTCTCGAGTGCCCGCTTCAATTTTAGCCTATAGCCTTTCAAGATTTGGAAAAGCTGGCCTCTCATTGTTTTCTTTCCACAATTAGGTTTACTAACCCTAGAGACTTGGGGTATGAGTTGATGTCCGTATCCACAATTTTGACTTCATCTTCAGTCGATCTAAATGAAAAATGGGTCAGATTCGTACTCCATTGGAAAGGCTTCCCTTTCCTTGAGGTCCTTGTGCACCTTATTTCCACCCTCCAAAGAATGTCAAAGTATTGAAGGAGTTATTAATTTGTGAAGATTCCTTTGCTAATGATTGCAATTTCCAATTAACATACTGCTATTATGGGGAGTCAGATTTTCCTAAACGAGGGCTTGTCGGGGATTGTTCAAGACTTGGTTCTCGAATCTATCGTGCTTGAAGAATGAGGAGCAGTACTTCAACCCTTTATTCGGAGGTTGGGATCCGTTTTTTCTCACATTGAAGGTTATCTGAAGGATCGACCTAAGTTTGGGTCGCCAAACCTTCTGAGAGGAGCTCGATTTGAGGGAATTAATAGAGCATTGACTTTTAATAATGTCTAGGTTCCCAAAAGGTGGCAGATTACACAAAACAAGTTAAGGGACCAATTGGTTGCTACTTCCATTTGGTACATGTAATGTACCTATTACATTTATGAGATTGGTCAATGATGTGTTAAGGCCTATCACAGATGGGTATCTCAGAGTGGATCAACATACTATTTTGGTTTTCAAATGATACACGAATGAAGCAATAGGCCTAGCCTTGGTGTTTTTATCAACTGGTGAACGGCAAATAGCTTCGATGCAAGTAATTACCAATTGTGAGTATTGCACAACAATCAGTAGTCTAAATTGTGGCATGTGGTTGGAGAGGATAATTTAGAGTGTATTCCAAAAGAGGTTGAGGCTGTCACTAATTTGGCTCACATCTAATGCAGAACAACAAAGACCAAAGTTTTGTTGGAGTAATACCATATATGAGGAAGTTTATTCCAGATTTCTCCACCATTGCAGCACTTCTATATACCATATACAACATGTGATAAAGAAAATTCCATTGAGGTAAGGAACATGATTGTGCTTCTGATTCATTGAACTATAAAGTCGTGCACTAGCGCTTTCTCTTCCTAATTTAATGCAGACATTCGAGATTGAGATGGATGCAAGTGAGTATGCTATGGGAGCAGTTTGGTAGCACGAACGTAATCCAATTTGTTATCATTCAAAGGTATTTTCTTCTGCAATAAGAGGATGTATTTTGTACGATAAGGAAATGTATGCTCTAGTTCAAACAATTAGGAAATGGGTGCATATTAATCAAACACATCTTCAATATTTGTAGGTGGAGAATAAACTGTAGCAAGCACAAATAACAAGAGGATGGGTTTGCTTCAACAATTTCATTTGGTGATCAAAGATAAGAAAGGAAGCAAAAATGTTGTGGCAGATATTTTATCTAGGCCACCAATTACAAAGCAAGTTTCAGCTTTGAAAACAGTTTCACAACTTTCAACTTTGACAAAATAGGCTTATGAGGAAGCATATGCACAAGATGCAGATTTTAGGAAAACATTCTAATAATTGAGGGTCTAAAAGGTTGATGTTGAAGGAAATGGGAAGTGCTACCTCAAGGATGGGTTACTCTACAAATGGGACAAACTAAGTGTGCCAATGGAAGAAGGACTTCAATTGATGAGATAACCACATACTTCCAAAGTTTCAAGAAACTTTAGTGTTGATAAAAAGAAAAAATTGAAGGAAACAATTTCACTATCTTACCTTATCTCCTAATTTGAAATTGTTTCCTTGTAGTCCTTGTTTGCACAAGGAATTGGAAGATGTAGTGTTCCAAAAAACGTACAAGAGACTAGAAGAGTGCCACAAGAGTTTTCATAGGTCCACATCAAAGGGAAGACACCAAAGCAAGCAAGACGGTACCTCAAGGAGAAAGTACCATAGCGACCGAATGACTGCCTCTTCAGTTCTGAGTGGTTCAGGAATCATTTAGTGCAAAAAAGGAGGCAAGAATCCAATTGCAAGAAGTAGCGTATGAGAGTTAGAAATGGTGTTTGATTGATTGTAGGAGGAAGAAAGCTGCAGAGTGAGTTGTGTGAGCAAACATCAAAAAGTTTTTTGTAAATTGTTTTTGGCTTTAGGAATATCAAGGATGGTGAACCATTGCTACTTCTAGCTGGTTTTCTCCACACTACAGTTTCCAGGGGAAAGGCTTTTGTGTCCAATGTTTTTCTTGCTTTCTGTGTGTAGGTCATGGTTAATTAAATTCATGATTCATTACTACAACTTCTGTTTATGTTTCCAACAACACATGACACTAATGCCATGTTCTTAGAGTATTCAAATTGTCAATTTGGAGTAGAATTAAATAGGAGATCATATGGCAATTCTGAAAGTTCCATTAAGCAATCGCACTTTGGAGTTTACAGATCGCCTCCTCAAAGTCACAAAACTTCTGGAGTAGTACCGATAGGTTGCAGACTAGTCCATAATTAGTTTGGATATTCAATTACTTAATTCCTCAACAAAAATAATAATTGTTCCCAACAATACTTGATTGATTAATTTTTTGTTTTCGTAAATATTTGCATATAACAGTCAACAATGTGCATAAAATGAAATTGTTAGGTGATGTAAACTAAGACAAAAGAACTATACATGAAAAATTACAGCAAAACAAGAACAAAACTGCACAAGACAATGTTTACTCTAGAGAACCTCAATGTGGAAAAACTGCAGAAATGTGAGGGATTGCTTCCTCTTGCCACTCAAAGCCTTCATGGACAGTCTTTATAATATAAACATGTTCAAACACCATAAAAGCTCTGCAACTTGCTCAATTTCACTCCCCTATCACACTTCATTTTCTACGACACTCAACCAAGAAGAAAGAACTACTAGGAAACAATTTCATTGCCTTACAATGACCCCCTAAGGGTGTATTTACTATTTATACATGTTCATATCATAAGAAGCTCAAATGGGAATCTAGAAAGACTTGAGAGGCACCGTCTACAGTTGTTACTCTGCTTGTTTCTTGTCTTCTTGCAAAACACCATTTTTAAAAATGCATGTATTTTAATTTTTGAAAAACACAGTTATTTAAAAAAAAATCCAGCTCCAAATATGATAGAAATTCATAGGAAAAAGAGTGTTTGAAAGTATTTCAAATTACATTCGTAGTCCCCTTGAGAATAATGGCATAGATCACAGACAATCTAAGCACATTGTATCCTGCTCAAAATCAAACCTAAAATTACTTGTAGAATAGAAAAGTGGTGTAGTGAGGGAGTGGAGACCCTTCCAAGATCCGATTGATCAAAGAGTTATTGTACAGGCATGGACAAGATTATATTTTGAGAAGATACATGATTGAGGAAGTTCTAGAAATAATATGAGACACTCACATAGAGGTATTACAAGGGAATGCAGGAATGGAGGTAACAGCTAGAACGGTGCTCTCTACAAGGTTGTGGTCGCCAAATCACTTTGGTGATGGAAACAAATTATGTGGAGTCATGTAATATTTGTCAAAGAATGGGGAAAGTAGACCCAAAGGAGTTCATGATGTTCCCTGTACAGCATAACAAACAGATTTCTTCACCACATCGTACAAACTCCAACCAAGGTTATGCAATGTGCATTCATTTCAGGTTATAACTGCCATACAGACTGAGACTGAAATGCAAGAGGAAGTGAACTATCTCCAAAGATATAACATAACTGAAAATAAATATGCAAAGCCAAAATGAAACAAAGATTTGTATAGGTGATCCCTCCCATTGGTCAAGAAAATATAAGGTAAGCATGTTTTACATGAAATATGCCCTATTTCTAAAGATCTTTAGCATATGTTGAAAGATCTTTAGGCTATGAAGCTGGTAATACCCAGTGTTACACAGGGACGCATACACCCCCCCCCACCCCCCCCCCCCCCCCCGTTCCCAGCCATCCCGGACGTCCAGACTATTTCAGGGGCTTGGGGAGGGGAAAAAATGTCCCCCCATGGACCCATCAAAGCGAAAAATGAAGGGGACGTCCCTGGAATTCCAACGACATTTTCAGGATGTCCCTGTTTCATTGGATATCAGGAGACACCATGACGTCTTGGGGACATACGAGGAATGTCCCGGTGTCCCCGGAGGCATACAAAGTCTGCAGTCCCATAAAAAAACCATTGGCAAAGAAGAGGAGGCTACATGCAGAGAAACATCTTATACAAACGGCATCATTTGGGTAAGGTATCAAATTTTTTCATTAAGAAAAAATACTAATGGATTCTTGGGCAGATTTTTTACTATGGATTTTGAAAAGTCTGAGTTTTATTGACAAATATACATTTTGGACAAACTTAAAATATTTCTGATAATTTCATCTTAATGATTGACAATTTTTAACACATCCTCTAAATTACAGACGAGGCATACAGACCATGTTGACTGGAATAGCATAGTGATGCAGATATAAAAGCCTAAAGGAAAATAGCAACGCAGCGGTTGTCTTCACACGAGCTGCATTTCCTATATTCGAATCATCAAGAACATCATGAAGAAATGCCTCCCATGTTGAAAGAACTCGGTATTAATAACATGAGATCCTTAAACTATGGGATCTAGGTTGAACTTATAGTAGTACGAGATATTCAATACAGAAAGTGTAATCAAGTTTGTGTATCATCCTCATATACTCTTGAGTCTTCTCAATGTCTCGACTCTCAATTCAGCATGTTCATTGTTGATGTATCTCGATTTTGCATTACAATATTAATAATGATCACTTATTAGACGAATTACGGGATTAATGGTTTTGTTTAGTAATTAATTATTTTAAATTTCAGCTTATTTTAGTTTGTTTAAGTTATTTTTTAGTATATGTAATATTTGTAATATTTTATTTTTTACTATTTAAGTAATTTTAATAGCCGTCCCCAAACTCTGGGAATTCTTTGTCGTCCTGGAAATCTCATCCCTACGTCCCCCCCTTCCTAGAGTCTTAGGTAACTGTGGTATAGCTACTAGGACAATCAAAAAGACCCATGGATTGGGAATAATGAATCTAGAGACAGATTGTAGGTTGAAATGGGCTAAAGCCCTATATGTAGAAATTTACCACAGAGCCTATAATTACATTGACTGCAGTATGTCAAAAGAAAATTTGAAGCATAATGAGCTCTGAAATATCAGAGCAAAAGTAGACCATTATCGACAATACAAAATAACTTCTTGTTGCATTTTGGTTTTTCTAATTGCATTGGTTTTACTAATTGCAAAACCATTGTCCTCATAATCTGCTAAGAGTTACTTTGCAAGCATATCAGACAGCCCAACATGCAAGAGAAGTCTGTAGGTAGCTACCATATTCACCAGTTCCTGATTGTAGGTTGCAGGCATATACCCAAAGCCTAACTAGCTATAACCGGTAAAAACTTGAGTTTCCAGAAAAGGCAATTGAGGGCCATCCGTCTGACAGGTATTTGTTAGTTAGGTGATATACTTCCTCAGTTATGGGTAATACCAAACTACATTCATAAGATCTGAGGGGTTCATCTCTATATTCATCATTGAGTTTCCCACTGTATCTTTACAACAGAGGCCAAAATCCATTTCGCTCTGTACTCTAGGAAGCAATGCTCTTAGCCATATTGAAGAAACAAATATCAGAAGACAGCCACATATCTACGTAGCTAAAACTGCAGAAAATATCTCCCCCCAATGACTTGCAAAGGATATTATCTTCATGGGAGAAGACACACTAAGGAAAGCAACAACTCACAAAACAAAACTAAATTGGCAACTAAGGAAGAAATAATATAAGGGAAAATATCTATTCAACACCCTAATATACATAAGAACTTGAAGAGCCAATCAAAAAATATATTTGGACCATATGGAGTCAACACATGCAGGACAAACAAAAGGGACTGTATCTCATAGAAAAATAGGAAAAGAATTATAACTTGACCAATGACAAATGGCTCTCCAGAACAAGGAATGTGATCCTTATTAAATCCATCATAAGTGCTCTTCTAACATAGTCTTGTAAACCGAACTCCCAGAAACCACACCTAAGAATCTGAACAAAGTGCACTCAAGAATTAAAATATGGGCCACATCAAGCTACAGAGTTGTATCGAAACTATGTGGGACCCTACAAAAGTAAATAATATTTAAAGACTTATCTGCTTTTTTGGTCATTTGTTGGACATTAATACAATTATCTTATCTTATCTTATCTGCAAAAGACCTCAAAAAAGAAAATTGACATAGATTTTAGTGTTGGAATTTAATGAGAATTGCATAGATTATGACGATACAAAACAAACCAGTATTGAGAAACAAAATCTAAAAAGGAAAAAGAAAAGATTACAAATGGGCACGCATATAAATTATTTTCTTTGGTTGGTAAGCACCAACCAGCTATTAAACTAAGAGGTCAAAACAAAAGGAAGAGAAATTGTTCAAGGAATAGAAGGGGTAGCTTTATTATTAAAAATGTACATTGTTAACACAAAGTGAAGATAAATGCGTAGTAAATTCCAGTCAGATAGATAGCAAATGAAAAATCTTTGCAACAATGAAGAACACTTATTGGACTATAGAATGAATAAATAGATGCTAGGAAAATTCAAAAAGTACTTATACTCATACAGGAAACACTGATGAAATATGCCACCCTACTCAAACTGCAACTGTGATTTTAAAAACAAAGAAGTGCATTGTTCACAAAGGGACCTTATGAAATATTTAAAACATCAACGCAACACAAAAGACTACACATCCTTATTGAACCAAAATACATAAGGATAGCATTGGACAATAACTAAAAAGGGACTAAGACCAAAAGTCAAGTCCTCCTTGTTGACAAGAAAAAACAATAGATTAGGATGGACCGAGAAGGTGCAATCTTTGCAAAAAACATAGAGAAATAATTTGCATCAAAGACTACAAATTAACTATAGGATGCCAGAAAAATCATTTGAAATAACACAAAATAAGCCTTATACAGTAGAACAAGACTAAGCATCACAGATTATCAACTAAAAAGAAGAAATTTCATTACACTGCACAAGCTCAACAACAGAATGAAATTCTAGAAGAGGGTTTAGGAGAAATATGTGGAAAGCATTGCAAGCTGATGGAACAAATCAATTATATTGACTGCTTGGAAAGTAGTGTCTGGATTATCAATGAAAAATTCCCGTGGCCACTAACAAAAGCTAAATAAAAAACAGAACATTATCCAAAGATAGAATGGAAAAGATGAGGCAGTAAAAATAAATTGACAATTGTTATGGTAAATGTTGTAATTGCTTAAGAACAGCTTTACAATTCACAATGTCAACACAAGGAAAAAACAAGCCTGCATTTAGTAAGGCATCCAAACTTACAAAGTCTTCTAGAGTAGAATTTGCACGCTCCATTGCATCCATTCCAACCAAAGGTATATCATCAAGCTTACAGCTTGGTACAAGAGGGAAATCCTCATTTGTAGCACTCTTGTTTTCTTTCTTACTATCCTTGTATGGCAGTTCTTTATAATCTGTATCAAAAAGTAGCAGATTTTAGTCCTTACATGAGGATTTGTTTTAAAACAATAAAAAGGAATAAGAATCAAAGAGGCATACATTAAGAAGGAAGATATCTTCCCAAGAATAGTAGCCCCTTCTACACTGGCTCAACATTAGATCAAAAGTTAACATATTAACTTTGTAAGCAGAGGTTCTGCGGAATGGTGCAATGTTGTGTAGGCTGCCGGAATACACTGATGTGGTGCTGCACTGATCATGGATTTTCACTGAATGGCATCGAGATTGGTAATTTGATTCAATGACCCAGAGATATGAGATCCACGCACAAACTTCCTATAGAAATTTGCTAACCCCATGAAACTACAATTTGCTATGACTGACACAGATCTTGGTTGGATCTATATGAGCTCCATGTGCATCAACAACATACCCAAGATATTGTATCTCACTCATCAAAAAACAAAACATGTCTTTTTGTTTGCATACAACTTGGGTTGCCGCAAAGTGTTGAGCAATTGTAGAATATGTCACGAATGTTCCTCCCATGTTTTGCGAAAGATGAGGATTATTATCAAGATAGACAACAACCGTAATGCCCTTTTCCGGGGTGAGCTGAAAGAAAACGAGAAATAGCACCAACCCAAATCAAAGCAAACTGAAATTTATGACAGCAAGCTACTGCGGTCTGAAATCTTATGACAGCAAGAGGGAAATTGCAATTATTCACCACCAATACCACATTTACACCATCCTGAGCAAGTAGGAAATTATTATTATTTTTTTAGAGCAAGTACCAACCAAGAACTGAATTTTTAGAACCCTAGCTGACATATAATAATTAATTTATGCAATAGCAAAAAACCCACTAATAAAAATGGCCAGAAATAATGATTCCAAGGCCTAAATACAATTCCAGAAAGTACAATCACCCTCCAAAAATATGAAGCATCCAAATACAGGAGGAAAGTGACTTGTCGTGCCCTAGAAACAAATGAACGTCTCCCAAGGAGGGGTTGCTATCCTAGTAGAGGGTCTGAAATTAGCCAAACAGCTGGTCTGAAACCCTTGCAAGCTCAAACACGGACTTGTGTGGCTCTCCCATACTCAAGAGTCAAAACCATGCAAATCCGATCTGCCCTAGCTGTGAATGATACCTTCGCATTGATAAATTTGCCTTGAACATCTGTAAATCTGATTGTAGCACAAGTGTGATCTTTGCATGTGTAGACACAAAATCTATGCACTTGCGTACATTTCTAGGCCCTAAAACACACTAATGTATACATGATTCCTAAGCAAAAAAACTAGTGGTTGACAACTCCTTTTGGCCTTTTGGTTGCTTTATCTCTTGCACTTTACTATTTCTTAGCTTGATTGAGCATCCTTTTGGCTTTGCACATCTTACAGTATTGTCAGCTCTTAACTGATTTACCTTTTGATGGCCTTAGACACTAGCACCCAGTTGGGACAAAAGCGCCATGGCGCTCCTGTCCCTCTCTTTCTTCTTCTTAATCTTTTGAGTCCCTTTCGCTTCTTGGTCACCTTTTAGCACATTGGGTCGCCCTTTCAATTGTCAATTACGAAATTCAAACAAGGCAATCATATATATACTTAGTTACTTCTTTCAAATAAGTGACCAAGCATCATAACTATTACTTATCACCATCTAAGCTTGCACAAAGGCACAAGAGCACTACAAAGTACATATCTAGCACATCCATACAAGGGTTAAGGGTTGCATTAGTCTGCATACACTACATAGGAGGGGAATTTAATCTATTCCATCGCACACATTTTGCATATTTGGGACAATCTAGATCTAGCATGATATCATCGTGCAACTTACACAAGGGCAACCTAGGGCACAAGACACGGATACACACACACACGAAGAACTACATGGATTTTGAGAAGTGGTGCAACGCTCGGTCATAAGTTCACTC
This sequence comes from Taxus chinensis, assembly GCA_019776745.2. Taxonomy (NCBI): domain Eukaryota; kingdom Viridiplantae; phylum Streptophyta; class Pinopsida; order Cupressales; family Taxaceae; genus Taxus; species Taxus chinensis. Next base: position 276,945,554 of record CM034151.1, on the reverse strand, counting down.
TTCGGGTGACCGTCAGAGTCAATCTGACTCCCCATTTTGCATCTTTTCTTTATTAGATTTGATGTGGTTTGTGGGCATGTGCAGGTAGTCGTTTGTTTTGCAAGTTACAGGTACAATCGACGATCTAACAGTGAAACCGGAGCGACAAAGAGCAAGTGACAATGAAGGTCTTCCAACCCAAAAAAGTCCAGGGTCTGCATACACTGCATAGGAGGGGAATTTATTCTATTCCATCGCACACATTTTGCATATTTGGGACAATCTAGATCTAGCCTGCTATCATCGTGCAACTTGCACAAGTGTAACCTAGGGCACGGGACACGGATATACACATACACGAAGAACTACATGGAGTTTGAGATGTACTATAGCGCTTGGTCGTAAGTTCACTCTTCGGGTGACCGTTGAGGTCAGTCCGACTCCCCATTCTGCATCTTTTCTTTATTAGATTTGATGTGGTTTGTGGGCATGTGCAAGTAGTCGTTTGTTTTACAAGTTACAGGTACAATCGGCAATCTAACAGTGAAACCGGTGCAACAAAGAGCAAGTAACAACGAAGGTCTTCCGACCCAAAAAAAAGTCCAAGTTTCGAGCATTTTAGCAAACACATGCGCCCAGATCAGTCATTAGCACCTAGGGCGTTCCTACCCTCCTGTAGGCACTTCTGCCCTGTACATTCCTAAGTTTTCGAACCCTCGGCGAGCCATTGTGACATCGTTTCCAGCCTGTTCCAGTAGATACATAGTCACGATCACTCCCAGGTTACACAGAATCAGCTAAGCCATCCTTCTAAACCTATGCAAACCAAAAAAAAATCCTAGACATACAAAATTCCTAAATGCTCCTACATTAATTATCCTCTACACCAACATTATGGGCCCCATAGTTCATATCAAAGGTATCAAAGCAAGAGCTTTCATATGCATGTAAACATGTACACATAGCAACAAAACTAAGAACACTTAGTCAGATTTGTTTTAGAGAATCTAAAAGAACGTCGTACCACAAGCAAGATAGCTGACACCTAGGAGCAGCCCTTTGAGGCATCCCCAGATGTCCAAAGCTTATTTAGGACACCCTTGAGGTTTAGCACACCGAACTCTTTAGCCAGTTCCTCGAACTCGTGATGCATCTCAGTTCTGGCAACATCTCATTCTTTTGTGCAGCCTGTGCATCAGCGGTTTCCGCAAAAAAACCCTTTCAAGGTCCAAGTCAATCTTGACATCCCAATGTTTGAAGGCAAAATTGATGGCCCAACATTGGACAAATAGATTCGACAACTTGAGACCTACCGCTTCAACAACTTGAAGCCTATTTCTCCAACAATATTAAAGATATCCTCTTCAGTGTCCCACTAATGGGAATACTACAACATGCAACATGAGAAATACTTCGAGCCCATTGAGACTTGAGATATGTTTGTCAACGCGTAGCAAAGGGGGTTTTACCTCCTTCAACACTACGAGGATAAGTATATAAAGCTCCAACAATTGCAATAGCATAAGGAGCAATCAATTGAAGACTACACCAACGAGTTTCATGACTATATTGCATGTTTGCATGAGGACGTGACAGAGGAACATAAGGCTATCCGAACATGACCTGACCTAGTGCCACTTATTACCTACCGTAGCGTATCCAAACACGAACTAGTCCTATTTGCCTGAACCTATCATAGCACCCACTCATCACCTTCCATGAGCTATCTAGACTTGACCTAGTGCTCTTTTCCGGATCTATCCTAACACCCCCCCATAAGCTCTCTTTACATTGTTTTTCCTTATTTTACTAATAGATCTTCTAGTGTTGTCTCTCCAATTTTGTAGCTTTGCACCCTCCACAATCAAGACATGAGATTAACCATGCATCGCAATTCACAGAAAGGTAAGTTCAGGTAAGTATATTTCATTTGGTTTTCTCATTTATTACTTCATTTAAGTCATTTCCTTTGATTTTGGTAAATTGTGTTTCTTTCCTAAAGACCATTTTGCATTACACTATTGTGACACATGTTGATCTCCGGTTGGAGCATAAGTATACACCTTATTTTTTACACTTGCTATCAATTTCTCATTGCACATTGTTGGCGCATTAAACTCCTTGAGTGTGTGCCTTGAGTAGCATATTGGAAGTGGGGTTTGGGTTGGTTAGTAGTAAATTGTGAGAGATCGTCATGGCACTTGCCTTAGTTTACCCAAGCAGCATGCCTTCCTACTATCACTTTACGACCGCTTGATATCCACAATATTACCACCTTCACATTGTCTTCCTATAGCACCTTCCAATCACCTTCAAATCCCATTCATACCCACTCCAGTGTTTTCTCTACCTCAATTCTCTCTCCTACCCTTTTACCTTTAATGGACTGTTTATAACCGACTGCAATGACCATGGTCGATGCAGTCTAGTAAACACATGTTTCCAATTGACTACATCGACCCTTCAGATTGTACCTTTAGATCACATTCAAATTCCTTTCATACCCTCTCTAAGTGTTCTCTCTACCACCATTCCCTCTCCTCCCCTTTTACCTTTTATGGATTGTTTGTAGCCGACTGCATCGACCTTGCTCATTGCAGTCTAGTAGACACTTGTTTCCAGTAGACTGATCGATGTCCTTGGTTAAGTGAGATCATGACTTAAGGTTATGTTCCCCTATTTATAGGCGGCATTATTGTCATTTCTCAAATATATCATCAAATAATTGCTCTCCCTTAACTCAAAAATCTTCCCTTAAAAATTTATGAGGTTTAGGGTCGTAGAGGAGCTTATAGTTGGAGGTCATCATTGGAGGATTAGTTTCTTAGGAGCATCAAGAATAGGAATTGCACCAAGGACTACCTTAGTCTTTGGAGTCCCCAACTTTGGTCTACTTAGGTCTTCTACCTATTGTGATCCAGCCATGACAACTCTCATGAGGTGCTACTAACCATGGAGGGGGTTAATGCACCAATAGTGTCTTCACAAATATAATAACCCCTAACCCTACCTCTTTCCTTTATGTTGGTTGATTGATCATGTTGATGTGTCGTGTATTAGACTAGGACAATGTAGCATATCTTTGTCTATTACATTATTGTTTCTTTAAAGTGCATGCTTACAACCAAATGGCATTACAACCCTTAGTTTAGCTCTTGTTTGTTATCTTAAGTTTTAACTATTAAAACCCTTAGGATTCTAGTAGGACCCCACCACTATATCTTAGACATAGGCTTTGGAACTCTATGCCTTTGATACGAGTGTGAATTCCTCTCGTCTAGATCCATGACTATTATGCCCCTAGGCACTATAGTTGGCTTGTGTTGACCCTAGAATGGTCCTTTTTTCATGTCCTAATCTATACTATTGAAGGGAGACAAAGGATAATCATATTAACCATCTTAGCTAGCATACACTACCATGGCCCTAGGCCAGTGTTTTAAAAACCAGTCAGTTCAACTGGTTCAATGAAAAAGGGAAGGAACTCGTAGAAAAACCAGATCGGTGACCAGTTTCGTACTGAACCGGTCCCGAACCAGTATGAACCGGCCTGAACTGGTCTGAATCGGTTATGAATCGGTCTATGCCAAAATAAACAAAAAAATGACATTTAAAACATTTTTTTTCTTAAATCCAACTTTTTAGTTGGTTTTATTCTAGTTTTGATGATCAATGATTTGATCATTGATATTGAACATGTAGTAGCTTGTAGCATATTGGTTTTTCAACTCTAGGAGTCTAGAGGTCATTTAGAGCCTCGTTTATGTATTTTGTTTCGGATATGTATTGCATTTGGTGTCATTTTGTTATATTTACCCTTACATGAGCAAACTTGCATATTTTGTCTCTAATTGTTTGTAATCATGGTTTGAAATCTTTAAAATATATTGTTTTCATTAAATTGTAATATTTTATGTATTTTTTGGTAAACAGGTTCATAAATTTTAAACCAATCCGGTTCTAGTTTGACCCTCAACCAATTCCAAGTCCGATTCTCATTTTTAAAACATAGGGCTCAAATTCCATGATTTGTTTTCCTTCCTCTAGTGTCGTTGGGATGAACTAATGTTTTCATTTGTGCAAGCAAGGATTTTCTAGCATGAAATTCTTCAAGGTAGTGGTCATCGGGATTATGAATTGTGGAGCTGTTGGCTAGATTTTCTGCACAGCTGAAAACCTAGGCAGTCATGAGATAAATCTCCCTCATTTACTAGTAAGGCTTCCACGTAAGATTTTGTCAATTATATTTCCTTATATCTATCTGTTGGTTTTACTTTAATTGCATAACTCATGAACCATAACTAAGCAATTTTGCAACAAATAAGCAGTTGTAAGCAATATGTGCAAGAAAGGGAAATAATAAAATACGAGATGAAAGGAAAGAAGATGTGCAACCTAACCAATAGTTGATAGAGTTGATCACATGCACATAGATGAAACAAATAGATCTTGAAATGCAGAATTTGAAGCAAAGGAAAGTTTTCGATCTAGATCTACGACAACACAAAGTTCATGCAGAGATCTAAAAAGAAATAAGAAACAAATGCACCGTTGACACAAAGTTCTCCGGAAATCTGCCTCCTCTCTATTCCTTCGCTTTCAAAAAGCTATCAAGAGTTTCAGCTCAAAGTCTGGAACACAAGAATACTGATTACAAATTCTAATTCTTTAACCCGTAGGTTCTTCCTCTATTTATAGTGTATAGAGGGCAATTACAAATAGGAAGCTTTTAATGAATTCCCGCATGCAGAAGCTATAAAAAATGGTAGCAGCTGGCAATCTTACTCCTGCAATTCCTCTTTGCATGTCATGCATAATTTTTAACTGAAAATAAAACCTTTTATTTTGCATGTCTGCCACCTATTTCCAAGTAATTGACTTCTTCAAGTAACGACTTTTAAACCAATCACTTAAGTTTTTATAATTTAATTGATTTCTCAATTACTTTGTCGAAGAAAATAAGAGGAAGAAGAAGAAAGAGGAAAATAAATTAGAAGAAAGCTGCAACACTTCCAGCCTTATTCTTTTTCCATATTCTGCATGCGATTGACTTTTTTGCCTTTGATTCTCACCAAACTAGATCTAGAAGCAGTTGACTGTGATTTGCTTGCGGGTATTGCCTTTGACTTGTCTTCCCTCTTATCCTTGAAGCTTTTGCAGTTCTTCTCTAGTACATGCACCAGTGCAATGTTTGCCGTAAATAATTCAGACAAAACTCGTCACCTTTTATTTCTAATTGCATATGAGCAATTTTAAATTTTAGAAAACACTCCAGGCGAAGGAAAACACAAGTAAATTCAATGAAGGCTTTAACTGGAAGATTGGGAGCACATGCACAAAATCCTGAAAGGAATTTTCCATGCAATGACTTCTACTTGGGCTGCATTAGTGTCAGCTAGATTTTCTGTATAGTTGAAAACCTAGGCAGTCATGAAATAAATCTCCCTCATTTACCGGTGAGGCTCCCATGTCAGATTTGTCAATTAAAATATGCTAGTATCTATATGGGGGTTTTACTTTAACTATTCAGCTCATGAACCATAGCTGTATAGCTCTGCAGCAAGTAAGCAGCTGTTTAAAGAAAGGAAATATTTATAGAAGAAGGAAATTATGTAATCACAGAGAAGAAATGGGGAAGATGTGCATCCCAATCAATAGATAGCAGAGTTGATTGCATGCACATAGAAGAAACCAATAGATATCAACACACAGAATTATAAGCAAAGGCAGCTCTAGATCTAGATCTAAAATAACACAAAGTTTATTCAAAGATCTAAGATAAGAAGCTAAAAACAAAATACACCGTGACACAAAGTTCTCCGAAAATCTGCTCCTGTATATTCCTTTGCTTCAAGTGGCTCTCAAGGGTTTTAGCACAAAGTTTGGAACACAAGAATGTTACTTACATATTCTCATCCTTAACCCGAAGGTTCTTCCTCTACTTATAGAATGTAGAGGGGCAATTACAATTCGGAAGTTTTTAGTTGAACTGGCACATGTGGAAGTCGGAAAGGAAACAACTGGCAATCTCCCTCCTGGAATTCCTTTTTGCATGACATGCATGATTTGCAACTAAAAATAGAACCTTCTATTTTGCACGTCTGCCACCTATCTCCAAGTAGTTGACTTCTTCAAGTAATGGCTTTTAAACCAATCACTTAAGTTGTATAATTTAATTGATCGCTCAATTACTTTGTCGGAGGAAATAAGAAAAAGAAGAAGAAAGAGGAAGGCTGCAGTCTTGTCCTTTTTCATATTCTGCATGTAGCTGATTCAAACTAGATCTGGAAACGGCTGGATCTGGAAGTGACTGGAAGCAGCGTGCAGGTATTGCCTTTGACATGTCTTCCTTCTTATCCTTGAAGCTTTTGCAGTTCTTCTCCAGTACATGCATCAGTGCAATGTTCGCCGTAAATAACTCATCATTTTTATTTTTAATTGCATATGAGCAATTAAAAATTCTGGAAAGCACTCCAGGTGAATGCAACTTCAATGAAGGCTTCAACTGGAAGATTGGGAGCACATGCACAAGATCCTGGAAGAAATTTTCCACGCACTGACTTCTTCACGGGCTGCGTTCGAAACAAGAGGATGAAACCTTTGTGCCGGAAGCTTTTGCAATTATGAGATCTGGATCTGGATCTATTGACTTCAGCAAATCTGGAAGCTATGCATGATTCTGTTGATCCTTCCCTTTCATCTCTCTATGCCATGACAGTATCTGTGTCTATCTTTGTCTAAACAATTCTTTTTCTCCTTATTCCGCCGGAATTCTTCAAAATTGGTGCAGATCTGGATAATTCTTCAGATTCGGAGGATATGTTCAATGTATTGGACATTGATTTAAGCTCTCTTTTTCTTATAAAAGCACCTGTAATGAATTCCTGCAATTAATTCAGACAAAGATGGCAATCGGAACATGAACAGTGGATTTTAATCATAAAAATCTGCATAATTCAAGCCTACTGCCCCAAAAATTGATATTTTATTTGCATGCAAAGCAAGCATGGATTTTACCAACTTCACCTGAGCACCTGTATCACTTATACAAACAATTATCCAGACACAAATCAACCTCCTTCAACCTTTGCGCCAAAATTGGAAACTTTCAACATTAATTTCACCTTCTTTTGAGCAAAAATCCTCTTCAAATGGGGCACACTTTTCCTCTGGGCTGCACTTCTCTGCCTGTGAATTAATTAATTCATCCATATGGCAGCCCCTGCTTATATAATCTTCACCATTCTATAATTAATTAATGTCTTTCCTATTCTTGGCAATTAATTAATTCATTAATAAGCTTCACTCTTCAAATGGGGCGTCTATTTTGTGCATGCTCATGGCTGCCATTAAATAAATTAAATTTATTTAATTTTAGACTTCTGCTTCCAGTTAACTCAAGCCTCACAGTATGCTTTGACCTTAGCCACTGAAAATAGGAATTAATTTAATCATTTAATACTTTAAAAAGTATTATTTCTCTCCTAAATGGGGCTGCATTAAATAAATTAAATTTATTTAATTTTGGAATTCTATTTTTAAATTCATTTTGTCCACTTCCCTTTGTTGACTTTTCCACAAACCTAGGCACCAAAATTGGGTGAATAAATATTAACAAATATTTATTTAATGCATTATTATTCACCCAAGGTGGGTCGCACTTTTTGGAATAAGGAATTTCTATTTTTAAAAGTCACATGACAATGGGATTATTTACCCTGTAAGGCAGCCCTGAAAATCCCATAATTCACTTAAGTCGTTTGACTTTCATAATGAGATTATTTACCCTGCCAGACAGGCAATAAAATCCCATGATTCACTTAAGTTGTTTTTCTTTTATTACACAATGGGAATTTTTACCCTGCAAGGCAGGTAAGAAATTCCCGTCTGCTTGTTGCCTCTAATTTTCCCATCATAACTTAAGTGACTTTGCCTTCATGGGAAAAAGTACCTTGCAAAGCACATACAAAAATCTCACCTGCCTGCTGCTTCCAGAAATCCCATGATCCACTTCAAACCCTCTTTTTCCAAAAATGCGGCCAGCCCAGAAGAAGCTTTTTGGTGCACTACTTTGTCTTTTCCAAGAGAACCAGATCTCCAATGGCGAATTCCTTCTGGCACAACGTGTGCATGTGATCTCCAGATACCATCAAATGAATTGATCCAGAGAAATTTCACAGAAAACGAAACGGGAAAAACACAAAAACACAAAACATTGCCAAAAGTCACAAATAAAGTCAAGAATGCATTCCTGGTTAAAACCCTACTGGTATATGGGAATAACGATATGTACGATCACAACAGAGTTAAACCGGAGCGCAAATTGCCTCAAACAAGGCTCAAAATAATTAAATACAAATTTTCCGCAAACAAATCCCGACGATAGAATATAACAATTTTGGGCATCTGGGCATTTGGCGAAAATGGCTAATATGGCTCCTTGGGAATATCTTGACACAATACAAGAACTTTCTGGCAATAAAAACACAAAACGACCCATTATTTTAAAAGTATGAAATTTTTTCGAATAAGGTAGTCACAGATTTCAAGATAAAATCTGGGGACACCAATTAGAAACAAGTGGATGAATTTTTGCTAGAAGCCTTTGCAATCATGAGATCTGGATCTACTTCTCCCTTTGATTCTAAAGACATATTCAATCTATCAGATATCGACTTCTGCTTTCTTCACCAATATGGGCATCTGTGATGAATACCTGCAATTGATTCAGACAAATATGTAGTCCATGGCATGAATACTCAATTTTCATCACCAAAATCTACTTATAAAGTTTGTTGCCCTCTATTTTTAGCCTTTGCTTGCATGCCAAGCAAGCTAAAAATATTATTTTATTCACTTGTGCACTCACATCAACATGCAAATGCTCTGAATAATAAAAAAAAAGCTTCTCCAACCCTAGGCGCCAAAATGGGTCACACTTTTTGGCTAGAAGTCATGTTAAAAATAACAAGTCAAAGTAATAGGAATTTTCACCCTGCAAGGAAAGTAATAAATTCTCGCTTTTCACTTAAGTGACTTTACTTTTATAATGAGAATTTTCACCCTACAAGGCAGGCAAGAAATTCCCGCTTTTCAATTAAGTGACTTTATTTTCATAATGGGAATTTTCACCCTGCAAGGCAGGCAAGAAATTTCCGTTTTTCACTTAAGTGACTTTACTTTCATAATGGGAATTTTCACCCTGCAAGGCAGGCAAAAAATTTCCGTTTTTCACTTAAGTGACTTTACTTTCATAATGGGAATTTTCACCCTGCAAAGCAAGCAAGAAATTCTCGCTTTTCACTTAAGTGACTTTACTTTCATAATGAGAATTTTCACCCTGCTAGGCAAGTAAGAAATTCTTGCCTACCTGCCACCTCCAAAATTCTCATTGGCAGCTTAAGTGATTCAACTTGATAGAAAAAAGTAACCTGTTAGGTGATCCATAGGGATCCAAAATGGCAAGCAAGAAATTCTCGCTTTTCACTTAAGTGACTTTACTTTCATAATGAGAATTTTCACCCTGCTAGGCAAGTAAGAAATTCCTGCCTACCTGCCACCTCCAAAATTCTCATTGGCAGCTTAAGTGATTCGACTTGATGGAAAAAAGTAACCTGTTAGGTGATCCATAGGGATCCAAAATGAATCTACTTCATCAAAACAGTCAACACGAAGAAGGAAAAATGAAAACACAGAGGTTCTATCTTTTTAGTAACAGGACCGCTGCTTTGTGTAGAGCGGTGGCTACAGAACCGCCGCCCAACCAAGGTGGCGGTCTTGGGACCGCAGGTCTGCATTGGGCGGCAGTCTTGACTCTTTCGGACAGAAAACGAAAATATGAAACGAACAGCCCAAAATTTGGACAGTTGTTCGTATCTTTTCTCCTCCTTGACCTTTCCCATTCTCCAGTGCACAGGAGGACATGGGAGAGACTATAAATACATGTTTGTAGAAGAGAATAGGATCATCGAAGCATGAAAGCAAGTGAGAAAGAAGTTATTAGTGCTGGAATTGTGTTTTGTAGAAAAAAGGAGTGTTGAGACAGAGCAAGCAAGTATTTGGGAGGAAGTGTGAGATATTATTTATTTCTCTTTCATACTTATTGTAAATTCTGTACTTGTTATTTTGAATTGGCCAATAAAAGTGGGAAGAAAGAGCAATTGCCCTTCCCGACTAATTTTTCCTCCTCTGGAGGTTTCCAGAATAAAATTTGTTGGTGTTATGAGCTTAACTCCTTTCCTTTCTTGCAATTATGGATTCCAAACATAAGCATAATTCATTCACTAGCTATCTCTGTCATTTTCTAATAGAAAGTAGAACAGCAATGTTTATTTGTGTTTCTATGGATAATTCCAAAGTTGAAGAGTTTACAGATCATTAGGCAAGCAAGAAATTCCCGCCTGCCTGCCGCTGCCAAAATTCTCATTGGCAGCTTAAAGTCTTCCTTCCAAAAAGTGCGACTTGAATGAAAAATAGCTCTTTTCCAAAAGTGTGACTTGCATTGTCACTTCTGCCTTTAAAATTGCATGAAAATTCGCCACTGAAGGTAGCGTGGAAATTGGATGCAAAAGGCAGCCTTGAAAATTGCGACTGGCATGAAGACAGAATTTCTTTCCTTTTTTGGATTTTTGGTGAAGAAAACACAAGGACAGAATAAAATTTGCCATTTTTGGAAAGGGTCCGAGAAGATGTAGCAACAAAAACTTGCATGTGCCATAACTTTCATTCCATGGCTCCGTTTTAGGTGTCGTTTTCTCTAAAAGGGCATATTTTCTCGAGCTCTACACATTAATGGCAATACTTTTCCTTATTTTCATAAAATCCATTTTTGCACCTTTTTGGACCAAGCAACTTCTTGCAATCTTCTGAAAGAATCCTGAGCTCTGATCGCCTGTAGACAAATTAGTAATTAGAAAAAAAACTGGATAGCTTTTCAAAACCCTAGGCCTGGGGAAAGATCTGGTAAGAAGAATGAATAGGCTACGAGAATTGCCAAATAAAATAAACCAAAACATAGACAAAAAGAAATAAAACAAAACAAAAACAGTTGCGGACGATTGCTCGAAAAATTTCTCCACTTAGTTGATATGCAAAAATTCTTCCCCCCTGGTGAATGTTCTATGGTAATAATGATGGGGTGAAGTGCTTTATATAACCTAAATCCTCCAATTTTAGCTCAATCTATTTTTAAAAGAACTTTATTTATTTAATAATAAATACAATTCTCTCAGACAAAACCTAGCGAAAGGATAGAGTGAGTTTTGACATGTGGGTATTCGGCGAATTTGGCTTTTATGACTCTCTGGGGTTACCTTAGAGCGATTTTTTTGGCAACTTTCTCGGTCATATCCCTAACAAGGTTGACAAAACGAACCATTTTAGATTGAAAAGAACAAAAAAAAAATTAAAAGGGGTTGTCCCAGATTTCAGAGTGAAATCTCGGGTACACCAGGAGCACTTGTCAATCTTGGATTATTTCTTTTGAACTTTAGGTGGTGTAATCCTCTAGGAATGATGCAAGGGTCCTTTTCCGAGTTGCTTACAATTTTGTTGGGCTTTAGACTTGAAATTCTTATTCTACGAGTTATTTAAAGGTTTGGAAATGTCAGTCTTAGATTTTTGTTTAGCTTTTGCTTCAAACTTGCAACCAAATCTGTAGGCTTCTCCTAAGAAAGAGATGAGGAACTTTGTGTCGATCAAGATGTATGGTCTCAAGCTAGACCTATACTTCAAAATGATATTTTGATTTATTTCTTAGACATTTAACTTGGAAACCAAAAGATGGATCGTCAGTGTAGTCTTGAACAGATTGGTAAAGACCCTAGCAAAGTTGGAAGAACTTGATATATTGGTCATCGTAGTTCCCAATAGGGTTATAGGTTTCTTTCCATTGCTGATATATCATGTGTAATGTGCTAATTATTGCACCATTTCTTTGTAGACAAGGAAACTTTTAGAAGGGCACAGAAATATTTATCCCAAAACTGATTGATAGGGAAATATGAGAACATGAGGTTTGGCCAACTATCTAGGGCATCGTCTATTTTTCCTTCAATAATAGGGATATCTAAATTCATAAATCGTCATAAAAGTTAACCTCAATCTCAGAAATGGTAAGCATATTTGTAGAAGTTTTGAACCTCTATAAAATGCTACTAGCATCCATATAAATGTTTCTTTTTGTTGCCACTTCAAACAAATGTTTAGCATAATAGCTTGCCTTATATATAATCTAGTGTAATGAAATTACTCAGATCTGAATATCAGCAGCACTATAACACCAAAGAACAGCAAAATATAGATAAATAATCTTAATATGCAAGTAGAATGACTTAGCCGCTTCGAGGGGGCAACCTCCAAACCATACAATAAGATTCAAGTGCTTAATATGATGATAATATCCTACTCTCTAACACCCTACTATACTATCCAAAGCCCTAAGGCTGACCCACTAAGCATATAAAAGCATAAATAATTATGATATGACATAATAAGATATTATGTTAGCCGCAGGTCGGCTATCCATATCTCGATCTATGAACTAGGGTTAAAGGTGTAGCATGCCCCTTCCCTTCAAAGCAACATTGTCCCCAATGTTGGTAAGCTTTGGATGCTTCTCCCGGAATGCTTCATCCTCCTATGTTGCATCTTCAATGTCCAAATTCTTCCATTTGATCAAATACTCGGAGATGACCCTTGTCCTCAACTTCTTAGTGCACGTTTGTAGGATTCCTTCAAGTTCCAAGATGATATGACCCTCTTCATCAAGCTCAAGTAATATTGATTCAGAAGACACCTTCTACCCAATGACCTTCTTCAAGCAAGAAACATGGAAACTTGGATGTATTTTACTTGACTGGGGAAGCTCCAGTTTATATGCCACACTGCCAATTTTTTGCAAAACTTGATAAGGCCCAGAGTATTTGGGTGAAAGCTTGTTATATTTTTTTGTTGTATTAAAGATAGTTGCTTATATGGTTGTAATTGCACAAAAACCAAGTCTCCAACTTCAAAGCTTGGTTCATTACGGTGTTGATCAGCTTGTTGCTTTATGCGGTTTAGTGTCATGACCAAGTTCTCTTTTAGGCTAGAGAGAACCTCCTTTTGGTGTTGAATGCGATCTTCAATTGTTCTTACTTTAGGTTGAACCCTTAAATTGGAAGTGAGGGATGGTGGATGGTAACCGTATAATGTCAGGAATGGGGACATATTGGATGAAGTGTCAAATGAAATGTTATACCAGCATTTTGCAAGTGGTAGCCACTTAACCCATCTCTCCTGCTTATCTGAAGTAAAGCAGCATAGATACCCCTCCAAACATTTGTTAACTACCTCAGTCTGTCCAACAGTTTGGGGATGCTATGATGAACTATGAGCCAATTGAGTACCCAAACATGAGAATAAATCGGTCCAAAAATTTCTAGTAAATATAGGATCACTATCACTAACTATAATTTTGGGTGTTCCATGTAGCTTTTGAATTGTATCCATTAAATATATGGCAGTCGTACTCATTGTAAATGGATGTGGCAAAGCACAAAAATGAGCATACTTGGAAAGTCTATCCACCACCACCATAATTACACTTTTCCATTCAGACTTTGGCAATCCTATGATGAAATCCATGGAAACCTCTTCCCATTGCTAACTAGGAACAAACAAAGGCTGCAAAAGTCCTAGAGACTTAATAGTTTCACCCTTGTTATACTGACACACCAAGCATTCGGCCACAAATTTCTGGACATCTACTTTCAACCCTTCCCAAAAGAAATCTTGCTTAATTCTATGATAAATTTTTAGGGATCCGGAATGGCCACACACTGGAGAAGCATAGAGCTCTGAGAGAACCTGATTTTAAGGGTAGAGTTTTTGCATAAGTAGAACCGGTCCTTATACCACAATGCATCCCCCTTCCACACAAACTTTTTTGAAGTGCTCGGATCTTATTGGAGATTTTGAATGAGTTTGTGTTTCTGTGTCATTTTGCCATTCGGATCTTGCCTGATCTACCCAGTCTACTTGTAGTGTGGACATGGCATTTAATAATGCCTCTATGGACTCATCTCTCCTAGATAGTGCATCAGCCACCACATTTTCTTTTCCTTTTTGTAAATAATCTCAAAGTCATATCCCAACATCTTAGTGATCCATTTTTGTTGTTCTTCAGATGAGAGTCTTTGCTCTAAGAAGTATTTCAAGTTGTCATTATTTGTCTTTACCTTGAAGTGACAACCCATGAGATACGGTCTCCAGTGTTTGACTACATGAAGAACAACCATCATTTCCTTCTCATAAGTTGGTTTTGAGAGGTTCTTACCTTTGAGTTGACGACTCTCAAATGCAATGGGGGGGCCTCTTGCATAACTATTGTGTCAATGCCACACCCTGAAGCATCACATTTAACAATGAAGGTTTTGGAGAAATTTGGGGTAGCCAGAACTGGAGTGGTACACATGGTCTTCTTTAGTGATTTAAATATCTAGGTTGCTACCTCATTCCAACGAAAAAGAGTCTTTCTTCAATAAGGATGTGAATGGCGCTGCAATTCTACCATAATTCTTCAAAAATCTACGATAATAATCCGTAAGCCCTAAGAATCCCCTAAAGTTTTTGAGGGTTTTAGGAACTGGTCAATCCACCATAGTTTGGATCTTATGAAGATCTGCATTTACACCTTCATAAGACACGATATGACCCAAGTATTCTACCCCTCTTACCCCAAAAGTACATTTGGAGGGTTTAGCATAAAGGTGGTGTTGTTCACGAGTGTCCAATACTTTATTGACATGTAAATGTTCCTCCCAAGTCTTATTGCAGATTAATATATCATCAAAGAATACCAAAACAAATTTCCACAAAAATGGCCGAAAAATTGAATTCATCAAACTCTGGAAAGTAGATGGCGCATTTGTAAGGCCAAATGGCATTACAAAAAAATCATAGTGGCCCTCATGTGTCCTAAATGTTGATCACGAGTTCTTATTTGATGGTACCCTGATCGAAGATCAAGTTTTGTAAAATAAACAGCACCATGTAATTCATTTAACAAATCTTCAATGACAATAATAGGATATTTATCTTTCACTGTATATTTGTTGAGCTCCATGTATTCTAGACACATGCGCTAACCTTCATCCTTCTTTCTAACCATCACCACTGGAGAAGCACTTTGACTATAGCGAATAATACATGCTTCCAACATCTCTTGTGCCATCTTCTCAATCTCACTCTTTTGGAGATAAGGGTACCTATAAGGACGAATGTTGGGTAGTTGGCTTCCTGGTACTAGTTGAATAGCATGAACATGATCTCTTTTAGGTGGCAACCCTTTCAGCATATCCCCAAACACAATTGAGTGTTAATTAATAACATCTTGTAGATCTAATCGTATAGGGCCTTTTGATGGTTGAGCTTCTATTGAGACTAATTGTGCCACGAACCCATCTACACCCTTCCTAAGCATTTTCTGCATTTGATGAGAACTTACCAATTGTGGAGCTTTAGCCTTCATCCCATGCAACACAAAATTAATTCCTTCATAATGGAACTGCATGAACAAATCCTAGAAGTTTATCTCCACCGTTCCCAAAGTAGTAAGCCATTGGACCCCCAACACAATGTCTGCTCCTCCCATTGAAATGGTATGCATGGGGCCCTCTACTAAATAATCTCCCATAGCTTAATCTTATCGCATTTTCCCGAATAGCTAACTTTACCTCCATCTGCAACCATGAACTGAAATTCTAGTGCTTGATAAATGAAACAATTTAAGTGTATGATCAACTTATGTTTGATGAAGTTATGATTACTTCTTGAGCCAATTAATATTGTCACCCTTTGCTTCTTCATGAACCCAACAACCTTGAGCATTTGTGGGATGTTGATTCATGAAATGGCATGGAAAGAAATAGTTGGTTGAGATTCTTCAACCTCGATCTCGAGAACCTCTTCCTTTGCATCAGTTGTTACCTCGTCTTGTTCCTCATTAGGACCCTCAATGTAGAATAACTTCTTCTAAATAACTTCTTCTTAGGACATTTATGTCCTTTGCTCCAAATGTTATCGCGATTGTAACATAGGCCTTGTACTTGTTTCTCTTCGATTTGTTGAGGATTCAATCATGTCGGATGGGGAAAAGATGGTACTAGATTCGTGTGTTCATTGTGATTAGTGAAGTTCATTCATTTAACCATATCTCTTTCCTCCACACGCCGAGCAATGATCATGGATTCTACTATTGAACATTGATCAAGAAGGCGAACATCATATTGGATGTTATCCTTGAGTCCGCCCAAGAAGAGATCATTTAGATGAGCCTCTGAGATGTCATTCACTAGTAAGGATTGATTTTGGAACTGTTGGATATAATCCTTGATTGAACTTGTCTGTCGTAGCTTGGTGATCTGGCTAAAATGGTTTTCTATAACACTATTACTATAGTGTGTTTGGAGCTCGTCAATGAACATGGACCAAGTAACAGAGAGACCCTTCTTTTTCTTTTGCTCACACATCCATCTATACCAAATGAATTGTTCTAGTTCCAAATACAAGGATGCCATTACCACCTTCTGGCCATTTGGGACTTGATGCAGATCAAAGAAATTCTCCATTTGGTTGATACAAGTGATCGGATCATCCCCATTGAACTTGCACGTCTCCACTTTAGGAATAATGTTATGCCATTGGTTAGAAGATCTAGTGGTGTGTGTGCAGAGGATCAACCTTGGTTGGTGTGGTTTAAATAGAAATGTGCATTTCTTGAGGAACCCATGTAACTCAAATGGAAATTATTGCTAGACTTCAGGCATGAGCTCAGCTATGGAAACTCCTTGAATCACTCAAATTCCATTTTCATGTCACCCTTCACTATTTTCAATCCATTGTTCAATTTTGACATCACTCCACCCTTCATTGCGATCAAGCTATGACAAAACTCTTCCTACACATTGTTCATCCAATTGTTCACCATGTCCTCAAGTTGGGAAACTATCTTTAATGCCCCTAATACTAAAGATTAAAAATTCACATCTTCCTTACTAGGAGTTTGACCCTTCCCTTGGCCTCTAGTTGATCTTTGTAATGTCCCCATTTTTGAAGACCCTTAGCCTATCATTCCCCGTGGGCTTTAGGGATGTTGCAAGGGGAAAATTATATTAAATAATTTTATAATATTGCCTGGAGAGTGATTTTAATCATTTGACAATATAAAGCTATATTTATTTAATTATTTAATATTTATGGAGCAACTAATTATTTAATTAAATTCCCAAAATGCAAATTAAAAAGGGGAATTAATTAAATAATATTTAGGTGGCTTTTAAATATTAAAATGACCCTTTTTAAAAGGGGACGCCACACCTAAGGATAATAAACTGTTTTTATTTAATAATTTCCCTCTCCTAGGGATTTCGAATTTTGTGCCTCCTTGCTTATAAAAGGAGTGCTAGGATCATTGTTAGACTCATGTTATGATGATATTTATTTTATGCTCCATGCTTGGAGTTGGGATGCATGCCCATTAAAGCTTTCTCTCTCTCTCTTGCGTGGGAAGTTAGTAAGCTGGTTTGATCAATTGAAGTATTCTCTCTTGTTCCATTTGTTGAGTTATCTTGTGTTGAAGTATGTTCTTTGTATGATTTATGCTTGCAAGCATTGGCGACTTGTTTGGATAAGTGGCGCTTTTATTTGAGGAGGATATTTGGATGTTATTGATGATTGTTGGGTGTTTTATGATCTGATTTTTAATACAGTAAACTTATTCTAACCCTAGCGACTGGGTTGAGGATTTTGGGAGTTGTTTTGGAGGGTTTTCGGCTGTCACAAAATTCCAATCTTTAGTTCTTTGGAAAGATCTTAATTTATAGAACATTTTAGAATATTTCAATTTTTTGCAAGCTTTTCTGGGTACGGTAAATTAATATTTATTTCAGATCTACAGTTTGGGGGTTGATTTAATATTGCATTTGATTATATAAATTAGGAGGAATAAGAATAAATTGATTTCATAATTTTTGGAGGAGTTTTTGTACCCTAAAAGTGTTGGGCGACCTACTTTTTAGGTCAAAATTAGGGTTTCGGGTTGGCTATGCGAAATCTTATTTTTGCATATTGTTCTTCATATTTTTGTGACCCAAAATCCAAAGTTTGAAGATTTTTGCATGAACGGTTAAGCGGGAATTAATTTTTGAAGTTTGCAGCAGTTGGGGTTTGGAAATTAATTATTTACAGCTGTGTGTGATCAAATTTGTGTTAATTCCTAACTTGTCCTAAAAGGGGATATTACAATCTTCTTGTCATGATGTATTTGTGTCTTGGGATACTAGGGTT
Organism: Taxus chinensis; assembly: GCA_019776745.2. Classification (NCBI taxonomy): domain Eukaryota; kingdom Viridiplantae; phylum Streptophyta; class Pinopsida; order Cupressales; family Taxaceae; genus Taxus; species Taxus chinensis. The sequence goes on along the minus strand of CM034151.1, from coordinate 276,927,248 downwards.
AAGGTGGAAATTTAGGGCTTGGGGTTTTCTAAGGTTACTGGCTGAATAGAGAGAAACTTAGAGAACAAACCCTAGATTATTTTTGGCAAGCTTTCCGAAAATATAAGAAACTTAGAAAAGTTCCCAAAATTGCAGCCTAAGTAGCGAATTTATGAAAAAATCCAAAAATGATATAACTTTCACAAAACAAGTCAAAAAATCTTGAAATATGGAGAGGGTCTTGCTTTATTGATTTCGCAACACCAAGAAAAAAAATGTAGAAAAAATCACTATTGTTTTTGAGATATTGTTGAACCTTCACAATTAGTGTTTTGACACAGTTCTAGCCGAGATCAAGCTCTAATACCACTTGTAATGAAATTACTTAGATAGATCTAAATATCAACAGCAATAGAACACCAAGGAACACCAAGATATAGATAAATAATCTCAATATGCAAGTAAAATGACTTAGCCACTTCAAGGGGGCAACCTCCAAACCATACAATAAGACTCAAGTACTTAATATGATGATAATATCCTACTCTCTGACTCCTATATATACCTTACTATACTATCCAAAGCCATAAGGCCAACCCACTAAGCATATGAAAGCATAAATAATTATGATATGACATGATAAGATATTATGTTAGCCACAAGTCTGCTATCCATATCCCGATATATGAACTAAGGTTAAAGGCATACATCTAGTTTCCCAATCTTTTTAATGTTGCACTTAGAATAGTAACATAATGGTTAACATAAACCCTTATAGCTGCTTTGAGAAGATTATAAACATGGCTAACTATTAAAATAGACAAAATTGGCTATTTTCAATTGTAGAGAAGTGGCTTGTCGCTATGAACTTAATCAAATGCATGGCACCAATGCCAAAACATGAGAGCTCTTGATTGTCACTAAATTAACAAGAAACATATGAAATTTTATTACTAGAGTGACCATTCTTAGTAGTTGAACTATTACACTATTAGTCCAATTGGTGTTCTCAATAGTGTGATCTTTTCCAGCTTTACTCTAGGAGAAAGATATGTAAATATTCATATTTTCCAACCACTCTTTGAAGTGTACTTATTTGTAGAGAAATGAATAACTGAACTAACTTTCTGCACAAGTATTTATCAAGCCTATAAATGCTAATCAAAGAATACTTATACTAACAAAAGAATAATCAAACTATGCCATAGAGGCCATATTAACATTTCAATTGGGATCAAAATGCCAAGATTTTACCTTGTTCAGTTTTGCAGCACAATGTCTCTTCTAGAAAAGTGAGTGACATCTGGCAAGAATAACAATGCATATTGTCATTAATTCTATTTTCTCGTCTCAATCTTCCCTGGGCTCATAAGTTCTTATGTCCATTTAGAACTTGACATGTTTAAAACATCGACAGCTCAGAAGAAATTCAAATATTTAGCTTGATCTTCAAAGGTCCGAACATTCCAAACAAATGAAGTAGACCAGGGAAACAAATGATAACAAAAGTTAAGTTATATCAGAACGCAATGTATCAAACCTTTGGTAACTTCTCAGTTAACAGATTGCACCTGCTCCTCATTTCTTGTGCATCGCTGCATGACTGAACCTTTATCAAAAAATATTAGAAGTATTAAATTTGTGGTTAATGAGGCAACTTAATATGATCAAAAATGTGTCACACATGCATAATGTGAATAACAAAATGTTTACAAAAATCATCTATGTATACATTAATATAAATGGAAAAGAAACGTAAAATGTGTCTAAACCAAAATGAAGAGGCACTAATCATGTTTCTAAAGAAACCTGTCAAAGATGTTTCAAGTCAGGTGGTCTAGAGCATGGTGCTCAAACTACAAATTCCCTAGCTACCAAATACCTTTGGATAGATATTTTATTTTGAGCAGGTGACGCTCACGGACAATGCTTGTGCTGGCTTCTTCATGCATGCAAACATTTTTGGAAAGACATGCATGCAAACATTACCTCAACGTATGAACAAGAATCACTCTTTTGAGACCAACATATGTCGAGCACTTGAAATATATGATGGCCTTAAATTATGCCATCATACAGGAACACTGACATTTAGTCAGCATCTTTCTAATAAGATTGAAAGAAAATAAAAATTAACAGATGATCAATTGGTAAGTAATGCTTTTAAAAAAATTGTTAACCAGCAAGAATTTGCATTAAAATTATGAACTAGTGAGGGTTACTTTTGAATTTTAGGATTGACGTAACCATTTTATGAAGGATTGTGGCAATGCTTTATTGAATCATTTGATCAAAAAAGCGAGTAAACACTTCATAAGCAAGGAACATGGGTGTTTCCAATTTATACAAAGAAATAAAGTAAGAAGATCACAAACAATGACCCTACCAGTAAGAAAAACAAAAGAAGTCCAACAGATCATCAATAAGATGCAAGGGAAGGAATTTAAGGAGCAACGAAAATAAATTGAGAAGGTAAGGTAATCACATCTCCATTACAGAATAAAGAGCCGAATGGGGTAAGCAGATAAGCAACTCTAAGTGATTAATCCACCTTATCCAGTTTTCAAACTGATGTAATAAACTATGTACTGTGTTTTGATTTGATTTGACAGGAACACCAATAATAGTATCCTTCTAATAAGATATAAAGAAATATGAACACTGAATAGTTAAGCAATTGTTAAGTAATCTTTTTAAAAAACTGGTTGACCATTTAGATGTTGCTTTAAAGCTTTGAATTAGCAAGGGTCACTTCTGAATTTTAAGTTTAACCTAACCATTTTATGAAGGATAATGTCAATGCTTTATGAAAAAGAAAGTAACCACCTAATCATTTAATCAAAAAGCGAGTAAACAATTCATGAGCAAGGAAGTGTTTCTGTAATGTCCCCTTTTCCCAATTGAAGACCTTTGGCCCATTTCGTCATCCCGACGGCCAAAGGAAAAATATAAGGGTGACTTAAGTCACAATGAGTTATTACAAAGTGCAAAAAATATTAATAAAGCACTTGTATTAATTTATTTGACTTAATAATAAATTTGTAATCTCTAAATAGGTGCATGGGTCTAATATTATGTTGTATCCTTTCTAGGGAAAGTAGGAAAAGAGACCCATCCTAATTTTGTGTCATCCCTAGGTAAAAATGCGCCTTGGACAAAAGAGGGAAATAGAGTTTAGAAGGATAAAGTTATTACTCTTCCCTAGGAAAGTGCGACTTGGCATGAGAGGCCAAGATAAACATTAGGAGTCATCCCTAGAAAAGTGCGCCTAGGTTTGGGTATACTTTTAGGGTATTTTGGCACTCTTTTCTCATTGGATGATGAAAAGGTCATTTTGTAATATTTTTCCTATAAAAGGAGAGGGGCAGCTTGGGTAGAGCAACCAATATAATCATTTATCATTTCTGAATCTGATCTAAAGCCAGGTGGTTTTATATTAAAGTATTCTAAGGACGAAAACCCTTAGTATATTGCCTCTGGAGGACGAAAACCCTCTTAGAGAATGTGAGGGATTTCCACACAGGAAATTCTATTGGGCTAGCATGAGTATTTTCAGTCTTTTCAGTCAGTAGTTGATAGATCTTGTACCGGGGTGTGAGGAATAAAGATTGTAATTGGGCTGTGCCATTTTGATCCAATGAAGCAACCCATCTTTTGGCCATTTGGAGGTATTTTGAAGACATTTCAGGTCTGAAACCTATTGCTGTGTGTTGCATTAATTTGTGTGGATCAAATAAAGCATTTTCTGTAAATTTTGGGAAGGTTTAAAGTGCTGTTTTAGTCCTCTATCATCTGCAGATTTCTGATATAAATTCCAGCCTAATATTAACTCAGAAAAGTCAGATTTTATATGTATATTACGCTGCCAATACGCACAGGTCAGTTTAGGAGGAAACATGTTAGTTTGATTGCTGTTGTAAGGAATTTAACATACAAAACTAGTCGCCATTGCTGGAAATCTTCTGCAGCAGTCATATTTATTGTTGCACAGTCTTCAACGCAGTTTGGGTTCAGCTTTAGGCTAGTTTCTATTCAAAATCCTAGCCGCACTTCTTCCACAAATTCAGATCTGTACTAGTGGTCAGCCTTGAGTGTTTGTTTTATTGATCTAATATTGTTATTGAACAATCCGGGGATCTTTCAGTTTCCAATTAATACACAGTAATAATGTAAGAAGATCATAAAAAATGACCCTACTAGTAAGAAGAACAAAAGAAGACCAATGGGTCATAAAGGAGATGCAAGGGAAGGAAGTTAAGGAACAACAAGAATAAAGTCAGAAGGTAAGACAATCGTATCTCCATTGTAGAATGAATATCCGCATGGAGAAGCACCTCTGAGTGATTTATCAATAGTACAGATATCTTAAATACATCTATCTTGGATTTGGAACATACCAAATTAATTAATAACTCCATTACCTTCTCTGCACATTTTCCACTAATCAATGGAAATGGTCTCAATCTTGCTGCATCACTATGTCGTACTCGAAAAGTTCTTTTTGGTGGGACCAAAAAAAGAGGGGGCTCCGAACTCCTCCACATGGCCAAGATAATAAGATATTAGGATTTTTCGATTGGTTTCTCCAAGTAAGTAAAAAAAACATCCACGCAATGGTCAAATAGACGTAAAATTAGAGGTTTAAACTTCCCAATGATGGTCAAATGAAGGTCAACTTCAAGATTGGCCATCAATTGTTGACAACTTACATACATTACAGCCTGCCACGACAACCCTGGCTGCCACTGTAAGATGCTTCTCAGTGTAACAAGTTTTATAAATGGAGACTTCAGAGATTGTAGCTACGCTAGTTCCCCAAATTCTGGATAGAATGCAATTATTGGTGAAGCAGCATAACTGATAGCTGAAACTTGTACTGAAGTGCACCAAGTGGGTTTTGACACTTGAGCAACCATGTTGCAAAGAACTTTGGAATGGATAGGAAGTGATGAATAATGAGTGTCAACAACATGTTAAAGGAAATTATTGGCAGCCTCCATGCGAATTCTGTAAATGATGACAAAGCCACAAAGATAGCCGTAATGTAAGGACTAAAATTGAACACTATCTCAGTTAGTGGCTGTCAAGTAAACTAGTCGTCCAACCAAGTTTGTGGGAAGTTATGTGGGCAACCTTGTGGTCATCTTGATTCCCAATGAAGACGTGAAGTTAGAGTCAAGTGGAGCCTCATGGGATATTGATTGCACAAGGGACTTACATAGTGAACTGGAGTTCATAATGGATTTTGAAGTGATTGCTATTCAATTAGGTAATTGGGATTTAGAACACAACTTGGAACATCATGGTTAAGCCAGCACGTGAGATCCAAGACTAGGGGGAAGGACATGATGATCTCAAAGGGAGAAACGGAGAAAGGCCGTGAATAGGGACTTAACTTCTACAAGCACTGACAAAAGCTCAGAGGAAGAATGCAAAGGATGTCCAGTTCAGATGTTAAAGACAATTAAGAACTGATATATGGTGTTAAAATCTTCAAGCATTGTTTGAACCTAAGTCACCAAGTTCATGTTCGTGTTCATGTTCGGCGAGGATGAAATTCGAAAGAAGTTCGCCAGCCAATAAATTTCAGAAGAAAAAAAAAATGTCAATAAATTTGACCCATATAAATGTGCATTTTTAATATTTTATGTTCAAAATAAATAATAAATGTACAGTAATATCAAAATATAAGAATATTATTAAATAGCCTTACAAACTTTGAAGAAAGTTGTCCAAACTGAAACATATGCATCATGAGAAGTTGATCAAGATAGAACATTACACATGTGAAATCACAATTTTGAAGAGAGTTTCTGTTTAATAGGAAAATAGAGCATGAAGTGTTGGCAACCAGTTCTGCCTGCAATTAAGTATGTTCAAAGGAGCTTGAAGAAGCTGATTTTGATGGAAAATGTGAAAGCAATAGCGAACATAGACAAGAGTAGCCTATACTGGATACTCTTCAAGAAGTGAGCATGCATCCTTTCCAAGAGGATATTTGCTGCATAAGTGGAAATTTTCTTCATGGCTAAATGATGTAAGGATGTATCCTGGTTATGCGGAAACTGAACCACATCAAAAGTATTTTTGGGATCAATTGGGTGATCAAATACTTTTGCTTGGTGTCACCTGTGGTGAACTTATTTGAATACACCATTCCATCTCCTAATGCAGTTATTTTTATTGGCTTCATCTTGTCATCAGTCATTTTATGTCAATTACTTGTAACCCTTGTGCAAGTGATTTTTTGGTTGGGTTGGCTGCGCATGTATTTTAAGTTAAACTTCATTCTTGCCACCGCTACGACACTGAGCATTTACAAATAGATTGTAGTAAAATGAAGGCCTAGTGTTAGTAAACTACTTGGGTGCCAATTAAAGATTTATTTAATAGTCTTGTTATATTACATACATTGGAAGAATGGCTCCTTACAACATTGTCAAATGGAAATCATGTCAAATTGTATCACAAGAAATTGCATCTTGGAAAATCGTGTCTTTAATTTTATTTTTTAAGAGTACTAGGAGAAATAAAGGTTATTTTATGTGTTTCCTTTGAAAATTTCAAGTAATCTTATCAGTAATGAATCGGAGGAAAAACTGGGGTTGATCCTTCCTTGTGTTGTCATCATATAAGAATGGGGCCTTTTGTTTGCTCTTTGGAAATAATTTTTGATCTGTTATTTTCAATGTCAATTCTCTTTAAGGATTCTAGTAAGATGTGTTCCTTGTTTGATATCCTAAAGGCCCTTGTAGTTAAAGATGCTGAGGGCAAGGGAGACTAACTATAGTCAACGCTCATCCGATAGGACACATGTTGGTTCCGTGCTTGAATGAGAACCAAGGCTTGGTCTGGGTAGGACTATAAGAAGAGATTCATCTACAACTACCACATTCGAACTTTCCATTCCAATGTTGCACTGCTTTCCAAGAAAACGAGGACTGATCCCCTTTTGAGCCTAACAAAGCTAGTCCTGCTCAACTAAACGACCTATTCTTAAACATAATTGAACAAATTCGATCATGGTCCAATGCCGTTCAATGCATGCCAATTGGTTTAGTCTATCCTATGTCAGCCTTAGTTCACTCAAGCAATTGTCGATTAGAGTTGGGGGTTCCTCTAGCCTTCATCCATCGTCACTTTTGTTCCTAGATGAATGTTGGGGGCAATCGTACCCTCAAGTATGGGGTCCAAGGATCCTCATCCAAATTTTATCCAAAGGAGGGGTTTCAATTTGTGCCCGTGATGGGTTCCTAACATCTGTTCACCCAATCTAGTCGAGCATTTCGGTTTCTTGTTAAAGCACAAGATTCCAAATTTTTGTGGTGAACCACAATGAGAATTAGAATGTAAGTAATGATCCACAAGTCCTTTTCCTAGAGACTTGTCAAGCAAGCAAACCATTGTCCTTTCGTGTAATGCATACGCCCAAAGACGGAATAGAATGATTTTTTTCAACCTCCATTCTAAATGCTAAGCCTTCTCATTGACTGTGGAGGTGATCCAAGAACCTATTCAAGTTTTCTCGGACTACGTGACCAATTTATGTCAGTATTGTCCACAAATCTGTTCATTTTCTGTTTCGTAATTCATTTATGTTGGTATCATCCACAAATCCGTTAATTTTCTGGGATCATCCACAAATCCGTTCATTTTATGTTGATATCATAATTTATATTGGTATAGTCCACAAACCCTACAATAAGTAAAGGTAAAAACTACTTTCCCTTATCGGAATCCATTCATTTTCTCAATCCTCGACACTCTGAGCAGCCATTTCCTAGCTCTAGTGAAAAAAGCAAATTGCAAGTGATATTACGACAATGTGATAATTAATTCATTCAGCCTTTGAAGGTTTTGCTCCACCATTCTGAGTGGAATTGTTATAGAGCTTTGGCATATGGTTGATTTTGCATGGCATTGATGATGTTTTGCTGTGGAACGTATAGAAGTGAAATTCATTTTTGTAAAACAGGTTTAAAATTTACAGTTTGTTAATTTGTAGTCTTGCCCAGTTTTTCCACCATGTCGGCCAGGAACCCCAATACTTGGCAACACTCTTATTTTTGGCCCCTAACACCTGGTACGCATCTCTGAGATGGGTATGCATTCCAGGTATAGGAAATGCAGACAGAGACACCGGCCAAGGTCTCCTGGAGTCTTCTGAGACATCTCCTGTGATCTCTTGGTGAATCCCCGCTGTCGCTTGGCATCATCACCTTAGAATGACTTAAAAATGAATGTATAAGGGTAAAGGTTTATGTCTTAGGTCAGCACCAAGCGAGATGCCAATTTGGGATCCGTCACTCCCTACGGAGGAGCTTTCTTTCCATTTACCTGTCCAAATTATGTATCCCTTGATTTCTAACTCGTGGCCAATATCTAGAGTAAACTAAACATTGTCAATCCACCTACATATATATTTAAAAAAAAAAAGTTTTGCCGTCTCCCAATACTTGAGTACCATGTTTTATATGTTTACATATATACTAGCTATCCAGGGCAGTCAGATTATTGGGTTTTAGAGAAAATGCTCAGGTTCGACTCACACTCAAAAGGGAAAAACCCTAGATAAACAAAAACCCTGCTGTCTAAAAGCTTCTCAGACACTACCATGGTCTTAAAAATGCACGAAATTAAATGAAGAATGAAATTCAAAAAACCCAAACACGAGTAAAAGCAAACATATGTGAGCGAACGTTACCAGGAAAAGCATAAATTGTGCGAGAAATCGATCCGAGGCTGCGTCTGGGCCAAAAATGGAGCGGCTGCGCATTGATCCCAAAATTGTCTGCACACTTTCCAGCCGTTGGAGAGCTTCCATTTTTCAAATATCTGGCCTACGAAAAATGGTTATGGGTTTAGATCAACTTCAGTACTTAAACTAGCAATTGAACGATTTGCAAAGTATGCAGGAAAAGGATGTCGTTAGAAATCTATTCTTTAAAGTTATATGATCAGTTTTGTTTAATTGATTTTTTAATCTTTTTTTTTTTTTCAAAATAAATGGAGATGTTAGAGGAGAGGTAATATCTATGGCATTTATTTTAACATTATTCTATTTTTGTGCTTTATTTTATTGATCAAAGGGTTATAGCTATTTCCCCAATTTAGTTTTTTTATAGAATATATTTTGAAATTTTTGCAAATCATTACTTGTCTTAGAACTGATTCTAGCTTTTACCTAGACAATTTCATGGCTCTGTGACAAGTTTGATTGATGAACATGTCAACATGTTACAAACTCGTCCCTTGTACTTGTAACTATCATTTTTCAAATGTGCAAGTTAACGTGGTTAGCCTGAATAGTGTTTTTAGTTTGATTGAGTGGGAGATTATTTAAATGGTCACCTATATAAACACATCCACTCTAACCCATTAGAGGTTATAGGGATCTATATTAAAGGCACACTCTAAAAAGGACATGAGCAAAGTCATTGAAGCAACTATTCCAAAAAGCATAACTACAACAAAGCTACTCAAATTTTGAATATATCAATGTTGCTACTCTATATCACAAATCCATTCACTCCAATTAAGACAAGTGTCAATTGCTAAGTGTGAGGACCAAATTGAGGGCTTCATCTTGTTTACATTCTTTATTACTGTTCATCTCATCGTAGGATTAGGAGAACTACATGTAGCTTGATCCCTTTTTAGAGTATTGTTACATAGTGCAACGCTCATCACATCAATGGGGGTTTGGTGAGGTTGGTCCATCGCAAATGACGACTAATTCTTATTTACGTCAATAACAAAGAGAAGGAATATTCGATCACAACACTATCTTCACCTTGATCTAGATATAATGAACGTGACCAAAGTCATGGGTGAACAAGATCTTAGATTCAAATCTCAATTCACAGCAGTAGAGGACACATTTGTAGCCTATTAGATAAGTTTGGCCACAAACATGTCCTCTTGTGTACACTTTCAAGTCCCCAAAATTTATAGGCAACTTCACAACATCATGATATCCTTTTGTACATAGGTTTAGCCTATTGTCAATTAATTTTGGTCTAGTATGAAGCTAATATCTTTCTAACCCTTAACCCTAATTGTATTTTCATTGTTATATTTATGGCATATTTACGGCATGATCTCAAGACAAAAATTAAGATTGCTTGATTTATAAACTTGTTGTTCTCAATTACATATACGCATAGTAATTAAGATTTAAGATCCAACGACAAAATTTCATATAGCAAGTGTTGTATTATTAGGAATGTATTGTACAAAATTGTTAACAATAATATTGGAATTTTTGTTCAAATTTTATATGTATTGAAATGCAATTTAGGTTTTTGTTGGAGCAAAATCTAGGTTCCTGTTCTTTTTTTGTATTTTCATATAAATAGGATCATTCACTCTTACATGACATTTCAATGAAAATGCTATTGATTTCTAATGGTAGTCTAGAGTCGTTTTTGAAGTCGATAATCAATAAATTGGTAAGTTAGGGGTTTTTCTCATGGATATTTGTAGACAATGTGAACAACTCAACCAAGGAATACATTAACTAACCTTGAACTTATCCATAAATTGGATTCCAACATTTTTTTTTTGTCCTTTGCACAAGAATAATGTTGTTACTAGTTGAGTTTTCATTGGGGTTTGTGAGCTTTGTTGTCTACTTTGTTTTGTTTGCATTCATAAGCTTTATTTACTAAGTCGATTCCTCTAAATACCAAGATGCACAGGTGTTTGACTCAACATGGTAGGGGCTTGAAAGATGAAGTTATATATTGTAAAAAGTTGATGTTGTGTATTTCCTATTTGCATTGTCACCATATGTGGGTTACGTGTTATAGTGATATTGTATTTTCTCTTACTATAAACATTTCCTCAATTTGAGTGAGGATAGATAATACTTCGGGTTGTACTCTCAGATCCATCTTATTCCAAGATGAGAATTGATGACTATCTCTTTCTGCAATTCATCTATGAAAAGTGTGGTTGCCTTAGAAAGTCCTTGTTTAAATTCATGGATATAATTCCTTGAATATGAAGCAAGAAAGTAGATTTATTCTTTCACAAAACTTTTTTTGAACATGCTCAATAATAGCATGACATGGTGTTTAAGGTTGGGTGTGCAATTTTGGTGAAATGCAAACAATGGATCTACTAAGTTGGTTTTTTTTATTGATGTTATTTGTACATTTAAGCTATTAATTTATTTCAACTTTTTCCCCATGGTAACATAGGATAACCCTTTAATTTATTGCTTTATTCGATATTTCTTTATTGGTAAATACAATAATGAAACATAAATTAGCATATAAATACATCAAGATATAAAAGTCAATGAGAATTAAAGAAACAAAGATTGATTGAAAATGTAAAAAATCCATATATATATATATATATATATATATATATATATATATATATATATATATATTGCATGTAAGAAATAGTAGTCAATTTGATATATAGTTGTATTTTGTGCTAAATATTGGTATGTGCATGGAAATAGGGGACCAAAAAGCAGTCGAATTTTTACTTTTTGGCCATTTTAACCTTAATGTGCTCGTGTTATGGCTCGGTCACGTTATAACACGATAGTGAAAAATTAAGCTCGCATTATGGCTCGAATTTACCAAGCTATAACACGAATGCATTATAACATGCTCGCCTTATGACTGTAATAGAAAAATAGTTGAGGTCAAGACCTCACAGAAGCATTCCACAAAGCAAAACAACACCATTGTGCAAATAACGTGAGTAGGAAAAAGGGTGAGCATGATTTTGGAGGTCAAAACTTATCTGTTGATCAAATCGACCATGGCGGAGAGTCCAGAAAGTGAGTTCTAGTTAAATTTAGGGTAATTTTTATAATTAAACTATTTTTTTCTTGCATTATTCTTGATTTGTTTTTATTTTTATTTTCAAAGGATCCAATAGCTTCGCCTGAAAGCCCTCATTCACCCATAGACTAGGGTGAACAAAACATACCTGAAACACCCCCTTTAATTCCAATACATCCTCCAAACACCTGAGAAAACATTTTAGGGCAGATTGAGAATAATACATTTCAAATTAAGGGTTTAATAAATACCCTAAGAAACCCCAATGTAACAAATACCCATCACCAAAAACTTGTTACATCATTAGAGTCATTAATATCTAATATTGATAATCTGGTGGGTCAAATAAACCCATGGGAGGGTTACAAAACCAAATGTCACAGTTTTTATACAAACAAGTTGCCTTTTGATGCAGTGAGGAAAAAAATCACCAAAGACAGGTTGTGTACTTTTTTCACTGACCCTAAAACTAATGCACCCTTACTATTGAGCTATAGAAGATTCCCAATCCACTAGTGTAACCATGAGGGGATAAAAAATAATTTTTGGGATAGATGGTGGATGGTTTTTGACCAACCACCTTGCAACAATTTTGAGGTACCACAATATTTCTTGAGGAAATTCTATTGTGATTTCATCCTCAATGAAATACTAAACTATGTTGACATTCGAGAGTTCCAAGGCAGAGGCAAAGGCTCTACACATGATAGATTGGGGGCACAAAGTTTACAGAACTAACCACTTAGACCCCTTGCTTCCCCATCTATTCAATATGTTTTAGTCCCTTCTGTTGTGAAAGATACCATGGAGGTTGAGACTCTTGATTCTATTAGGTCTTTGACACATTCACTGCTTCAGCACGACACTCATCTCTCCAAAGATGATGAGGTTAGTCCTTCAAGGCCTTAGACATCATATAACATAGTTTGTCATGCTTGTGGGAGTATAGGCACATATGTGATTGATGAGGTAGCTCCATAACCTAGCGAGGTAACTCCATAGCCTAGTGAGGCTACTCCACAGCCTAACGAGGTAGCTCCATAACCTAGCAAGGAAGCTGCACAACTTAGTCAGTATGCTCCACAGGCTAAGCAAGGTGTTTGATTGGAGGAGGCACAATGCGATTCTGTGTTGGACACTATCATCATCATAGATATTCTACTGAATTTGACATTTGGTATTGACCGGTACGTAATTTTACACGAAGTTAATTGCAATTTAGTATTATTTTTTGTACAAAATTTTATAATTAACAATATTAATCCATTATGAATGAAAATTAACGAGTCATGTGCATTTTTATAAAATTACAGAGTCAAACTATAAATCTAGTATCACATTCCCCTTCGCATTTTTTGTCAGCACTACAACCCCTCAGGTATGAATTCATAATAAATTACTAAATATTTTGTGTTAATTTGTTTCCCATATAGAGATGTTATCCTAAATTGACAATTTGATGTTGAACAGGTGAATGTCAGTATGAGTGCGCATGTTGGTGAATATACTAATGTGAGTTTTATTATTTTTAATCATCGTATATGAAGAGAATGAACTATAGTTAATGTATGTAGATAATGTCATGTAACGTGTATGTGCATAACCTTTTTCTTGTTTTCAATTGATGACATCATTGAAGTCTCTTACCGACATTCAACAATCATTGGATATCAGAGTTGTTATGGGCATAGTGTCAGATGTGCCTCTTACACAAGTATGAGCTATTAAAGTATTTTTCACAATGAATTGATTGCATTAAATAACATTATGTAGTATAATTAAATGACATTCAGACATATTCTAATTTTCGTCATTATGGTTTTCATAAGAGGAGGTGACAATTCCAGTTTGTGTACCTTCCACTGAGGTTTTTGACCGAAGGTCGATCTTGAGAGGCAAAGGATGGGTTTAAGTGATCATGAGACTGCAGTGAGAATTTATTTGTAAGTATTGTCATTTTATATGTCATTAGTTGTACACTAATGTTTATGTTGTTTATTTGTATTAATAGTTTGTTACGCCCTTAATCATATATCTTACATTGGATGTATATAGCCGACTTATGGCTATCATAACATCTTATCATTATGTATCTCTTTCATATATGTTATATTATCATTAGTGGGTATGCCTTGGTGTTGGCCTTAGCATAGGAATAGTATATATAGGGGTTAGTTGGTAGTAGTTGATCATCATATTGAGCATTTGAGTCTTATTGTTTAGTTTGGAGGTTGCCCCCTCAAAGCGACTGAGCTATTCTACTTGCATATTGAGATCATTTATTTGAAATATTGTGTTCATTGGTGTTATATTTATGCTAATAATCAGATTTATACAAGTAATTCCATTACAAGTGGTATCAAAGATTGAACTCGGTTAGCACTGTGTCAAACCCTAATTGTGAAGGTTCGGCCATATCTCAAAATTGATAGCAATTTTTTCTGCAATTTGTTTTTTGACGTGGAGAAATTAGTCAAGTAAGCTCCCCTCCAATTTTAAAGAATTTTTAACCTAGTTTGCAAATGTTATAGAGGTTTTATGTTTTTTTCATAATTCAGCTACCTAGGGAAAAAATTGTGGAATTTTTCAAAGTTATATACATTTCTAGAAATATGATTAAGAATTTGTTTGAGTTATTTCTTCAAGTTTTTTAAAATTGTGCCAAATTCCTATTGAAATCCCAAACCCTAAATTTTGACCTTGATCCCTAAAACCTACCATTTTGGGGCATCATGGCTGGGCCTTCGGCAAGAGGTAAAAAGAATCCCATCACTCCAGGTAAAACCCCTAACAAGGATGAGATAATAGTTTAGGAGTTAGATTCATAAGGGGTATCTACAGAGTCCTCAGGGTTAGGGTTTACTTCAACAGACCATAAGGTCAACTATCTTGAGTTAGATTTGCGAAACCTCGAGGGTAGAGAGGCCAACAAAGAAGATGTAGAAAAGATTAGACAGAGATTAGAGGATTTCATTAACCAATTTAGTTACAATATAATGGGTCATCATATCCTTCCTAATCATCCACAACTCAGTCATAATCATATTAACCAGGGTGGATCTTAAAGTCAAAGTAATAGACAAACTAGCCAAGGTGGATCTGCAAACATGACCAATCCAAATACAAACACTCTGCAGGCCCGTAACATGATTCCAAAAGTGGAAATGCATAAGTTTGATGGAAAGTATCCACTCAATTAGATTAAATAGATGGAGAATTTCTTCGATAATCATTAGATTCCATCGGGACAAAAGGTTACCATGGCATCTTTGTACCTTGAACATGACCAACTAATTTGGTATCGATGGTTATGTGCTCAAAGGAAAAAGAGTGGCCTCAATGTTACATGGACAATATTCGCCGAAGAGTTGCAATTACACTATAGTTCTAGTGTGTTAGATAATTATTTCAATCAATGAGCAAATCTAAAACAAACAGGAACAGTTAAAGATTACATCCATCAATTCCAAAACCTTTCCTTACGGGTGGAAAATATTCCTGAAGAGAATTTGAATGACTTATTTCTTAGGGGTATTAAACAACACATTAATACTAAGGTGTGTATGTTTAATCCTCATAAGGTTTCAAATTCTATGATCATGGCACGTAGGGCAAAGGAAAAATTTCTTTCCAGTAGGAAACAAACTGTCAGTAATGTCAGAGATCGTAACACTATCATTCCCTCAGCCAGTTAGACTAATACCTCAACAAATTGAAGAAAAGATAGCCAAAGGGTTGTGTTTTAATTATGACAACAAATTTGGACCAGGACATAAGTGTGTTGAAAATAAGTTGTTCTACATTGAGGGGCCTAATGAAGAAGATGAAAATGAAGAAGACGTAGAGGTAGAGAAAGAGAAGGAATTAGGATATCCCCAACCAACAACATCATGCCATGCAATTTAAGGTATTAGTACCCCCCAAACTCTCAAAGTAGTTGGATTCTTAAAAAAATAGAGGGTAACAATGTTAATTGATTCAAGAAGTACTCACAACTTCATCAATCATAAGTTGGCATTACGCTTGAACAAATTTGTTTATCCAGCTCCAGAATGTCAAGTCATGATCATTAATGGGAAAACCGTTAGTTATTCCGGAAAATTCCATAACATTAATCTCAACATGGGAGATTACTTGATAATTAGCAATATGTATGCCATTGCCATGGGAGGAGCATATATTGTGTTAGGAGTTTAGTGGCTTACCACCTTGGGAACCATTGAAATGAATTTCCAAGAGTTGTTCATAGCAATGTCCAATGAACCAAACAGGGAGGAATTTTGAACTAAAAGGGTTAAGAGCAAAGTCCCCACAGATGGTAAGTTCTTGTCAGATGCAAATTTTTTCTAAAAAAGGTGCTAAGGGGTTTGTGGCACAACTATTTTCATTGGAAGCACATCATTCAAATATATTTATACCCGCAGATATGCAAATAGTTATAGATGAGCACTTAGTGGGTTTTGGAGAAATGTCAAAGGGTTTACCTCTAAAAAGAGTCCATGACCATGTCATCATAGCTAGTACCAGGGAGTCAACCACCCAACATCAGACCTTACAAGTACTCCTATATGAAAAAGAGTGAGATTGAGAAGATAGTTCAAGAGATGTTAGAAGCAAGACGTATTCGTCATAGTCAGAGTGCTTACTCTTCTCCTGTAGTGATGGTACGGAAAAAATATGGCAATTGGCACATGTGTCCAGATTACAGGGAACTCAATAAGTGCACAGTTAAAAATAAGTTTCCTATTCCTGTAATTGATGATTTGCTAGATGAGCTACATGGCACTGTTTACTTTACAAAAATTGATCTTCGTTCTGGATATCATCATATTACAATCAGGGATGAAGATATTCATAAAACAACCATCAGGACACATGAAGGACACTATGAGTTCTTGGTAATGCCTTTTGGACTAACAAATGCACCCTCTACATTTTAAAGCTTGATGAATTCCATCTTTAAGTCATTTCTGCAAAAGTTTGTTTTAGTGTTCTTTGATGATATATTAATCTATTGTAAAACATGGGAAGAACACATGCATCATGTAAATAAGGTGTTGGAAACTCTTAAACAACATCAACTTTATGTAAAGCCTTCTAAGTGTTCTTTTGGTGTCAAGGAGGTTGAATATTTGGGTCATATTATCTATTATGAAGGTGTTAAAGTGGATCCTAACAAGATAAAATCCATGTTTGAATGGAATGTTCCCAAAACCCTAAAAAATCTTCGAGGATTTTTGGGGCTTACAGGTTATTATTGTATATTTGTACGGAATTATGGCAGCATTGCAACACCACTCACTACTTTATTGAAGAAGGATTCTTTCCATTAGAATGAGCAAGCTGCTACGAAATTTGAGAAGTTGAAAGAGGCCATGTGCACCACTCCAGTTCTAGCCACCCCATATTTTTCCAAAACATTCATTGTTGAATGTGATGCTTCAGGGTATGGTATGGGGGTAGCACTCATGCAAAAAGGTCGACCCATTTCCTTCGAGATCTGTCAATTCAAAGGTAAAAATATATCTAAACCAGTTTATGAGAAAGAAATGCTAGCCATACTTCATGAAGTGAAGCAATGGAGACCATATCTAATGGGCAGAAGTTTCAAAGTAAAGACAGATCAAGATAGTTTGATATAATTCCTAGAGCAATGTTTATCATCTGAAGAACAACATAAATGGGTGTCAAAAATGTTGGGTTATGATTTTGAGATAATAAACAAGAAAGGGAAAGAGAATGTAGTTGCAGATGCTTTATCTCGGAAGGATGAATTAGTTGAGGCATTGTTGTGTGCCATGTCTATATTACAAGAGGATTGGTTACAGAATGTTAGGTCTAAATGGAAAAATGATCTAGGTACACAAAATCTCATTCAGAATCTCCAACAAGGTCCATGCATGTCAAAAAAAATTGTATGGAAAGGAGATGCTTTATGGTATAAAGATAGATTATATCTATGTGAGAATTCAATCCTTAAAAATAGGGTTCTATCTGAGCTCCATGCTTCTCCAGTAGGGGGGCATTCTTGCTTCTTGAAGACTTATCATTGAATCAAGCATGGTTTTTTTTTAAGGGATAAAAGGGGATGTCCAAAAATTTGTGGAAGAATGCATGGTTTGTCAACAAAATAAGGGTGAAACAATTAAGTCCCCAGGTCTTTTACAACCTCTATCTATTCCTAGCAAGAGGTTGGAAGAGGTGTCCATGGACTTCATCACATGATTGCCTAAATCAAAAGGTAAAAATGTAATCATGGTGGTGGTGGACAAAATCCCTAAATATGCCCATTTTTGTGCGTTATCACATCCATTTGTTGCGAGTACAGTAGCAACAACCTTCAGGTATACAGTTCATAAGCTACATGGGACACCAAATATTATAATAAGTGACTGAGACCTTATCTTTACTAGTAATTTTTGGAGTGACTTGTTCTCATGTTTGGGCACACAACTAGCTCGTAGTTCCTCTTATCATCCCTAGTCTGATAGGAAAACAAAGGTGGTAAACAAGTGTTTGGAGGGATATCTTTGTTGTTTTACCTCAGATAAGCAAGCGAGATGGGTCCAATGGTTATCGCTGGTATAATGGTGGCATAACACCTCCTTTCATACTTCATCTAAAATGTCTCCTTTCTTAGCATTATATGGGCACCATCCACCATCTATCACCTCATCTTTGAGATTCTAGCCAAGGGTTTGAGCAGTTGTAGAACATATTCAACACCAATAAGAGGTGCTTTCTAGTCTCAGGGAGAATTCGGCTATGTCACAAAACCGCATGAAGCAACAGGAAGACCAACATCACAGTGAAAGATATTTTGAAGTCAGTGATTGGGTTTTTGTTTGTTTATAGCCATATAAGCAAATTTCCTTGAAACAACATAAAAAGGATAACAATATTTCACCTAAGTACTATGGCCCTTATCAAGTGTTACAGAAGATTAACATTATAGCATACAAATTGGAACTTCCTCCGGCTACTTGAATTCATCCAGTCTTCCATGTATCTAGCTTGAAGAAGGTAATTAGATAGACGGTATCAACCCAGAAAGTGTTACCAGAGCTTGATGAAGAGGGACGAATCATCCTAGAACCAGAATGCATCCGTCAGACACGCACTAAGCGATTGAGGACAAGGGTCATCACTGAGTATTTGATCAAGTGGAAAAATCTAGACAATGAAGACACAACTTGGGAGGATGTAAACTTCCTGCAACATCATCCATTGTAGTGCCCACATTTTTCACACCCAAATACAACAGTAAAATACCAGGATAATTTTTTATTTTTTATTTTTACTTACAATGCTCACTACACACAACACAACATGGGCTTCAAGTACAGAACTTGACTCGCATACGACAATCACCAAAAATCATCGACTCACATAGACACACGAAAACGACATAGGCATGCTGACGCTACACTTTTCCCAATGGAAGGTTACTAGTAAAGACCCAACCACAAGAACATGGCTTCAAGAACGGCGAACCCACAACACATCATTTCCTTAAATGTATTTTTGGTTAAAGTTAAACATTCCAAGGACATTACGAGCAAGGATAAATTTTCTCGTTTGTCCACCCAAATTTTCTTAAGTTTATTCCACAGTTGAAAATACAATTCAACCTTCTCAAGTTGGCTTCTTATACTTTATGTAAATTTCCATAACTAACATACACATTTGGCATAAATCAAATTGCATACAAAGTACTTAATTATCCTATTATTATGTAAAAATATTCTTCTCCAACATTTATTTGATGTCTAAAGTTTTACCCTTACAACTCAAGCAAAAGTGACTTGATGTCCAAAACGCAATGAAAGGATTTGACGGAGTTTTAGATACAGGGCAGCTTTTCACCAAAATATTTCTTGATTCACACTATATTTATTTTTCCCTACCATTGTTATTATAATTTGAAAACTTATTGAATTCCTATATATATTATATGTATATATGTATATATGTATATATGTATATATCCTTTTGTTTTCTCAAAGTTTGGTCGCACCAAGGTAACTTATATTCTTTGCAACACATGATAAAGTTTAATTTAGTTATAAGGACTCCAAGATTGACCTTAATCCTAATCTCCAATCTCGTGTGCAACATTTATATAATATGCTCTTACATCGCACTAAGATTTTGTTCCTAGCGTTGTTTAGAAATCAGGAGTTACATAAGCATTTGACTAACATCTTGAAGGGGTATATGGTCGGAAGAATTGTAAACCATACACGAACCACAAGTGACACCTCCTAATTAGCTGAGGTTTGGTTTCTTCCATTATGCACTCAATGATCTACGCCTCAACTATATAAGAGTTTAAGGCAGGTGGACATATTTATACTAAACCACATTCAAGGAAATACCAAGATGTTATTTTGATAGAAACCAAGGTAGCACCGTTGAATTGTTCCTTCGAACAATGACTCATAAGGTGACTTCTAAGGCGGTCTTCATCACTCATCCTGGTGATGGACCTGAAGAGAGGACATTCTTCTCGCGATTACCAAAACTAGAAGGAAACCGCATACTCTGGATAAGGTTGGACCATGTCATTCCTAACATATGGGTTCACGACCATGTCGCTAAACCTAATGACTATGATGGTAGCTCCAACTAGGGGTTTTATTTACCTAACCTAGGAGGTCTCATCGAGTGCATAGTTTAAGTTCGTTCTACGGTTTTTAAATTTCTTATATGGTAAAAAGGGATCACACATGCAGGAAAGCTATGCACAAATATTTTATTAAGGTTAAGTGTTCCCATTATAACTCTTTACTATGTTTGCAAGGTAAGAGATAACCCAGTAAATTAATTTAATCATTTATTGAATACTGAGAAAATACTTCAATATATTAACTCCATTTTTAACTTACTATGTATAAATCAAACCCCCTTTTTTTTTGCCATACACAACTAAGAATCATACTGAACCGGGGATTAGATGCACGTTTCCTAAGTTATCCTTAAAACTAGCATCTCATGCATATTAACAAGTTTCCATTATAACTTTTCTGTAACAAGAGACTATATTAGACAGTTATTCATTTTACAATGACCTATAAAAATTACAATAATAATAATTAAATTACACATCACCTTTTTTTTGTTGTCCTTCTTCCATCCTGCAAAACCCATGTGAGCATGATATCAGCGATAATTCAGTAGCATGGCATCCAACCTAATCAATCATAATTGTCATTTTTCAGTTTCCCATTTACATCAGACAATAATTACAATTTGCCAATCGAAATAAAAAGTCTAGAAACATGTATTCATTGCATTTCATTTTTCTACATTTTATAAACCAGGAGAGAGAAAGAGAAAGGAAGAGAGAGAAAACATCATTTTGTCAAAAGTTCCAATACACACAACAAGTTTCATTATAGTGTTTTAAACAGTTATCTACGTGTGTTAAAAGTTTCCAGGGTGATTTGGCAACCCTACGAGGGTCCGCAACTTTCTACTTTTACATTTTCTCACTAGCTACAAAACGTACAAAACAAGCTCAAAGGCTAAGAAACTGCTTCCAAAGGTTATCTCCCAATGAACACGCACACCACAACTATCTTTCTACGTGTCCCCAGATATACCAGGAGTTCATAGCAACTGACAAAATTGAAAAAGAGCGAACGGTTTGCGTCTGGCGGCTAATTTTCTGGGGCTACTGGTCGTAGTTGACCCAGTTGTAAAATGACAAAATTTAGCTCGAGGGCCCAGAAAACCACGTCCAAAGACGACGTTCGATGGAGGAGCACGCAATGGGACATTTCCTACTAGTTCCCCTATATAAGGAGAGTTCATCAGAGTCGACGGGACTGAGAACTAGTAAACTATTTTCAAATGGCGACATGTTTTCTGGAGCGACAAGAAGAAATTGGTCCAGTTTGACCTCATCAAACTGCGACCGGGGGCCTACAAAATGGCTTCGCCAAACTATCCCGAAAAGGGCTCTTTCATATGCTGAATGTTCCATGCATTTTTCTAGTATAAATGCTAGAGGTTTGCGAAGATGGAACGTGATTTCTCTTTCTGGGTTTCAATTGGTGGTCCCAAACGAAAGCCAACTTTCTAGTTTTAACAACTCTCTACTGTTGAAAACCGGTGTAACAGGGCTCCTATAAGAGCGTCAAAATGATGACATATGATCATTTCGGGTCAAACCAAAAATCAAGGCAACTCCTTGTATACCAAGGTATGCGAATGAAACTTCACATCTTGTTTCCAGAGTTGCGAAGGGTACTTAGTGAGTCTCCGAAAAATGTAAAATTTAACTATTTTAAGCAGGAAGAAGGTCAACTTAATCAATGGAGAGTCAAATTTGTCTGGTCGATAAAATGATACTGGAGCGATCAAAAGGGGTAAGAGTTTTCTAGATCATCTCGAAGTGAGGGTGATAGTTCATGTTTTAAAGTAGGTGAGTTCTAATGGCTTCGAGAGTTGCGACACGACACTTTATTGTTTTGCAATGAGTTGAAGAGACATTTAACTGTATTAAAAAAAATCCTAATAATTTAAAATTCTATTTAGTTGCAAAAGAGAACTAAAACACGAGAATTATGAGAGGTAAGGAAAGAAAAACCATGCTTGGAGAACGAAGTCGGTCGAAGCCGTAGGCTTTGGTTCAACATCTTGCTCGAGCACTTCGCCAACCGGTTCACGAGCCTGGATCTAACCTCCACCACATCACACCCACTTCCTGATCACTTGAAGTTTTCCAATAGAGTAAGCAGTTGCTTGTGCATTTCCAAAACCTTCTAAATAGATCCATTATGTGCACATCCTTGCATGAAATTTCAGCTATCCACGTGGGCTAATCTATGTTTATTTCTTGGAGGAACTTTGTCAAACGCTTCATGTGCTTTGTCTCTAATTCCAGGCTTTGCATTCAGGTCTAACCAAGCATTTACAACTACATGCAATGACTATATCCATACGACTTGATTCAAAGCGCCCATTTTAACATAGTCTGGGATATACTAGCAATGGCAAATATGTCCATGAAGACACTAGGTGTTTGCATTTGAAGGAACAACCATCGAGCTTCAGGGTGATTATGTGGTCTTCTGGACTATCATGGACGTCCATAACCTACTCCTACGTTGCCATTTTGGCACAAACACCAAGGATGTTGGAATTGCATGTTGTCAAACAATTTTGTGCCTTTTCTACACATCCATTTTGTGCATATGTTGCCATCATGGCATTCCATGAGACAACAGTTCTTTGAGGCAATAAATCAAAAAGTTCCACACCTTTTAAACAAACCCATTTTTTTTTGCAAATCCTGCTATCATTACAGTCCAGGAGGCCACATATCTTTTAGGTATTTGTCAAAAAGTTCGCATGAGTTGTGTATGCCTTCACATTTTGCATACGTGCCAAACTGGGCACCTGACAAGACATGTAAAAAAAAACTATTATCTTCCATGATGTTTGATGGATTTCCATGGCCAAACTGGGCACCTGACAAGACATGTAAAAAAAAACTATTATCTTCCATGATGTTTGATGGATTTCCATGCGCTGTTCTAAAGCTCCCACTTTGACAGTCGCTGGTAGGTCGTTGGAAAAAAAAACTGTGGAGGTCTAGCTTACACGTACCACATACATTTGATTGGGAGTTTCCAAGGCCTTTTCAACAAACCCATTTGTGCATATCCTGCCCTCATGGCATTCCATGAGCCCGCGTCTATTTGGGGCATTCTATCCAACAGTTTACCGCCTCCTACAGGTCTATTTTGTGTAAACATGTCTACCAGGGCAGCAACAATTGCAATATCTGACAAAAACGCCTCTCCTTGTTGTTTTGAAGGGTGTCCCCACAGGTACATGGCGCGGCTGAGAGGATGCTGGCACGTGGCACTACACAGACCCAAAAATTCCTCCATTTTGTTTTGATGCGCGTCCATACCCTGTCCCATAAGCTTTTGGCGCTTGCAACAACATCTGGCAAACTGCCTTTCTCCAAAGCTCATTTTTTTCCATGCAGGGGTGTGAGGTGCGGCCTGGGCGAATGCTGAACGTTTGTGGAGTCTGGCTTTGCACAAAAATCACTGCATTTGCATGAAAGTTTCCAAGGCCGTTTCAACAAACTCATTTTTTGTGTGCAGGTCCTGCGCCCCCAAACCAGCTGCCCTTTCCATCAACAAAAACAAACCCTAACTTTCCCAAAAGAAAAAAATATATCACGTGCCTTTAATTTTAATTCTTTTATTTAATTTTTTTACATTTATTTTATTATTATTATTTGTTATATTTAAAGGAGGCATTACAT
Source organism: Taxus chinensis (assembly GCA_019776745.2). Classification (NCBI taxonomy): domain Eukaryota; kingdom Viridiplantae; phylum Streptophyta; class Pinopsida; order Cupressales; family Taxaceae; genus Taxus; species Taxus chinensis. Next base: position 276,903,173 of record CM034151.1, on the reverse strand, counting down.
CCATATCTTCTCAACATTGGGGACAATGTTACTTTGAAGGGGAGGGGCATGTTATGCCCTTAATCATATATCTTACATTAGATGTCTATAGCCAACTTGTGGCTATCATAACTTCTTATCATTTTGTATCTCTTTCATATATGTTATATTATCATTAGTGGGTCGGCTTTGGTGTTGGCCATAGCATAGGAATAACATATATAGGGGTTATTTGGTAGTAGTTTATCATCATATTGAGCATTTGAGTCTTATTGTTTGGTTTGGAGGTTGCCCCCTTGAAGTGGCTAAGTTATCCTACTTGAATATTGAGATCATTTATCTGAAATATTGTGTTCATTGGTGTTATATTGCTACTAATAATCAGATTTATACAAGTAATTCCATTACATGGTTTGAGCTACAGGCATCCTTTGAGCATAGGAGTTCTAATCGAAAGAAGGGACATTCCACTGATGTGAATGGTTCATCTTCCCAGTGGCCCAAAAGAACCATATTATTTTACAATACCCCATAGTTCAGATGTATACAAATTTTTGTGTATGCCTTCGTGGCATGTTGGCGTAGATTTGTATTTTGTTTATGTATATCATTGTATGCCTACATGGCTTTGTTTAGACATTGATTTTGTTCAAATTCTGTATGCTATCAAGGATTTTTGAAATCAATATAATATATGAGACAAAAGTATTTTGTTTTAGAACTTGTATAGTGGATGAAACATGCTTTATACATGTATCTAAGTGGATTAATATGATTACATATGTATGTAATGCTAACATGTATTATTAGTGTGAATTTTTTTAATGTTTTGAACATGGGAATTAAAATATATATGTTACTAACACATAATTTAGCCACTATTATAATCATTCAATGCCATCAATTATAATCCTATAATGTCAATGCCAATGTCATCCACTTCTTGGAATCCCGATAATTCGAATGAAACATATGTAATGAGACAAAGTAATATTATATGAATTCTAATAATTTAAATGTAATTAGGGAGAGAGTGTGTGTGTTTGAGGGATAGATAGAGAAAGAGAAAGTGAGAGTGTGAGATAAAGAGAGAGTGAGAGTGAGATTGGGAGTCCGAGTTAGAGAGAGCGTGAGAGAGAGAGAGAGAGTCAGAGAAAGCGGGTGAAAGAAAGAGAGAGAGAGATATAGACATAGAGAATGAGGAGAAAAAGAAAGAGAGAGTGAAAGAGAATGAGTAAGAGAGAGAGAGAGATCTCTGGACCATGCCCATTTTAAACATTCTTATGCAAGAATCTTCGTCATTCTTTCGATATGTTGATTTTACGAGAATATTTTACATTATTTCTATATTTCCTATATGAGAATGGGTATATTCCAATTCTGTTATAAACATTCTCATATAAGTATGTTTCTCATTCTTTATATAGGTTGCTTTTACTAGAATCTTCCTCACTCTTTTGATATTACCAATATGATAATGGTCATCTATCCATTCTAAACATTCTCATACAACTATCTTCATCATTCTTTCCACATGATGCTTTTACGAGAATATTCCTCATTCTTTCTAAATCAACTTTATGAGAATGGGCATATGCCCATTCTAAACACTCTCATACAAGTATCTTCCTAATTCTTTCTATGTATTGCTTTTTTTATGAGAATAGACATTTTCCCATTCCAATCATAATTTATCATAAAGTTATCTTTCTCATTCATTCTATATTACCATAATAATTAAGGGCATCTGCCCATTATAAACATTCTCGTACAAGTGTCTTCCTCATTCTTTCAAGAATGTTCAGAATGGGTAGGTGTTCATTTTTCCTATATATGTCGTTTCTCATATATTTTAGTTTTGTATAGAATAGTCATATATGCCCATTCTAAACATTCTCATACAAGTATCTTACTCATTATTCAGATATATTGTTTTTACAAGAATATTCCTCATTCTTATATATTACCTAGATGAGAATGGGCATCTGCCCATTTTAAACATTGTCATACATGTATCTTCCTCATTGAATCTATGTAAATGTTGCTTTTATGAGATTATTCCTCATTCTTTCTATATTGACTTTATGAGAAAGGTCATGTCCCAAATCTAAACACTCTGATATAAGTATCTTCTTAATTCTTACTATGCCACTTAATTTTACGAGAATAATCTTATTTCTTTCAATATTACCCATAATATGAGAATGGACACCTATCGATTCTAATCATAATCTCTCATACATTTATCTTTCTCATTCATTCTATATTACCTGAATGAGAATGGGGATCTACCCATTCTAAACAATCTCATACAAGTATCTTCCTCATAATTTTTTTCTATATTGACTTTCTAAGAACGGACATAGTCCATTCTAAACACTCTCATACAAGTATCCTCATAATTCTTTCTATGTATTGCTTTTACAATAATCTTGAAATGTGTATATGCCCATTGCCTGTATGGGAATGGGCATATGCCCATTCTTAACATTCCCATACATGTATCTTACTCATTGAATCCATGTAAATGTTTCTTTTATGAGAATATTTCTCATTCTTTCTATATTGAATTTATGAGAAAGGGCATGTGCCAATTCTAAACACTCTCATATAGGTATCTTCCTAATTTTTACTATATCAGTTACTTTTACGAGAATAGTCCTATTTATTTCAATATTGCCTATAATATGAGAATGGACACCTGCCCATTATCATCATAATTTCTCATACAATTATCTTTCTCATTCATTCTATATTACCTGGATGAGAATGGAGATACACCCTTTCTAAACATTCTCATACAAGTATCTTCCTCATAATTTTTTTCTATATTGACTTTATAAGAATGGGCATAAGCCCATTCTAAACACTCTCATACAAGTATCTTCCTAATTCTTTCTATGTATTTCTTTTACAAGAATCTTGAAATGTGTATATGCCCATTGCCTATATGGGAATGGGAATATACCCATTCTAAACATTCTTATACAAGTATCTTCCTCATTGAATCTATGTAAATGTTGCTTTTATGATAATCTTCCTCATTCTTTCTATATTGACTTTATGAGAAAACTTATATGCCAATTCTAAACAATCTCATCCAAGTATCTTCCTAATTCTTATTATGTGTTGCTTTTACTAGTATTGTCCTCATTTTTTCAAAATTGCCTATATGAGAATGGACATCTGCCCATTCTAATCATTCCAAACACTCTCATACAAGTATCTTCCTAGGTCTTACTATGTGTTTCTTTTACGAGAATCGTCATATTTCTTTCAATATTTCCTATAATATGAGAATGGGCATCTACCCATTATAATCATTTCTCATACAATTATCTTTCTCATTCATTCTATATTACCTAAATGAGAATGGAGATATACCCATTCTAAACATTCTCATACAAGTATCTTCCTCATAATTTCTTTTTATACTAAATTTATAAGAATGGGAATAATCCCATTCCAAATGCTTAACATACAAGTATCTTCCTAATCCTATCTATGTGTTGATTTCATCAGAATTTTCCTCATTCTTTCAATATTAGCTATATGAGAATGGAGATATTGCCATTCTAAAATTTCTCATACAAATATGTTTCTCATTCTTTTCGTATGTTTTTTTACTAGAATCTTCTTCATTTCTTATTCTATTAGTATATCAACTTAATGAGAGAAAGAATGAGGAGACTGAGAGAGAAAGAGAGTGTGTGAGAGAGATAGAGATAGAAAGAGAAATCGAGAGAATGCGAAGGAGAGAGCGAGAGTGAGAAAAAATGAGAGAAAGAAAGAAATTTAATATAAATTGAATTAAATCTATATTTTAGAGTAACTACTATAATGAATGATATACAAATGATAAAATATAGTAAATGGTCAAGAAAGAAGCAAGTAAAGATATGAAACCCTAAACAAGAGATGAAAGAAGGTGAATTAGTTGATTTGTGAATGATTAGGAAGTGGTCTGGACTAAGGCACTACTAGAACAAAATGGGAAGTGTATCATTAAGGCTCACTGGAAGTTCTAGAACTCATACATGTTTAAGACAGAAGCACCCATGGGAGGACAGAAGCGCTTGGGTGCTAGTGACTGAATATGGGCACTAGTGTCCACCTAGATGTTTAAGTTTTGATCTTTTATGTGTAGGAGGAACTTTACTGTTGATATTTGTTTCTCACTTTGTATTTTTTCTAACGTTGTTGTTTATACATGTAACTTATTAAATAGATACCTAGCTACACATACCCACAAACCACATCAAACCTAATAAATAAGATGTAGAATAGGGAGTCGGACTGACCCCGACGGTCACCTAAAGAGTGAACTTAGTACCGAGTGTTGCATTACATTTTAGAATCCATGTAGTTATGTGTGAATGCATGTTTGAAATGATTCCCTTATGCAAGTTGCACAATGATAGCGGGCTATATCTAGAATATAACAAATGTATAGAATGTGTGAGATGGAATATAATGAACTTCCCCTCCTATGTTGTGTATGTAGAGTGATGCAACCCTTGTCCCTTGTATGGATGTGCTAGATGTATGCCTTTGAAGTGCTCATGTGCCTTTGAATGCAAGATTAAGTGATGATAGGTAATGCTTAGTGCTTGGCCCTTTATTTGTGAGCTATAACTATATGTGTGTGTGTGTGTGTGTGTGTGTGTGTGTGTGATTCCCTTGTTTAAATTTCATATTTAACAACTAACAGGCCAACCCAAAGTTATAAAAGATGACCCAAAAGTAAAAGAGGCACAAAAGAGAAAGAATAAAGTAAAGAAGGTCAGGAGCTCCTCGAAGGGACAAAAGCACCTGGGTGCTTCTGTCCTAAATGGATGCTAGTGTCAAAGGTCATAAAAGATAAATCGGTTAACTACCGATAGGGATGTAGGGTGCGTAATGTTAATAAAAGTATAACAGATAAAACAAAAGGCCCAAAAGACATTATAAAACACTAGTTTTCTTACTTAGGAATCATGTATATCTTAGTATGCTCTAGGACCTAGAAATATAGCCAAGTACATATATTTTGTGTCTACAATGAGAGAGAGAGAGAGAGTGTTGTTCCACTGCCAAACTGTCCTGGCCCTTTCGGGCTATGTCAATCCAATGATGTCTCTTAAGCGCCCTAAGAGCAAAAAGTTCTCAAACTTTGAAGGGACATAACTAGCAAACCGTAGTGCTTAGGAATGTCTCATCTGAACCTACGGATGCGCATCTAGTTTTCCTAAAAAATCATGTCTCAGGTTCTCCCATATCCCATCCATTTGTTTGTGGTGGCAGTGAATGAAACATGGAAAAAACCTTCAATTAACATCAATATTAGAGATAAAAATTGTTTAAAAATATTTAATACAATATAGGCACCTCGTGACACCAAACAAATGGTTCCCACTCATCCGAGTGGGCTATTTGATGTTATTGGTGGTGTCAATCTACTATTAAACTGTCTTGGTACTTCCAAGCTATGCCAGTCTGATGATCTCTCTTAAGCGCCCTAAGAGAAAAAAGTTATCAAACTTTGACTGGTCATAACTAGCAAACTGTGGTGCTTGATAATGTCTCATCTGAACATACGTAAGTACATATAGCCCACCTATAAAATTCTATCTTAGTTTATCCCATCTTTTTTCCCGTTTGTTCGCGATGACAATGAATGAAACATGGCAAAAACCTTCAATTAACACTAGTGCCTGGGCATCTAAGGTGACTTTTGTAATGGGCACCTCGTGGCACTAAACCGATGGTTCCCACAATCTAGGTGAGATATTAGATGTTATCGGTGGTATTGTTCTACTTCCAAACCGTACGGGTCCTTCTGAGATACATTGGTTTGGTGATGTCTCTTAAGTGCCCTAAGAGCAAAAAGTTGTCAAACTTTGATGGGTCATAACTAGAATATCGCAGTGCTTGGGAATGTATCGTCTGAACCTACATATGTGAATCTGGTCCATATAAAAAATTATATCTCAGTTTCTCTCATCTCTAGCCCATTTTTTTGTTGTGGCAGCGAATGAAACGTGGCAAAAAACTTTAATTAACATCAGTGTTAGAGATAAAAAAATGTTTAAAAAATAATTAATACAATATAGGTACCTCGTGGCATCGAAATGATGGTTCCCAAATGTTTGGGTGGGTTGATGAACTTTATCAGTGGTTTCCTTCCACTACTAAACCATCTTGGTCCTTCCAGACTACGTCGATCAATTGATGTCTCTTAAGCACCCTGAGAGAAAAAAGTCGTCAAACTTTAAAGGGTCATAACTAGAAAACCATGGTGCTTGGGAATGTATCATTTGAACCTATGGATGTGCTGGTATGCCTAAAAAATCCTTTCTCATTTTTTCCCATCTCTCACCTATTTATTGGCGGTGGCAGTGAATGAAACATGGCAAAAACCTTCAATTAACACAAGTGTCAGGGTATCCAAGATGATATTTTACAATGGTCACCTTGTGGCACCAAATTTATAGTTCCCACACATCTGGGTGGGTTGTTATACGCTATTAGTGGTGGAATTCCCTCACCAAACTATCTCGGTCCTTCCAGGTTATGTCGGTTTGGTGATGTCTCTTAAGCACCCTAAGAGTAAAAAGTTATCAAACTTTGATGAGTCATAACTAGCACATCATGACAATTGGGAACATTTAGTATAAACCTACGAATGCACATATAGTCAAAATACAAAATGTTATCTTAGTTTCTCCCATCTCTCACCCGTTTGTTTGTGGTGGAAGTGAATGAAACATGGAAAAAACTTTCAATCTAGTTTTAGCGCATCTAGGGTGATATTTTGCAATGGGCACGTTATGGCACCAAAATGATGGTTCCCACACGTCTAGGTGGGTTGTTAAACAATATCATTAGTGTCATTATGCTACCAAACCATTACGGTCCTTCTAGGATATGTCGGTCCATTCATGTCTCTTAATCACCTTGAGAGTAAAAAGCTATCAAATTTTAACGGGTCATAACTAACAAACAGTGGCACTTGGGAATGTCTTGTCTAAGCCTATGGATTCACATCTAGTTTGCCTAAAAAATCCTATCTCATTTCTCCCGTCTCTCACGCATTTGTTCACGGTGGCAATAAATGAAACATGGAAAAAACCTTCAATTAACATCCGTGTTAAAGATAAAAATGGTTTAAAAAATAATTAATACAATATATACACCTCATGGCACAGAACCGATGGTTCCCAGACATTCAGGTGGGTTGTTAGATGTTATCGGTGGTGTGTTTTTACTTCCATACTATCTTGGTCCTTCCAGGCTACGTCAGTTGGAATATATCTCTTAATTTAATTTAATTTGAATTAAATCTAATTGCAAAGTAAATATTGTTCATAGTGATGTACAAAATGATAATTTACAATAAGATCCAAACAATAATCAAGTAATGATGTAAAACCCTAAACAAGAGAGGGATATTAAGACTTAGGTAATTTATGAGTGAACATGAAGTGATCTGAGTAGGTAAAAGTGTTGAACATACTACAAACAATGTCGTAAATGCACACTGTAAATTTTGGAACCCAGAAACAAATCTGGACAGGGGCACCTAGTGTAGGGTAGAGGCACTTGGGCACTAATGACTAGATATGGTCGTTGGTGATTGTTTAATAGCTTAGGATCTTCTTTCTTCTATGTCACAAGGGTTTTTCTATTGATTCCTATTGGTCTCATAATATTCACTCCTTGATCACTGAAGGTACTTATAGCCTGCAAGAAAGAAGTTCACCTACACATGCCTACTAACCACATCAAACCTAAAAAGGAAAATGCAGAATGGGGAGTTAGACCGACCCCAACAGTCACCTAAAGAGTGAACTTACGACTGAGCGATGCACTACATCTTAGACTCCATGTAGTTATGATGTGTGTGTGTAGAAATGATGCCCTAGGATGCCCTTGTGCAAGTTACACAATGAAAGCAAGATAGATCTAGAATGTAGCAATGTAATAATATGAGTGGATGACATAGAATAGATGTCCCCTTCCTATGTAATGTATGTAGAATCATGCATCCTTTGTCCCTTGAATGGATGTTAGATGAATGAATTTGAAGTGCTTTAGTGCCTTTGGAATGCAAGCTTAGGTGATGATAGTAATGCTTAGTGCTTGGACCCTGATTTTGAAAACATAACTATGTATTTATATGATTCCCTTATTTGAATTTCATAATTGACAACTGGAAAGCTGACCCATAAGTGAAAAAGATGCCCAAAAGATTAAAAATACCCAACAAGATTGAGTAAGGTAAGAAAGGTTCAGGGGCACCTAGGCATTGTTGTCCTAGTTGGGCGCTGATGTCTGAAGCCATAAAAGATAAATGAGTTAAGTTATGAATGGGTTGTAGGGTGTGTAAGACCAAATAGAAATAAAGAGACAAAAGAAAAGAGGCCAAAGATAGTTGTCAACCACTAGTTTTCTTGCTTAGGAATCATCTAAATGCTAGCATGTTTTTTGGAACTAGAAATGTACCAAAGTGCATGATTTTATGTCTACATCTCTTAAGCGCTCTGAGATAAAAAAAAGTTGTCAAACTTTAAAGGGTCATAACTAACAAACCGTGAAGCTTGGGAATGTCTCATCTGAACCTACAGATGCACATCTGGTCTGCCTATAAAATCCTATCTCAGTTTCTCCCATCTCTCACTCATTTTTTACAGTGGCAGTGAATGAAACGTAGGAAAAACCTTCAATTAACACTAGTGCTAGGGAATCCTCTCTCTCACCTTCAATATAGGTAGTGAAATGAGAATATGTAAGAGGTAAAAATAATGTTAAAAAATAATTTTCATACAATATAGGCGGTGAAACGAGAATGTGTTCTTATTAAAAAGAATGTTAAAAGAACATTTTCATACAATATGGTCTCTCTCTTCCATACTCTTTGTCCTCTCACTTACCCCTATGTTAGGAAATAAGGGATAAAATATGCGGAATAATCCCTCACAGAATTGCAACAATAGAAACTAATATGCAGAAAATATTACAGATCTCAAATAAAATTGTAGAATAAGATAACACAACACAAAGAGACAGTATTTAACGTGGTTCACCCAATTTGGGCTACGTCCACCAAGAATCACTTGCTCAAATTTTATTACAAGCCACCACTCTCTCAATACAATACCCAGATCTGTTTGGAGCTATGCTCAACAAACTCTACAGAATTCACACCCAAATTCAAAACACATCTGCAATGTTACATTGTCCCTACCATATGCATAAAACCATATAAGTAGACAACTGCTTAAGCAGTTTTACAAAATCGTGGGTATCAAAACCATGGGCCAAAATCGTCTCATAAACCTATGGGTCAAAAATCCCGCCCATATGAGAAAAGCACGTTTCCCGGTATATCGGGCACGTTTTAAGGCCAATTTTTTTTTCTCAGGGGCCATGCCCCAAAACCCCTGCTACCGGGGGCTGCCACCCCCGAATCCTTGCTCGGGGCCCGGCTCGGCCCTGAATCCCAACGAGACAACTGTGGAAAGTATATAATACTCTTAGTGTACAGTCTTTAACACTTTCTCACATTAAAATAGGCTCCACAACCTAACACCCTACTCTCACTCTCAATCGCTCTTCCTTCCTCTCCATCTCTCCTTCAATATAGGTAACGAATGAAAAGTGGAAAAAAATTCAATTAACACTACTGCTAGGGCATCCTCTCTCTCACCTTCAATATAGGAAGTGAAATGAGAATATGTAAGAGGTCGAAAGAATGTTAAAAAAGAATTTTCATACGTTATAGGAGGTGAAATAGGAACGTTTTATTGTTCAAAAGAATGTTAAAAAGAGCATTTTCATATAATATGGTCTCTCTCTTCCATACTCTTTGTCCTCTAGCTCACCCCTTCTCTCGATCTCTCCCTCTCGCTCTCACTTGCCTCCTCTCTCTCCTTATCACTCTAACTTTCCCATCTCTCCCACTCTCTCCCTGTCACTCTCGCTTCCCTCCTCTCTCTCCATATTATTCTCACTTTCTCCTCTCTCCTTCCATCTCTCTCAAACTCTCTTTGATGCAAGATCATTAATGACAGTCATTTTGAAGATCCAATTCATAGGTTTCAGAGTTTGAGGGAGTCTATTAAACCACTAATAAGCAAAATATGGCATAGGAAGATTTGTTTTGATGTTGATTTGTGTCTTTAGGAGGTTTTCCCTCAAAAATACAATTTGAATTTTAGTATTGTTATGTAATTTATAGTAAACAAATCAATGTAAATACTAAGTGTAGTAAATTTTCATAGGGTTCTAGAGGATGTAGTACATGGATTAATAAATTTCTAGCCTTTAGGAACTTAAGCTTAGTAAGTATAGATGTTTTTTAGGAATAAATAAGGAGAAACAGTCTTCTCCTATCTTCTAGTTAGGAAGTTGAGTAAAAATCTCAACCATGAACTAAGTTGGAACATGGACGTCCGCCTTACATAGGTTTTTTTATCTTCCATAGATGGAAAAATAGGTGTGGTATAACATGAAAATAGGTAGAATAGTCAAAGAGAGGAGGAATTCATTCTCTACTTCATACTTCTTTCTTTACGAGAACATTGTACAATCAAGAAATTAATAAAAAGAAGTGTGTAATTTGATATTTTTCTACGCTTCCTATTAGAGTAGGTATTTACCTTAGCTCATGTTCACCTAGGTACTTTATTTACCTTTATTGTATTTATCCTCACCCACTTATGTGTGTGGATATTTCCTTTTATTTATTTAGATATTAGGGGGATATTATCTAGTTGTTAGGTATAGTTCTTTTCTTGATCTATGGTATTGACTAGTTCTTTCCTTGATCTATGGTATTGACTAGATCCTTGATGTCTAGTTCTCTCATAAATCTATGGACTTAACTAGTTCTTTGATGACTAGTTCTTTCCATGATTTATGGATTGATCTACGACCTTGACTAGTTCTTAGATTGTTATTCCTTGCCTATATAAGAAAGATCCATTCTCATTGTATTTCATTGAGTTCCATAATAACATATGATATTGCTGCTCATTTGTTTGCAAAGTTTTTATGTAAAGTTATTATGGTAAATTACTTTCATCTTATTGATCATGGTGTTTGATTAGCATCTGTGTTCTTGGCTTGGTATAATCTGTTATCGTTCCTTTTACGGTATCAGAGTAGGAGATTGATATTGACATCCGTCTGTAAGTTTCATGTTGCAAGAATTTTTTTTAAATATTCATATGTTTAGGATTTGTCTGTATTTTTTTGTTGCATGCATTTTTATGCAAAACAGAGGGGACCTTTGGATCCAGAAGGTGTGATTGAAATCCTTAGCCCCTAGTCATATGAGGGCTTAAAGCTTGTGATTCCTACTAGTAGGTGCTTAACTCCAGCCCCCTTTCATTTTATTTGTGTGGTGAAGGCAAGAGTATTTTATTCTGTTTTAGTGGCAATTCAAATAAATAGTAGAACATAATATTGAAAAGCTTATAACTTTTGATCGGTAACTCAATTTTGAGTACCGTTTTTTTGCAAAAGTGCTTGTTTTTCCATGCTCTTTCCATTGGAAATATTTATTTTGAGAATCACACTATAATTATAAAGTGCCATATTGTAACACGCACTCATTATAAAGTGCCAAAATCTGGGGGGGGGCTCTTGTTGCATTGTTTGGGGGTCTTGTTGCATTACTTGGTTCTTGCATTTCTTTTGGTGATTTTTTGAGGATGGCATCTACTTTTGCATTAGATCATGTTGAGCCATTAACAACACATAATTACCACACATGGAAACTAAGAATGGAAACAATAATCAAGCAGAAAGGATTATGGGCTTTAACTTCTTCAGAACAACTAGTTTTCACTACAGAATATGAGGAATTTTATTACTAGTGTAAATTTGATGAGTGTATGGGTTTGATAGGAACTTATGTAAGTGACAATATTTTATTTCATTTGGAAAAATGTGACTCTCCTTTCAAAATTTGGGATAAATTTGAGGATTTATTTGGTAAGGTGGATCATATAAGAGCCATGCAACTTGACATTGAGATCACCTCTTTGAATCCTGAAGATTTTCCAATAATTATAGACTATCTTACCAAGTTCAAGCATTTGTTGACACAGTTGAAGGGGAGTGGAAGAGATAAGAAAGATGAAGAGTGTGTTTAATTGATACTATCCAAGTTGAGAGGACCATTCCAAAATTTTGCTTCTACCTTTTTCTCTAGCATGGATGCCTTAGGTGACACATTCAAAATGCCTAACTTAGAAATATTTTGCGAAAGACTTACTAGGGAAGAATCCAAATTGTCTCACCTTGAGTCATCCACATCTCAAAAGGCATTAGTTACATCTAATCCTATGGGCAAGGGAAAACCAAACAGTAAAACCAAATCCACACCTTGTCCATCTCAAAATGCTCCTAAACCCAAAGAAAATGACTCAAAACCCAAGGAGTCTTCTAAATCCAAGAATAAGTCTAGTTGTTCATGCTCTTTTTATGGGGGTAGTAATCATGAAGAACATAGGTGTTATAAGCGAATGTAAGCCTTAGAGGATGCAATCAAGAAACAAAAAAATTCTCTCCACGCCACCTCCTTCTAATCAGCATGGCAAAGCACTTAATGTTGTTGGGAGATCTCAGCCATCACTTGCAGACAGTTGGGTTATAGATTCTAGTGCTTCTCATCACATGGCTTCTTCCAAGGAGTCTTTTGTTTCTCTAGGTTTGTGTTCTACTTCCAAAATTGAGGTTGGAGATTCTTACTTTCTTTCTGTTAAAGGAAAAGGTGATATATAACTTGATGGTGGTAGTATCCAAGATGCACTATATGTTCCTAACATCAATACAAATTTACTTTATGTATATCAAATTTGTCATTCTGGTCAAGGAAAAATAGTGACTTTTACACCACATGGAGTAGAAGTACGAACTTTGTTGGAGCCTCATTCACTAGTTGCTCAGGGTATTGTTGATCATAGTTCTAGACTATATCACATTGAGGGTTTTGATGACACTTATTATATAGGGATAGGATTGGTTTCTCATGCAGATCTAGAGAGTAAGCTTTAGCATGAAAGATTTGGACATCTCAATTATAGATATTTGAAGGAATTGAGCACTCATGGTATGATAGATGGTCTTCCTAGAGTTTCTTGTCTTGAGGGATTTTGTCATGGTTGTGCATTAGGGAAACAACACCAAGATCCTTTTCCTAAGAATTTTTCTAAGAGAGCCTCTTCACCACTTGAGCTCATGCATAGTGACTTGATGGTTTTTCCTATCCCATCTTTCAATGGAGCTAAGTATTCACTTACATTTATTTATAATTTCTCGGGGCGTACTTGATTTTATTTTCTCAAGTACAAAAGTGATGTTTTTTCACACTTCAAATTCGTCAAGGCTTTGATCGAGAAACAATCTTCTAGTAGCATAAAGAACCTTCGTACTAATAATGGGGGGAGTACTTCAGCAATGAGCTTCTGACTTTTTGACAACTCAAGGTATTATTCACCAGCATTCTGTTCCTCATACTCCACAAAAAAATGGCTTAGATGAAATGAAGAATAGAACTTTGAAGGAAATGGCTAACTGTATGATGCATTCTATAGATTTACCTCCTATCTATTGGGTAGAAGCAGTTAATTGTGCTAACTACATTCAGAATCGCACACCACACAGAGCACTTGAGCTTTGGACTCCAGAGGAAGCTTGGTCCAACACTAAGCCAAATGTCTCATTATTTCAAGTCTTTGGGAGCCATGCTTGGGCCTTTGTGCCAAAGAAGAAAAGGAAAGCTTTGGATAAGAAGAGTAAACCCTTGATCTTTGTAGGGTATTTTGCGGACATGAGAGCTTATCGTCTTTTAGATCTTGATACACATGATGTTCTTTTTCAAACACATGTTCAGTTTGATGAGCGCTTCACTCCTCATGATTCTTCATCTTCTTTCATTCCTTCTTCTTCTTCATCTCATCTTGAGGATCCTTTCTTTGAGGAGATTAATGAGGAGGTTATAGATGTCGTTGAGGATCCTATTCCCACTGATGTTGTCACTATGCCTAAGTGGGCTCATACTACAGTTTATGTGGCAACACCTTGCATACAGGATCTTCCACCCACTAGGCATCATCACACACATTCTACAAGTTCTAGACTTTTGTGTCAGGTAGTTTCTTAGGATCCACAATGTTTTTCAAAGGCTCATGGGATATAGGAGTGGGATGATGCGATGTAAGTTGAGTATTCTTCTTTGATGAAGAATCATAATTGGGATTTGGTATCTCTTCCTAAAGGAAGAAAGATGGTTAGGTGTAAGTGGGTATCCCACACCAAATACACAGATGATGGGTCCATTGACAAGTATAAGGCTCATCTTATTGCAAAGGGTTTTTCACAAGTTGAAGGTATTGATTACTCTGAGACTTTTGCACCCGTTGCTAAGATGGATTTTGTACACCTTGTAGTTGCTATTGCTACATCACAGGGGAGGCTCGTATTCCAGATGGACGTGAAGAATGCCTTCTTACATGGAGATCTAGAAGAGGAAATATATATGGAGCAACCAGCTGGATTTATTTAGGATTCTTCTCTTGTTTGTCGGCTTCGAAGGTCTCTCTATGGTCTCAAACAAGCCCCTCGGGCTTGATATGAGAAGATGGATTCTTTTCTTCTATCTACTAATTTGGTTCATTGCCACTCCAATCATACAGTGTATCTCCAGCATGTTGGTGAGGATATTGTGATACTTGTCTTGTATGTTGATGATCTGTTACTTACTGGCAGCTCTTCTTCTGACATTCAGAGTATTCAGAGGGCTCTTTCTACACAGTTTGACATGACAGATCTTGGGCTATTGCATTATTTCCTTGGTTTGCAGATTTCTCAGACAAATTCAGGGATTTATTTAAGTCAGCAAAAGTACACCCATGATCTTCTTAGGTGCTTTGATATGGCTGATTGCAAGCCAAGTCCATCTCCTTTTCATTTTGGAGTTACTCTTACTTCCACATGTACTACACCACTTTGTGATCCTACATTGTATAGGCAGCTAGTTGGGAGTCTCATGTACTTGACCCATACTCGCCCTGATATTTCATTTGTAGTAGGGCTTGTATCTCGGTTTGCACATTCTCCTCATAATAGTCACCGACAGGTTGCTAAAATGATTTTACACTATTCACAGGGCACTTCCCACTTTGGCCTACACTACACTAGGGGTTCTACTCAGTTGGTTGGGTATACCGATTCAAATTGGGTAGGTTCTATTGATGATAGGCGTTCCACTTCTGGCTATCTTTTCTATCTTGGTTCTTCTCCAGTTGCTTGGGTGTGCAAAACGCAATAAGCTATTGCACTTTCATCTTCAGAGGCAGAGTGCATGCCAACAATTATAGTGAGTTAGCAGATTCTTTGGCTTCACCAGTTATTGATAGAGTTTGGATTCCCACAGGATTCATCGACTGTACTTTAGTGTGACAACCAAAGTGCAATTCACATTTCTCGCAACCCAGTTGAGCACTAGTGGACCAAGCATATTAAGATACACATCCACTTCATTCGTCACCACATTCATGATGGAGTTATTTTCTTGGAGTACTTTCCAATTCAACAATAGGCTGTAGACATCTTTACGAAGCCTTTTGCATCACCTCGCTACCTTGAGTTGTGTGGAATGATTGGGGTTTCATAAGTTGTTCTTGGGGGGTGTTCGTGAGAACATCTTCCTTCTTCTTCTTATTTCTTTTCCCTTCTAGCAAGATTCTTTTCTTCTTTTGGTTCGAGATTTCTTCATGGATATATTGTACATGAATACCTCATTAGGCCTAGATTCTGGGACTCATATTGTGGACATGCCACTTATATTTTTTCCCCTAGCTTCACTTGAGGGGGGTGTTAGAGTAGGTATTTACCTTAGCTCATGTTCACCTAGGTACTTTATTTACCTTTATTGTATTTATCCTCACCCACTTATGTGTGTGGATATTTCCTTTTATTTATTTAGATATTATGGGGATATTATCTAGTTATTAGGTATCATTCTTTCCTTGATCTATGGTATTGACTAGTTATTTCCTTGAACTATGGTATTGACTAGATCCTTGATGTCTAGTTCTCTCATAAATCTATGGACTAAACTAGTTCTTTGATGACTTGGTCTTTCCATGATTTATGGCTTGATCTACGACCTTGACTGGTTCTTAGATTGTTATTCCTTGCCTATATAAGCAAGGCCCATTCTCACTGTATTTCATTGAGTTCCATAATAATATATGATATTGCTTCTCATTTGTTTGCAAAGGTTTTATATAAAGTTATTTTGAAAAATTGCTTTCATCTTATTGATCATGGTGTTTGATTAGCATCCGTGTTCTTGGCTTGGTACAATCTGGTTAGCATTTGTGTTATGTGTTCATACTTCTTTCTTTATGAGAACATTCTACAATCAAGAAATTAATAAAAAGAACTGTGTAATTTGATATTTTCTATGCTTCCTTGAGCTTTGATGGCACCGTTTGAGATTAATGAAGGTAAATAAGACTATTTATCTTGATGAATGTTAATATTGTTACAATTGTTATATGGAACTACTTTGTTCTTGTTAGAAAACTTGCATTTTCACGTCTAAATCTTATTGTTGAGAAAATATAAAACATCTATACGCTTAGGTTCTTAAAGGGAAAAATTGTATCTAGTTACCCTCAAGCTTATTCAACAGGAAAAAGAGTGGAGAGGTCTGTTTTGCAAAGTAGTTGTCAATTTTCCTATCAGGTTTCCCAAAACTCAGTTTTTGGGGTTTCATTGCTAAATTTTTTATTTCTCCACCGTCTTCAAATATCCAAAGCTCAAAATTAGAAGAAATAATCTGCAAAGAATGTATTAAAGAATAGAATAAGTTTCAAGAGGTTTTCATTTGAATTATGTAAGATCTCTTTAACAATCCACTCAAACAGGATTGTGTATAGTCAAGAAGACCTAATTTGCTTGAGTACTTTATAAACCGAGAAAATTTCCTAAAGGAAAAATCTATGAAACTTTGTTGATTTCTAATGCACTAAAAAGGGGTACTTGAAAATGCAATTAGAATTCTAAAAAACTGAAGTTTGAGAAAACTAAGACAATTTTTTTGTAATGACAGACCTATTAGGCTTGACAGGGCAGAGTGGTAAAGATATAAAGAAGAGACGTGTAAATTGAATTCAAACCTATCATACCTTCTTAGGATTTCATGGTTAAAGGTAAAATCAAGGGTATTAAGACCTATATAGATCCCTCCAAATATGAAGGTCTCATTTTTTTCTCATTCTTCAATAAGAATCTAAATTACTTTGTTGTTTAACTTGACAATACGCATATGATTGTATGAATTGGAGTGTGTGAATAAGACAGGGAATCTCTCTCTCTCTCTCTCTCTCAATTTATCTTTTTTTATATAAATATATAATGAATATTCCTATAATAATATGGTAAGATCAAGTAAACATAGGATTAAAACCAAAATTCCTAAAATAAAAGCTTCTCTTCTATTTAAGAATATAAATTCTTTACTAACGGTGCCAACCATGTGAAGGTGGAAGCTTACTTGGTAGTATTAACCTACATTAATAATGTTAGTAATGATATAACTAAATAAATTAAAGGAAAAATACTCAAACACACAAAACTTAAAAATTCAACAATAGTACTTACAAAGTATAAAACTTACGTGTCATTGTACAAATTCAATCCAATGAACCATCTGGGTCTAATCTAATTTTTAGGGTGTCGAGTATTGGTTTATGGTGAAACTCAAGAACTTTCCACAAGTTATTATTGTGTGGTTTACCGCCATATTTAATCAATTGAACATTATATGCAACAAGGTGAGAATAATGAATAATCTTTCCATGAGTGTCAAAGTCCTCGAACAACCACACATTGGATTTATTCATTAGGTATATTCTAAGTCATGTTCTAGTAACAACCACATATCCAATAGGATATTCTAGGCCTTATTCATCTATGATCAGGGCTATCAATTTATTTTTTTCGTCAACACAACGAGAAAAATAATAATGTGTTCCTTCTTTATTATTTTCTTCAGCAACAACTGCATAAACATGACCTACATCACATTACATGAAAAATAGTTAATTTCAATAAATGATCCATTAATAAGTTACATAATTAGAAAAACTATTAATTTTAACAAAATAATGTAAATATATACTATTTAGTTGTACGAGATCAAATATATGGTCAAAGTCAATTGACGATTCGCTCACTATGAGTTGTAGAGCTCATGGAGGTTGATAAGTGTTAGGTGGATATAATTATGTACAACACTATTCATCGACCCAATCTTCCAATTCACGCTCATTCTAAAATGAATACATACATGAAGAGTAAAACCATGTTAATTTCCTTGTATGAATAGTCCATGAACCTGCATTTGAACTTCTAAAAGAGTGCAACTCACTAGATCCCGTTAGTGTACAAAAATATTCATATTTTGCTAACTTAACTTCTTCTACCAACCAAAAATACATATGAACTATATACTTACCCTCATTACCTAGACCCATTGTTTAGTTACACCATTCCGCGATGGATGCTCCATCGATCAACTTTGCACCATGTTTGTACTTAAATTCTTCACTTATTAGGGCTTTTTTAACACATGATCTTGCACCATCATGCTCTCCTTTTCCATGTCCAACCTCATTAAAATTAGAAAAATGTTGAACATTGTTCATCTTATGCATCATGATCAACCGGTAGAACATTTGTGCATTCTTGAATTATGATGTACAATTATTTGATCATATTATGTGTTTATCAAATATGATGTTTCTATTACTCAAATTTTCATAAAAGATCTCAAAGTAACCTTGCGTGAACTCTTATGAATGTGTATGATCATCACTAATATAGAAATGATACTCCCTCAAAACATTTTTATCTTCTTTTGTGTTTTCAAGAACATGAGTGAATACTATATGCACAAATATGAAAACCTTAATAGAGTTGTAGTATTTCGATTGCACTTCATTTTGTGATTGTAGAGTATAATTATGTACAAAATTAGCAAATGACACAATGGTACTAAGAGGAAATGTGTCCTTGCATAACCTGAATTCTAACCATCAACCTCTGTGTGTATGTTGTGCATACTCATACACTATCTTCTCTCGAAATATAGTCATAAAATCTGATAAACTAATTTCTTTACTCATTAATTCACACCTATTGGCCTCTTTACCATATTTTGAAGTGTACTCCACTAGCATATATTTTCCAAAACTAACTAGTTCATTTATGATTGCATGTGTATACAATATTTCAAACATTGCAAACCACCACAACTATCACAAGTTCCTATTAAACATGATTTCTTTTTAAAAAAAAATTGTCTTTCTTCTCTTGTATAAAAAACACTTGAGATTAAATCTCTTACTGATTTAGGTGGAACATTAATCATACACACCTATAAAATATTCCCAGCATGCAAATTAACACATATATGCCAGAAAACATCATAATGCATAGAAAATTCAATATGGATCGTACTACAACAAGTAGTCCGCAAGTGATTTATTGTAAGGTGAAAAGGTTTTTCCATTTCAAAATATTTTTGACTAATTTCTATTTCGGGATGAGTCTCTTTAGACTTATTATAAAATTATGTTTGTGTCATATCCAAAAAATATTTAGGACGTGATTCACCATTTCGAGAACCGATTATTATTTTTAAAACATATTTTTCATTAGGTGAAACCCTTGTATTAGTTTTCCAAAATTCTTCATTTTTTTAGTTTTACTCTTCAACTATGTCTTTGTCTTTCCACGGAATGCCCATAATTCTTTGTTATTTGTATCTTCAATTCTTTCACATTATTCGAGAGATTTCAATAGTCTTTTCTATTTATTTTTAGTGCACTAATTTTCCTAATTAAATAAGATTTATTTGTTGTTTTACTTACTATAGTTGATGTAATAACATGTTGGGCAATGTTACTATCTTCGGCATGCGAGGTTGGACCTATTGATTGGTATGTATTCATTAGATTTTCAATAATAGATTTTCCAATGTTGGTCTTAGACCAAGGGTCTTCATAGTATGTCCTGTTATCACAAAAACGTAGCACCCTAGGATTTGCTTATTACAGATTTCAACAACTAATTGACATCTCGTTGCTTCATATAAGACGATAAAAAGTGTTTTCACATATCTGTATTAGGATTTTACAAAATGACAATCTTATCACTCCAGAGAAGGTTTGTTCTATCTCATAACTACCTAATTTAATAAGCTATAAATATGGACTCTTGATCACAAGAATCCATTTAACTATAATCCTATTCTTTACTACAATCAAGTAATTGGGGGAAGAAAGATTCATGCACCTTAAATCCTAAGCTAAAGGGATGTTTAACATTTTTAAAATATTGAAGACATCCAATCAGGAAAAAGGGAGATAAAATCCTTAATTTCAAATATGCTCCTGACACATATCCCAAACAACTCTTTTACCTTCTCATTCTCCATGAGACACAAACATATTTCTCAAAAGGAGAGATACATGTGCACAATACCATCCAGAATGGAATTCTTTTACCTAATAAAACATGCCCTTGAGGGTTGACACCACATTTCAAATCCATTATTTATCCTTGCTTTCAAAGCTTCATGCACATCCATGCACATATGAATTGAAGAAGTCCTACAAGAACACATTTCCAATGCTCAAATATCAGGTCTTCAACTCATTCACAGCTACGCATGGAAATTTTGAGAGCATAGTGTACTCCCTTTACATTTTAGTTACATCTCCCATCCACAAATCCAAGATAAGTACATTATATCCCAAAATGGGAGTGAATCCAATCCTCACCATATGTTAGCAATCAGAATATTGCGCAAAATGAAAAAATATGGATTTCACCCCACACACGTGCACTATAAGTATGCTCCCCTACACTTAATATTAGGCATGGGTACCCTATGGCTAAGGTCATTCCTTGTCCATGGTAATGTTGCATGTGGGAAGAGGAATTTGGAGACATACCTCATCAAGGATAAATGTGCACAATACGAGATACTATGCTTAATTAATATGGAATAACTTACACGAGACATTCCATGCCATATCAAAGGAGTAACCAGTCACAAAAATACACTTGAAACCAAGATACTCTATATGTGAATTTACACTATGCAAACCTTTATGCACAGTCTAGCATTTTGTGCCAATTAGTGATGCATAAAACAACATGAATGTGAAGTTCATCCAGGGGCCATAAATCAATTTATGTGTAAATCATGGGGGCCGTGTTATGTTAAATTTTTACCAGGTCCATGATTAGTGCAAAATACCCTCGCCCGACACAAAGGTAGATGGCCACTGTGAATCATAACTTTGAATTGCTTTGCACCGTGAAAAATATTCATTTCACTTAGTTGGCCTAGTATGGTGAAGACATGTGCTCTTGAAATAGAGGTATTAAGAATATCCTATAGGGGTCTAGTATTTATGCTCTCATTATGTAGCAATTGATAGTAACTCCCTCATGTGAGTACGAGGTAGTCCCATATGTAATAATGAACTTGTACCCCAAAAACCATGCCGTTAGTTAAACATTTTTCAAAATCAATTATTATCATACTATTTTATGGAACCTATAATATATTAAACGTGAAAATATAGGATATTTCTCACTCAATTGTTTTTAATAAGGCATCTTCCTCTTTCATAGGATTTGAAGCCATCTGAATACCTATTACCAATCACCTTATAGATTTTAAAACTTGCTTTCATCATTTATCTAATAGTTTGCTCTCACCATAAATTTTAAAATGTTGAAATAATATCACTGTGTTGAAAAGCCTACTCAATAATAGTTGCATTGTTCCATCTTAGTTATTTCTTAAATACTTAGAAAAATCTTAATTGAAATTTCTTTGATTAAAATAGAGATTTAATCATAATTCTTACGCACACTGATTTTACTCATTTTAAGCCATATCTTGGCTAAGTAAAAACTAGGTTTCATCTATTTTAGTTTGAATTAAAAATAAGTATTCATTATGGCCCATTGCATGCTAACGGACCCCCAATTTCTTTTTCGACAAATATTAATAAATTAAACCCTTTCACCCCTTCCAATGGTCTACTTACACTGAATTGAATATTGTTAATTTTAATTACCGCAATATGAACCCCCCCCTCATGTGCTCAGGACAGGTTGCGTAGCTAATGAATCAAGTGGTCGCAATACTGTTGGGAAACAATGTCTGTTGAGCACCTCAAAAAATTTGACACAAGGATGAATTTCTTTCAGGAATCGAAGGTGAACCAACATGAAACAATTTTGACCTGTGCAGATGTCGTTAACCACCAAAAACCTGACACAAAGCAAATCATATTTCAGGATTGAAAAACAAGAAACATATGACATGCAAATGTGTTGTGATGTTTCGATGTCGAAGGAACTTGAAAACCCGAAACATTGGAGATCGTTAAATTTTTGAAGCGAAGAACATATTGCATGGAACATGCATTTGGGTTGCGATGTTCCAATTGCGATGTTTCAATGTAAGAAAATCCCAAAAACCCAAAAATGTTATAATGAAATCCTTAGCCCCGAAACAACTGTAAATTCACCTAAGTTTAGAAATGAAAATGCGGGTTGCCAAAAAGTCCAGGGGGGAATTTTGGAGAAGTCCGAAATTAATTTTTTTCATCATTTTCAACAAACAATTGACATCTTCTTGTTTCATTTAAGTCGTTAAAAAATATTTTCCATATTTGAAATATCTTTTCTTATATAAGTGTGTTCACTAATCTTATTATTCGTTGGATTTAAAATATTTTCATCAATCTCAAGTAAAAGTCTAGGTGTTTTATGCATAACTTTAATCGATGATTTTAATGATAAGGATTGTTTAAAATCAAATAAACATTGTTCATTCCTTATTTTTTGTTCATCTTCATAATTTGGTAAAGAGTGTGTGTTTTGAATATGTTGGTCATTTGGTGTAACATCTATGTTTAAATTTGGCATTGAATTATCATTCATTGAACATTCATTATTTATTGATTCAATTGGTGTTTGAGGATATGTTGTACTGTTAATTCCATTTGGAAGAGAGGACATACCTTCATCTCCATACGTTGATTTCTTTTTTATTTCTTCTTTCTTGGCTCTGTTAGATGATAAAAAATCATTGTAAACATATCCAATCTCTGGTAAAGACATGCTCATTTTTTTCATATATTTTTTGTATCTTTTGCCTTTGTTTTTCCAATTCCTCAAGTGTTTTCCTTCGTGGTCTCCTCCCCATAATTCTCAAATATCTTTATCACCACAATGCAATTGATAAAAAAATGTTAATGAGTGTTAGGGATATAGGAAACAATGCAAACACACTCAAATCTCAAATAATGCTTAAATATTTCACAAAACAATCATCTATATAAGACAAAACATACAAAATTGTCAAAAAGAATGTCTTAAAGCAATAAAATATTGCAGGAATATGCAGACAAAAATGATTAGTGGGATTACCAATGAGGTAGGGGTGAGTTGGTTTGGTCATTTGATGTTACCTAGTCCACCAAGGTTTTGAATCTTGTCGAGGTATTGGGGATTTGGGGGGCCCAATAAAGTCCTAGGCTGGTTATCACTCTGGTATTTGAAAAGTGAACTAAAGGGAAAGGGACCCTTCAACCCTGTTTACCAATAAAAATAATTATCAATGTGACCAAAATCACGAGGTTTTTTTTTTTTTTTGTGTTTTAATCTCATTCTTAAGTGTGTTATAATGTGCTCATGTTATATCTTTCTTGG
Organism: Taxus chinensis; assembly: GCA_019776745.2. Taxonomy (NCBI): domain Eukaryota; kingdom Viridiplantae; phylum Streptophyta; class Pinopsida; order Cupressales; family Taxaceae; genus Taxus; species Taxus chinensis. The sequence continues at coordinate 276,879,392 of CM034151.1, read as the reverse complement.
ATTGGACATTTCTAATCCATAGGCTTGGATTTTCCTAGAATATCAAAACCTAAGGTCTGGACTGTGTAATCCATGAATACATCCGTGTTTTATAAAAAAACATAACAATCTCAAGTGTACGCCTTAATTTCTCATGTGTTGTAAAATAATATTCCAAAAAAAAAGGAGTACGACATCAAGATCTATTTTACGTTTGTGATGATATATTTCTTTCTAAATTCTGATTATTTTAAGACTGTCATCCTTAATTTATTTTACTAGTGCCTTCTTTTCTTGCAAAAACACATGTATACTTTTTTATACATAATTTATGATTTTTCATCCAAATTATAAAAAAAACGATTTGATCTTGATACAAAAATAGTACTTTTTCTGTACTTTTTAAAATTTCTGGATACTTAAATTTTCCAGATTTAAAATTGATCAAGAGTGCTTAATTAAACCAATTTGGGTGTTTTGAAACCCCAATGTTCAAAACACTTCTTTACGATCAATTAATCATTTTAAAATCCAAGTTCCGTAATCAAATGGAAATATTACAAATCCTTACATCTGATAACAAGGTAAATTATTTTATGCACCTAATCTAATTTTTTATCCCAAAATTGACTTGTGCATCCGTTTTGAAGGTTATGAAGATTAGATGGTCAATTAAACTTAAATCTAATTTAACCATTTAAGTGTTTACTTCATCACTTTAATCAGTTAAACCAAATAATGATTTTTATTTGATCAAAAGCTTCACAAACCAAAAATAAATCCATAATAAGAAATTGTTAACAAAGTTCACCCAAAGGCTACATCTCTGGATTCACGTAATCTTGAATAGATCTATTATTGACCAAACAAGTACAACTTAATCACCTTCAATAATGATAATAATGACCTTTATACCTGAAATGAAGCTTATAAATAGGTTTGCAGACTTTGATTTCTTGTCAGCAATTGTCCACAAATTCACTCGTGGCTTCACATGCTCTCCACAGTGCTTTTCCTGTGCAAATGCAACCAAAAAATGCCTACACTAGAAAATATACAACACTTCATGGAAAAATAATACCACCATTGTCTTCGTGACAAAATTTAGAGCAAATATTATTTTTACTCAAAGTCGTGATTCTGCTTCTAAGTGCCTCAAAAACTGAGTTGAATGTAATCTGCCCTGTATGGTTCCCTACACAGTTCTGGCTTTGAGTTATTTTTATAACATAGAGCTCATGGTTCAACCCAGAGACCCACTCAGGAGGATTAGCTAGGTCAACCAATTTGTAACCCCCAGGTCGTGGGGTCGAGTCACCCTATCTCACTTTTACCGGCAACCGCTTTTCACTAAGTGGGATTAATCCCACATCTTTGGCATTGTGGACAAGATCAAGGTTTGAAAAAAATAAAGTTTCCCACTTTATACGTGGCTACGACCACATCCATATGCCCTTTTTTGGGTGCCCCATCATTCATCGAGCTGTGCGATGATTTCATTACGGTGAGTTGGATTTGGTGGATTTTTTGTTAACTTTGCGTGCATTGTTTAAGCCGTTGAACTATGTGGCTTTCGTTTGATTGTCAGATTATGTGAACCGGCTACTTTGCATTGATAAGCCTGAATGTGGGCTTTTCGAGTAATGTGGTTCTGGCAAGTCATAGATTATACTATGAATTTGAGTCATATGCTGAGGTAACATAGTTAGTACCTAACATAGTGGATATAAAGCCCGAACAATATGGAAAAACCAACGACTAAATAGGTAAGGCTTGTCCAATGTGGAAACAATGTGATCAACTCGATGGGGAGTTAATCACCCCACCGAGCTAGATAATAGCTCACCCGAAATGATTCAATCCTATAACACAAATTAGTTGTCCTACAATAATAATATCCCACATTGACAGAGTTATAAACATATATGGCATATATAATAAAAAATATGAAAAGGCGGCAAATGTACCCCTCCTACAAAAGAGTGTGCGGAACCTAGCCAAGGCCACCCAGCCAGCAAATAGCGGGGCCCACAATTTTTTTGTGCGTCAAAGACCAGTGATGTCCAAAACATGACATTTAAACCTTTTAAACCTTTTTACCATTTTGCCATGTGTCACGTTCGGATTGGACAATTGACCAGTTTGACCACTTTTCAAACCCGCACTTTGACTTACGATATCTTTCACATATGAGCTCCGTTTTTTGAGTTCCACATGTTGATGGAAAGCTCTTAAGACACTTTACAAGATTGTAATAGTTTAGGGAGATTTAGGGAAGATTTTTACACTAAAAAAACCTCCTGATCACTCCTTCCCAATAAGGCCATTTTGTCCTCAAAAGGGAACTTTACCCAATTGAACTGTCAATTGATCCTCTACACATCACAAATAGTAGAACCCAATTTATAACATGGTAATTTTTAAAAATTGCAATAATAAAATAATAACCATTAATAGTAATATCACCCATGGCCATTACTGCAATTGAGATGAAAAATGAATCTTCCATACTGCTTTGTACACCCTGATCGTGCACCACTGTCAACAATGCAAATGTATCATGCATTCATAGCTTGTTAGTGCAAAATTTGTACATACAATTTGTAACTATGTTTGACAGTTACAAATATTTAAGCCTAACAATAAGACTTATACATGTGCAAACATCATGCATAGAAAAAAAAAGTTTGTATAAAATTTACACACATAAACAATGCCTACATGATACATATACACAGTTCTCAAACAAAACATACTAAATACAATTTTCCAAAATCAGACATTCGATCATTGATTATGCCCCAATAGAACTAAGTGTACATGTTACTGTAAAAATGAAGTTTGTAAAACCATAACAAGAGAAATTTACCCAAGTATGTTAAACTTGTCACCTGGATTTCTTCTTCAGGTTACTTCACCAACACCAAAGAAAAATAAATATGGAGATTATTCCGTTTTTACAAATCACTGGAATTCTAAAAATTTCTTTGTTAGTTTGCATGTATTCATCAATTACACTATACAAACATAAAACTGATGAATTGTCGACCCACCCTTTTTAACCCATTTTCTTGTTTAGGTGGTTGATTCATTTCAGTTTTTACCTGATTCACTGAAGGGGTCATAATAGTTGGTTTAATAATGTTATCCTTCTTAACAAGTTTTAATTTTTTTTTTGGATGACAATTCTAACACGTATCAATTACATGACCTATTTTCTTACAGTGACCCCAAAATCTTTGATCCGTTTTTTAGGATCCACATTGTTGGGAAACCTACCTAGACTACTTTTAGCCGAGCCAAGTTTAGCAGAATGAACTTTCTCAATCTTTTCCAACATAGATTTATGTTTCCTACATTTGGAGACACAATGATTAGACAACCCACAATGTGTGCATGTGAAACAATACAACATTGTTTGCATATCATAGCCAAATTTTATAGCAACATCTTCTAAAGAAGTAACCCATATATTGTTCATGTGTCATCATCTACTATGAAATCTAGATTTATATTGACATTTTGATACATCTATATTGTGATGTATTTTGTTTTGATATTATGTGTATTAAATAATGAAGATGTTAGTTTGGCACTCTGAGCACCATACCAATCTCCCAATTGATGTAACTCCAATATATTTGGATTAATAAAGAATAGTGAGTTCGAGCTAGTATCTATAGTATTGTCTTTGTATGTTGTTATTTTATATTTTTTATTGCAATTATTAGTGTTGGTGATGTTTTAAATGTAAATAGATCAGCCAAAACCCTCCCCTCTTTGTCATAGAAGATGCCCCGTAGGGTTGGGTCAATGTTGGGGAAATGTTATGTTTTGAGCTACTCTTTAAGATGAGAAATATATTTAGGATGATAGATCTCTTTGGTTTTCACTTCCATCTAGTTTTCTAATAGTATAGGTTGCAATAATAGATAAAATAACAACAACGATGTTTATCATAGAGTTGGAAGATGCAGTTATAATCTCCTACATTGTTTTGAATTAAAACTAGTATAGTGGTATACTTTGGTCTTCCTTTAGGAAAATTTTAATATATGATGTCATGTATAGGATGATTTCCCATGGATTTGATCAATGGTTGTACCTTTTGTTTGCATATCTCAAGGTTCCATATGAGATTGTATAAATATAATTTTCTTATATTTTATTGTAGAAAAATTTGGCTACTTTGTCGAAGGAAGTTATATTTATGTCAACCTCTTGGTTGTTGATGAGATCAAAGTTGAAAAATTATCTTTAACATATTTTTTTAATTTTTGTATTTATGTACAATTCCATTTTTATGATTATATTCTCTATACTTCAATGGTTCTTATAGGGATTTAAGTTCTTTATCTCAATAATCGGTAATCCTAGTGTATGTCTTGTGTCATGTGATGTTTTCAACACATTGTTGAGGTAATATTTTCTTCGATTTTTTTGTTTACAAATTAGTAAATTTTTGAATAAATATAGAGAGAAGTTGAGGAAAATATACGTTGTGATGGTTTCTTATAAGATAGAAAGATGAAAAAAAGAGTTCGTTTGGTTTTGTAGGAATGGTAACGAGACACATGTAGTGTATGATATAAGACAACATGATACAACTATATTATTTGATATGTACATAAATTGGGAAAAAACCATTTCACTCATACATTTAGAATCTATTAAAATAAAAAAGATGAATATTTTTATTTCAAACATTGTGAATATCTTGCTTCAATACTTTATCTAAACTTGTAAAATAGTATTTGATGTTCAAAATACAACTCTAACCTCTATACAATGCGAGAGTTGGATGAAGAAATGCAATAAAATACATCCTAAAAAGCATAAATTAAAGCAATAGAAAAAACGACACAATGTTAAAGTATGTTTACATAATATTGACTTATTTAAGTACAAAAAACATAAAGTATTATTTAGGATATAGTTTTCCATAACTAAATAAATTGAAGAAAAATATTGTAATTATTGAGTGATTACAATTATATAAATATTGTTGTTATATGTGGCTATGAAATTTTCATATAAGTAGAATATGGTTGCTACGAAAGATTGAAGGATAGAAAATGAGAAAAATTTAGAAAAGAAGTAAGAATCTATTTAAAATATCTTCTACTACATTATAATAATATAAATTTTTAACATATCTTCCACAACATTGTTTTTAATATGTTTTGATAGTAAATTCATAACAATACATTTGTAAAAATTTAATGGTCATTTCACAAGTACAAGAAGAAGACTATAATCATAAAGATTATTACAAATGCATTCTTTGAACACAATAAATCTCTTGTTCGAGCTTTTATTTAAACTTGTAAATTATTTTTTGATGTTCAAAGAAAAATTCTATAGATGCCCCAAAGTTTTGTCTATGTACAAGCAATCTAGATGGATAAATGTAATAAATACTTCCAATAAATCATGCATTAGAACAAAAGAAATAAAAAGATAAAACATTGATGTAACGCCCACACTAGAAGCGCACAACCAAAACATGATTTTTTTTCTTATCAACAACAATACTTGGGCCCACATATCATTAACACAATTCCTGAAACATAAATGACATGCACCACTTCACATGCATCTCCAAGACAAGGAGAAGGTGATTCAAACAATTCAACAGAAAGAAAATGTATAATACCACTAAGCCATCCAATATCTTATCAAGGGTAAAATGATGCCATTACTTCCATTTATGCCTCCACTAAGGAAGGAAGACTAACCTTTGGTTCCTCCAAAACACTCATACAATTGCACATGAAAACACACTTATCCCTCCACTAAGGCTAGTCTCTCCAAACTTTATTTCCTCCCAAAAATAAGCAAACCCATTCACCATAATAACACTTATCCCTCCACCATGGCAACATTAGTCCCCAACATACACACACACATAGAATACCCATGTATGCAAAATACAACCACCATCAAATAAATGAACATGTGCTCCAATGAGCAACCAAAGTGTAATAAAGATCATTGTGAATAACGATAGTGTGAAAATGGTATTTCAACATTAATTTGAAACACATTATCAATCCTTCTTACGAGACTTGCAAAGGGGAGGGACCATCATTGCAAACTACCACTTATCACTCCACTAGGAAATCTTGACTAACCTTTAGCTCCTCCCAATAAACATGCAATTTAAAATAACAAATATGCATTTATCCCTCTGCTTGAGTAAAAAATTATTGCTCCTTTAAGGCTAACCACGAATTCCCTTGGTTCCTCCAAATGAACAAACAACTCATTATTCCTCCATTCACTAACATCACACTTATCCCTTCATAAAAAATGATGTACCCCACCCCCATATATTTCAAGCATCCACACAAACAAAACAAAAATAAGGTAATTTCACATTAGCTACAAAAGGGTGAAACGAAAACAATAAGCGTAACCACAAGGAAGAGGTAGAGTAAGGTATTTAACCATCATATACATATATTTATCAATTTACATCTTATTACAAATTTACTCCTTCTGAATTAAGCAATGGTTAAATGAAAAATAATGTACAGAAACACATACATTCTCACGAGTGAGACAACAATCACAATACAACATTTTCTCAAACAAGCGCAACATAATAAAATAAATGAACTCATGAAGGAATAAGAAGAAAGGGATTTCCCATAATGTACATGGGTTATTTAGTTCACATTTCCATTTTGTTAATTTTCTTTTTTTATAAAAAACATTTATGGATATGAAACATATGCTCATGTCTTCAAACAATAAGTTTCCCATTTTATTAAAACATTTTGTAGTCTTTTATTTTACCAAACAGCCCAAGGCGCAGTGACACATCACCCAGGAAAACCTGAGCACTCACCCGAAGCGCTTAAGGGTACCAGGCTCCTCTTTTATGGAAGCTTTGTCAAGGAGTTAGCATGATAATCACATACATGGATATATTCTAGATCCATAATAACAATGCAGTGATAAACCATAAACAGATCTAGATCATAACCATATGCAAGAATAACTTATACAAGAATCAAGATTAGGTTTACCATACAAGAACTAGTCACAGATATGTCAAAAACCAATATCCAACCATAAAGATCCATTGTATTAATTACTGTAAAACACAGAAGCTAAATACATACAGAGATAATGTCACCATGAGTCATGCGTGCATCATAAACAAGTAACATAACTCTACTAAGAATACGTCATTGATCTCTCATACCGTGCAAATCAATACATATTTATAAGTAGTGGGGACTTTCCCTTCACTACTCATGCATCCTCAAAATAGGATACATGCTAAGAATATCCATGCACCCCTACAAGATAAATAAAAAAGCATGCAACTCACTAATAATAGACTATCTAATAATATAAATTGCAGATCTAATCCTATTAATAGCTCGAAACTATGCATGTCATTTTGATCTTCACTTGTCCAAAATAGCCTTGCTTCATCCAAGTATTTCATGTTGATGCGTGTTTTCCAATCTCAACATCTATATTTAGCCTCATCATGTAAAAAAACTAAGTCTTGATATCACACTTTCCCGGGAGTGCGCACCCTATTTTACTATACTTCCGCGCACATCTCCACGTCCTATGTCCACACACCCTTCCCTTTTGTGCCTTCAATACTTAGGCTATAATTCATCAACCCAAAATTACCCCACACTTGCTTCATTTCCACCCCCGAAAATGGGTAACCATGACTTATCTCTCCATGAATAAAGAATAAGGAACAAAAGAATATTGTACATAAAGAATGAAAGAATACTTGGGCATTCTATCCTTCTACAGGAAGAATCAACTATGGATACTCACTTTTAATCTCTACCTCTAACTCATTCCAATCACTAAGCACCTTATTAGTTTTATCAGGGATGTCTGTAATTACTACTTCCATTTCATCTATAGTCATATTCTGGCCCTCATTCTCAAGTATCCTAAGGATGTTTTCAAGACTTGAGACCATCCCATCCATTACATCCATACACCACACGATGAATTTCCCAATTTCTTTGATATTCTTCTTATGAGGATCATCGGCTGCTGCAAGCGCAACACGCTTCTCTGTTACTAATGTCAGCCTCTCCTCATGCCAAAGTGTAACATTCTTCATTTCCTCAAGGACCTCATTCTCCTCCACCAGAGTCCTTATCTTGATGATATTTTTAGGATCCGCGCACATATTCAGTGCCAAGTCTTCCTTAGTCATTTCTTCTTTCAATGTCTGTAGTATAGACTCATACCCAGTTATCTTGCATGTTATTGTTACCTTTTCATTTTCTTCCTATGTCACAACATCCTTTGGTTTCAGCATCCTTATTGTATTTTCATACATCGCCATATGAACCAGTGTGCATAAATAATGCATAGTAGATGGGAACATCTTTGCCAGTTTTTCTTCTAAATGTGGCCTTACCTTTAAAATTTCATCACCTATCTGCTCTGGCCATACTAAGTATCTACTCGCGCCTTCACCTCAACTTGTCTCCTTTTCCTATTCAGGTGCTTAATCTCTGTGTCCTTTATCTTTCTATCTTCTGATAAAGCATGAATAGTTATTGCTTTATCAATGTTTCTATGTGTAACCTCTACAGATACCTTTGTTAATGCATTACTCACCTGCTCATCCGACATTTGAGTCGTTTAACTATTACATGGCGTGAATGTGGTGCTTTCTTCATTCATCCTATAAATGACAAGATTCTTCACATAAATGTCAAAATTAATCTCATCCATATGAGTCTACATATTCCATGATAGTTTCTTGCGGGTGTGTGTGGTTGCCATTTCCGAATCCATCAATTCCCAACCATAAAGGTCCTTAGATTCCAAGGTACTTTGGAACCTAGCGCGTATGATTTTGTTAGGGTCATTGATATACCCTGCTATAGGATTTTCATATGTTTCTTCATCCTTATCCTTTCTAGAGCACTTACATTTAGGAATGTGCACACCTACATCAAACATTGGTCCTTCACCTATTTGTGTAGTAGGAGGTGCGCATGATGGTTCACCCTTATCTTCACTCTTTCTCTGTATCAATCACCACACTTCTCCCATTGTTTCCCCAGTCCTCTTGCATCATCTCTCAATTCTTCATCCTGAGGTTCCTCAACATTCTTAGTGTCAACTAGAGTCTTTGGCATGTTGTCCTCTAATTCCTCACCCTCATCATCCTATGTAGGGATGTACCTTTCCCTTTTCTTTACCAGTTCTACCTTCATAGGGGAATTCCTAGGAAACCTCCTTGGTTGTTGTGATGGCCCTGTGCCTTGAATCCTTGTCCTCTTTAGCACTCTCCTGAATTACCAGTCCTCAGTGCCTTCCCCTGAACCTACAACGCCTGTCTCCATTCCTACTTCCTCATCTTCCTTATGTAATGGAGGGGTTATCTCATGCATTCTTTTCTCTCCTATGGTGGGTTGCCTTCTTCTACCATGTTCTAGGCCACCACTATCTTCTTTTAATTCTTCATTCTCTTCTTCTTCTTCTTCATCACCATGGGGAAAAGTAGTCTCCTCATCCTGTAGGGTGCCCACAATATGTTTTCCCTTGGGAAATTTGAGGAGCTTAAATTCATTCTCAACATATTTTCCATTCTCCAGTTTGGGCTTAAGGTAGATGTATACCTTAGCTACTCCAGTCTTCCCAATTTCCAAGCTCATAGAATTAATATTAATATCATCTGAAATCAACTTCTCAATATAAATAGACTTACTTGGATAGACATATGTCTTCCTAAGTGTATGATAATCACAGTTTACTTTTTCTCCATTGAATAGAAACATTCGCGTGTTTGAAAATTTGTGTATTAATTCCTGAAAATAGCACGCAGTGAAGGCATATGGGTGATTGCACCAAGGGCTCCACTTTCCATCCTTCATGCCAAAATGCCCTATGCAAAAGTGTTGGTAAACGAAAAACTGAACTTGTTTGTCTAATACCGAAGGAATATCCTTGGTATTCTCCATTCATATTCAAACGCAGATCACAAGTGCTCATACTAAAGTTCTATCCTCTGCTTGTAGGGTCCACTCATGGATCCATCACATGTATACTTCACAAATTTGTCTACAAGGGATTTCTTTTCCTCTAGGTATTGCCAAATCTTATCTTTTGGCCCGTAAGGAACTCCAATATCTATAAACACAATGGACAGAAGGATCATGCAAAAACTTATCTTATCCTCCTAGTGCGCCTCTGCAACAATATTCTCAGCAATGAAGTTAGCCAAATTATAGATGACCCCTTTTGTCATCTTCTTAGAAATTTTAAACCATGCTTTGTTTACTTGTGACCAAAGCTCTTGATTGTTCAACTTGGTGAGGAGGTGCACTTCCTCCTAAATAACAAGGTATTTTTGTAATGTAGAGATATCCATTACACGCCGGCCATTCACGTATGTCAGCACTTTCTTGGTTGCTTCTACACCCTCCTTATCAGTGACTCGCTGCTAAATTTAATGCCTGAGCTTCTTAACCATGTCAATCTCCCAATCAGGGGTGCGGTAAGTCCTCATTTGCCACCCAACAAATTAAAATAAGTCCTCATGGACTCGGCTCATCAACCACTAGTATAGATTCTCTAGTTTTCCAAAGTAGGGGAGTTCATAAAGCTGCAAAACTCCCATATTTGACAACAATTTTTCCCCTGTGTCATTGTACACGACCATGTCATTTTCTATTCTTAGTTTGTTTTTACCACCAACAGCTTTTCCAATTCATCCTTGTTATCCTTAGTCCTATGGTTGTATTCTATTACTTTGTAGCATTAAACGTGTGACTCCAAATCATGGCCCATGAATACCCCTTCTGGATACTCCATCTCCAAAAATTCAACTTTGGGGGGTGTCTTCAAATTTTGTTTCTACTTCCTGCCCCTTGTAGTCACTCTAGGTGCTCATTTTGGTGCCATAGTGATGATAAAAGTGTTGTCTTGCAGTCGATTTGAGCTCTGTCAATTAAAACCCACGTGCCCTAGCTTAAAACTCGAACCCTAACTTGCAGATTTGCTTCCCCACATGCCTTTATTTCACTCAAAAACTCTCTCCAATGGAGTGCCAATCAATCCCATGCACAAATTTTTCTGGTTCGATCTCTATCAAAACTTTCTCGCACTTTCTCTATGTAATTCACTCTTCAAACCGCTCGATAACTCACTCGATAAATTCACAATCGCAAGGTAAAAATGATTTCACCAACCCAACTTTTATAACCTTTGCTAATTTTTCCACATTTATTGATATCCACCTACCACCGTACTCAACATTAAATGGAATTTATTTTATTTTCCATGCTAATTTTTCCACGCCCCAGTCATAACCTTCTGGCATGCCTACTACTCCTCAGCCACATACCTCCTTTCGTGTGCCTTCATGCGCATGAAGTACCTATCCATTGTGCCTCTCACCAAGTAGTTTCCTATGTTTCATCCTACCTCATGTCACACTGTACATCCATTCATCCACTTGTGATCTACATTTAAGAACAATTATTCTTTATCCACACCTTTACTTCAAGCACCTGCACAATATTTCTCTATGCATACCCATTTTCCAGAGAATGTTCAAACTTGGCCAAATTTATCTTGTTTATACTCCACCCCACACTAAAATTATGCATTGTCCTCTGTGCATGAATTTAATAGATATTAATTAGCTTCTGGCGCACAATCGTGCTTATTACACAAAACACTAAACTAAATTGATAAAGCATGATGACAATGAAAGGAAACACATATAAAGAAAATGCATTAAGGGAAATATAATCTAACTAACAATACTACCTTACTAAAAACACCAAGAAGACTTATTTATAGTAGGGCTTTAACCTACTCCTGTTAAAGTAACTGGGAAACTGTGTCCCATCCAGCACCTGTAACTGACAAGTGCCTGAATCAAGTATATAAGTCACAACATACGGTCCCAACCAATGCACTTTGATCTTTCCAGGGTGGCTCAAATTTTTTGAATCATACAGAAGAACCATATGTCTAACTTCAAATTGCTTATCCTTAATATGCCTATCATGCCATGCCTTCTACCTGGCCTTTTCTATCTTCTAACTCCATTGGGAAATGGCATGCCTTTCATCCAACTGCATCAGTTTATCAATGCGCTCTTCCAATGCTTGTTCATCATCTAGACATCCTGCGTGTGTAATACACAAAGAAGGTAACATGAATGATGTAGCCTAGAATTTGCTATATAAAACCCAGAAAAGCCTAGGCACAGTGGCACATCACCCATCCTGAGTTGAGTGCTCACCCGAAGCACGAAAAGGTACCAGGCCCCTCTTTAGAGTTACTTGTGCAGGATGTTAATGTAATGAAGATACAACATATTCAGAACTGTAAATAAGCATGAACATGCCACATAACATATTCCAGATCTAGATCTTAGAGAATCATGAATTAAATGATAACCATAACTAATATTAACCATGCATGAACCAGTTACAGTCATGTTTAAAACCATTATCCATCCAATATACTCCATTATATTAAACAATGTACTACATAGAATCTTCTTACATTACAAAGTATCACCATAAGTTATGCGTGTATCAAATCCAACATAATAACTCTATAATAATTCACTATTCAGCCTCTCTATCTAACTACACAGTTCACTACATATTTATAGGGGCGGGGATTGGCCCTTCACCATCTACGCACTTCCCAAAATAGGTCACATGCTGATAATAACCATGCATTTATAATAACATGCACACATTTAAGTGCGCTAATAATGATCCATGGTTACTGGAAGAAGTAATCGTATTATTATCTTGAACTCGTGCATGGTGCTTATCAGACACTCATTCCTAAAATAGCATTTTTATGTCGCACAAGTCTCCATCCCAATGTTTTCTCCGTATATTATCTTCCAAAAATAGCCCGCATCCATGAAAATGGATAAGTCCCGAATTAGCTTGCCCCGGCACGCGTTTCCTTCCCTATCCTTCCGCACCTTCAAGTACACCTTGTTCGTGCACGTGAATATTATGTGTGTCTTCTCCTCAAGACAATATTGTTTGCTCAACATTTCCACTGGTAAATAGCCACCACACCAAACACCAATTGAAAGGTTGTGGCCTTATTCAACCTCTTGTAGGTTGTCCTGTATGCCCAAAGTACAACAGAGACTTTATCATCCTAGTCCTTCCTTCCAACGTCACAAATCTTCGTCAATGTATGTCCCAATATCTTTTTGAAAGCTTTAGCTGTGTCATTTACTTATGGGTGATAGGGTTTCATCTTATGGTGTGCTAGCATAAATTCTTCCAATAATATCCTAATAGTCTCATTAAGAAAATGAGTGCCCCTATCACTTGTTAGACTCAGTGGACATCCATACCTGTTGATTATGTTCTCCCATAGGAACCTTACTATTATGGTTGCCATATAATCCTTTTTGGGTGATGCTTTAGCCCATCTTATAAGACAATCTATACAATTTATAATATAGCGAGATCTAGTCCTGTACACTGAGGCATTGGGAGATAGGACCTAACATGTCAATGAGGACACGTGTGTAAGGAGGAAAGAGGTTATGCATCGAAGACAAGAAAGGATTGCGTGCAAGGGATCAAAACTGGGCTAGTTTTGGGACAAGAAGCTAAACATAGATTTAGAGTGGTAGTCAAGAAAAGTATAAAGATACAATTAAAACGATAAGACTTACAATTCAAGCAATGTCTATTTTAAGAGAAGGATCTATGTAGGAGGTGTCTATTTTTGGAGCAAGAGACTAGTAGTTTGAACTGAAGTTATATATACGAGCTTCTTCCATAATGGTAGCTTGCACACTGCTCCAGTGACAGACTAGATGGTAAAACATTCAGCATCGAGCCTAACTTGTATAAATCTTAACCAATTAACATGTAAAGTCGTGACCCCTATAAATAGTTATTTCTTCTCCAAATCTTCATCCCTTCAGGCGCCATACTTGGTATGCATGTTATACAACAATATGCTCTAAGTCAGAGGGAGCGCATTTAATGTAAACAAATGTGCATCCAATTTTGGAATAATATCCTCAAGTTCTATGCATGTCCTAGTCTATGAATTAATCCCTGAAAAATCATCTGGTCCTAGGTTACTCTTCCCTGGCTTTATCATAAATGTAAATGTCAAATTCCTGAAACAACATAATCTAACGACATATGCACCCCTAAAAAATGGGCTTGTTGACTAGATAATTAAGTTTCATGTGATCTGTATAGAAAATGAAAGGAGTTTCCATTAAGTATTTTGAAAACTTATGCAACATGTAAATCATAGACAATACCTCACACTCTGTAGTTGTATAATTCTGCTCAGCTGGTGTCAACTTCCTACTTGCAAAACAAATAGGATGATCAAAATATCTTCTCTAGGCTGGGCTAATACCGTGCGAATGGCCATGTTAGAACTGTCCACATGTACATGAAATGGTTTGGTCCATGAAGGAAAAAAAAAATAGGCACAAAATTAAGCCTTTCCTTCAATGTCTCAAACGCGCGCTGTTGCGCTTCACCCCAATGGAAATTTCCCTTAGTTTTTAATAAATCCTCCAAGGACACGACTATCTTAGCATAAATTTTGATAAACTTCTTGTAATAATGTGTGTCTCCTAAAAATATGCGCACCTCACTCTGGTTAGTAGGTTCAACTAAGCCCAAAATAACAACCACCTTAGCATGATCTACCAACAAGCCTTCTTTACAAATAATATGTCCCAAAAAATTCCCAAAGGTTGTATCAAAAACACACTTCTTAATGTTTAAGGAGATGCTCAACTGCTGACACATCTCAAACATAAGTCTTAAATTATCACAATGGATTTTACTAGCCCATAAACTGTCCAATCATCCAAATAAACTTGCAAAAAAAACTTATGAATGAAGTCCTAGAATGCTTGAACAACAATGCACAAAAATACTACAGGCACGTTCTTCAATCCAAAAGGCATAAATATGTATGTAAAAATTCCCCATTTAGTGGTGAAAGTTGTCTTCTCTTGATCCTCTTTAGTAATCCTCACTTGATGATATCTAGAAAATCCATCAGTGAAGGATTAGATCTCACACCCTGCAACACCTTCCAAGATTTCCTCAATAAATGGTGTGGGAAAGGGATCTATTACACATGCAACATTCAACTCCCTATAATCCACACAGATTCTTATCCTTCCATATTTCTTTATGTTTATCACCATAGGGATAACCCACTCTGACTCCTCAATGGGTTCAATGATTCTAGACTTCAACATCTTATCAATCTCTTCCTTTACCTTGACACGCAGATTAGGATTCATCTTGTAAGGCCTCTTCCTAACCAAGTACACACCTTCCTTTGACTTGATCCACATCTCACCCAAAGAGTGATGTGCGCATTTCAACTCATGATAACCTTTAGGAAATAAGTCTTGGAAGTCACACAACATTGTTTTTACAACCTCTGAGTTAGACCAGTAATCACCAATGATGATCTCCTTAGGTTCATATCTCTCCCAATGTTGACCTTATTTTTTCATAGGCTCATGATGTGTGTGACATCATTTGCACTGTCTAAGACCTCACTTGTACCCTTAGTATGCTCAAGATCCAAATTCTCCACTTCTTCATCATGAATCATGTAAACCATGTTACCTTTTTCTTTTTATAGGTAGGGGCACCCAAGATGTTCTTCATCTGTCTCTTCTTCTTCAAAGCGTGCCTCCAGATCTGACTCACCTAGTAATTCTTGAATAATCTCCTAATCCTTTGCACTATCTCCCATTGTTCAAGCGCTTCATAATCTGTAATGCCTCATTCACTAGAGGTTTAGTAGAAAAATAGTCAAAGGTCTGAATCATACCTACAGTCAATTCTTGGTTTCTCTATTCAATTCCACATAAACATACCATGTGCACACAACCATGCAAATTAAAGTGGAACTTATGTACCCATAGTGAAGGTGGTAAGGACTCCTACCCCTCTGTTTAGAGTCTCTCACATTCTGAACATGGTGTGAAGCTAGAATCCTTCCCATGAAATTCACATGTCTTGGTAGGTGCATTTATCCAAATAAATATAGAAGAGAAATTGATTCTCACTTCTTGCCACTCTAATAGACTATCTTTGTGTACAATCCACTTGCACGCTTCTATTCCGTGTAAGGTATATACAAGCATATTCCTTCTTTCCACTTGATCTGTCCACTGGGCTTCCATAGCACATAAAAATACTTTAGGATTTCCCTTGCCCAGTGTACCTTGGTACCTGGTTACTGCCCAAATGCCTAACACAATGTGACCTACTTACGCACGTAACTACACTCTTCATCTCACGCCAAACCATTTCATAAGTCCCATGCACCCAGTTATCACAAGAAACACTGGTTGTATCACTCATAGACTATGCATCATCCCATTGAATAACTCCTTCCTTTGATGGCTCAAGTACTTCAGGATCTGTAATGGTGCGCACATAAATTATTTTCAAGTCCTCTTCACTTAAAGGTTCCACATAAGGTGCAACTTTTCCATCAGTCAAAGGGATGATTGCGCACTCTTCCTTGTTCTCAAAACTTATGTAACCCTTATTGAAGTGCATATCAACATTATTTGCATAACACCAAGGGCACCCAAGTAAAGCTATCAAATTGTCTACTTCTGCAAGTGCCAAGACCTCAAAGTCCCCAGTAAACTCTGCCCCTTGTATAGTAATAGTAACATCCTTCAAGAATCCAATGGGCATGGATTTGGTTCTATTTTCCATATACAACACATTTGAAGATGGCTGTAATGGTGGCCTCCCCATCTGATTCCACGCATCCAGAGTGAGTATATTTACTTCCGTGCCTATGTCAATCAGTATATTACTCAGCACTCACCCATTAACAACTGCATTCAAAATGATCTCTTTGTCATAATCAAGACTATGAAGAGGTAAGTTAGCATGTAAAATCTATCTCTCACACTCAAATCCAATGCATGATATATTTTCCCTTAACCACTCTCCAAAAAAAGTAATGATGTTCTCTTGGCACAACAACTTACAAAACTCTTTTAAGTCATCAACATATTTCTGAGGAGTCTCAATTTCTTTGGCCTAATCCAGCTTCCGTGACTACTACTTCAAACATTGTATCTCACCCTACAAATTTCTATTAACCTCCATGGTATCTTGCTAAAATTCATTTTGATGGGAAGGTATGGATATTTGGCATTCAATACTTCCTGTTTTGTAATGAAAGGTTTCTACTTTGGAATCTCTCTCACACGCACCACCTCATCACGTGTAGTAAATAACACCAGGATTATCTCAGGGTTAGGTGCTAACTTTGGAATCCACTGATCTTTCACAACGCGATGTACTTTAACCATTCCTGCGCCCTTATCCTTCTTATGCTTTTTGATCAGGTGCTCATAAAAATCTGGGCACCTTATAATTTTGATTCTTTCTACACCAGGAGAAAATAATATTATGAGGGCATTCACACTTGTAAAGATTAGGGGACCCGCATGCATAACATGTTCCATGTGCGAATTCACTTCTTCCATTGCCATGACGTCGACCTCTAAATCCTCCACGGTAACCTCTACCTCTACCTCTACCACTTCCATCAGAGAGTCCTTCATTGTGACTATGATCATGATGTTCATCTTGTTACTTAGAATTGTTTGTAACAATAGCTTAACGTACACCAATTTTAATGGCATCATGAATATGATCAATCAATATGCAATTCTCTGTATCACTAGTGGTAGACTTATAAAGCTTATAATAACAAGACACGTTCTTTCTTATCGGGCACTGCAATAGTGGGCACCCACTTGAATCATAATCCAAGTGACAAATCTCATAATCCAACAACATTGCGCAAACTGATTTACGAGGGAAACTATCCTTAGTATGTACTTCTACTTCATAATCTGTGCACCTAATACCACTCCGCATCTCATGAGCTAAATTAGCTGACAATTTTTCTAACTATTTTTTCATAGATTGAATCTGAGCTTCCAAAAACAGGCTCACTCTAGTGTCTATACTCCCAACTACCTCAATGCACAAAGCTGCCTCAAGTGATTCACACGGATCTATAAAAGTCTTTCGTGAGAGTGCCCTTCTGAAAGGTGTGATCAAACCTCCAATGAACCATTGAACATGATGACAAGGGTGAATATCATAGGAAAAATTTGAAAGAAATGTTTTAAAATGAGCATCATACTCCCTTACACTTTCAGCCATGCCCTACTTAATGTCCTTCAGTGCACTGATGCTCTTCTATTTAAACTCAAGTATATGAAACCATGCTAAGAAAGCATCATGCAACGTGGTATAATCTACACAAGTTTGGTTCGGATCATACTTCCTGTACCGACTATGCGTGTGCCCTTGTAAAGTAGTAACAAACTGAATTGCTTTACACTCAGGAGTTGTAATCCCCTTAGCGTGCCATAGTATCTCACACATATGCATGTGCTCAGCTAAATATTCAATTCCTCTATAGTCTAGTAGGAAAAGGTACATCTCGAAATAAAATTGTTGGAGTTGGTGTGGACCATGCCAACCTGATCCAGAACCTATAATACCTCTTGCATTCCCTCTTCCTCCAGAACCAATAGATCCTAAACCACATGATCCTCCTGATGCCCCTCTTGTAGTGGGAAATCGACCAGAGGATGTACTACCTTTTGTCCCAATAGTTATTCTAAAATAAACTCCCATTGTATGCGAAGTGGTACTAATTCCAGACATTATACCAACGTTTTACGTGCCCACGTTCTTTGCTGATGACGCATCAGAAAATATACCTCCAATCGGATCTCCAAATAACACATACGATGATTGCACCGCCATAGATGAATAAGCTATCTGATTAACTCCTTCACTTAATGGAAACTGTAATCTACTTGTTGCCACTGAAGTACCTACACTAGCCGGATTTGCACTAATTGTCTCAGGAACTGGTACACCAAGTGCACGACCTAGGTTGCCAGGTAGGATCAGATGTGCGCCTGCGGCTCTTAGTCTTTCCTCAGACACACTCTCATCTAAAACTGATGAGGGTTATCTACCATGCTTACCTAAATGGGGGATTATAGATGCTCCAGTTCCACATCTTCTACATGAGCACAAAATCCTTCACAAGCCATCTCCCTCTGCAACACCATTCGTTCCACAACATCATGCTGCTTTTCCAAGTCCCTCTCGTGTGCTTCATTACACTAAAACCACCTTTCTTATCTTCATCTCTCTACCACTAGGTCTTCCATCTTTCAACACACTTAGTCTTGCCCCCGCGCATGGTGGGATTTAGCTAGCCATAGGACGCTGTTCCAAATTTGGGGTCATGATCAAGATCTTAATCGCTAAAGGGATAATGCATAAAGAATATCCTATGGGTTCAAACAAGAACTAGAACTTAACAACCTCTGGAAATGAATAAGTAGAAACTACATACTCCAAAATGTAGCTATGCAAAATACCAACCCACCAACGATCTACAATGCGTGTCTAAGTCAGATCAGTATCATGCAGAGACTAGAATGTTTCATGTGTCCAAATAAGTACTCTATACCTCCAATTTCTCTTTGACACGTATGCTACCAGCCACTCATATAACTCTATAGGAAAACTAAAGAAGAACGTCTCATAAAGATCATGATACTGATTCCGTTCAGCCCATGTGCGTGCATCAAATTCAGGTCTAGTGTCAAATCTGTGAGTAAATTCTTCCTCTAAATTTTCTAACCAATCCTTAATACTAGAAAAATTCAACCAGTACGTCTTCATCATGCAACATCCTTATAAGTATCTTAAAAAGAGGTCCCAACAACGAAACCAAAATGTAGTCTTTTATTTTACCAAATGACCTAAGGCACGTTGACACATCACTCAGGAAAACTTGAGCACTCACCCGAAGCTCGCAAGGGTACCAAGTCACTATTTTATGGAAGCTTTGTCAAGGATTTAGCATGATAAACACATACATGGATGTATTCCAGATCCTTAATAACAATGCAGTGATAAACCATAAAATGATCTAGATCATAACCATATGTAAGAATAACTTATAGAAGAATCAAGATTAGGTTTACCATAAAATAACTAGTCAAAATTATGTCAACAAAAAATATCCAACCACAAAGATCCATTGTATTAATCACTCTAAAACACATTAATGTCACCGTGAGTCATGCACACACATAAACCGGTAACCTAACTCTACTATAATACGTCTTTAGCTATGTCATACCGTGGAAATCAATACATATTTATAGGTAGTGGGGACTTGCCCTTCACTAGCCATGCATCCTCAAAATAGGCTACATGCTAAGAATAAATATGTGCCCCTACAAGATAAATACAAAACATGCAAGCTTGCCAATAATAGAATATATAATAACATCAACTGCATATCTAATCCTATTAATAGTTCACAACTATGAATGCCATTTGATCTTCCACTTGTGAAAAATAGACTTGCTTCGCCTCCTAGTCTTCATGCTCACATGTGCCCCCACACTCAACATCTATTTTCAGCCTCATCACACAAAATAACTAAGTCCTGATATCCCACTTTCCCAGGTGTGCCCTGTTTCACTATACTTCCGCACACACCTCAGTGCCCTATGTCTGCGTGCCCTTCCCTTCTGTGCCTCTAATACTTAAACTGCAATTCATCAGCCCAACACGATTGGTCACCGAGGATTCACTCCATTTACTTTCATCTTTGATATGATAAGTTATGTCATATTGATATCATTTACAGTTCACATGAGTCACATATCACTCGTTACGAGTTGGGGGTTGTTGTTCCCAAGATACATGTATGAGCACATGAGCGATTCATTTAACTATTATTAAACAATATAAGGTTGATCATTTTTTATACGAGACAAGGAAAATTTCTCTTCATGTTGCTAAAACATCTTGTTAGGCATCGTTTGATATTGGTAGAAGACTTCATGTTTTACATTCTTGATCATACCACCTTGGTGTACACAAACACATATGTTCCCATTTCACATACATATATCTCGTTTCATTAAAACATTTATTAATAACATGCATACCTCATTTTTTTTTATTCCTTACCACATTCATTTTTCGTAATTCAATTATAAGTTGGGATTTAGGTTAGCAAGATTTAAATCATTGACTTTTATTGTTATCACATTTACATTGTTTACTTTATTCACTTATCAACATCGTTTAAAAAAATACAAGTCATATAGCACTCATTTCCCATTTAGGGATTCAATATTCTAGGGAGCGTGGTCCCACATAACAATATTCATTTTATTGTTATTAGACAACCCAAGTTTAAACCGCATATTATAAGTGAAATCTCAAATCCACTTTATGCATTCAAAAATGTCTTTTAAGACACTATTCCAATCATTGGTATACATATTTTAAGGGTTTTTCCACCAATAACCTCTTAAGAGGTCTTAAGATTATATTATTTTGATTTGCAAAGACCACGACCCACTATCGGGTTAACACTAGGATAAAACAATATCCTTTTTTCACAAAATTTTTACATCTCATCTTTATCTTTTTTTTTTAATTTGAAGGGATGTAGACTCACCTAGGATTACCACCCCACTCTCAATTCATGTGGTGTAATTTAAATGACCATTCACTTATCATACACAAGAGAGGGATACTTATGACACTTTTATTTTATCTTAATAGAAGAAAGACACGATTGTATAGAAAATTCTAGTGACCAAGATACCGTTTCCCTCAAGGGTGTAAATTTTCTAGACCCTTAATCCTAGTTCAAACACCCAACACCCCTTCTCGCAGAGAAAGGAAAAAGTTGCATTACTTGAAAAAGGTCATTCATGGTAAAGAAGTGGCCACATTAGTAATCTCTTCATAAGTTTACACTTGGATAACAATTGGTGAAGACACTAAAGTCCTCTCATACAATGATAGGGGTTCATACATCTAGTTATGGCCCAACTGAGAGGACTAAATAACGACATGGTTTAGAGAACTCGTTTAGTTTCAATGTTTCGATTATTCTACTCTAAGACCACTTATTTCACAATGTTGTAAGGGAACTACAAGGTTAACCCATGTATCTAGATCATTAAAACACAACATAGAAACATAGTTTCATATCAAATACAATGCATATACAATATAAACTAACTTTTTTCTCCTTTCAAAGCGTATTGAAGGCACGATTATTCATAGTTCAATCAAGTACAATACATACATGTTATAGTAAATATATTCATATTTCACATTAGATTTAAGGTAGGAATACACAAAATGAGAATACAGTTTTGTATTCTATTGCTATAAACAAACAGATTTCATATGCAATTTTTAATTCAACATCCTTATTCATTCATATTCCACCATGCTACCTACAACCTGCAAAGTCATGTAATTTTGGTCAGTGAAACATTTGGAATGGATCCACCCCTCCCATTTAACACACTATCAAGACTCACAACCACAATTCAGAGTTAGAGAGAGATAACAAAATATTTATTTTTCAAACCAAGACAACTTTTCAAGATTAAGAGAGAGGTTAAAGAAAGAAAACACTCATTTATTTTACATAAATAAACCAATACATTTATTTGATCAGAGAGTGTGAAATATAACAAAATAAATTTTTATCATCAATATTCAAATTCCAAAAATATTTTCAAAGTATTACAAGTTTCATGACCTCTAACATGGTTCTCGTTCTCATTATCACTATAGGGGTCAAGATAAATGTGCCAAATTAATTGATTCTAATTTTTTATTAACTGTCTTGTTTAAGTGTACCAAACCATGTATTTCTACTCATCATACATATTTACAAATTACACTTGTTGCACATATTGAAAAAACCTTGGAGGGTCAACACGGGCCAATGAGTATTTGTTACATTGCTGTGTAAACTAGCCTAAGTGGCCACGAAGTTGGCCCACAAAAGGGTGCAAAACATACTTATGGGATGTTTATTTATCATACCCTATTATCTACTATACAAAGAATGACGAGAAACTAATAGGGTTCAAAATCAGAAATCGAGGCTCAAATTGGAAATAACTTTTTAGAGCCAATTGGCTGAATTCAATTGTTTGCCCGTTAAAAAAAAACGCAGTTGTCTGTGAAATGGGTGGGAAAAATACACTTTTAGGAGAGAATGGGTAAAATGAAATACGTTACACTATTATCCATGTAACAATGAAGAGGATTTTAGGGTCACATTTTACTTCAAGAATCCATAGTGACAAAATTCGAAGTGATTCTAGGAGAGTTTGGTAGTTGTAAGTGGTTGCTCACAGTAGTCAGTTTTTAAAGTAGGTAGGAAACCCACTTCATAAACATGTATGCCGATGGTTTTAATTTTTTTTTGTGGTTAGAATGAGATTTTTGTAAAATAAAGAAGAGGTTATAGTGGTTCAAAAGTGAAAATGAGGTTTAGAGTGTAGACACTAAATCACCCACTTTGGGTACATATCTAGGTCCTAGTCACATACTACTATTCATATGATTCCTAAGCGAGAAAAGTAGCAATTGAAAACTATCTTTGGCCTTTTGTCTTTACTTCATGTCTTCTTTTTGGCCTCTTACACCCTACAACCTAATTTATACTTTACTTCTTGTTGGTGAGAACATTTTTCGGGTGGACAAATCTATGGGTTTTTGGCCAATGCTCTGGGAGTTGAAATCCCTCTACTTAAATGTTACAGCTTCTGTATTTGCATGCGTGAATAAAAGTGGATTTTCCTGGTGGCCTTGCAGCTGAGGATTCAATGGGGGCACTCTACTGTCACTGCGAAAAAGCTAACAATCATTAGCTAGAGAAGACTTTGTCTTGAGAGTGGGAAAGGGAGTGAGAATATGAGGTAGGAGAACTAATGTTGTGGGTAGAAAATTAGATTCCTACACACACTAGTTATAAATTTCAACACATGTATTTATGAGAAGAAACAACCAAAACATCAGTGCTACTCACTAGAGGAAACCATGCATACAAAGATGCACACATTCATATGCCTTGGAAAAAAAAACTTCTTCCTTAGCATTTCAATTAAAGTTGTACATAGTGTGGGAATGGAGGAAAATAGTGAGGGGGAAATGGAAGAAAATGGTTATCTCCTTTTTTCTCTCTAATTACAATGCACTCTTGAGTTTACAAAATCAATCACCAACCCTTTGAAATGGGAATGGATTTACAATTTATAGGAAGAGAAAATACTCTTCATATGCTTCCCAATGAATCTTCGTATGTCTCGACACGATTTAAGATTCTTCACCTTTTTAGGAAAACATTAAGTCCCTTTTTATAACATAAATGTGAATTATTATATTAGGAACATTAAGACATACGAAAAAGTGTAACCCCAACATAAAATTAGAACATTGAGTAGAGAGAGAAAGTTGGGGGAGAGAAGAGAGAGAGAGAGAGAGAATGATGTTGACGATGAAATATTTCACCTTCAATAAATCCTATTGATCCTTCTAGATGACTCGATGGAATGCTCCAATGTGATGAAATCTAAATCCTCGAACTCTTTGCACTCTAAGAAACTCCTTCAACATGGCTCACTGAGGCTTTGGATTGAGTGTTTAAAAATGTGGTTGAATGTTTCTGCCGATGACCATGAATGTGACTCATGAAGATTCCTTCAAAAGAGATAGGAACTCAAAATTGACCCTATCAAATTGAATGAATTGTTCTGCCAATGACCGCAACTTCCACCTTGCGTATGATATACATGTGACCTGAACCATGTAGTGAGTGTCAAAAGACACTTTCAGGTTCCCTAGGATGGATCTCGAATTCCATGTCATAAATGCCCATGGATGATCCCGAATGATGATCCCCTTATATTCCATTGTGCCAAAAAATTCCCTCTTAGTGTAACTTACTGTTAATAGCAAGTGCCCAGATGGAAGACTTACTATTTTTGGTAAGAGGTGATTTTTTCCTCTTCTTGACTATCCTGATGTGATGAAATCCCTCATTCACTCCTACACACACTGCCTTCACCTCGACAACTTCTTGGGGTGACTTACTATTTGTAGTAAGCACCCATATATGGGGGCTTACTATTTGTAGCAAGTGTTCATTTTCATTGTTTTCTGCTCCAAACAATCATTTTGGCTTCCTGGTGATCTGCAGTGCACACCGCCTTTGCCATAGCCACTTTTGATGATGAATTTCCAAACATAACAAGTATGTATAGGAAAAATTACTATTTTGGAAAGTGGATTTCAGTTGCTCGATTTGTGACGGAACATATTTTTTTGAACTTGGCTCATCATCGCAGTCATGTCCTCTGAATTTCACTTGATCTAGCCCACTAGAATGCTTGGAAATAAAATTTAAAATTTTCACCTGGCAATGGCTTCAAGGCCGGAGCTGTCATGTTGGCCATTAATAGAGGTTGAAATATGTAGGTCTATATTTTACCTCCGATCATGAGGAAATTAACTCCATTGCGATAATTTTTTCATTTGGATTTTGTGTGCAAGTTTTTAGCTCATTTCCATTGCTGGATTAATGGGAAATACGACGAATGTGAGCTAGGGCACGAAATGGGTTGTTAGAAAAAAGGATTTAGGGCACCATTCGACCTCCCATTTTTTGCATCTTGATCATCTTTAAAAATGAGGAAGTCTACAAAAGATGACATCTCAATCTGACTTGTATTTTGAAAGATATGAAGATTTTTTTATTGGAAGACTTCGTGGTTATTTGGCGAAAAATATTCATTTTCTCTTCGTTCTTCATTGTTTTGATCCATTTTTTATTTTGAGATATGTGAATTTTAAATTTTAATAATACTTTGAGGATCTAGTTGAGTGCAACAATGGTGGGGCGAAGAGGAATCCGATGTTTGAGCTTTCATGGGCCTGTGTGTAGGTAGCACTAGAAGCAATAAAGGAGTTAGATTTTTTGCATATTTTGAAGCTAGGGTTGGGAAATTTTTTGTGTCCACTATGTCCCTTTAGATAAAGGGATGAAATAAACATCAATTTTCACATCGCGCCCAATCACGACACTTGGCAAGATCCGACTGACTGAGCATTTGGGCTAGGGAGCTTGAGGGAAGCACATGGGGGTTGAAATTCAGACGTATGGAGGACCAGAAGGCATACCTGGGGCTGGGAAAATTTTAATGTACCCTTTTTACCTTTAGATAAAGGGATGAAAGGGACATAAATTTACACATTATGCCAGGTTACAACACTTGGCGGTCATCCGTGCACTGTGAGGATGGGCTCCGACAAGCTCTCGAGGGCTTAACTGGCGACGTGGAGGGTCCTATGAGTGATTAGGTGGATAAAAAGGGTTGGGAACATTTTACTATCTCTTATGTCACTTTTATAAAGGGACGAAATGGAAATCAAAATGTGTTAGGCTCCTAGAGCTAACATGTGTCCTCTAGAAAATTTGGCTAAGTGTTGAACGCGTTCCTTGGGCCAATTTGTGACAACGATAACTAGGGCTCCCAGATGAGTTTAGAGGTGAAAATTTATATGATATTGACTGAAAAGAACTCAATGAATTGAATGGTGATGGTTTAGATCTCTAATTCAGACTGAATCACCTAAAAATTCCCCATTTTTTCTCCAGATTTCTAGTTGTGTGCCGGAAGAATGAGTTGTCTAGGGAAGTGTATGATGTTTCACGAGGTATCATTTTTTAGAACCATTTAGGGTATGGAAAATACCTTCCATAGGTAATTTTTTGGGCTCTTTAATATTTATGAATCTCCCAAAATCCTTTCTTAAAGCTTAGGCACTCCTTCGCCATGTATGCTCCTTTAGGCCTGAAAACCCACTTTTACTCAATCAACTCCAAAAAGGCTTTGCCAAATTGATCTTGATGCCTTCAAACCCTTTGGAACATTTCAATCCTCCTTTGTTGATGATGTATTTACCTTTTCATTCAATTTATATTTTTATTATGCCTCACCATGGACACATGCTATTTTTAGTAAGTGCACTGTGGGTGTCAGATTGCAACAAAACAAGTCTTGAAATTCTGGGTTTTATTCCGGGGTTCCATGCTCCAAATTTTGGGTAATTTCTTAGTTTGAACAAGTGGGAAAATGAGATTTCAATAAAAAGGGGTAGATTATTGATAAAAAAAACACATCCCTTCATATCCCTAAAAAATAGGGACTTCATGGCGTGAAAACTAGTTTACGCGAAACTAGATTTTTTAATGATCATTCCCTCCAATTTTCGTTCGATTTCACCCTTTGGAACCTTGAGAATTGAAGAGGTATCTCACTGAATTTTTCAATACTATTATTCATGTGACAAGGTAGAATGATGATGAAAAATCAGTCCTCCATATCCCTAAAAAATAGGGACTTCATGGTGCGAAAACTAGTTCATGCGAAACTAGATTTTTCAATGATCATTCCCTCCAATTTTTGTGCGATTTCACCCACTGGAACCTTGAGAAGTGAAGAGGTAGCTCATTGCATTTTTCAATGTATGTTCTTCATGTGACAGGGTATAATGATGATGAAAATTCAGTCCTCTATATCCTTACAAAAATAGGGACTTCATGGCACAAAAATTGGTTCATGCAAAACTAGATTTTTCAATGATGATTCCATCCACTTTTCACACGATTTTACCCACTGGCATTGAGAAGTGAAAAGGTAATTGCTGCATTTTTCACTATTTTTCTTCATGGCATCCACTAATGGAGTCTTCAATCTTCAGATATCTCAGAGGTGATGATGGATGAGAATAAAGTTATTTGCAGTTGAGAATGAGAGGGAGGCTAGAAAAAAGCATTTAGGAGTTGACTTTTGGACGTATGGAGTACCAAAAGGTATACCTAGGGCTGGAAACATTTTACTGTCCCATATATCCCTTAGCTAAATGGATGAAAGGGACATCAAAATGTGCCAAGCTCCTAGAGATGACACTTGTCCACTTCAAAAAAATGACTAAGTATGAGGACTTGAGAGCGAGCTTGTGAAGGTCGTATCTGGAGTTCCTTATGGAGTTTGAAGGTGAAATTTTATATTAATTTGACAGAAAATGGACTTTTTAATCCAATTTTGGGGGTATTATCTCTTTATTCCTCCATTTGAGTCCTGAAAATTTGGATTTTTGTTCTAGCTCCATGACCAAGCATGAGAAAAACTGGATATAAACATATTATGCCTAGGTGTTGTGAAAAATATTATTTCACCACATTGTAGAGCTCTAAATTAAATTTCTAACAATGTCTTGTTTAGCTCCTAACTCCTTCCAGAGATCCTAGAATCGCTTCCCGAAGCTCACTAGCTTTTTTGGCCCTTATGCCCTTCCTAGGCCTGAGAACCCTATTTATAATGAACCTGCCCCAAAACTTCCAAATCTTCCCTGAATATTCCAAAATATATTTCTCGGTGTTCTCAAAACTTCAATTTATCTCCATGTTGATTTTTTTTCCTTTGTTTAGCTCCAGGGGTTGCACTAGTCCCGAGAAGGCCAGTGGTAGCCTTTCCCAAGACTGGCCAAAATTGGCATTCTTCAAGAACTCCTAAAATCACCTAGGGGGATTGAATCAAATTTCCTAATTCACCTAGGGGACTGAGTTGACATCCACTAGAGGTTCATTGGACTGACTGGGTAAGACTAGTGCTAAGGATAGGTAGACCTGGGGTGTCTTGGAAAGGTAAAATTTGAAAAATTTGACACAGGGGTATTGTTGTCATGCTTGAAAATTGGGAATTTTCTTGTTGCACATTTGCATGAAAACAATTGGCTCTAGCTTGGGGGCATGGTATGGATTGAGTGCAATGAAGACATGATATGAGGAATCCCATAATCTCAACTTATAACATATTGACTAGTGCCTTATCCATTGGGCCCTACGGAGTCTTTTACAACTTGCGAAAAAGAGATAACAAGAAAGAACATAGACAAACACAGACATAGAATAAGGAAGGAAACACACAAAACACACAGAAAGGGAAAGACACACAACAAGAAAGGGAAATTATATACAAGGGGAGGGATATTTATAGAGGTGGGAAAATAATATACACATACCCGACGATGGGTTGGGAAAAGTACATGCCATCATGGAATAAAGGATTGAAGTGTGATGCTTGAGATACAAAGACTGTTATCAGATCAAACCATGCTCTTGTGATGGCTTCACATGGCTTGAGAAGAAGAATACCAACCAATATTCCATCTTCATATTGATACTGCACTAAGAATGTTATTACACTCACAAGAATAATTCATCACTTTCTCAGAACTCTTGTATCTTGATGCTTCCGCTTGATGTCCTGCGATCATGGGACATCATTCTTCCATGTCTTCAAGAGTGGGAAAATATTCATCCTCTTTGAATTGCCACATTAAATCACCTCTTACATCAGCATGGTACCTGGAAAGAGTGAGAGAAAAATGATTTCCCTCCCATTCGAGAACTTCTCTGAACATCCCGCTTTGTTGTTTTGAGCAAGTGTTTTCAATATCCATCTACTCGAGGCTCATCCTGATATCATTCTCAAAATTACCACCCTCAATTTCTGCATAGAGGCATTCTTTACCCTCTAGTGTATTTGTCCATATGAACTCTTGTTCTGCATTGGTGGAGTATTCTGAAGTGGCTAGAAGCATATGATTTCACACAAATTCCCAAGAACCTTGCAACTTTTCACTTTTCTCTGAACAACTTTCTTCAATGAAAATCAACTCATTATTCTCTTTATTATCTTCTTCCATGGAAAAAATGTTATTTTCAAGATTGAGGATATTTGAAGGATATTCAAGAACCTTCCTCCTTTTGCATTCGCGAACCTCTTTGCATTATGTGAAAGAGAAAGACATGCTTTCACATTCACTCTCATCCACCAAGGCATTGGGGAAATCATCAAATTCAACCAACTACTTCATTCTGACATCAAACATTGGCATGTCAAAATAAGGAGCACAAATAGACTCATACCTATCTTGTATCTCCATAGCCCGAGTCAAGAGTTCAAGACTACGTTGAGGGTCTTTGGTCTCTTCTATAGCCTTCAAGATGTCTTGCACAGATGGTTCTTCTAAGATCACCATAGGCTCATCTTCATTCTCGCGGGAAGAATATTCATGTTGTGCCATCAAGAGCTGATTGAAAATATGATCTATCCGTGCCCATGATTCACTTTGCACATCCTTGTTCACTCCTTTCATGTTTTGTGTTGTCCAAGATTCTCTTTCTTGCAAGCATGGGCACACTTGATTCATGACACCTTCTGAAAAGGAGAAGAGGTCCATGCTTTGTGGGAATGGAACTCCTTCGAGCTCAAAATCCATATCATCCTCTCGATGGGGCCATGTTGAGGTAGCAATATGGGAAGAAATTTCAACATTATCTTGATCATCCATTATTGAATCCTCTTGCATAGATGGAAAATGAAATACTTCATACTCATTGTGATGGTCATTTTTCTCCTTAGGTGAGAAGAGATTGTGTTTGAGTCGTTCATTATCCTGTACTTCGAAAAGGAAGTGAGATTCTTCCATCAGATCATCCATGATTGAGTCAGGGGTAGAGTTTGATCCTTCAACTGACTCCATTTCTTCATCAATCATTTCTTCATCACTTGAAGGATAAAAATAGGAATGCAAATCATCCATGACCATATTGAATTCACCATATTTGGTCCATAATGCAAGATTTATCTCAGGTTCTTTTTCACATATATCCATTTCATCATTAATCGAAAGATGAAAATTTGAAAGGAGATTATTCATGCTTACTTCAAACTGGTCATCTTCAATCTCTTCATCATTGGTGGAGTCTTCAATAAGCATTGAATAATCCATTATGCGATAAAATATTCTTCTCTTGAAGTTATTTCTCCTCCAATGGGTTGTGTCTCAAGCCAAAAAGAGTCGATGAATGATGGTTCCACCTCCATGTCTCTTTCATCATCATCTTCCATGATGTTTCTTTGATACTCATTAGAAGGTTCAAGGATAGGATCTTCTTCAGGAGCATCCAAGAATCTCCCAGGGATAAATACCTCGTAGCATGGAAAATCATCAAGATCTTCTTGAGATTCTTCATTTTAGACAACATGAAGTGATTTGAGGTATTTGTACCTTCTTTGTAAAGCTAGAGCACACCTCCAAATTTCTTGATAGGCTTCATGATCAGAATCTCCTTCTATTATGCTCTTAAGCCTTTCCACATATTCTCTTTTCAATATATTCATTTCTTCATCACCATATGTAAGGAATTCATCTATAGAGCAGTAGAAAAAAGATAATGTTCTCAATTTTGTAATGAGTTGCGTGAGGTTTCAAAATTCTTCCTCAGTGGATTCTGCACCACCTTGTCCTTCAAAATATTCTATAAGACTGGTTTGATTCTCATCGGAAGGCTCCGAGATAAGATCTTCTTTGGGAACATTCAAAAACCTTTCAGGGATGAACACCCTGTGGTATGAATGATCTTCAGGGTCTTCCTCCATAGGAAAAATATCTTCTTCTTGCTCCTCTTGACGAAGTGCTTCAAGATGTTCATATCTCCTTTGTAAAGTTGAAGCATATCTCCAAACTTCATGGTAGGCTTTGGGGTTGGTATTTCCTTCTGCTGTATCCAAAAGCCTCTACACATATCCCCTTCTCAGAATGTCCATTTCTTCATCACCGTACACAAGGAAGTCATCCAAAGGAAGAGAAATGAAATACAATGTCACAAGTTTCTTGGTCAACTACATGAAGTTGAAGAAGTTACATTCGGTGGATTCTGCACCATCTTTTCCTTCATACAACCTTTTACATCTCTTTTGAACCTTCTTCATCCATCTCTTAGATTCTTGATTATTGGCAGGAGTAATTCCCATCATTTTTCCTTTGGTTGCACTCTTCTTGAATTGTAACCACCATGACTTGATAGTTGGGTCTTCATATACGAATATTTTCTCTATTATGGAAAGTCTCTTTCTGGCTTTTGCAGAGATAGTGTGAGTCTTATTTCCTTCAATTTTCTTGGATTTGCAAGAGATGTTCCAAAATGATGGTTGATCACATATTTGCAGATCTCAACAATCCTCTTCTTCTTCTTCTTCTTCTTTGCTGTCACTCATTGGTACTTCACTCCAATCTAGAAATTTCTTCATCGTGATGTGGAAATGAACATGACAATGGTTTATTCCTTGATGGATTCACCTTCAAAAATGATTTTTTTGTTGAAATCTGATTTTTTAATTTTTTTTGGATATTCATTTTTTTTTTGGAATTTTCAAACCTTTCGGTTGTATTTTGGGTGTAGATGCTGCTAAATCTTCCCCACGGTGGGTGCAAAAAACCATTGGTGAGAAAATTTTCTAGGTGGAAAAATCTGTGGGTTTCTTGCCAATGCTCTAGGAGTCAAAGTACCTCTACTTAAACAATGTAGCTTCCGTATTTGCATGTGTGAACAAAAGTGGATTTTCCTAGTGGCCTTATGGCCAGGGATCCAAAAAAGGCACTCCAATGTCCCTACGTAAAAGCTAGCAATCACTTGCTAGAGAATACTTTGTCTAAGAGCGGGAAAGGGAGTACAAATATGAGGTAGGAGGACTAATGTTGCAGGTAGAAAACCAGATTCCTGTACACACTAGTTAGAAATTTGAACACATGCATTTATGAGAAGAAACAACCAAAAAATCCATGCTACTAGCTAGAGGAAACCATGCATACAAATATGCACACATTCATATGCCTTGGAAAATAGAAATTTCTTCCTTAGCATTTTAGTTAAAGTTGTACATAGTGTGGGAATGGAGGAAAAATAGTGAGGGGGAAATGGAAGAAAATAGCTATCTCCTTTGTTCTCTCAAATTACTTTGTACTCCTGAGTTTACAAAATCAATCACCAACCCTTTGAAATAGGAATGTCTTTATAATTTATAGGAAGAGAAAAGACTCTTCATATACCCTCAATGAATCTTTGTATGTCTCGACATGACTTAAGACTCTTCGCCTTCTTAGGAAAACATTAAGTCCCTTTTTATAACCTAAAGGTGACTTATTATATTAGGAAAATTAAAACATATGAAAAGGTGCAACCCCAACGTAAGATTAGAGCATTGAGTAGAGAGGAAAAGTTGGGGGAGAGAGAGAGAGAGAGAGAGAGAGAGAGAGAGAGAGAGAGAGAGAGAGAGAGAGAACGATGTTGAAGATGAAAGACTCATCCTTAAATAAATCCTAATGATCCTTCTAAATGACTCGATGGAATGCTCTAATGTGATTAAATCTGAATCCCTGAACTCTTTGCACCTTGAGAAACTCCTTCAACTTGGCTCACAAATGCTTTGGATTGAGTGTTTAAAAACACGGTTGAATGTTTCTACTAATGACCATGAACATGACTCATGAAGATTCCTTTAGAAGAGACATGAACTCAAAACTAACCCTGCCAAGTTGAATGAACTGTCCTACTGATGACCACAACTTCCACCTTACGTATGATATATGTGTGACCCAAACCATGTAGTGAGTGCCGAAAGACACTGTTGGGTTCCTTGGGATGGATCTCAAATGCCTTGTGAGAAATTCCCATGGACGATCCCAATGATGATCCCCTTATATTCCATTGTGCTAAAACTACCCTATGAGTGTAACTTACCATTAATAATAAGTGCCCAGATGGAAGACTTACTATTTTTGGTAAGACGTGATTTTTGCCTCTTCTTGCCCATCTTGATGTGATGAACTCCCTCATTCACTCCTATGCACAGTGCCTTCACCTCGACCACTTCTTAGGGTGACTTACTATATGTAGTAAACACCCATATAGGGGGTTTACTATTTTTATAAAGTGTTCATTTTCATTGTTTTCTACTCTGGAAAATCATTCTGGCTTCCTGGTGATCTTCAGTGCACACTGCCTTCGTTGTAGCCGCTTTTGATGATGAATTTCCAAACATAGCAAGTATGTATAAGAAAACTTATTATTTTTGGAAAGTGTAATTCTAGTGCTCAGTTTGCGACAGAACATATTTTTTTGAACTCATCTCATCATCGTGGTCACTTCCTCTGAATTTCACTTGATCTCACCCACTAGAATGCTTGGAAATAAAATTCAAATTTTTCTCTTGGCAATGGCTTCAGGCTTGGAGCTGTCATGGTGGCCATTAATGGAGCTCAAAATTTATAGGTCATGTTTTTTCCTCTGATCACGATGAAATTAACTCCATTGCAATAGGTTTTTCATTTGGAGTTCGTGTGCAAGTTTTTAGCTCGTTTCCATTGCCGGATTGATGGGAAATCCGATGAATGTGAGCTAGGGCACCAAATGGGGTTTTTATTGAAACAAATGATTCAAGGCACTATTTGACCTCCTATTTGTTGAATTTTGATTGTCTTGAAAAATGAGGAAGTCTATAAAAGACGACATCTCAATCCAACTTGTATTTTGAAAGATATGAATATTTTTTGATTGGAAGACTACGTGGTTTTTTGGTGAAAAATCTTCGTTTTCTCTTCATTCTTCATTGTTTCGATCCATTTTTAATTTTGAGATATTTGAATTTTCAATTTGAATAATACTTTGAGGAGATGGTTGAGTTCAATAATGATGGGGTGAAGAGAAATCCAACGTTTGAGCTTTCACGGTCGTGTGTGTAGGTAACACTAGAAACAACAAAGGAGTTAGATTTTTTGCATATTTTGAGGCTGGGGTTGGCCAAATTTTCATGTCCCCTATGTCCCTTTGGCTAAAGGGATGAAAGGGTCATTAATTTTCACATCGCTCCCAATCGTGACACTTGGAAAGATTCAACTGGCTGAGCATTCGGGCTAGGGAGCTTAAGGGGAGCACCTAGGGGCTAAAATTCAGACGTATGGAGGACTAGAAGACATACTTGGGGCTGGGTGAATTTTACTATTCCATTTTTCACTATAGCTAAAGGTAAAAAAGGGACATAAATTTTCACATCATGCTAGGTTGTGACACTTGGCGGTCATCCGTGCACTGTGAGGATGGGCTCTGACAAGCTCCTGGGGGCTTAACTGGCGACGCGGAGGGTCCTATGGGTGATTAGGTGGACAAAAATGGTTGGGAACATTTTACTATCTCTTATGTCACTTTTATAAAGGGATGAAATGGACATCAAAATGTGCCAAGCTTCTGGAGCTGACACGTGTCCTCTTGAAAATTTGGCTAAGTGTTGAACGTGTTCCTTAGGCCAACTTGTGACAATGATAACTCGAGCTCCCATATGAGTTTGAAGGTGAAATTTTATATGATATTGACTGAAAATAACTCAATGAATTGAATGGTGATGGTTTATAGCTCTAATTCTGACTGAATCACCTTAAAATCCCCCATTTTTTCTCTGTATTTCTAGTTGTGCACCGGAAGAATGAGTTGTCTAGGGAATTGTATGATGTTTCACGAGGTATCATTTTTTCCAACCATTTAGGGCATGGATAATACCTTCCATAGGTAATTTATGGGCTCTTTAATATTTACAAATCTCCCATAATCATTTCTTAAAGCTTAGGCACTCCTTCGATGTGTATGCTCCTTTAGGCTCAAAAACCCACTTTTACTCAATCAACTCCAAAAAGGCTCTGCCGATATGATCTCGATGCCTTCGAAATGTTTGGAAAATTTAAATCCTCCTTTGTTGATGATGCATTTGTTAGGAAATATTTAATTAGTGCTCCATTAGTAAATAATAATTACGTGAAGTAATTATTATGTTATAAGTATGTGTTAATAAATTGTTATTAGTTATTATATAAAACAACAATAACAATTGTATTTGGTTAGTATGTTAGAAACAACTCACGTAAGTTGTGATTTGTTATAAACTACTTCCTATTATTTAGGAAGTATATTTCCGATATATGTGTAATCAATCTCAAAGGAATAGATTGAAGAAGATTAAATGAATCAGAATATCAATATACAATGTGAATGAAGTATTATTCTGTGTATTTGGTATCAGAGCGACATTTTTCCTGAGCATGATGGTTGTTTGAGAATTAAAAAGGAGCAATGACATGAAATTTAAATTGCTCCTAGTGATAAAAATTACAATTTTTTCATTCTTTGGCATAGTTTGGAATGCCCGTATATAGTTTTAATCTGTTCTGAAAGTTGGATGCTCATTAAGTTGTAGAAGCAAACACATTGGATTCTATCAGCTAATATCAGATTGAATAGATTGTTCAGTCAAATCATAGTTATGGTCGAAGAATGTAAGAGCGATCTCCATGAGATGCAATAATGGTTAGATGTAAGGATCCATAAGTTTTATTGGCAGAATTTGAATCGTCCTGCTATCTACATTTGTGTTTGTGTGGGAGTTTTGAAATCATTTGTTGTTTTTTGTTCAAAGTTGCATATGCAGTCTCCACATGTATAGGGAGGTGTTTCAAAAAAAAATTGTTTGATGAATGTGAGAAGCACATTAGATCAGTTTTTTTTTCAAGGAATATAGCCGTCGTATAAGATCCAACACTTTAGGCATTAGTAGAAGGAATTGATCCTACTTGGGAAAATATGATGCGTCCAAGTCTGCTTGGTTGTCCACGTTGATTAAATTGATCCAGATGATAAATTGATGTTTTCTACAAAACCCAGATCTGAAATATTTCCATTTTTTTGGGTTTTTTTATTTTGATGTTGTAAAAGTTTTATCAAAAAATTACAGAAACCCAGATCCAGGTTCAGGAGAAACAATGGAATCATTAAGAGACATCTGAAAAAGAGTTCTCATGGTGTATCAATGTCTCTATTTATTCCATTCTTGGATATGGCTTTCCTCCTGTAGTACGGGAATTCCAACTACCTTTAATGTTCATCCTCAAAATTCCCGAGCATTTTATCTGGTTCATCTTCAATAGAATTTTGGGAGATCTCCATCATTTAGTCTTTAATGTCGAGTATGTCTTCTTAATTTTTGTGTTCAAAAATCTGTATGGTCTTTTCTGCAGTATATTATTTGCTTCATCCCATTGTCCATGGGTATGTTTTTCACCAAGTCCTTCCCATTAATGTAGTTTTTTACTCTCCGGTAGATGCCTATAAACCTTATTTAAAAAAAGGTGTCAACTAGTGGTGTTCTAAAAATTATTTAGGAATAGATTCTATGTTTTTTGTTGTTTATTGTTTTCTTGTCTCATATGTTAAGTATTGTAAGTAAAACTAAATTTTTGTATTATTAGGAGTGTCAAGTCAAAATTAATTTGTCAAATGTTGACATAAAAAAAAGTGTTGTCAAATAGTGCATGTTGTTATAGGTTCATTAATATATTTTGTATCATCTTTCCATCATATATGTCACTCATTGTTATTGTGTCGTCAAAATGTGTTTAGGTGAATAATAGGTTGTTAATGTCAAAGTAAAAAAAAGAGTCAATATAAAAATTGTAAAAAATAAAAATAATAATAATTTCTTACCGGCGCATTATCGCTGGAACTTGACGTCCAATATCTAAACTTGAGCTTCATGTGCACATTCTACTGAGCTAGCAGTGTGACACTGGAGGATGGAGGCAAATGGAGGTTAGAGGTCACTCAACGACCTCTTGTCAATCGCCAACGACGGGGCCGCACAGATGATTTGGTGGAATTTTTCAGTGTGTGCTTTAGTTTGCAGTAATCCTGTTTTCAATAAGTGGAAATTTCACATTGAGGGGGGAACATGATTCCAATGTTCCATTTCCAGTATGTCAGCTTTTTCTATATATGTATGAGCAACAAATTTCAACATAATTTCCTATGTTATTCCCTACAGTGAGATGTGATGAGGGCTGAGAATAGTACATGGCATATCATGATGTGGTTGTAGGTAAACCACTTGAAAACCTTCATTTGTGGTTTGTGGTAAACCAATAGCAAAACCACCATTCTTGGTTGTTGGTAATCTATTTGCAAAACCATCACTTTGTGGTTTGTGGTAAACCAATTGCAAAACCACCATTCTCAGTTTTTGGTCAACCATTTGCAAAACCATCCTTGAGGTTTGTGATCATCCTATGAAAATCACCAGATCATGAGCAGGTGCAAGTACAAAGGCAGGTTTTTCCCATGTTCGCACTAAAGGGGGGAATGTTAGGAAATATTTAATTAGTGCTCCATTAGTAAATAATAATTACGTGAAGTAATTATTATGTTATAAGTATGTGTTAATAAATTGTTATTAGTTGTTATATAAAACAACAATAACAATTGTATTTGGTTAGTATGTTAGCAAAAACTCACGTAAGTTGTGAGTTGTTATAAACTACTTCCTATTATTTAGGAAGTATATTTCCTATATATGTGTAATCAATCTCGAAGGAATAGATTGAAGAAAATTAAATGAATATCAATATCAATATACAATGTGAATGAAGTATTATTCTGTGTAAATCTGTAGCTGCTCTTATAGCATTTACCTTTTTATCCACTTTATATTTTTAGTATGCCTCGCCATGGATACATGCTATTTTTAGTAAGTGTAACGCAGGTTTCAGATTGCAACAAAACAAGTCTCGAAGTTCTAGGTTTTATTATGAGGTTCCACGCTCTAAATTTTGGGTAATTTCTTTGTCTGAACAAGTGGGAAAATGAGATTTTAATTTTTAGGGGAATAATATTTATAAAAAACATATCCCTCCATATCCATTAAAATAGGGACTTCATGGCGCGAAAACTAGTTTATGCGAAACTAGATTTTTTAGTGATCATTCGCTCCAATTTTCATGCGTTTTCGCCCACTGGAACCTTGAGAATTGAAGAGGTAGATCACTTAAATTTTCACTACTATTATTCATATGACAGGGAATAATTCTGATGAAATCTCAGTCCTCTATATAGCCAAAAAATAGGGACTTCGTGATGCGAAAACTAGATTTTTTAATGATCATTCCCTCCAATTTTTACGTGATTTCACCCACTAGAACCTTGAGAAGTGAAGATGTAGCTCATTGCCTTTTTATTTTCTATTCTTCATATGCCAGGGAAATTTTTTGATGAAATCACATCCTTCCATATCCCTAAAAAATTATGAACTTCATGGTGCGAAAACTAGTTCATGTGAAACTATATTTTTCAATGATCATTCCCTCCAATTTTCTCACAATTTCACCCACTTGAACCTTGAGAAGTGAAGAGGTATATTGCCACCTTTTTTGATGATGTTCTTCATGGTAGCCATTAATAGAGTCTTCAATCTTCATATATTAGAGAGGTGATGATGGAGGAGAATGAAGTTATTTGTAGTTGAGAATGAGAGGGAGGCTAGAAAAAGCATTTAGGATCTTACTTTCGGACATATGGACGACTAGAAGGTATGCCCGGGGCTGGGAAAATTTTACTATCTCCTATGTCCTTTATCTAAAGGGATGAAAGGGACATCAAAATATGCCAGGATCCTAGAGCTGACACGTGTCCACTTTTAAAAAATGACCAAGTATGAGAACTTGAGAGCGAGCTTGTGAAGGCCATATTTGGAGATCTTGATGGAGTTTGAAAGTGAAATTTTATATGAATTTGACTAAAAATGACCTTATGAATCCAATGGTGGGGGTTTTAGATCTTTATTCCTCCATTTGAGCCCTACAAATCAGATTTTTTTTCTAGCTCCATGATTGAGCATGAGAAAAACTAGATATAAACATATTGTGCATAGGTGTTGTGAAAATTATGATATCACCATATTGTAGATCTACGAGTTACCTTTCCAACGATGTCTTGTTTAGATCCTAACTCCATATAAAGATCCTAGAATCACTTCCCAAAGCTCAGAAGCTTTTTTGGCCCTATGCCCTACCTAGGCATGAGAACCCTGTTTCTGATGAATCTGCCCCAAAACTTTCAAATCTTCTATGAATCTTCCAAAATATATTCCCTAATTTTCTCATAACTTCAATTTATCTCCATGTTTTATTTTTTTCCTCTGTTCCACTCTAGGGGGTTACACTAGTCATCAGAAGGCTAGTGGTAGCCCTTCCCAAGACTTCTCAAAATTGGCATTCTCAAGAACTCCTCAAATGACCTAGGGGGATTGACTCAACTTTCCTAATTCACCCAAGGTACTGAGTTGACATCCATTGGGTGGGGTCATTAGAATTATTGTGTATGGATAGTGTTGAGGATTGGTAGACCTAGGGGGTCTTGGAAAGGTAAAATTTGAAAATTTTGACATAGGGGTATCATGTCATGCTTGAAAATTGGGAATTTTCTTGTGGCACATTTGCATGAAAAATATTCTTTATCTTTTATGACTCTAGACACCAACTCCCAAAAAATATGCCAGCACCCAAGTGCCCCCATCCTTCTGGGTGCCTCAACCTCTCTTTACTTTAATCACTCCTTTTGGGCATCTTATTTTCTTATGGGTTGGCCTTCCAGCTGTTAATTGTGAAATTAAACAAAGGAAATCATATAAATATAAAGCTATATGACCAAAATAAATGACCAATCTCTAAACATCTATTACTATCACCTAAGGTTGAATCTAAAGGAATTTCAAGAGCATCAAAACATCCATTTAAATTCATTCAAGGGACAAGGAAATGCATTTTCTGCATACACACATAGGAGGGGAAGTTCATTTTCCCATCCACACATTTAATTACATTGCTACATCTAGCTATTGCTTGTTATTTAAGTTCATCTTACACAAAGGCCACCTAGGGTACGAGTCTTGCACACACACACACACATGAGAACTACATTGAGTATAAAATTTAGTGCAACACTTGGTTGTAAGCTCACTCAGTCAGGTGACTTTCGGGGTCAATCTGACTCCCCATTTGCATCTTTTTCTTTTTAGGATTTGATGTCTTTTAGGGTTTTCGAGGAGATCATTTATTTTGCAGTTTACATGCAAATTTTGCGGGCATAATGTGACATACAAGTGACAAACAATGAAGGTTAGCGACATTTTTGCAACATAAGAAAAATTGGTTTCTAAGGCCTTCCATAGTCATGGGTACCCAGAACCTGTCTTCAGTGCCTAGGCACCCCTGACCCGGTCCAGGAAGATCCGAAAACTCCATAATTTATCAGGCCCAGTTGTGACAATTTGCCGTCTTGTTTCATCAATTTTCTAGTTTGAAACACTTTAAAATCAATTGTGAAATCAAATAAATATTATGTTCCCTCTCTTACATTTAGGGTTTCATATTCATTTAGCTTATTTCTTGGGTTATATCTGTACTTTAGTGTTTTATCTATTACATGTGAATTTGAAATATCTAAGGTTTTACAAATTTAAATATTTGTTAAATCATTTGGTGAAGCCATCTCATTCGAATATTATTGGATCCTCAATTTTATTCTTTCTTGGATTCTCAATCTCCTCAACTCCCCTTATATCAATTACTTCAAATGCACCCATCATGCAAAGATACTCTTTAAAAATACTTACACTCTATTTGCCTCCCTCTTGATACATCACCTGCTCAAGTCAATCCTATGTACGATTCTATTTCTGATGACTCTCTTGGTCCTAATTCCAGTCAATCTATTTTCAAATCCATTCAGTCTTTACATTCTTTATTTCAAGATAAATTTCAAGTTATGGAATCCACAATTACATCTTTTAAATCTGAAATCCAACATCTTAAGGACACTTCTCAAGCTCACGCTAGTTCTTCTTCTCATTCTCATTCTATGTCTTCTACATGTGCTCATATCAGTGAACCTCAAGTCTTACCATTACTGGAACCTCTCAAGTTTTATCTTAATAGTAAGTAACATGATATTATTTGTCAAGTCCTTACTCATCAATTGATCATATTGCCATCTACTCATTGTTATCCTCCTTATCGGCTTGAAAAATATCAAGTCATCCATATTGCAATTATCATCAAATCACCATATATAATGAAAATGAGTGTTATGATTTACAATGAAGAATCAAACACATTGAGCATTAGGGTTTTATCTCATTTATTACATAACATTCTAATACATGCCCATCTCCAATTTCTAAATATCAATGGGTTCCTAAATATGATTCATCTATGTCTGATGAGCATCATGCCATCATTACTAATGCTTTTTCTATGGAAATTCAAGAGTTCCTAAGCAACTCCCTCTCAATACTAGTCCATCCTCTTCTCCTCTCGATTATTTTACAACGTTAACAATCCCACATAAGCTACCACCATTCAATATTCATCCCCATCCTAGTCCACTTCCATTTATAATGTTTTTGGTAAAGAAACTAATCCTCACGTTGATGGCCAAGACACATTTCAAACTCCACCACTATGGCATGGCCATGCTGTCACTTATCCCTACCATTTTAGTGACTCTCTCTCTTCTCATGACATAGATAATTCTCTCCCACAATGACAAGGTATATCTCGTGTCATCACATATATCTCCATCATTGGCACACTTAGGGGGCATCATGCTTAATCCCCCCCGCTTAGCATTTTCAGGTGTCTTGCATTTCTACTCATACACTTTGTGCTTCATATTTCATCTCTCTAATTATTGTTACACATATTGATACTCAACTTGTATCATCATTAGCCTATGATGCACACTTGTGCTACAATTCACACTTGACTATTGAGGGCATA
This sequence comes from Taxus chinensis, assembly GCA_019776745.2. Lineage (NCBI taxonomy): Eukaryota > Viridiplantae > Streptophyta > Pinopsida > Cupressales > Taxaceae > Taxus > Taxus chinensis. The sequence continues at coordinate 276,836,931 of CM034151.1, read as the reverse complement.
CTACATCCATGAATATCACATCATACACATGTCGTATTTCACACTCTACACATTCACGACACATCTTTCTGGCATCACATTATCACCCATCAAACTACCCTATGACACACTCTAGTTCTGAGGTTCATACTCTACTGCTGAGGGTTTAAATCTGAATTGAACCTCATCACATTCACTCTTCACAATCTATGATTCATTGATAATATATTTCTAGCGTACACACTTCAAACCAATTCCCAATGACACACTCTTATTCTATGGTTCATTCTTGATTGTTGAGGGGTATTTTATAAATGAACCTCATTTCATGCTCATACACATTCACTTAGGGGGAATGTTTCTCCTATCATTCACTTTTATTTCCATTCAATTCACACTCACAACATACCGCATATATTGGTTACACATATTCTTTCTTTTCTTATACTAGTTATATGTACACTTTGTTTCCATGCTAGACAGACACTTCATATGTAAATATATTTATCATACACACATGCACGTTCACTTGTTCTCTAGTTGTGAATGTAGAATTTACATAGATCCTTACACGTAGCATATATGCTTGGAACAACGGATCCTGGGGGGCATATACTTTCGTACACACTACAGGGGCTATTGTTTCGATTTATACTACTTCCTATTCTTATTAGCACACTACTCTATGAATATATACACGTCTTGACACAATTTTTATCTGCCTAACATGCTAACAAGTGCTTCATGTGAAACATTGGTCTTGAAAGAACTATGTGCCACTATGGTTGTCTTATTACTTTTCTTGCTATTGTTTGTCATTATTTTCCATTGTTTGTGGGCTTTGTCCATTATCTTGTATGAACACTTTATGCTTTTGGCCGCTTCGGCCCAGATTGTCTTGCGACATCGTGAGTGATGTCCCATGTTTGAAACCCACTTTTCTCGGTCAACATTATTTTCTTTCTTTCTAGCTTACACCTTGCATTCTATAGAAGTATTTATCTTGCTTGCACTAACACATGTTTCTAGCCACTTTGTTTGCATGTGCCTTGGTTTCTACCATGCACATTACCTCCCCTTGCAGGGCATCAATTTAAAATTAGCATCTGGTCGAGAACATTCTCCTAGTGACATTGCATGCACCCCAAATGAAAGGGGGCATAGATTGGGTGAATCAGTCACCCCATTCAATAGTACACAGTCATAGTTCAAACTAACACAGTACAAAAACATAGTAGTATTCAATTATAAAAATGGCCTAGAATCTAACTTGGGTCACCAGTTCAACATGGAAGCCAACGCCCAGGTATAGACACGAGTGCCTAGGTGCACTTGACCATTCTTGGGAACCTATGACCAGGGGGTAGTTATAGAATTTTTCTCAGATCAACATAGTTTTCAACATTTCACAAAGTAGTTTCACAGTACAATCACAATCCTCCAATAATCAGAATACATTCTATCTTCATTTTCTTCTCTTGCTACTTGGATCAAACTGGATTGAACTAGAACAAAGAAGGATCACACCATCTGTAGTGGTGTATAAAATTTAGGAAGTAGTCAGGGATGGAGAATAACACTATACCTTTCTCCCCAACACTTCTTTTTCCGTGGTGTGAGATCACCCAAAAAACTTACACTTGGCATGAGATCACCTAAAAAACTCATTCTTGGCGTGAGATCATCCAAAAAAATCACTCTTCTACAACATCTCATGACATATTTTATCCTTTTCACTCGTCACAAATCATGTGCACATGTTCCTTTTCACATTTTTACATATTTGGATCATTTTTTTCATATACACGACTTTGACTACTCTTTTTCTCTTCTTTTTTGCATGCCTGTCCTTATAAGAAGCAAAAGTCTCAAGCACAACAAAAACATGAAAATGAAAGTAGGTACAACATGGTACACACATTACACTTTTCACCCTTAGGGTCACTTCCTCTTTCCTAGCTTAGCTTCCACGCTTCATTTTTATCACTCCATGTTTTTTCTTGTCTCGTTGGCACACTTTCACCATCGATCTACATGGTTATCAAATACATATCTATTATCTATTTTATGCTATCGAGTATTCACTCAACAACATAAAGTGGGGGCAAATGTAGACACTAAATCACACACTTTGGGTACATTTCTAGGTCCTAGTCACATACTACTATTCATATGATTCCTAAGTGAGAAAACTAGCAATTAACAACTATCTTTGGCCTTTTTTCTATGTTTCATGTCTTATTTCTGGCCTCTTACACCCTGCAACCCAGTCGATACTTTACTACTTTATATTTTATGACTCTAGACACCAATGCCTAGGCAGGATGCCAGGACCTAGGTGCCCTCATCCCCTTTAGGCATGCCCAACCTCTCTTTACTTTACTCTGCTCCTTTTGGGAATATTTAATCTTTTAGGGTATCTTGTTTTCTTATGGGTTGGCCTTCCATTTTTTAATTGAGAAATTCAACCAAGGGAATCATATAAATATAAAGATATGTGACCAAAATAAAGGACCAAGCTCTAAGAATCTAATACTATCACCAAATTTTGCATCTAAAGGCATTTAAAGAGCATAAAAGCATCCATCTAGCTTCATTCAAGGGACAAGGGATTGTATTTTATGCATACACATATAGGAGGGGATGTTCATTTTGACATCCACACATCTACTTAGATTATATACATCTATCTATTGACTCGCTATTCAAGTGCATCTTACAAAAGAGCCACATAGGGCACATGATTCTTGTGCACACACACACACACACCGAGAACTACATGAAGTGCTAAAAATATAGTTACAACACTCAGTTGTAAGATCACTTAGTTGGCTGATCGCATCAGGGTCAGTATGAACTCCCCATTTGCATATGTTTCTTATTAGGATTTGATGTGTTTTGGGGTTTTACCGGATATCATTTGTTTTGCAGGTTATAGGAAAACTCTGTAGACATAGTGTACGACATACAAGCGACAAAAATCGAAGGTTAACGACATTAATGCAATAAAATAAAACTCATTTTCAGAGGTCTATTCATAGAAATAGTCACCTATAACTGGTCTCCAATCACCCAAAAACCCTTGACCTAGTCCAAGAGCCCTAGTCCAGTTTATTCCAATAGTTCCACAATTTTTCAAGTGTAGCATTGATGATATTATTCCTCCTCTTATTTCATCTGTCTTCCAGTACTAGTATACTTCGGGATCAATTGCGTAAATCAACTAAGTCTTTTATTCCCTCTCTTGCACCTAGGGTTTTATTCTTATCTAGCTTATTACTTAGGTCAGATTTGTGATTCATTTTGTTATATCTATTGCATATGTGACTCTGAAATGTTTAGGGTTTTACAAATTTCAATATTTTATTAAATCATAAAGACGCTAGGATTAGTGATAGTGTGCACTATTGAAAGGCAGTTGTACGTAATTGGCATGAATCTGATTCCAAACACTCCAAAAGGACCTAACACACTTGAGACATTCATGTCTTCACTCCTTCACAGTTTCCATTGAGATCATGATACTTCTAGCAAAGGTCATTCTCATGTTAACAGGTTTAGTGGTTATCAAGAATCTACGACTAGGTACTAGATGAACACCTACAAATCAAAGTTTCAAACTTTGTACATAGGTTAAATCCTCCACTGTGGAAACTCTTTATATGTTTGGCCTTGTACTATGATGTCATAATAACATTATACAATAATACTCTAAAGTTTTTTTCCAGATGTAATGTTTAATCTACTATGAAAGGAGTGAACATTTTGAAAATGAGTAAGAGATGAGAAATGAATCCGTGTCTAAAATGAGTTGGAAAATAAGAGTTGCAGAGTTTGACAATCCGAAGCATTCCAAGTAAAATTGCTCGTAAGCATTCTAAATTCTATCTTGTAGAAACTCCATTTTTTTCAAACACATGCATACTAAATATGATAGACCTCATGAATAGCCTCTACTTAGAATTCAGGATAACTTAAGCTCATTTGACCATACACACTAAAACATGCTACCGTACAACACCATAGGACTTTCACCAAACTAGACACTACCAATCAAACTTCAAACCTTATTTGACTAAAAGAAGACCTCATTGTTGTACTAATAATGACATCTACACACCCTTTTCCATCAATGGACTCTATAGCATCAATGACAACACTAAGTCCACATAATTATCCAACAAATATGGAGTTCATATGTGTACAAAACTTATATGATTTTGACATGAAGTTTCCTCAAGATGAGTTAGCATTACCACCATTTTCAATACCTTATTCAGATTGAAATTTTCATTTACCAGGGGCATCTTTCCAGTATTGACATCCCATGCATGTGCGCTAGTAAGTGTGAAGTTCCTAGCAGGGTCTAGAATGAGTATGATTAAATATAAGCTTACATGGACCATGAGGAGGGTCTAATGAGACTCCAATTTTACATTTGGGGCACTTTAGGCTCAAATAGTCTTCGATGAGATTTTTGGGCATCCACCTTTGATAAAGTTCACAAATCTTGTAGAAATACACCTCTCCTGTATGCACTAATGGACAGTTTTCCAACATTGTTTCTAGCTCTGATAATGGTGCTATTTTGGGAGGGGTATTACATAAGGTTGTGGATATCCAGATTTGTATTCTTTCCAAATTCTGGGATATTATCTCGTAACAGTTCACTAAGGCCTTCCCTCCATGGCGGAAACATCTTCAACCAACAAAGGAGGAACTAGAAACCTTTGACCAACATGCTTCTTTCCACTGCCTTTCCCCTAAAATGGGATTTTCTCTGTTTTTCATTAACTTTATTTTCATGACCTCAATTATCTTAATAGATTAATCATATATATATAATTTTATTAGTTCACTAAATTTATCTCCATCACATCCCTTGGATTTTTTGACATCTTCCCTGCAAGCTTTCAGGGATGTCATCTTGTATTAAAATACCAAAATAGCCCTTACTTGAAGCCTCTGTGATAGCAATATTCATTCATATATATTAGTGAACTTGACAGTCAGGCATGAGATCAAGATAATTAAACTTATCTACACAGGGTAAAACACCTATGATTGCAAACTCATGAATTAACATAAATCCTCTTGATCATAATGATGGTGACTAACATTGAAACACATGGCAGGAGGAAAGGTTTAGATGGTCGAAATCCGGATTGAAGGAGAATTTCTAGTGTGGGGTTGGTTGTCACTGACCAAAACTTTGTAATGTTTGCATGATGTAAATTTAGAAACATTCTAGCTTCTTACTTAGGGACTTTTTTCAAATTCGAAATGTAGGAAATAATTGATAAACTTAAGAATAGAACCTCAGTTATCTCATGGGGTGTAGACACAAAATTATGCACTTTAGGTCATTATTTAGTCTTAGTCTCATAACTACTATTTAGAAAGGTTTTTGAGTGAAGAAAGTACTAATTAATCCCCATCCTTTGGCCATATTTTTTTGTTTTTCCAGCGTTATTACCTGACCACTTGCACCCATCATTCCCAGTCAGTATTCTGGATCATCTCACATAATTTTAGCCTCGACTGAGGCACCAAGATTAGTATTCGGGATGCCCATGGGGGCACCTTGGTCCCACCAGGGGTGCCCCGGTCCTTTTTGCAACTTCCCCAGCCACTTTTTGGGATCTTTCTAAGCCATTTGAGATATTTATCTTTCTTAGTGGTCAGCCTTTTGGGGGTTAGTTATGAAATTAGAATCAAGAGAAACTTATAAATATAAAGCTATGAGACCATAAAGAGGGACCTAGCATCATTCACTACTATCATCCATCTAGAGTTGCATTCATCTATAACATTGGAGATCACTTGCATCCACATAGCCCCATCACAAGGCACAAGGCTAGGAAATATGCATCATACTTCATAGGGGGAGCGATTCTGATTGTATTCCATGCACACATACTATCGACATTTTCTACATTTAGTTATTTCTCGCTACTTCATAAAGTGACGACTGACACAAGCGCACCTAGAACACATTATGCACACACTCACCAGAACTACATTTGGGTCTAAAATGTAGTGCAACACTCAGTTAGTAAGCCCACTGTTGTGGTAGCTAAGGTCAGTCCAAACCATTCATTTTCATTCTTCATTTTTTAAGGGTTTTGATACTCCTTGGTATATTATAGGTATTTTCATCATCTTGGAATATAAATTACATATGGAGCAGTATAACGAAGTTAATCTGACACCGTTAGGGTTTTAGACCATCTTATGAACCTGTGAAGATCAGTTTTAGAGATTTTGCACAAACCTGGGTGCCCAGTTTGTAGACCAGAGAACTCATGGGTGTCCTAGTCCCTTTGTAGGTGCTACAGTTTATCCAGATACTCAATTGGAATCAATTCACGCTTTACATACTTTATTTCAAGATAAATTTAAGGCCATCAAATCCAAAATTACATCTCTTAGATTTAAAATTCAACAGCTTAAGGATGCTTCTCAATCACATGTTTATGCTCCTTCTCCATCTTATATGCAATCTGTGTCTAATACATGCAATATGATTGAACCTCAAGATACACCATTTCTTGAGCCTTTCATGTTTGAGCACAATACCATGGTACATGAAATTTTTCCTGACCTCCTTAATCATCAGTTGATCACTCTACCACACATGCATCATTATTATCCTTATCGGTTAGCAAAATATGAAGGTCATCCATACTGTATTTATCATCGAATCAATGGACATAATGAAAATGATTGTCATAATTTGCATCACATAATAAAAAGTCTTAATTGTTAAGGTATTATTTCATTTGATGCACAACATCCTATTACAAAGGTTACATCCACATGGGTTCCTAAGGCTAATCCTTCCTTGGTTAGTCACGATGCACCTAATAAATCACCTACGTTATCCCCAAGTCAACCTAAACAACCTCTTTTGAGACTCAATGCAATTTGGCCTCCTCTCAAGTCTAAGCTTCAAACAATCACTTTCATCCTAGGAACTAACCATCCTACTAGTAGTCAAGACACATTACAAACCCCACCACATCATGCTACACTTGATATGCATATCGGTTCATACACTCTCGTTGCTTATATGCCACATGTTTCCACTGCTAAACGCAAACTTGTAATTTGTTAGGTAATGAACTTATAGATGACTTTACACACACTTAGGGGGCATAACATCTAATAGACCCCCCCTTTTCTCATCATAGCATATAAATTTTTATCATATTTTCATTATCATCCATCCATCTATTAACATAGGCATACTCATCATATGTTATAACATCGACCATTACTAGATGACGCACTCTTGTGCTTCGGTTCACACTTGACTATTTAGGGATTACTACACATGAACGCCACACACTACACTATATTCATTACACATTACATTTTATCACACATCTCACATCCTGCATCATACATTCTACAACACTTCGATCATTTCATAATCACACATCACACATCACACATCATACTACTCTTTATGGTATACTTCTATTATCTACGACACTCGTATTACATCCTATTCATCTTACATATTACATAGTACACATTTGGTCTCTCTACACATATTTCATTACATTCTATACATTGCATATCACACATCCTACACATCATATGGTCATCTATTATTATCACACATACTACATTTTATTCTATGCGTTACACTCACTACCCTATGATGCACTTTAGTTCCTCGGTCCATACTTGACTACTGAGGGTTTACAAATCAAATGGACCTTACACTCAACATGTGACAGTTCATCGTGCGACATTCCTAGGCTAGTGACATATGCTTTAGGCTAAATCGTCACTCAATTTTTCTATCTAGTAGTGGTACAAAATTTATGCTAGATCACTCACCTTCATTATATCATCTTGTAGTGGTATACACCTTAGTGTTACATCACCCCTCTTTACCAATCATCTATACAAGTGATATACGCTTAGGGTTGAATCATCACTCCTATTACTTTCGTCTTCTAGTGATATATGCTTAGGCTAAAGCATCACTCACCCATTCATCAATTCATGATATACGCTTTGGTTGATAGGGTTCACACTCATCCTTTCTATATATCACATTTCATCACCACTACATACACACTCATCACAACATGTTAGACACAACAAACACTACTCGACCATTTCCCAATGATGCACTCTCGTTTACAGTTCATTCTTGACTGCTGAGGGGAATAAAAATGAACCTCATGGCATACACTTCCATCCACTCGAGGGGCACGTGGCTCCTATCATTCCATCTTGCATTCCATTCCATCCATCTACTTCATATTGCATTGTCTTGGGGGCATTTATTCTTGTTTGATAGTGTTTTACATGTTCTCCTTATTACACATGTTTCTTATATGTCATTCTTTATACCATCCAAACATGAAAATTCACGCCTTTGTTTAGTGTACGATCAAAGATACAAGACTCCTTTACATGTGGTATGGATGCTCACCTTCTACCCTTACTGTACACTGGTTATTGGGGGCATCCACATTTGATTCTCATCCAGGTGCTAGTGTTTTATTTTGTAGGTAACACTATACATTACTTGGTTATGTCATGCCTAGAAGACTCATAGGCCATAATCTCTAACATGCTAACGAGTATTCACACCCTGATCGGCCACAATCTTTTTAGGATTACCCAATTCCATGACTACTTCATTGTCTATATATGTAGGCAATGCAAAAACTCATGAGAATTCGCATGTACTTATATGCGGGCCTAAACACAAAAAATGGTATCACTATTTACTCTTGAAATTTGCAACAACATGATGGCCTAAAATATCTTACTAAGCACAAATATGTAAGAAAAGTCCAATGTTTTTGACCTTCATAAATGCGAGCATAAATGTCTCTTTGAAAGTTTACACTACTATTCTTTGGATAAATTTTACACTATCTGCATATATTACATAGGGTCTGGAAACATATATGCTTGTTCGTACTAAAACTTGTATTTGGCTAGCAAGGGCTAAATTATACGTGCCAATGGTTTCTTCCAAGAACATTCCCTTCACTATTTAAATGCTACAAAGTTCATGCAAAATTGGTGATCTTTTGGGGCCATATTCACCTAAAAATAACATTATACGCATTCCCAAAGAGGGGGAATCAGTATATGTGGCTCGTCATCGGCTACACAACACGTCTACACTAATTCAGTTTAGTGTACTTTGGGATCCTTAGGCATTGTGGGTCATACACACATTGAGTGAGTTTCTACTAATCAACGAACTCCAAACATCCATAGATTTTACAGCACATAAAAATGAAATTCTAAATTCTAAGGGAGCAGTCAACGGTTGATTTATATTAGAAAATGACTCCTAGGGTTTATTATACCACCGGTTTCAGACTTAACCAAAAAACTAGGACAATTATAAAGGTATCTTCACATATAGTTCAGGGACCCCGTTAAAGGTTAGAGGATCTAAAAACCATGTATATTCCCTATACTTGTTTGGCCTATGGTAATCGGATCGCACATACAGATCCCTAGCAATACACAATAAATTATTCTAGAATCTTCTTCTCGACATGGATTAAGTGCACATTTTAAATAAACACGAAACACTAGAGGTACTTTACATCCACATGCAGTTTTACTTACATACTTACACATGTTGATCTTGAGTCTACAATAGGGATTTTGAAATAGGATGATAGTATGTGACTACTTGATTCATTTTCTCCTAAAAGGTCATGGTGCTCAAACCTGAGAAACAAGCAGTCTTGAGGGCAACATACAAGTTTGAAGATTAACAGTATAATGGTTTTGTCTACATTGTATGGTTCTGTCATGTAATGATTTTTACCTTGCATACTGATGATTTGAGTACACACATCAACAACTATACATCTTAGGCTCTACTCCTATATTTCATCTTATTATGTTATACTGCATATTTCATCAACCACAATGACTTAAAGATCTAGTCCTTCATGTTCTAATACTCAATTACTTCATTTAGATAATACAAAATGGTCTTTATGTGTACGATGATCTCAAACTACCCTTATGTTACCCAGATTTTTGCTCACCAACTTGTTAATTTAGGCCAAGTGTAGACACTACATTTCCCAAACGAGGGGCTCAATATTTATGTCACGGTCTCATACTACTATTGACGTGCAAGTGTTTGAGATTTGAAAGTACTAGAGTTAACCCTTGCATGTGTTTGGTCCCTTGTGTTGATAAATATCCAGGCTAGGTAGATTCCTAACCTAAGACTGTACACAATGCTTAGTCATTCATAATAGAACTTCCAATCTGTTTAGCCCTTAGATTGAGCATACACATAAGCATCCTGTGTCCCACTTTGGCCCTTCCAATCCTTCAGTTAGAACTGAACACTCACCACGAAGTGCGCCCAACTTAGCTGTTTAAGGTCCCTATCTTTGTAGTGGTAAGCCATTATCAAGATGTTAACATGCATAATTAGATCAAGATAATCCTATAACCATAGTGTTCATGAGACCATACATTAGGGACTTAGCATCAGTTCATTACTATCACCCAAATAGATTTGGAAACATCTATATGATAAGGAAACGTAACAGTTTAATCCACATAACTCCATCACGAGGCAATTGCACTATAACATCACCATCACACTTTGTAGGGGGAGGGTTTATGAACATATTCAAAGCACTCCAACCAATTACATTTTATCCATTTAGTTATTTCTCATAACTTCACAGGAAGTTGTCACTTACATCATTAGCACCTAAGCGTACTTTGTTATGCTGCACAATCAACCATGAACTAAATTTGGCAGAGAAATGTAGTGTAACCCTTAGTTAGTAAGCATACATGGTCATCAGTGGACAATCCGAGGTTCAGTTCGAATGATCAGGGGATCATTTTTGATAATCAAAAGTTCCCTAAACATCCTTAAATTATGACAGTGTAGAAGATCGTTACAAGAACTTTCCATTGACTGTGAGAACGCGACAAACATGGACAACAGGAGCTCTAGTTATGTCTAGTCAAAGTTTGGTCAACGGAGAAAGTCAACTCTAGTCAACTGGTCAATATTGGACCAAAGGCACTGTGACATGTGGAAAAAATACAAAGGGAGTAATTTGTTGGTTTTCCACCTATAGGTCTTCGACATGTCGTAAAATTTGATAGCTCGTCGAAAAAAAAGGCTCAACTTTTGTTATGGAGGGGAGCTCGGCCGCCCTGTGTACTATGGTATTATCATCGACGTGGTGAATCCATAAGCCACCATGTGGCTTGCCACCACTAATCAATATCTGCGTGATTTTGAATATCGAGTCTTAGATGGTCGAAGTGGACTATATGCAATTGACCGATGTTACTATGTTATTTCAATCTATACCACATTGAGAATGGGTCAAATTTCTATTATACTTGGTATTAGTTCCACTAGCTCGACGAGTTACCCAATTCATACCGAGTTGATCGCATGTCTAAGTGGGCGGTTTTTATTTGGTTAAAGATACCACATGACTCGATTAACATAGGGAAGTTGTAAAATATTAAAGCTTACGTAATCGGCACACAACATGGTGACATACCACATACCGACCCCACCAACTCATACTAGAGCTCGCCACGTGGTGCGATAGGAAATGAAGTGGTGGTGGGGCAAATGAACCATGCGTGGAGATCCACATGAGAAGGAGGGTGAACAATGGTTAAGCTCAAGCATGAAGGGTCCTTTGACCACTGATTCCATGTGTGAGGAAAGGCTTTAATAAATCCTATTAAAATTATCCATCCCCTCGTGCCAATCAATGTGGGATATAACCACCATTTGCAAAGCAAGCCTGACCAAACATGGGTATTTAGCCGAGCTATTAGTGAGGCAGGATGTGATGCCGCCTAAAATGGTGATTTAACCCAGTCTATCAACCAGCTCGGACAGTGAGCTAGTTGAGTATTGAGTTAGCCGATAAGGCCCTTAATAATAAACATTATTTTAGGGCCCTATTTTTGTATAAATAGGGAACCCATTTCTATTGTAAAAACACATGAGCCCTAGAAGCTTATTATTTTGTTAAGCTTAATTGCTGGGATGTGGGAGAATTAGTAATAGCGGAGGAGATTTTAATATAGTTTTGATAAAACTTTATTAAAATCCTAAAATTACTATAGATAAATATTGTTTATTGGCCTATTATTTTTTAGGCAATAGTAGATGAAATATTTGTGATTGGGAGTAAAATGCAAACTACCCAATATGCCCATAGCGCCACACCAAATTATTGTGAAGCCTGGACATATCGACCAGAGTGCCATAGGGCGTTACGAAGCGTTTGGAAAACTGATCGAGAATCAGGAGGATTCTAAACAGTGGAGCTGGTGCCATAGAGCTTGTCCGAATATGTTAGGAAAGGGGAAGTCAGGTGCTATATTTCACCCTTGTCATCTGAAGGTCTGGTTATTCTTCTAAGTAGGTTCTAAATAGTTTCCATTAGGTTTTCTTGTGAAAGTACTATTGTAACTTACAAGTTTTGACTAGTGGAACAATTTGAAAGAACCCGGAGACGTAGGCAATTGCCAAACTCCATAATCAATCATTGTGCAATTGCCTTTATTGTCTTCCATTAATTTTAAATTGATTACTTAAAAGGAGAAAATTGTGAGCAAATATTTGAAGCCTACAAGGGTCCGAGATCAGGTAGATAAAAACTTGATTATTTTCGGAACACTGACCCATTAATTTGCATTCTTTTTTTTTAAAGAATTTTGATGTTAGTGATATTGTATAGTGTGAACATTAGATATGATGAATATAATATTATCATGGATAATATTATTATAATGTGAATGTAATATTACATATAGTAAATAGTATTTACTATATGGTAATTAGTAAATTAGTAAGTTAGATAATAAAACAATGAGATATTGTTTTATTATCAATGTTATTATTAATGGTTGAAACCATTCGGGTAGATTGGTTTGATATGCAACCAAATATTGTTGAGAAGGTTACAGGTAAAGGCAAAGACATTGTTATGAGAGTTGTTACTATGTAGCTCCTATATAATGGAGTGCATAACTATGGGCAAATATGTAGAGTTAATAGAATGTGATGTAGAAGATTGGATTGTAATAGAAGTGTGTTGTAATGAATACATATGAAGTATGAATGTATGAATTACAATAGATCAATATATTTAGTGTTCAACAAATGTTTGTGTGTTATCAACAGTATGTGTGATATGTAATAAGTAGGAAGACATAAAGGAATTAAAACTAAATATATGCTCCTAAACCTGTATTTCGTAACATTTGATACTCCTTCTTGGTATTTTGTAAGTGTTTTCATCATTTTGGAATATCAGTGACATATGGAGTAGTAAAACAAAGTTAATGTAACAGGCATCGAGGTTTTATACCATCTTATGAACCCGTGAAGATTGGTTTCAGAGCTTTTGCATAGACTAGGGCGCCTAGTTTGCAAACCAGAGTGCCCGTGGGCACCGCAATCCTTCTCCAGGCTCTCCAATCTACCCAGATACTCTAGATCCATCCTTTTTAGAGCTCCAACATAACCATTCCTACTTCCTGATTTTCTTGTCACCTTTGCGACATAGTCCCATGAGAATCTGTTATTTGGCTGAGTTCTTTCCTCATCTCTCTTGTATATTAGGGTTTTCATTTCCATTAGTTTAATTGCTCGAATAATTTATATACTTCTTTATTGCATTTATATTTCCTTCTATATTATATTAACTAGCATCCATCTTTCCATTTTTAGTTAATCAAATCCAAAATCAAATCAAAAGATACTGCACTATATTTAGAATAAATATAAAGCTCCAACATAATTTCCACACCATTATTTTTATAGTTTTGGATGGTACGTTCATAACAATACATTTATTTCAACTTAATTCCCATAACATTGTTATTTAAAGTTGTAGATAGTATATTTATAACATTATGCAAAGATTGTTGTAGTATTGTACCAACAAAATTTCTGTGAGGAAATATTATGTGTTTAGATTTGAAGCTTTTAGTGTGTATTGAAATATAATAAGTGTTGGAGTATATATATTTTTGAGTTATTAGGTTAATTATTAATAGTGTTTTTAATGCAACCTTTTCCATCCTCTCTATAATATTGGTCGTATGACATCTCATAGAGAATTTTTTTACAACCCCTCAATTTTAAGGTATGTTCCTTGGACCTTCTCCATAAGGTATAATATGGCACAAACTTTTCCCTCCTCAACAACATGTGCGTGTAATAGATTACTTAATTCCTTTCCAGAAATGTTAGAATAGGTCTCCAACACATTCATTGTAAGAGATTCTACCTCAGATACTAAAGGAAGATGATCATCCAATATAAAACTTCAATATTTATATTATGGTTACAAACAATTGATGGATTTATACTGTTAGTGAAACTTTCTATATTACGAAACAAGGCTCAAACAAAAGTATTGAAATCCTTGAGAGGGATAATGATAATATCAATGGATATTATATTAGAGATGGTAAAAATATCATTATTATTCCCCATTAACTCACTACAACATTTTGTGTAAATAAAACCATTATTTGTGTCAATTTCACATCAAAAATTGAATTTTTAAAAGATTTTCAGTGGTGTTTCTTTGAGGAATTTGCGTCATGGATGTGACACAAATTGTGATGAAAAATTGACGTGACTAGACTTTTTTAAATACAACATATTTACATCACTTGTTGCACCACATTTACACCATGCTTACGCTACTCATTTTGTGTGATAAATTAATATCAAGTGGTGCAAAAGTGAAAAAAAAATTGTTTAATAAATTTAAAGAAATGTAATATAATTATTTGATATATCAAATAATTATATTTCATTAATTTTGTTAAATATGTAATACATTAATATTATATTTCTATGTGTGTGTGAGTGAGTGTTTTAAAATGTAAAAGGAAATTAACATATTTTAAATTAGAAATACATATACTGAAACAATATTCAATACCATTTCTACAAAAATAATTAATAAGATTCAAATGGACAATATACAAAATAATAGAATTCAATTGAAAAAAGTTATTTTAAAAATAAAAAATAAAAAATGTTAAAATTATATATCACACATAGCGTGTCTATTTCTTGTGCTTTATTTCTACTTTACATTGTATCAAGATCTATGTTTTACTTCGAGACAAATGTGATAAAGAGCTAGGTGGAGAAGAAACAAAATAGTAACAGAGCAAGAACATGAACAAGGAAATGGAAATAGAGGAGTTTTCAGTCACTTACCTCATTGACACTTGATCCTGGAAGTAGGAGTGATAGTAGAATGGACCTCAAGGAGTATGTTGGAGAAGCCACATAAATGCTTGTGCAAAAATGTGTCACTTTTTGCATCATGCTTGTGCCGCTCATCTCATTTAATAGTTTAATATCAAGAGACATACAATTCGTTTGATAAATTACAAAATGTAATATAATTATTTGATATATAAAATAATTATATAACATTAGTTTTGTTAAATATGTAATATACATTAATATTTGTGTGTGTGTGTGTTTAAATGCAAAGTAAAATTAATATATTTTAATTCAAAAATACCTATACTTAAATGAGATTCAATACCATCTCTATACAAAAAACTAATAAGATTTAAATGGGCATTATACAAAATAATAGAATTCAAATGAAAAAAGTTATTTTAACACTAAAAGTAAAATTGTTAAAATAATATATCACACATAGTGTATCTGTTTATTTTCTTTATTTATGATTTTCATTGTTCTAAGATTCATATTTGTCTTAGAGAAAAGTATGGGAAAGAGTGAGACGGAGAAGGAATAAAATAGAGCAGGATCAGGAGCAGGAGGAACAGTAGTAGCAGGAGCAGGAGTAGGAGCAGGAGCAGGAGCAGGAACAGGAGCAGGAGCAGGAGCAAGAGTAGGAGCAGGAAATGGAAATAGAGGAGCTTTCAATGGCTTGCCCTAGTGGCAATTGATTATGGAAGTATGAGTTGTAGTGAAATAGACCTCGAGGTATAAATATTATTGGAGAATCCACACAAATTCTTGTACCAAAGTGGTTTCTAAAGTAAGGGTGTTTCCTTTTTAAAACCCTACTATGCACAAAAATGATATGGGGACATTGATAGTGTAATGTACAAATTTTCAAATCCATTTGAGTATGATATCAACTATGTCCTTACCCTTGTATTTTTTCCCCTAATCTAGACTATAATAATGAAGAATGTGGTCTTGGATGTGGGTGCAAATGTGGAGGTGGTTTGGAGAGAAGCCATGATTCTAAGCTCCTCAATTTTGCCTAGATGGGAACCTAATTTTTCTAGTTTTTTTTGAAGGTTAGATCTTGGGTGAGGGATGCGGTGGGATTTCGTGACATGGAGATTTTCTTAGTGCACTTATTACCTCTTGTTTGTTAGCATATTTTGAGGTATATGGTTATGGTTCAATCTCATTCTAGAATGTTGTTAAGTTTTATTTGGGGGAAGAAGCTAATGTTGGGGTTAACATGGATATAAAACTTGTATGATGGGCCAAGAATGTGTCTCAATGGATTGCACTCCTAAGGTTTCCTTTTTATGAGGGTATGAGGCAAAAAAAAGGATACACACATGGATCGACACACAATTGATTTATTTAAAGGGGATATAATGAGCGCTAAGGTCACATATCTAGAGGGTAGCAATCCCTACACTAAGTCAACCTAGAGTTTCCAAGGCCCATAGTAAAGATAGAGGAAAGTACCCTTCTAGGATATAAGTTAATGTGGGAGAGGTATAGATCGAGGGGAAGATGAGTCAAACATGCAAAATCTACAACAATGCAATATAACTGAAATATTTAGTAAAGGAAATCTAAGGAGCTAATCATGTAAGAGCACTATGTTAACTAGCATAAATGTACATATAATACTAAGCTAACATAGATCAATGGGGAAGGGAAATGAATTAATCAATGCAATTTGATCAATATGGTTAATGAACTTACCTGCGGGGTGGTCTTTGATGCATTTATATCTCCAAAGAAGAAATACACCGAGAGAGAATCACTATGGGTGGAGAAGGGGAACACCATTCCTATCCTAGACTCACTATAGGTGACCCAGTAGTGCAAGCAATATAACGATCAAGAAGAGTGTTCAATCCCAATTCAAATGCAAGATGAATGAAGAGAAAAGTGAGAAGATGCAAAGATGACGCAAAAGAGAAGAGCATATGGCTAGTTCTAGCGATTTTCCTTCCTTATTTATGAATGTATGGGTGTGGTGTGTATATACCTGACGCCATCACTTGTGGGTAATGACGTAGGCCAAAGGAAACCTAACATTGACACCATCTCCCATGGGTAATAACACCATCCAAGGAGACTTAAATGTAAAAAATGGTGCAATGTTTCGTGGATCAAACAAGAATAAGTAAAAAAGGTGTCAATGATGGAGTCAGATGTAAGAAAGTATCGGGAGTGCTAGTGTGTGTGACAAAGAAGGACAATAATAACTAAAGACAAGAACACATAGCGATACGTCTCTTTGTGTAATGTATCTAACCCATAATGACCATGTGAATAGTCATACCCCATTCTCAATAGGCCTCTTAAGGCACCCACTATTGTGCTGAGAAATTACAAGCCACGCATGGAGGTTGATGTCTGCACATAGGAGGGCATGCATGGACTAAGGAAGCAAAAAAGGACAAGGAAGGAATGCGTGGGAGTATGTGCGAGAGTAGAGAACTAATATAGGTAAAAGTAAGTGTGCAAAGGTTCACGTGAGAGATGAAGAGATATTATTGTGCAAAGGTTCATGCACACAAAAAGATAGGTTATAGGAGTTAGCTGGATTTCCAAAAAAGGCTAAAAATAGGAAAAACAAAGTTGGCATATCAAGTAAGACAAGTCTTGAAATAGACTTGGAATGGATAAAACACCAATAATAGATAAAGCACATGTGAAGATGGAAAAGGAAGAGGCATGAACATAGCTAAATATAGGATCAAAACATGGATAAGAAGGAGCTATTTATAGTGTGAGTTGAAGATTAAAGCAAGAGTTTGAAGGCATGCAATCTATAGTTAGTAGGTATACCATTAGAGTTAAAACATGTAAACTGTGAAATACAAGTTCCCACCAAGTATAAGTATGTATGTTGTACCTATTGTAGGTGGTGGCAGATAAATATATGGGTCGTATTCTGTGAAATAAGGGAGTCTGTATGAGGTGTGCGCATTAGTGTTGAACATGTAAGATGGTTTTATTTCACTATACTACTCATGTGTTTATAACGGGAAACATTGTATGGGTTTCCAAGGTTATGATAAGTAAACATGATGTAAGTGAAATTCGGATCCTACTATTAGTTATTTATGAATGAATGATCAAATATCTTGTTGATCTTACTTGCGTGTTGTGTTGTTATTATTTACTTTATCTTCTACCTTATGTTGCACATTGGTTTATTGATGAATACACATGTCTTGCATGAGAAAATAAATAGGGACCTAATAAGTTGCATGCGCTTCGGGTGAGTAGTTAGACATTAGTCTGAGTGATGTGCCAATGCACTCAACTAAGTTTTGATAAATAAAAGGCTATATTTTGGTTCCATAGTCAGGACCTCTTTTCTTTTCTATTCATCAATATGTGGCATGTAGATGACATTCCAACTGTCACTAGAGAATATTGAGCATTGGAAAATGACGACCAAGATGGATTTTATCATAGATACCACACCAAACGTGGGTTCAATGCACACAAATGGGTGAAAGATAATTTATATGATTCACTATATGAGACATTTTTCAGTTTCTTCCCATTAGATTTGTATGAATGGTTGGTAACTTATGCACATGATAGAGGTATTCGACTGGGAAAAAAAAAAGTTTGGAGTCAGGATAAGTATTAGGCACTATTTTATTCGGATGAACTATTGACATGTGAAGTAGACTGTTGGTGGGAAGGTGTGCTATGGAATTGCACATTGAAGTATGTAATTTAAACATATTCGTGCCTAGAAGAAGCATTATTCAAGTTTTTTTGTGATCCAAGGGGATCACACTTACGCGTGCTACTATTAGCAACTAAGATCTTAATGATTGAGTTAGAGATGAAGAACTTACATATGGTAGAATAAAACCCCACCACGTGCATGGGAAGGAAATGTATTTGGAAAGGATGGATTCAAACTAAGTGGAAGAAAGAGATAGAGAAGAGAGACTTTGCAGGTATACTGATGCAAAAAAGAGGGTAGTTGTAAAGGTGCTAAGAATGAGAGGAATGGGGCTAGGTAGAAGTGATGTGAACCCTGTAGAATGTGAGGGAATGTAGGAGCATGTCCCTCATATATTAGGAAAGTGCAACTAAAGGAACCCTTAGATTTTGATGAAAGTAAGTCTGATGAGAGAGTGAGAACCGTTGGCATGAATTTAACCCACCCTAGAACCCTGTCACTTGCACTTTGTGTTTTTAATTCAAAAGTTCTTATTGAATATCGTCATAGGGATCCCCATGTTCAGCTGGAAATACAAGAAGGCACATTTTAGTATCAACATAGGAGGTGCAATAGATGGTAACACATATGATAACGCAACATACTCCTTAATTTTGGTATAAGTTATTTGGGAGAAATCTGCTAGATACGACATCAGGGTAGAGCACTGGCGTGCTACCCATTGGAGGTAATCATATAGGTGGAGTAGTGAGAAAAATGATTGGGGTGTAGTTTAGAAATACTACAGGGACACAAGGTAGTACTTCTATAGGTCCTCAAGTAGCATCATGAGGCTCGGGAGACTCAATCCCTCCCATGCACGGAGGAAATCCTGGTGGAGGCTTGAGATTAGGGTGCAGACCCACTCTAGGACAACAACCACAACAACCTCAATAGTCATAACAATAACCTCCACATATCTTCTTCAATATTTTCCTTCATTTTTTAGAGTATTGAGGTGTGGAATATACAAGAGAGGACATGCATAAGTGTGAATAATTTTAGAGGGCCAAAGGAATAACATCCCGAAACTGGAAGGCTAGCTAGTTTTCCACAACACTTCAAGGTTGCACACATAGTTGGTATAGGAAATATGATCCACACCATACAACAATGGAATATGATTCTTTGTGAACTGCTTTCTTGGCTGAATTCCAAATACCTAAATTTGAGTAGTAGAGCATTAGTACAATGAAATAAATTAAACAGGGGTTGGCTAAAAGACTCAGGGAGTATAATACACATTTCAAGAATTTGTTGTCTAAAATTTCATATGACACCCATCAAAGTCATCATGTGTAATTGTTTCTAGAAGGATTGCTGACATATTTCCAAAGGGCGTTATCACACAAGAAATTCATAGACCCACACAAGGCTTTGGAAGAAGCACTAGGTGGAGAAGCAGTTGGGAGCGTAGACACTAGAGTAAGCCCGCTCATTGAAGCTCAGATTGCAACCATGGATTCTTAGCTAGAGAAGTTATCTAATAACTTAGTGTATGATATCCATAGTGGACTATGGTGCACATATTGTAATATAGAAGGGAACACAAAGGATAGTTGTCCATGCAAGCGTGTTTGTGCACTACTATTGGCTTGAGAGATATGTTATAAGAACAATGATGTTTGAGATTGCCAATTATTGCAATGCAATACACAAAAGAAGGTATCAATATATTATAAAATTTGTGACACATACACCCATGAAAACATTAAACTAATAGTTGATTAACCATATCTATGAGGCTTATGAAATGGGGTTGCGATAGGATAGTACTGAAAGTAGCTCCCAAGGATGTGAACGAGATAATGAGAGTAATGGATCCAAATAGAATAATGGTGGAGGAAATCATGATACCAAGGATGATATCGTGGTAGAGGATGTGGCGGTTGTTGAGGTAGATTTAGTTGAGGGGTTACATATGCGGGTCACTAGACCATTATCAACGTGAATGTCTGAAGAACCATTCTTGTGCATACTATGGTAAGAGGCATAAGGTTGAGGATTTCCTAGACTTATTGTGTATATTTACAAAAATAAGATTGATAAGGACGTAAAAATGGTTCGAGTTGAGCACACTTGGTAGGGAAAATGAAAAACTTATACTTTTTCTGATATAGAGCAGCCACTATTGGTCACTCTACATGTTGAAGCCTCACATGCGCATGAGCAAGGAAGAACAAATCCCCTCATTAGAAGGGAAGAAATGGTCCCATAAATAAAATATCTATATGTTGGGTAGAAAAATGAGGTATATCAAGAGACAATGGGCATCATTAGGGAGCTTCAGAGGGAGATACAACATATTAAGGAATAGGTGCAAGAGAGATAACATGTAAGGTATGCCAAGATACCTCATATTGATGTTGATGATCTCAGAGAAGTATGCAAGATGCTCAGACAATAAAATATCATCCTTCTGTTGGGAGAATGGTTCAGAGAAAAGGTATCACACACTACTAAAAAAGAGGGCACCAAATCCTTCGTGTTAATTTTTCACCTCAGGATCATGAGTATGACAATGAGATTACCCTAGATGTGGTTATAGATAGATGGTTGGTAAGTAACATTTTGATTGATACAGGCGTGGAAGTCAATGTCCTTACTCTTGATACTTAGAATAGAATAGAAAGACCACCATTACAACCACCTTTAAGCATGTTATATATGGATAGTAAGACAAGGACTATACCCATTAGTGTGTTGAAAGATGAAAGCATCATGATTCAGAGTGCAAAGTTCACTGGAGGCTTTGAGGTGTTAGAATTAGCAGAGGCAGAAAACTTCCTTGTGTTACTTGGCTGAACATTGTGCTATGTAAATAATGTAGAATTGCACTTTAATAAGTGGTATGTTATTTTTGAGAATGTAGAAGAACGGGTAGTAATCCCTATAGTTGGCACCAATATTGTACCTTACATTGAGCTAATAAGTGAGGAAGACCTTAACTGGATCTACACGCATATTGTGTGTGACCTAGAGAATGTTGAGCCATCGAAGGAGTGCGTAATCTAGTGGGGAGATGCGTAGTCTATTGACGACACTACTAGCGTGGTTTATGATAATTGGGCTCACAACACTTATAAGATGGTTGGTCATGAGTTTTAGGAAAGAGTAACAAGGGTGATAAGACCGTGACCAATTAAGCTGTTAGGGAAGGTCAGTTTGCTGAAGTACACCAGGGAAGAGAAACCTAAATCCTTCTTATGCGCAACAAAAGCAAAAATATGGAATGCGGAAGATATAAATAATATAATGGTTTATTACCTAAGGGGAACAATAGTGCGCTGGTGGGCCACACATAGAGATAACCTGATCGGATGACGCGAGATAAGAATTAAATTCTTGACCCAATTTTTCAGGAATAATCTTCCTTCACTGATAAATGATTTTGATACGAAGATTTCCCCCATGGCACATGTTCAAAATTGTGAAAGGAATTGGATGCAGGGCTAAGGTGCACTACCACCATTTCTATGGGAACATAAATTCTATTCTACATTACATGGAAATTCACGTGTGTGGTATGTACATGTGGAAATGAGACATGAAATAAAAAATTGGCATGATATGACTATAGGTATCATTCATACATTTGATTATTATGAGGCACATTACATTAGGAAATAACATAAGGGCTGAAGAACTCATGATTCAGCTTTATGATGAGATATACCCTGAAGAAATTAGTAACACGCACACAAGGTTGGAGACTGATGAAACTCTGTTAGAGTGGGCTTGGAAAGAAAAGGAAATAGGGAAGCTTGCCTATATTATAAATTATGAAGAGGTTGAGGATATTCACATTTAGCACATAGAAGGTGCATGTGGATTATTGGACTCTATAGATGAACAAGCGAGCACATATCATGTTTCATTAAAAAAAGTTAATATTGAGACCGAAGACGTGCCAAAAGAGATCATAATTGGTGATTATTTGTCTAAGGAAAAAGTTGAAAAAATAATTGAACTATTTAGTGAATTCTAGGATTTATTTATGTTTTCTTGAGTTTTTGTAAGGGAAAAATTCATACTTGAAAGCATGAAAACCATACCCTACCAATTTTTTTTTCTTAAAGGTCATCTCGAGCCCTTCTCTAGGTCATCTTAACCCCTGTATTAGTCCTATCCCATTCTTGTGAGTACACCAATGGGTTGTGTCATCATGTCCATAGGTGATTTAGAGATATCAAGTTCATTCAATTGCTTCCAACACAATATTCTTCAAGATAAGTTTTTTTGAGAAGCTCAAGAAAGGCTATTTCTTGGTCTTCTTAAGGCTGGTACACACCCCACTGGAGTGGAATGAAAAGATTAAACTCATCAAGGAGGTGTATCAAATAGATAAGGATGTTGTGAAATTTATTTTGGGATATTTTGGGAAATTTCAGAGGTTTGGGAGCAGTTTCAGCAAAAGTGCGTCCTAGAGGGTGAAGTAGCCTACAATGCAAAAACAACCCCTGAGCTTCAGGAAGTGATTCTGGGAGCTCTGTGAAGAGTTTAAGGCCAAATGAAATAAATTTGGAAAGGTAATTTAGATCTATAGAGGATGGTGGTCTTATATTTTTCACAAGACTCAAGAAATTCTTCCCACAACCTGATTTCAGTATGCACAACCTTTGATCCTAAAGAAAAATCCTATTTTTAGTGGGTTGCAGGTATAATAAAGGTATTATAAACCTCCCATTGTTTTAAAAATTCATTTTGTAGTTAATTTCATATAAATAAGTGTAGGAAAATTCATCCGGGAACTCAAGTTATGCCTCCGTCAAGTTGCTCTCCAAGGTAAGGTTAAGGAGTAGAATAATTTTCATGTGGACACATGTCACTCCTAGGTGGTGGCAAAATTTTGTGTACCAACTTTCCCAAACATTTGGGATAATTTTGACACAAAAATCCCTAGCTCTCCAGATAATTCCTTGATCACCCAGTGACCCTGGAAGGTGCATATTGGTCTTTTTTCCAGCCACCCTCTCTCTCGCCTCGAAAAATCCCGTTTTGACAAGTGGACCAATGGGAAGGGGGTGAAATTTTTTACAGCTACCATACCAAAAATTTGGGACGGTTTGGAAAAAAAAGTGCGCTTATGCTCATGTTGGAGAATTTTCTAAGTTTTTACAATTTCTAGTTGCTGCTTCTTCCCCATGCACTCGTGAAAGTCTGTTGCCGGAAATATTTATTATCCTTTGTTGAAATTGCTTCCACCACCTCCATTATTCATTACATGTAATTTGATCATCATAAATTTCTTCTATCACACCAAAACCTCATGTTTTCAGCCATCACCGTAGCCATTTTTTTCTAGAAGCTCCCATGACCAAGAAACGAAGAAATCTTCATAACTCATGATCCATAAATCGAATGCTCTTGAAAGTTTGGAAACATCTATTCCTCCCAAATGTATTCAAGCTGAAAAAATAGAAAATCAAAATATTCCATGCATATTATTAATGGTAGAAAAATCAAAATTTGTGCCCTAGCTTCATCTTCCTCAATTTCCCATTGACCCAGGCAATAGTGAAGCTAAACTTTTGCACACAAACTCCAGGGGAAAAACCTATCCTGATGGAGTTTGTTTCATTGAAATTAGAGGTAGAAGAAGACCCTATCGAAAATATTGGTGACTCCATTAATGTCTTCCATGGTAGCTTCGTGCTCGAAGCTCTCACCAGGAAAAAAAATTGTTTTTTTTATTTTCAAGCTTTCCAGTGAGTGAAACACAGTGAAATTTGGAGCATGAGATCGCGATGATGAGCCGAATCAAAAAATGACATCCCCATCACAAACCGAGGCCATTTCAGAAACTTAGTAAAATTGGCATATTCTATTCTCACCCACTTTCCATAATTATTAATTCCTTCGAACTACAAGTTTGACCACTCACAACAACCAAGAAAAATATGAAATGGAAAGCAAGGTAAAAAATGACAATTCTCGCAAAATATCAGGTCCCCAAAAAGCAACCTGTTAAAGATAGAAATGTGCTAAAAATAACAATGCATCAGTAATGGAAGAGGATGGAATGTGCCAGGAGGATCATTAGATGAATTTGGAGAAAAAAAAAGTGATATGTCCTAAAATAATAGCTCTTGGATCCTACGGTCTAAAATTAGAAAGTTTCAATTTTAATCATAGAAAGCTGTAGATGGCCCCATTTTCACTCATATTTAAAAATTTTGGACTCTCCATGGGACAAAAATCTGACCTCATGGCTCAAACAGAGGAATGGTAACTTCTCAAGGGTCTTGGAAGCATCATTATAAGTTCAACTGTGTTTAAAATAAGAGAAGAACATCGTAGGGCACAATTGGTGGATCCATATTCATCACTTGGGGAGTGAGGGGATTTGAAATAGGTTGGTCGGGGTAATATGTATGAGCTAAGGAGATTCATCAATCAAGTGTCAAGGAGGAGCACCATGAGCATTGTCTGTGTTCATCCCGCGCTCACCTTGAGAGGTCTTAAAACAATGTTTCTAAACACTCATTTCATGATCCATGATGTCTGTGCATTATGTAAAAGGAGCTCTCCTGTGATCATCATTATCAGGGGAAAAATTTTCAAAGTAAAATTCATTGGAACTTCACATTAGTGTAACAGTGTTACATAGGTCATCAGAAGGCATGATCTTCATCTTCAACTTCTTTAAGGTGGTTCTTCATCAATATTTGGGAGCATTTCTTATTTCCCCTCCTCTCTCATTATTTCCCCTCTTTCTGATATCCCCTTTCTAACTCTTCATTGGGTGTAATCATTATGTTTCATCTCATTCACTTAACTGAATTTGTAAAGTAACTTTGTAAAATTCCCTTTAATTTATAAAAAATGGAACTTATTTCTCACTTTTTAGGAAGGTGAAAAGTCACGAGTTGAATGAGAAAATGAAGAGTCATGTGGGGGGTAGGGAAAGAGTCAATTCACATTTCTATAAATTGGGATGGCTACTCCATTCCAAAGGATCCTATTTTTTTTTACTTTGTAGCAATAATGGATTGTAATATGTTGTTGGATTTTGTGTCATTAATATACATGAAATAAAGCTACATGTCTTCTACATGCTTTCTTATTTTCCCTTGCATTATACAACTTGTGTAAATGTCAATCAAGGAAGGAGTTTCTGACTTCAAGATGTATGAATGTGTGCAAATTTGTATGCATGCTTTCCTCTCATCATTGACATTATAAGCATAGTTGTTATAATAATCTTGTGATTCCTCTACTTCTCTCTTTATGCACTTTACAAGTATAAATTGGAGAGGAACTTTGCATCCTTGATAGATGAATCTAAATAACCTTTTATTTTAATTCATTGGTCCCACTAGCTTCATTGTTTCTTTATTCTATATTGAATTTTGAACTACTACAGTTACTGGGTGTGAACTTTGCAATTGGCCTAATCATGGCAGTATCCTTCCTTTCCTAATTTCTCTCCTTTCCTCCTCATTGTTGTGACGTAATCCATTGAACCCTGTATAAGCACTTTGCCACAGGTTCAGTGGAGTGTTCTTGTGGGATCTCTAGAACTTTGGGCCAACCCACAAAAGTAGACATGATTAGATTAGTTTTCATTTAATAATGAGAGTTGCACCATTCAATGCAGAGGGGCGTAGCCCCGTGAACATTGGTGGATAAACCTAAATTTCCCAACCGTCAAATTTTCTCACCAACACTTTCCAAGAGGATACCATGAGTTAAAGGGTGTCCATCCATCATTAGGAGAAATGAGGATCAAGCTCAAGGATGGAGCCGACCGGTTCGCAAGAGGCCTTACCAGATGAATCCTAATCTGCACGTCAAGGTGAAGGATGAAATTGAAAAATACTCAACGTGGGAATTATTGAGCCCATTGAAGTGTCAAAATGGAGAATTCCAATGGTTATCAACATTAAAAAGGATGGTAGGATAAGGATTTTTATTGATTATAGAGTTTTTAATGTTTCATGTGTGATTGATCCTTTTTCCATGATATTCATTAAGGAGATCCTATAAGGTGTTGCTATGTGTGAGATCTATTCCTTCACTAGTGGATTTTCAGGGTATCATTAGGTTAGAATTGCTTGCGAAGATCAAGAGAAAACAATTTTTACAAGTGAAAGGGGATGCTTTACTTGAAAGGATATGTGCTTTGGCTTGAAGAATGTGCCAACGGTGTTCTCATGCATTATTGTTCAAGCATTTCAAGATTTCAAGTTCCTTTAGGTATATTTGCATGATTGGATTGTTTATGGGTTGGTAGATCACTGTGACTATTTAAGGTTAATGTTTGAGAGATTCAGACAACTTAGTATTTCCTTAAACATTAAGAAGTGTATCTTTACAACACCATTTGATACTTTTCTCAGACACATCATTTGTAAAGAAGGATTATTGGTAGATCTTACCAAAATTATAATTATTTTGGGGTGAGAAGAACCAACAAACTAAAGTAAAGTGTGTGGATTCCTTGGACATACTAGTTATTACCGTAAATTCTTTAAGGGGAATGCCAATATTGTTGCACCTTTAAAGGAGTTGTTGAAGACAAAAAGAAAATTTTATTGGGGTGACACATAAAAACAAACATTTGAGACTTTAAAGGAGAAGCTAACCACTGCACCCATCTTATGCTTCCCTTATTGGAATGAACCATTCCTTGTTCATATAGATGCTTTTAGAATTGTAATTTAGGGGAAGGTAATGTAGACCATCCTATTTGTTTTACAAGTAGGAAGATGACACCGGATGAGTAGAATAACACAACCACAAAGCACGAGACATTGTGAATGGTGTACGTGCTTCACAAGTTTAAGCCATACCTACTAGTGAAACCATTTATCTTGTACAGTGATCACATGATACTTAAATATCTAGTTATCAAGCCAGTTTTACAAGGGCCTATTTATCATTAGATCCTTTTGGTACAGGAGTTTGAGTTTTTAGTTATAGTAAATCCTAGAAAAGCAATTTGGGAATAGATCACTTGTCATGGATAAATTTTGGAAAGGATTTACAGAGCATAGAAGACACTATGCCAAATGCTCAACTATTCAGATTACAACACACACCTATATATTTGAAAGACATTACAATATTCTTACACACAAGAATTTCACCTAAAGGAATGAAAACAATAGATAAGAAGTAACTCACTATTCGTAGTGTACCCTATCAAATAGTTAGAGGAGACATATATAAGATGGGTAGATATGAATTCTTGCATATGTGTGCCTTGGAGCATGAATGCAACACCGTCATGGAAGAAGTGCATGGTGGGATTGTTAGGTCATTATGTAGGTGAAGCCATAACACTGTGGAAGATATTAATTACTCAGATTATGGTGGGAGACATTTTATAAAGGATAACTATGGCCTTCGTCAAAAGCATGTGATCATTGTCGATGAATAGGGAAGCCAAGAAACCAATGATGAAATTTTGTTGCACTGCCTATAACAAGTGCATATGATTTTGAGAAATGGGAAATAGACTTTGTTGGCTGAAATTACACCAGATTACATGGAGGACAAGACACACACTACATTATCAAAGGCACGTATTATCTGATAAGGTGGACAGAAACAATGCCCACAAAATTACAAAAGCAGTCAACGAGAGCAGTAAATTGAAGAGCCCACCAAAGAAGAAATTTTGATTCCATAATCTACTATAGTAATAATTCTTATGGGAAAACATAATTAATTGGTATGGATTGTCCATTGATCCTTACCAGTGATAGGGGAACTTATTTTCTAAATGAGAACAATTATAATATTATTGGTCCAGAGTTTATGGTATCCCATCATAAGACTAACACTTATCACCCACAAGAAAATGGTATTACAGAAGTCTTCAATAAGATCTTGGGACATACATTGGTGAAAATATGTGATGTAGGCCAGAAGGATTGAAAAGAAAAAGTATCAACTATTTTATGGGCATACAAGACTACATACAAGAGGTTAAATAAGGCCACACCCTTTCAATTGGTGTTTGACGCGAAGGTAAATTTACCTATGGAATTCATGTTACCCTCCGTGTGTATTGTACACACAGGAGGACTTGCTGATGAAAACACAGTGGATGAACACATTGATAAACTGACATAACTAGATGAGCATTGTGCCTTTATGTGATGGAGTCAGAAGATAGGAAAAGGAAAGATATAAGGCTTGGTATGATAGGCACATTAAGAACAAGTCTTTTATTATAGGGAAAATGGTGCTCTTATATGACTCAAAGTTTGTGCGCCACCCTGGGAAGCTCAAATTTCATTGGTTGGGAGCATTTAAAGTAACTAAGATACTAGAATCAGGTGCATGTATGTTACAAGTGCTAGATGACACCATGTTTCTCAGTTACTTAAATGAGATTAGGCTGAAGCCCTAATATAAGTAAGCTTCTTTCTTTATGATTATAATAAGCTAGTATTGCCATATATAGTAGTTTCCCTTTCAATTTTTATTCTGTTTTGTTTGTTGTAATAAGCATGTTCGTGCATAGGATTTGATCGTTCTATTTTAGATTGATGCGTAGAGGACGATGCATGATTTTAAGTGTGGGGTAGGAAGGTAAGGTGCGCAGTGGAAAAAGTTGGAATGCACGCTCTTAGGAGAAATGTAAAGGTGCTTAGGAAAATATTCTTATGATTGAGTTTGATAAGGTGCAATTGTGTGTGGATTGGTGGTTTTTCTCATATATGATTGAATTTGAATAATTTCTCACATGAAACCATGATGAAATATACATAGAACAATATAACGCACGGGAGGCAACACATGAAAACTACTTGGAAAGTGGTGTAGAGGAAGAATGTGTGTGGTACAGGAAGATATACACAAGTGAGTCTACAGCCTAGGAAGTATACCACACTGGAAGGTTATTGACTACCAAATGCGGAAGAATCTTGTGGTAGAAAAGTGTATGAGTAGAAAATACACTTTAAAGATAAATAATGGTAGGTGAAGTACAATTAATGCGGTTGGAAAATGAAAAGTATATAAAATCATGAATAATCGAAGTCATTATTACATTACTATTTAAGAAATTATGCACAAAATATATCTTGCGAACTAGAGAACTAGAGAAAACTAGTGCAAACAAAAGCTAAAAAAAGATGTGAAGAAGAGAGTATGAGCATAAAACCTTGAGAACAAAGAGCTCCTTTTGAAGAAGTGGAATCTAGGCGACAAAGGGTTTGGAGGCAAGGAAATGAGTTAGGGTTCGAAGGTGAAGGGCATAGTTAGGGAACAATAATTCACATGTTAAAATAGGGCATGATGTTGGAGTGAATGAGGGAAAATAATTGAGAAATGGAAAAAGGAATGAAGCACTTCAGGCATGATTTGAGAAAACAAGGGTTTATATTTTAGGCACCTAGGGCACATAGTTCACATGTTTAAGGATTAAACCAAGGTGGAGTATATTAAAAGAGATAGAATGGTGCACTGAATAAGACATTGAAGAGTAGGTAGAACACTAAATACTCCCTTAATGATTGGTTCTTCAAAATTTATTACTTGGAAGAGGTTATTATAGGGAAACTATGGGGCTCAAAATTTTAAAAATGTAAAATCAATTATTACAATCACATATCGCAAGGCCATAAGATGAACATCAAGAATAATGTTTTAAAGGAGATGAACCAAAGGATGGTGGAGGGACAAATAGTCATTGATGATAAGGTATGATAAATATTTGGAGAGTGTGATGAGTCTTGTCAACTAAATGAATTTCCCTTCTTTGGAAATCCTATGCACTATTATACCAATGGATCATGTCTAGAGTACGTGAGGATTACTTTTACTTTGCAAGTAGAAGGATGCACTTGATCGTGTAACTGATTGACAAGGTTAAAGGGTTACATGATATTGGGGAAGAGATATGTGATGGTGGGGAAGGGTTATGTGACAATGGGTAAGGGTTACGCGACAGTGGGAAATAGATGCCACAATGAATAATTTCCATTATCAAAGGGGAAGTCACACATTCAACATCATCAAGATCACTAACCTTGGCACCAGAGTGGCGATGCGCCTTGTAAGTTGTTAATTGGGTACCTATGAAATATGGACAAAGGTAAATAATAAGTTTTTTCATGTTGCACACAAGATGGAGAAAAATAAACATTATGACATTTCCTTGTTTATAGATGAGGGCATCATAGAGGAAGAAAATACCCAAGTAAACAAAGGAGAGAAAATTACTCAGGGAGATATCCTTCTATTAATCATGTTTTGGAAGATTAGAGTACCCAACAATCGTGAAGATAGAATATGAGATCATCCGGTTGGGAAAAAATATTTGGTGTAAAGGTTTTCCAAGTATACCTTCAATGGTGCGATCTCCAATCCATACAAGGTGTGCCTAGAAAATTGGTATAGGAGAATGCATGACATGTTTGAAAATGAGTGGCACATACCAAGGGAGTTAATAACACTCTTGGCCAGGAAGGAAAAGTTTACTATAATGCAATATTTATGCCTTGGTAGATTTTTCTTGAGTAACGGGGAGATGGGGACATGGTGCAAAATTCCATTTATATTTTGTTGTCTTGTGTTTTTCATGGGAAAAATTCACCTGAAAACATGACAACCATACCCTTATGTCAAAAAAAATCTATGTCACACCTTTCCAGACACCCCCCAAATCAACCTACCTTTTAGTGTTAAGTCTTATCCTATCCTTTAGTGTCCCATTTGTGAATGCCATCAGTTCCTGTAGGTGATTTAGGAAAATTAAGATCATTCAAGTTCCTTTGGAGTAGTATCTCTCAAGGCAGGTTTTTCAAGCAAGCTTGGAAAGGGATTTCATCATCCTTTCTAAGACAAGTGCACAGTCACCAGATTAGTTTCTAAGACCTATATTAATCATGGAGGTGTATCCAGGAGCTAGAATCATTGTGTAACTGATTTGGGAAGATTTTGGGAAGTTTTAGAGGTTTAGGAGCCAATTCACTGAAAGTGGGGTTTTGAGGCCGTTAGGAGCCAATTCACTGAAAGTGGGGTTTTGAGGCCGTTAGGAGCCAATTCACTGAAAGTGGGGTTTTGAGGCCGAAGGAGCTTACATCATAAAAGAGTACATGAACTTAGAGAGATGATTTTGGGATATTTGGAATGAGTTTGGAGCCCAACAATATATCATTATAAATTATTTTCAGTACCATACATGGTGGCAAAGACAGATCTATACAAAACACCATGCATTTTTCAATCCAACTCATTATTTTCAAACACAACTAGTGGTCCCGAGAAAAAATGAGTTTTTAAAAGTATTTTAAGTCATAATACAGGTATGAGACCCATCCTATCCTTCTAAAAATGTATTTTCCATGAAAAATCATATAAATAAGTGTGCAAAAACTCATCTGGGAGCTCAAGATATGGTCTTTTCAAGTTGTCGCCCAAGGTAAGCATTACGATACTTAGTCAAATTTTGGGATGCCACTTGGCAACATGAGGTTGAGGCGCCTTTTTGTGTCCTCTTCATCCCTCTCCAAGGGGATAAGATGGGTAGAAAATGTGCATTCCCCCCTTTTGGTATGTTGGTCACCCCATATGACCCTGACAACCTAATATTGCCCGTAGACCATTTTTTTAGCCCCCCTCTCATCGTATGCATGATGGAAAAGTGGAAACACCAGGCTAAGGTGTATTTTCTTGCACCTATTTTACTAAAACATGTGGAAAATGGGGGTAGAAAAATGTTCCCTCTCCCCATGTCACCCTCAAGTCATACACATGACCATTTGCTAGCACCCAAGAGCTCATTTTTAGCCCCCTCTCCATTTTCCTCGTCAAATGAGCAAGTGTCAAGTGTCAAAAAAAGGATAAGGCACATTTTATTACACCCATTTTCCAATTCCAAGGGGATAATAGGCGTATAAAAATGTTCCATTCACCCTTAATCCATGAAAATTCTATAAAAAAACACTTAGCTCATTTTGCTCATTCCCCCACAAATCTCCATACGTTGTCGGAATTCTGCCAAAATTTTCCTAGAATCTTACATCCACAAATTTCATCCTCCATTAATTCCATCCATGCTCCCATGACTTGAAAGAATGAAAAACAAAAATAAATATGAATTTTTGAAGATAAAAAAGATATTTTTTCCTAAAATAGCTTTGAAACGTACGAAGGAGATTTCTTCATATCTCACAATCCGATGCATGAATATTCATGGGGATTTTTTTGCATTGTTTTGAATTCCTAGGTTCCTTGAAGTTACAAGAATATTTTTTTTGCATGTATGCTCCAGATTTTTTGTAGTGAAGAAATCTTAGTTTCCCTGTGGCAAAATTTTAAAATTTAAAATCTCACATTCTGGAGACCAGATCGAAGAGAAACTTCAGAGGTGAAAAAATATCAAAAAAACCATATCAAAAAAGGTGGTTTCATCAAAAATTGAGGCCTAGAAAACCACTTTATAAAAATAGTAAGCCTCTTACATGACACTTGCTATTTTTAGTAAATAATCACAAAAGGTAGTTTTTACATAAACAAGGTGCATAAAGGTCATCCAGAAGGTCAACTTGAGTCAAGTTCTCGGGAGTCAAGCTAGTCAATGCTCTTTCATAAGAGTATGTAGAAGTGGGGGACATTGATGTCACCCACATGGATCTTGATAATCTAAAAACATGCATTCTCGGCCACCCAAGGGAGCCTATTGAAGAAAAAGTATTCATGAGCAGGTTGTATGCAGTGGGTTACCACCCTATATATGTACAAAGCATTGAGTTGGTGCTTGCATGCTCTCAACACTATGAACATGAGATGAGAACCATTTGGGTGGATGATGGCTCAACAATGAAAATGATCACTTCTAAGGCCATCTCATATTCCATAAAGATCCCTACCTAGAACAACATGTCTATCATATCAAAGGAAATGGAAGTGAAAGAGTGGAATGCAACTGATTTATACTTTTAAGGTCTTGCATTGGGATCATGGTTTAAACCAGAAAGAAATCCCTCTAGAGTGCCAAAATCCCTCTCGCGAGTGAGTTTCATGAGGGATATTCAGATGTAATCACCCTCCTCACCCGGGTGATGGGAGAGAAAAACATGAGGGATTTCTAAAAATGGATGAAACTCTTTATACTAATAATCATTTAAGTAAAAAACAAGATTTACTGGGGCCATATAATTAATGACAACTTTCACCGCTAGTTTCTCCAAGTGCCTACCACAAAGAAGTTCTCCATGACTTCTTACCTGATGTATCTCCTCGCTAGCTCACGTCCATTCAAGGGGATAGCCCTCACACAAAATATTTCATCCAAGACTCTAGATTTTGAAAGATACCCGCAGTTCATGTTAAAGGAAAAAAATAAACTATTCACCCGCATGAACGATGCCTTCACAATATTCATTGTCACAACTCTAGAAGGTAACTTGCATTCAAGGGTATCAGCACAAGAGAATTCCTTGATCAAAAGATATGGCTCACTCTTCATACAGTTCCATAATTTTTCATACATTTGGATTTCTAGTTATGATCATGCCCCACTGAGGTTACCTCGGTACCTCAGTGACCAGATTGCATTATTTGAGCTTTGCAGATAATTGGTATACGTGCACAGAAAACTCAGAAACTATAAAAGTAAGGAAACATCTTTCCTTATCTCTCTAAGGATCTTCATTTGTAAAAGCACTAATGATGTATCAAACTTGGAGGCATCCTTCACTCCCTTGAGCTTACATTCATACACTCTGAGGATTGATTTCAAAATTAGAGTATATCCAAACACTTTCCATCTTTCGGAGTCACATCATGTCCCACAGGTCAAAGATTACTAGGCCAATTGCATAGATGACTACAATGTGAGAGAAAACTATTACATGCGGATGACCATTGGAGAGATGAATAAGTACAGGTTCCCCTGGTACGAAGATGGCATTCAGGATGATGATGCATAACTATATGACCCAAAGTACAAGGTAGTGAAGGTTTCTCCTTTACCACTAGTGAATTGGAGCTTACATGAGTCAAGTGACATTGTTGAAAGGATAGAGGTGGTGATTATAAGGAAAAGAGAGTGGTTTTATAAGAATAAGGATACCGCCCTTACATCGGGAAGTTTCCCCACACTCTACAGATAAGCCTCACATCATTCATCACTAAGAGTCGTGGAGTTCAATTCAAGTTCAGGCCATTTAGGAGGAAGCTCAAAGCATAAGATTGCAAAGTTGGGAGTTCCCTACTACGAGAGGTCACACAAGAGGATCCAAGTAACAAAAGACCCGTTGTAGAGACACAAGATGAAGAGGAAGAATCGGTCCAAATTCCAGTACCTAAACCACCCCAAGAAGTTCCACCTCCTGTCGTCGCTCCTGCCCCTTCGCAAGAAACAACCCTTCCACCCAAGCAAGAGATGACAAGTGTAATAGTTGTAGAGCCAGAAATAAGTGAGATGTTTCCTTGGATGAAGGAAATAATTTTAAAGGAAACTCATATTGTCCAACAAGTCACAATTCCTGATCTATCGGCGATAACATCATTGGCCAAAGGAAAGAAGAAGAAATTTTATCAAGTAGGTTCTCACTTTTTTAGCGGTGCTACATGTGAACATTATATTGAAGTGTTCTGACCTAAGGTGATCAAGCTAGTGGAAGAAATGACACTGAATGATTATGAAATGAGTACCATTCCTTTGGGATCAGCCACTCATTAAGGAAATGAGCATATGTTTCAAAATTATTTCACTTGCCTCATTGCAAGGAATCGAGAGTACAAAAAGAAGATTGAATATTTAGAAGATCAAGTAAAAAAACTCTCCTCATACACGAAACATATCGTGGACATGAGTGCTTCATCAATTCTGATTGAAGAAGTATCCCCAATAAATAATATTGATCTAGAGTCCGTTAGAAGAACTCAGGAGATCACTGTACAAAGATGAGAAAATAGTAAATGGACAAGTACGATCATGGAAAAAGGTAAAGCATTGATTCTAGAGGTAGTTTCACTATTTAAATATATGTGTGTAACTGTAATAAAATTTCAGATGCTTAGGGATGAATTGGAAAAGGAAAAGGAGCATTGGGACTCGAGTCATCCATTAGTGGTAGAGATGGTGGATACTCATTCTGGAGTATTAATAAGTAAAATATTTTTAGTGCCCCATCTTAGGACTTGTCACATGTGTGGGCAAGGAATCTTGTCACCAGGTATGAAATGATAAATTGGACTACCAGCTAATTGGAATCAAACTAGGAAAAAGCCTAAAAGATGTAAGATCATGCCAAAAATAAAATACAAAAGCTTGGAGTGCCCGTGATGTAAGAAAACACTACTTCATATGAGTTGCTGAGACCGTTTGAGGAACATGTCAAGAAAGAAGATAGAGACCCATTGTCTTTCAACAAATATAACTTGGAGTATCTATCGGGAATCCAAGCTACCATTGCATTAGTTTCATATAAACATCAGTCATGGTTCAATAAATGCAAGGATATCAATAATGCTTATGATGGTTGGGCGAAGTCCCTAAGTCGTGGACAAATTCATCATGTGGATAAATTTGCATCTGTAATAACTCAACTTAGTAAGTATTTCAAGGGAGTTGAAATTTCCCGAATAGATCTCGACAAAGATCGATCATGTAGCAAGGCGAGATTATTAGGAGTGGCTTCTTCATCAGGATGATTCCCTCTCTCTTCTTTCTATCTCTTCTCTTCTCACCCCTATGTGTCTCTCCTCTATGTTCTACTTCTTCGTTGGGGGTTGTAATTTTTCATTATGCCTTTTTTTTGTATTTAAAAAGTGAATTTAGGTTTATAATGTAATAAGTCACCTTTATTTCATAAAAGGGGACTTAATTCTCTCTTAGCAATCCAAAAAGTCACGAGTTGTGTAAAGGCATATGAAAGGTCATGTGGGGGGTAGGTGAAGAGTCATCTTAAGTTCTATAAATTGTAAAGGCATCCCCTTTCTAAAGTATTGTCATTTTTTGTGTTCATGAGAGAGTATTCCTTGTGAAGAATCAAATAGATAATACTTATTCTACTTCTCATCTCTATGTCCTTCCCACTCTTGTTATGTACAATTTTTGCTCAAGCATCAATGAAGAAAAAAGTTCTTTTCCTTTTTTGACTGGGAGATTTATGGATACTTTGTGCTCTAAATATTAACTAGTCTTGTTGTTGTTCCCATAATTAATTTTCTTCTAAATTTATGTGTGTTGGAATTACTTGACTAATGGATGTAAGACTTTGATTTTGTACCTACAACATTAATTCCTCTCCCCTTTTCTCACTCCTTTTCCTAATCTCTAAGCAAATTATTCTTTAGAAAGTGATTGCTAGCTTTTTCCATAGTGTCAGTGGAGTTCCCTATTAGATCCCTGACTATAAGGCCACTATAGAAAACAAATCTCATACACGCATGTAAACTTGGAGCTACACCATTCAAGTAGAGGGACTTAGATTCCCAGAGCTTTGGCAAGAAGTCCATAAATTTGTCCACTCGACGAATTTTCTTGCCAACATATTTACAAGAAGATACTTCAATGCCACCATAAAAAATTTAAATATACACAACATATAAAGTTCAATGTGGAAAGGGTAGATGTAGACTACCATACTTTGCATAAAAAGCATGGTTATGATACAAAGGCAACATACATTGAAACCATGGAGATATATAACATGCACCTCAACCCTATTGTGACCGTGACAGTGGGAAAGGATGCTTGTAGGATGTATATCTACCTATGACCAAATTTATGAGATGTAAAAGAGGTTATCATGTGTGACATTGAGCTTCCATAACCATCAAAGAAAACAACGGTGAAGA
Source organism: Taxus chinensis (assembly GCA_019776745.2). Taxonomy (NCBI): domain Eukaryota; kingdom Viridiplantae; phylum Streptophyta; class Pinopsida; order Cupressales; family Taxaceae; genus Taxus; species Taxus chinensis. The sequence goes on along the minus strand of CM034151.1, from coordinate 276,799,210 downwards.
TATCTAACTGCAAGCACAAGCCAACTCGTTTGGAGGAGACATGAAAGGAAGAAGATGAGACCGCACTAAATCATAGTGCTAGGATAAGAATATAGAAAAGGTGCTATGAGGAAAGCACCTCATACATTCCCAGAGTATCTCCAAATGAAGCATAGAATCCTAGTCCAATAGAGGAGAAACCTCGTGAGATATATGACTTAGATGAGGAAGAGGACTTAGAGAAAAATGTGCAAGAAGAAGAGCATGTACAAGAACAACCTGTAGAAGAAGAGGAAGAAGATATTGAGTAAGAAAAGGACATGCACAACACATGAGAAGAAGAGTGTAAGGGAGATGAAGAGCACAAGAGGAATATCATGAGGAAAAAGGCTGCAATGAAGAACAAGGGCTTGGAGGAGGCCAAGGTACTGACAAGGGGAAAAACCATGCATAACTCAATGTTAAGCAAGAGACCTCAGAGAAGCAGCACACATGAAGGAGAAAGTAAAGAGAAACTCCTCAGGCACCCTAGATGTCCTACTTTAATGACTCAAAAAATATCCTAAGGGAAAGGTTTTAGAGTTTGATACCCACATGAGAGATTTTTTGTTGGGAATTATTTGATAAATCTTAAGATCATCTGTGCATAAGGAAGATACTATCTTAGAGTCTACAGACTCAAATGAAGGAGCCAAAGTTTGAGGTTAATAAGGAGTCACTTTTGGAGTTGAGACGATAAAACAAGTAATGTTTTGAATAAAATGGCCGCTGAAATAGGAAGGTGTAATATTGATAAGGGGGCCACTGTAAGTAGAATAAAAAGAGATATAGAGCACGAAGGTATGAGAAATTAGAAGCTCACTGAGGATTTGATTATTGAGAAGAAGAGAACTGTCATTGCATATAATAAGGTGGCTGATATTGTAAATAATATCACACACATATGCCTATAATTGGTAACACATGAAAAACTAGACCATGGTACAAAAATGGAGTATTTGGAGGAGTTGGTACACTTGATGTTGATCAAAGTGAATAGTGGGCTGGGGCTTAATGCAAAAGAGCTGACAAGGATGAACTAGGAGAAGCTAGAGAAGAAAATTTAAGATTATGTAACACTTAACATGGAGTGAAAAGAGGCCCCACAAAAGGCTAAAAATATATTTTTATAACTGTTAGGATTTTATAGTGATCCTGACTATGTGTACCGTGGATGATGAGGAAAATTCAAATAAACTATAGGCTAGAATGAAAATAAATAAGGCCGCTCATGAGAAGGTGATGTAATAATTTGTAGGGAAGAGAGAAATGATGAAATCTAAGTGTGAAACGATTGAAGAAATCCTTAAGGAAATCTAAACTATGGTGATGTGAAGGATGGATAGTTTAGATGGTCTTGCCTCATATTGGGATGTGTTGATTAAGGATCTATAAGAGAAGATTGATGAGATGACTTTGGAGAAGATACCAAACATTGTACAAATAATTCCAGAAAAAGCCACCAAAGAGCTCAAGGGATGGAATTAGGTGGAAAATGCAATAAATAGAGAATTCCAAAAACTCCTACCATCACCATAGGCTTAAATTTGAACACACACATAGGACCACATAATTCTTTGATTCATTGGGGTGATTTCCCATATTCTTCCAGATTCTTTCACACTTTCAATTATTCTATGGAGGATATTCTTTGATTCTTTATATTTTCAAGGATGGAAAATACTCCTAGTGTGGGGTAATGTTGGGCTAAGAAAGTACATGCCATGCATGAATTTTGAAGACCACACACATGAGGGTGTGCATGGACTAAGGAAGTAGTAAAGGACTAGGAAGGAACATATGAGAGCATGTGAAAGAGTAGAGAACAAATACATGTATAAGTCAATGCACGAAGATTCACATGAGAGATGAAGAGATATTAGTGTGCAAAGGGTCGTGCACATACAAAGATAGATTCTTGGAGTAGGTTGGATTTCAAGAAAAGGCTAAAAATAGGAAAAACACATTTGGCATATAAAACAAGGAAAGTATATAGATACTCTTGGAAAGGATAAGAAACCTAAAAAAAAAAGCACATGTGAAGATGGATAAGGACAACACATGGATAGAGATAAATATATGATCAAACCATGGATAAGATCGAGCTATTTATAGCATGAGTTGAATGTTAAAGTAGGAGTTTGAAGGCATGTGGTCTATAGTTATGATGCCTATTATTAGAGTTAAATCATTTAAATGGTTAAGGACAAGTTCCCACCAAATATAAGTATGTATATCACCCCTATTATAGGTGGTGGTAGATAAATGTATGGGTTATGTTATGTGAAATTAGGGAGTCTATATGAGGTGTGCACATTGGTTCTCAACATGTAAGATGGTGTTATTTCATTGTACTACTCACATGTTTATAATGGGAAAAATTTTATGGGCTGCAAAGGTTAGGACAAGTGAACATGATGTAATTGGCATTCAAATCTTGGTATTAGTTATTTATGAATAAATGATCAAAGATCTTGTTTCTCTTACTTCTGTGTTGTGTTATTCTTATTTAATTTATCTTATACCTTATGATGCACATTGGTTTATTGATTAATACACATCTTGCATGAGAAAATAAATAAGGATTTGGTAAGTTTTACACACTTCGGGTGAGCAATTAGACATTAGCATGAGTGATGTGCTAGTGCGCCCAAATGAGTATTGGTAAATAAAAGGATACAAAGGGTTAGGATGTGAGTTCCAACATTGAACCTATACTATCTCACTAATTATTATTTCAACTTTAGAATCTTCTTGTTAGGACTTAGTCCTGACACGGGTGTATTTGTGAGTGTGTTATATTATAGTTTTAAATTTAATATTAAGTTGTTGAGAAACAACTTAATATTATAATATTGTGCACAAATAATAGTGTGTATTTGTTTGTAGGATGATAATAAGTGGAGAAAAATAATGTAAGTGATTTTTACTCACATAACAATCACATTAGAATAGGGGTTTGGTGAGATTTGTAGGGAATGCGAGAGATTTAGGGATATATTGTTGAGATGTGTAATAAAGAAGATCTCCTTAATTATAGGAAATATTCCCTCTATATATGTAAGCATTTTGTATATTAATAATATGTTGAATTAAATTGATTATTGAGCTTATGCTCATCTCCAAATTTGGGGGTTTCCCAACATTTTGGTATCAGAGCAGGTTCTCAAAAGAGGTCTCTCTAGATTTCACCCCACTCATCATTCATTTTTCAATGTAGGTAATGGAAATGGGAAAATAGAGTGAACCTTGTGTAAACATATTGTTATCCATATTTCGCCCCATGCCAAATATTGGATCAACTATGATCTCGCATAAGAAGAAACAGAGTCAAAAGGCGGACAGAAAAGGGCCTCAAAATTAGCTAAGTATAAAGGAGTAAGCGGAGAATGCCAAGTGTTAGTATGGCACTGTTTCAGGGGGCGAATAGAGAAAAGGTTTCTAAACGAGTGCTAGACTGCCGCGTGTCCCATGGAAAAATTCAACATCTGGGCCTGAATCAAAGCCAAAGCAGGAATCGGAAGAAAGGAGTAAAAGATAAATTGTGGACCCGCAGGCTTGATTTTTGTTCCAATTTGGCTGCCATGTGTCCCATATCAAAAGGGGACCCATTTTTCAAGCTGTTTTCCTGCCCTCTTGTACAGGCTCGACACAAACTTCAAAGGGGGCATATATTTTGACTCAGAGCTCAAAATATTGTAGATCTGGTGCCGTTGGAAATATCTCAGCCTCACCCATGCCATGGGGTCTAAAACTTTAATTTTAATGAGGTTAGGTGAAGAAGAATGGAGGAAATGTCTTTAGGATTTCAATGCGGGATCTTCTTGCCTCAACAACTAGACCAGATTTTGATCAGTTTCCACCATTTCCTCTTCCTTCGAGACACCAAACCAAGGATTGATGCAATAAAGATGGATTTGGGGGAGAGATTTCATCATAGGCATTAACAACTGTGGTTGAACTTCAACTTGATTTTCCTGCTTCTCTCTATTTTCTTCTTTCAGGATGAATCTATAAATACTAGGGCAAAATTCATTGTAAATGGTTTTACATTCTTTGTTTTGTAGGCTCCCTCCTCCTTCTAGCAAAGGGATATGTGGGGTTCAGGCCTTCTATCAAAATTGCATCACGTTTTTGTCTCTTGGCTACTTTGTAATGGATTGTATCAATCTACAGAGCAATAAAACACGTCTGTGATTGATTTTAGATCCTCTCTTATCTCTTTTGCTTTCATCTGGTCTTCCATTACATATCTGGCTATTTGTGCTTTTTTATTGTATGCATTTTGTTGGTTTGTGTCTATTAGCAAAATAAGTGTTCATCATTCCTTTGGTGCATCACCTTGTAGTTTAGCTTTGTTTTAATTTCTGCATTCCTTCTACCCCTGTCTCCTTGGTAAAGTTTAGATTAGGATTAAGAACGTATGCACCTAAACATAGGAATAAGGAACCAACCTTCAATCTGGAGAGCTTTCCCATTTTTGCAAGGTCCCACACCTTGGGGAAAGTTTAATGTTATGCAATCACACCAAATGAGTCTACCCATTTGGGGGTGGTGATATTTGGCAGTCACATATTGTGTGCTCTCGGATGTGTTGGTGTGGTTTGTTCTGGGTGGGTTTGTGGTGTTGGGGTTGTTTTTTCTTGGTTAAGCGCTTGTGGGGTGTGTTGTGGGTTGGTTTGGGGGTTGGGTTTTGTTTGGGTGTTTTTTGTGGTGTTTTGGTTTTGGTGGGGTGTTTGGTGCGTTTGTTTTGGTGTTTTTTCTTGGGTATGTTTTTTGGGGGGGGGTGTTTGTGTGGGCTGTTGTGTTTTTTTGGTGGGGTTTTGGGTGATGTTGTTTGGTGGTTGGTGTTTTGGGGGGGGGTTGACCGGGTTGTGTGGGTGGGGGTTTGGTTGGGGGTGGGTGGGTGGTTAACGAGTTTGTGTGGGTGTGTGTCTGTGGGGTGGGTGCGTGCTTGTTTCCGTTTTGTTCGTTTGTTCCTTGGGGTTTTTTGGTTTGTTTGGTTGTGAGTTTGTTCTGGTGTATGGCTGTGGTTTTTGTTGTTTTTGAGGGGGTGTGGGTGGTTTTAGTGTGTCGTTGTGCCGAGGGTTTTGTGGTTGTTTTTATGCCAGCTTCGGTTTTTGTGTGCTGGGGGGGTGTGGTTTTGGTTGTTTGGTGAGGTTTGGTTTTGTTTTTTTTTTTTTTTTTTTTGGGGGGTTGTGTGGGGTTTTCTTTTTTGTGTTTGGTGTTTGTGGGTTTTTTTTGGTTGTTTGTTGGGCCGTATTGTTTAGTTTTTTGTGGGGTTTTTGTGAGGTCGTTGGTGGGGTGGGTTTGTGGGTTGTGGGGTTGTGGTGTGCGTTTTTGGGTTTTGTTTTCTTCTTTTTTGTTGGGTGTTGTGGGGTTGGTGCTCGTGTTGGTTGTTTTTGTTTGATCTGTTTGTTGCTTTGGGGCTTTTTTGTTGTTGTGCGGTTTTTGTTTTGTGGTTTGTTGTTTTTTCTTTGTGTTTGTTTTGGGTGGTTGTTTTGTGCTGGTGTGTTTGTTTTTTTTTCTATTTGTCTGTCTAGTGTTTTTTTGGTTTGGTTTTTTGGGGGTTGTTTTGGTTTGTTGGGGGGTGGGTGTGGTTTGTTTTTTTGTTGTGTTTTTGGTTTTTTGGTTTTGTGTTTTGGTTGGTGGTTGTCTTTGTTTGTTGGTTTTTGTGTTTTATTTTTGTCTTGTGTGTGTTTTTTTTTTTTTTTTTGTTTGTGGTTGTTTTTTTTTGTTTTTTTTGGTTTTTGATTTTTTGTTTTTGTTTTTTTTTTTTTTTGTTTTTTTTTTGTTTTTTTTTTGCTGTTTTGTGTTTGTTTTTCGTATTTTTTTTTTGCTTTTTTTGTTGGGTTGGGTTTTTTGTTGTTTTTTTTTTTGTTTGTTTGTGGGGGGGGGGGCGTGTGTGTTTTTTTTTGTTGTTTTGTGTGGTTTTTGGTTGTGTTTTGGGGTTTTTTTTTGTTTTTTTTTTGGTTGTTGGTTGGATGTTTTTTTTTTGTTTGTTTTTTTTTTTTGTGGTTGTTTAGGATGTTTGGTCGGTTGTTTTTTTTTTTTGGTGAGTGGGGTGGGGGGTGGGTGTGGTGGGTGGGGATTGGGGGTTTGGTGGGGGGGAGGGTGTGGGGGGTGGGGTGGGCGGGGGTGGGGGTGTGTGGTTTTGGTATTTTTTGGTGTTTGTGGGGTACGTGGATTTGTTGGGCGTGGTGGGTTGGGTGGTTTGGGGGGGTGGGGGGGGGTGGGGGGGGGGATGTGGGTGGGTGGGGTGGGGGGGGGTGTTGGTGTTGTTTGGGGCTTTTGGGGGTAGTTGTTGGTGGTGGTTGTGGTGTGGGGTTGTGGGTTGTCGGTTGTTTTTGTGTTTGTGTTGTTGTGTGTTTGGGTTGAGGTGGGGTGTTTGGTGGTTTGTTTTGGGGTTGTGTGCCAACCCCCCCTCCTGTCGGTGCCCCTCCCCCCTCCCCTCAATCTTGCTTTTTTTTCGCTTCCCTCCTTCTTGCCTCTTTTTCCTTTTTCCTCCAGTAGCGGAGACCAAGGGACTTATAGTCAAACCGGGGACTTCCACCATTCACTTGCATTATCTAATCCTGGCCATCTGGTCATTCTCTCCCTAGTAGTTGCAATCCAGAGGTTTAGGTGTGGTGCATACTGTAAAAATGTTGGGGGGTGGGGCACTAGGTTGTATTATGCGAGGAATTGTGTGCGGTGGTTTGTGTATGGCCCTGTTAGGGGAACCTTTCCGACCGCTGGCAGCGTACACCAGCAAGGGACCATTACAGATCAAGCAAGTCCGGCAGAACGTGACGGTGAGAATTTACATAGAGATGGGGCAACTCATATTTTTTGCATCCACTCTAGTCGACCACAACTCACGGCCCTCACCTGTGGGTATAAACAGGAGCACGCTCATGGTCCTCTATCCCGATTACCATGCTTCTCCCACCGCACGTACATCACTCCTTCTAATAACGGCGCAGATTCCTCTTAACCCTGCTTCAATAGTGGATAAATGAATCAATATTTTCAACTCATGATGACATTTATCTCCTTGAAAAATTTATAAAATTGGCACTGTGATCGATATGATCTCCTCATGTATTGCATATTTTCAATCGAGGTGAATCTCTAGAAATCCTTCAGTTTAGATCATGAACCCTAAAGCTAGCTTGCATTAAAAGGGGGGGGGGGGATTCTACAAAGGTTGCGAGATCTATCCTTCTAACTATGGTAATAGTTTCATCTTGGAGATATTTCCTTTCTTGACCATGAACAACTTCAACACAGACTGATATTGGTTCCATTATAACAACTTATCTAAGACTGAGCTTTCCATTCAAAACAAGCCATAATCCATTCTGATAAAAGATCTTATTATTTTTTAAATTCAGAAGGTCAAGAATTCAAAATATAAAATAAAAATCCTATAATTAGGAATTTGAAGTGGTCAAAAACCCATTTAGAGGAGAATCTTGTGATAAGACATATGGGCTGAGGAGTACAGTGGGGCGGGTTGTGTTCGACCCTTTATGAACCCCTTAAACATAAAATTTTTGGTAAAAAATAGTTCGAGGAATTTTCAATTATAGAATAATTTCTAATGGGGGTATTGTAGAATAGATTTTCTTTTTCTCGAAAAAGGGGGGAAATTTTGTAAAGGACATATAATATATTTTTGAAAAATTATAAGGGAATTAATTTTTTGGATACATTAAACAAATTTTCATATTGAGGGGGAGGGGGGATACAAAACAAGTGGACATCAATCAACTGTAGTAACCTAGAAGACAGAGGCAAGGACCAACCAAGGCCAAACATCACTATGTGGGTCTAGAGCATTCCTCGCCCCACATTAGAAATAAGGGGGGAAATGTGTAGGATTAGCCTATACGAGGCACTTTGTGATGTGTTATATATATGTTATTACATTAATATTAGGTTGTTTAAAAACAACTTAATATTATAATATTGTGAGTTTGTATTTTCTTGTAGGTTAATAACAAGTGGAACACAAATTTTGTAAGTGATTGTGAAAGCACCCTAAACTTTACAAAGCAATTGTCGAAGCTGACCTACTAAGGGAAGGGTACACCATTTCCACCTCTAGTCCAAGGCTTGATCTAGGAAATTTAACATTAAGATAGAGATTAAAGAAATGCTTAACTACATGATATAATTCAAAATCTAACTAACATTCCTACTAATATGCTCAATTGTACCTAACCTAGTCCCTAAAGAGACCTAAGAGTGCAACACATGGGTATTTTTGCCTCGAAACAAGGTGAATTGCCCATCCAATAACGACTGGTTCTTTTGGATATCCATATACGAGCCTTGTTACACAGGCTTTAGGCAGATGTTAACTTGTCTAAAATCATATTATTTATGGGTTTCGGGATGCCGAATCACAGCATGGTGGTAAGTATAAGGTATGCGATGATCTTTTTATAGTTTTTTTTCGTTTTTGGGAATTTTTTTGATTTTTGGTGGCATGTGGAATAAATCCCAATTATATAAAATTTCTATCATGATTAAGATTTGTTATCACATTGTGAATTAACAAGTGATGTAAGATGTGTGGATCCTTAATCATCTGTTTAGGGGTCAACTAGCGGCTAGGATAAGCTTTTGAAGCCGCTAAGACATTAGAGATAATGGGGTGATTTTTGAGTGGTTTTGAAGATGGGTATGAGCCAATAGTAGGGTACATTGACCAATAAACAAAAATAGGCTCAATTCGCCTCTTAACACTAATTGTCTATTTTTGGAGAGTAATTAAGCTTACTATTCCTCCTAATGGTCTCTGATATGAAAGGATTTGGTGATCAACAAATGTCTTGTTTCATTGACCAAAGTGGAACTAAACGTAGTTTAATTAGCAGAAATTCACTATTATACAGACTGATAAAAATGAGAGTGATTTGTGTGCGTTTTTGGCAATAAGACTGCAAAAGTATAATTTAGGTGTCTACATTTGCCCTTTTGAGGTGAAGTTAGTGACTCACTTCAAATACAGTAGAAAAAGCATAAAACGTAAAATTTTTGAAGAAAATTGCAGGAAATGTCCCCTCCAGTTGTTGATGGTGAGAAGTTGCTCAGGACGAGCGAAATATATGAAACAGAGAGAGCAAATAAGATAAAATGGGCACAAAATATTCGGTTGTTTAGAAAAATAATGATAGGGATAACTGGTTTTTTGCCGCCAGTCTATGTGAAAAAAATTAGTAGTGATAATCAATGATAATGAGAAGAAATTGATGGAAGAATATAAGGATAATCCCAATCTTTGCATCCAACCTTCCAATAAACAACATTTTGTTATATCATGTTCCCCTAGATCTACATCATCGGCCTTATTAAAATAAACAAGTGTAATATACATGAAAATATAAATTCTAACATTTTTTCATTGCGAACGTATTCCATACAATATACATCATTTACTTGACATCGCGAAAGTAACGATTCCTTACTCAATGCATATACAACTCTATGTGTAAGAGAAGTAACTGCTAACCTATATGAGAAACCAACACAATCAAACTACTCAAATAAACCACATTAAAGACAATCACAGCAATGTTTTGTTATCACCGGGTAATTCTTCGAATGTGTATTGTAACGACAAGGTGTAAAGGTGCCCCAAGCAGGGGATACATACTAGGGGATAACAAAGGACACAATAGTCCCATGGAAAAGCTTTCATGCCCTAATACATAACGCTGGCAACTCATCCTAGTTGCAGCGGAGTACCGACATAACAATGTATCCCTAGATTGTGTTATGGGATGTAGATCATGAATGTCCAAGTTTTTGAGACCGAAAAGCAAAAAACTTAGAAATATGTTTTTGCAGGATAAATTTCGATGTTCAAGGATAATTCAAGTGATACAAGCTTCAATTGCATGCACACTATTTACGAATTTTTGAAAATTTTGTAATTTTTTGGATTTTTAATGATTTTACCAAGTTTTTGGATTTTGTTTTTGAAATTTTTTAGTGGAGTGTGAGAACGTATGTTCTAGTGCACAAAGGTATGTTCGTATGCAAATTTTTGTTTTTTAGTGCAATGTGAGCACACATGTACTGGTGTACAAAGGCATGTGTCTATGGAATTTTTTGTTTTTTAGTGCAACGTGAGCATGCATGTGTTGTTACACAAAGGCATGTGCCTATTCAAATTTTTTTTTTTTAGTTAGTGGGTTAGCATGCATGTGGATGGTACCAAAGGCCAGGTCCTTGATTTTTTAATTTTTGTCATGTGGAGCATGCTGTGCTGTGCACAAAGGCATGTGCCTATGAAAAATTTTTCATTTATACTAGCAGTGTGAGCACTCATGTGCTAGTGCACAAAGGCATGTGCCTCTGAAAATTTTTTGTTTTTTTAGTGCTCATGAGCATGCATGTGTTGTGCACAAAGGCATGTGCCTCTAAAATTTTTGTTTTTATTGCAACATGAGCACACAGGTGCTGGTGCACAAGGCATGGCTATGCATTTTTTTTAGTGCAACATGAGCCTGCATGTGGTAGGTGAACAAAGGCATGGGGGGTGCCAATGTAAATTTTTTTTTTTTTTATTGCATCTTGAGCATGCTGTGTTGGTGCACACAACAGTGTCTCTGCAAATTTTTTTTTTTTCCTTTATTTTTTTTAAAATTTTTCTTTGTGTGGGGTTGTGTAGGTGTGCTTGTGCACCATAGGTGCACATAGACCATTTGCAGGATTTTGTGTGGGCACTCTTGTGCTAGTGCATAACCAAAGGGTTGTGCTTGCAAGTTTATCTTGTTATATATCTTTTTGGTTTTTCCAATGGAGTGTGGGCACACATGTGCTGGTGCACAAAGGGGTGTGCCAATGCAATATTGCCCATGCCTATACACCAAGGATTTTTTAGGAGAAAGGATAATGCACTTATCCATTGAGGAGTGTGTTGGTGTAATAAAGAGTGTGCTAATGCAATGGGTGCGCCCATGTACTAAGGGGTGTGTTGATGCACTAAGGGGCGTGTCTATGCATAAAAGGTATTTAAATATTTTTTTTTGGAAGAAAACAAAGGTTTTTGGAAACTCCAATGGTAAAAATAGATGAATTATAAGCAAAATAGAAGAATTTGATGGTAGAATAGAAAATAATTTAGTAGAATAGAAGAATAAGATCATAATAAATGACTTGATTGACCTTGCAGATATACTATTTTGATTTTTGAAACATATTTGAATGATTTTAATTTTTTAGACCGTTTTTTCTGAAGCTTGTTCCTAGGAACTATAAACACGCATGCCCCAAATGACGATGGGTGTACAAAGGAAAATCCATGTGTCTGCCGTAGAATAAAGATGCAAAGTTGTCCCCAATGTTAGATGGGAATGTATAAAGGAAAAATCTTCACACGCATAAGTTAGATCAAGGAAAATATAGATAGGTTCAACCTGATGATGAACTTAAAACCAATGAAGTGCTAGGAAGGAGCAAGGATGCCCCCAACGTAAGCTGGCCAATAAGCACATGATAGAATGAAGTGGAAGATTGTTTTTGTGAAGGGGACAAAGGTTCCTGAAAACATGGAAAAAAGGAAATCTTATACACATGAATGTTATGAAAAAAGTAGAAGAATGATGTGAATGTATGTAGCTTATAAGCTTCGCGATGAAGAAGTGATTAGCCCAAGACACAAATCATGAGACAAGATACATACTAGAGTAATAGTCTGAATAAGGTCCAAAAAAAGACACTTGGTAACATTCTAAAACTGTTTGCTCATCGAGATCTAGTGTGTGCACATGGAAATTTATTACCTCTTGAAGGGAATATTTGATAAACAACAAGTGAAGACACCCTAACCAATGTGTAGGAATGATTTATACTTCAGAGTTGATTTTGTTTTGAATGGATTGTGGAAGGAGAGCTGCACATTGCTCCTTTTTCAGCTAGACGTCCATAGCCCCGATGGAGATGCATTTGATTCTAATTTCAACATTTCTCTACTGCTAGTTAGGTGTCCATAGCCCTGGTAGATATTATTGGAAATACCCCAAGAGAGAGTTATATATCAATTTGTTTTTGCTTTTATCTTTGGCTTTTTCATTCGGTTGATTTTTTTTTAATTTCTGAAAAATTATTTCATCTCTCTTGTTTGAAAAGGGATTAAGAACCACTAATGGCTTGATGGAAGGAGGTGGAAGTGCTTATAATGACGACATTGACTAGTGTCAACAAATATATCCAAAATTTCTTTGCAATACTTTTTGTAGATGTTGATTGTGATAGGATCTCTAAGAGGTCAGTCGTTCTTTAATTTACCAAGGTGATAAAAGACCAAGGCCAAACAGATACCATAGAGATAAATTCCACAAAGTGCATGTGAATAGGCTAACCAAAATATCACCAAAGGGATGAAAATGGTAGGAAGAATTGCAAATAAAGAGAAAGAAAGGGAAGAAAGAACATCCATGTGTATGCAATACCTGATTACAATGTGTGTTCATTTACCTTTGATATATATATTTTTGAAATGTTTTTTCAATTTTTTTTGTATTTTTGTCTTTTTTTAAAAATGGGTCCGACAAGGTCACTTGGCATGATAAGATCCAACAACAATGTTAGTAATTTCCTTGATAAGGAAGACTAGGTGTGTTTGCTTATCAAGAGTCATATTATCCCTTAACTCAAGATCATGGTGAGCTCATACTCAATAGATGATTGCATTTTATTGTGACACTTGGATTTGGTATGCAGGATATTAAGGTCCCTATCTAGAGGTTTATGCACTTTGCACCATACTTGATGGGTGAGTTGATGTGAATTTTTGAATCCTGGTTGATTCTAAACTTTAAGATCATTTAAATTGTTGTGAGCTTTGGAGCTCTTGGAATATTTAATCGTAGTTGGATGAAGGAACCATTTGGGTTTCTTGTAAGTTTATAAGTGACTTGTTTGATCCCAGGAAGTGGGAGATGAAATTGGACGAATAGAATTGATGGGATAAATGGTGATGGGATTTCCACAATCATTGATAGAGGGACAATGTGATGGACACAAAGGATACGGTCCAAGAATTGAAGAAGAGGATGGGCTACCAAGAGGTGTCCCATAGACTGAAGATAAAGGACTACAAGGATGTGGCCCTAAGATTAAAGATGAAGGAATACTTGGTGGCATTCCATAGATAGGAGATGATGGAATACTAGGATGTGGCCTAAGAGTAAAAGATGAGGGAATTATAGGATTTTCCCCCAGTATAGACGAAGAGGGGATACCTGGAGGTGAGCCACATATAGAAGAAAATGGGATACCAAGAGGTGAGCCACACATAGATGATGAAGGGATACTTGGAAGTGCCCCAAATATATACGTAGACGATGGGATACCAGGTGGTGACCCAAAGTGAGTAAAAAATGGGCTACCAGAAGGTGATCCATAAATAGATGATGAATGGAAACTTAGAGGTGCCCCACATATATAAGCAGATGATGGGCTACTAGGTGGTGACCCAAGGTGAGAAGAAAATGGCGATTAAGGAATCATGCTATGTAATGAAGGATGTGAAGAAAAGATAGGATCTTCCTTAGTATTCTTAACAAAAGAATCAATTTCTTCTTCCCAATACGCAAGCATATCGAAGTCAAGATTAAATCCTTGATTGTAATCCTCTAGGGGAATGTCATCATGTGAATCTAGGAATGATGTGATCTTATACTCATCTCAAGATGAATCGATTGGTAGGGGTACTTGTTCGTTGACCATAGGAGGTTGAATAGAAGAAATGGGTCCAACTGGTGTGGAAGATTGAGAAGATGTTGACTCAAGAGATGAAGTATATTTGGATCGATATGTCTTGCGAGTAGAAGAAGATGTAGATTTGGAACTGATTGGCATATGTTTTCCTAGAAGATGACATACTTCCAGGAAACAATGAGGATCACATAGAAAATCAACATATTATTGCGACATAGGAATCGTCTGAGGTATCTGCAACATATGCATCAACTTAGATGATCAGCCATGGGAGTCAGATTAGAAAATTGCAACATAAGTTTCAAATTAGAAGGTTGCGACATGGGTGTTGACTTAGATGAATGTGACGTAAGTGTTGAATGAGATGATTGTGACATGGGAGTCATCTTAGAGGATTGCGACATGGGTGCCAACTTAGGAGATTGTAACATAGGAGTCATCTTAGATGAATGTGACGTAAATGTTGGCTTAGATGAATTTGGGGTCACCTAGATCTTCAACGAAGGAAGAGGTTATTTAGGTGACTGATAAGGGGAGTCCTGTGAAGAAAGGGAGGACTGTAACTTAAGAGTCGAATGAAGTGAATAGTTATGCTGATAATTTTTAGAAGATTGAGGTGAATCAGAAGAATCAGAATAATATTTTGGATTGGAGTTAGAAGAAGAGTGGGAGGAACCCGAACAATAATTTAGATCAAAAGTGTCGAAACCATACCACCGACTATGAGATGAAGGTGGGGAATAGGGTATCTGAGTGGGTTCTCTAGTGTGAAGAACCAAATGAGGCTTATCCATGATGGGCATCCTTTTATGGGAATGCCAAAAATTTGATTCCTTAATGTCGTATGTATAAGGAACTTTGTGATAATTAGTCATTTCTAGCATTTGTGAGATACAAATGTCTAGACCGAGATAGTGTGATTGAACTCCTTCAATTAGAAGGGAGTCTTGTGTCGATTTAGGTAGCACAACTGAAACCAGCTAGGCATTTGGAAAACATGGGCCTTAGGAAAAACCAAGCGGTGTAACGACGCTAAGTTGTCACAAAAAAGGGTGATTGTAAAATAGCCACAAATCCAATAAGTTAATATGAACCTAAGGAATCTAAAGAATAAAGAATGATCTACTCTAGAAAGATAATATATGACACGGGATTTCTAAGACAATATAATGACGTCTAATACTCAAATTCAGTCACACCAAAATTTTACTCCCTATGTTTCTGATGAGATATGTTTTGAAACAAAATAGTGACAACACAATATCACCAGTTAGGTCAAGTTTGAAACAAACAAGACCTAAATGCTAAGAAAGTGTTGACGCGACCTTCTAACAAGGTATACTCAAAATTAGGTTCTAAATACTAACAAGGTCTAAGCCTTGTAAAATGGATGATACAAATGTGAGCAACGTATCAATGTTATTTGGACACGTAATCAAAATTTGCAAGAAATAAATATTTTAGTATCAAAATGGCATTATAACGATGCTAAAAAAGTAACCTCAACACTCACAAAACTCAAGACAAATATAGGAGGATGTAAAAACTATGTCTAAGTATATCAAGGAATTGAAATGCGTGTGAGCAACATAACAATACAATATAGAGATTTAGGCTCAGTTTCACAATGGAAACAAGACATAAATATCTCAATTGTATGGCTATAATGTGGGTAGAATAAAAACTCAAAAGAAGATAATGATGATATCACCTAAATACAAATGATAATGAGTCTAAAATATGGGTTTTTGAGACAATGAGGGCCTACTAGATCGTGAGTACGTACCATTCACACTTTCAACACTTGCGCTCCGACATTGTAACCTAGTCATGTAATGAGAATACAAAAGTGGTGGACACATAATATGATCAAGAGGTATATGTATATGTTGTTTCCTTTTTCCCCAAAAATGGGCAATAAGAAAACAAAGGTGTAAACCAAGTGGTGTTGAAAAATACTTGGTGTAACTTTGGAAAAGTCTTGCCTTGTCTTAGGACAAGTGAAAAACTAGGTTAAAGTAACACTAAATAGATTTCGTGATGAAATATCATGTGATTCAAATTTAAGAGATTAATTCCCTTGTTAAAAAAATAAGAGTTTCAAACTAGTAAATTTGAAACTTTGTTAGAGCTCTCAAGCATAACAACTAAGAAAAAAATTGGCTCCAAGTTGGTAAGCTTTCCTAGGGGTTCTCTCTCTATGTGTCACAAGTTTACTTATGTGAGCTCGATTTACCAAGGTTTACCAAGGAGTATCTCATCTTTACTTTACCCCCTTCTAATAAAATGAGTAACTTGTGCATTAAATTGTATTATCACTAGTTTCTCATTGTATTAGAAGGGGGTAAAGTAAAGCCGAGATACTCCTTGGGAAACCTTGGTAAATCGAGCTCACAGAAGTAAACTTGTGACACATAGAGAGAGAACCCCTAGGAAAGCTTTCCGACTTGGAGCCAATTTTTGTAGCTTAAGGCCACCTCCATTTTTGTAGCTTAATACCACCCCCATTGTTGTAGCTTAAGTATTATGCCAAAGGTGTTATGTCATAATTTAAAGTGAATGAGCCGTAGCTCTTAACTGAAACCTGCAATATGGTGTTTTGAATTTGTGTGTTGGTATATTTTTATCTTTTAGAATTAATGTGGTTTTTGTCACACTCCTTTTGGAAATGTACAATCACACATGAATGTTAGAATTTGGTTTGAAGAGAGACCTTCTTTATTTAACAAGCATTTTAGGTCCTTTACACAAATGGTTAGTTGTTCAACAAGATTCACAATATCATAGAAATATAGCAATGAAAATTCTTGTAAATCAACTAACTACTCTCAATCTTTGTAAAAACAAGGTTTATTCCTAATTAATCCAAGTGCTTCTTAATAAAAGACTAAAATTTATTTTGGTTCCCAAGATCACACTAGGTACAAGGGAAGAGCATACATAAATTTTAGCCTTGGTTATTTATCAAGTGAAAAATCTCTTAAACTAAAAGATCAAGTACATGCCCAAAATGCAATTTTGTTCCCTTAACTAAAAAATGAATGATGATTGTTCCTACTTACTCCTAAGAAGAAAAAAAGTGGTTTAGGGGTGTTTTTGGTTCTCAAGATCACATTAGGTGCAAGAGAAGAACATACACAACCCTATTCCAAATTCAAACAAAGTATGAAAACATAATCACTCATCAAACCCTAAGCCAATTTAACCAAAAAACCCTTATCAAACCATAAGGCAATTTTGTTAGGAAAATTGCTCTAAAATCAATAAATTGACAAAAACAACAACTAAAAACCCCTAGAAAATGACAACAATCTTAAAAACGTAGAAATTGAAATTTTGAAGTTTGAGGAAATTTTACCTTAGTGCATGTGCACACTACGTAGTGCATGGGCGCACTTCGTAGAGCATGTGCACACTCAGTAGTGCACAAGCACATGTAGTATTACATAGGCACCCCCTCTATCAATTTTCCACATTCAGTGTTATACAAGCACATCTAGTGAGGTGTAGGTGCACCTAGTACTGCACAGGTGAAAGTTACCACTCAAATGCCAAAATCTAGTGTTGCACAGTCACACCTTTGGTTGCATAGGTACACCTCTAGTTGCACATGTGCACCTTTGGTTGCACAAGCACAAGTTACACTCAGAGGCCAAAATCTAGTGTTGCACAAGTGCAACTCTAGTTACACAGGTGCACCCTTTCATGTAGATGCTCAAAATCCGAGTTTTGAAAAGAATTTCTTGAAAAATATCAAAACTTTGGCACTTTGGGGAAATTTTGATAGGGTTTCACCTCCTTATATCCTGTAAGTAACATGAAAACACAACTTCTACTACTAATCTAATTGAAACAACTACCAAGCTTGAAAATTGATCTACTAAACTTTGAAAAGTACTCTAAAAATTTGAAATTAATCTAAAAATATTGAGAAAATAATCTAAAAATCTTGAAAATACTCTAGAAAGCTTGAATTTAAACTAGAAAACTTGAAATTAATCTAGGAAACTTGAAACTAAGCTAGAAAAATTGAAATGAAATTTTTTGAAACTAAGTTAAAAGGCTTTAAAAATTGATGCAATGGGGTATTGTCCCACCGGGCGTTCTAAATGAAATCACCCTAAACTTTACAAAGAAACTTACAT
This sequence comes from Taxus chinensis, assembly GCA_019776745.2. Classification (NCBI taxonomy): domain Eukaryota; kingdom Viridiplantae; phylum Streptophyta; class Pinopsida; order Cupressales; family Taxaceae; genus Taxus; species Taxus chinensis. Next base: position 276,781,328 of record CM034151.1, on the reverse strand, counting down.
AAATAACTAAGGAAGGCTAACACAATTTCCACCTCTAATCAAGGATCTAAGTCTAGGAATGTAACATTAACATAGAAGATTAAATGAATGCTTAACTAATATGAATACAATTCAAAATCTAACTAAACATGCCTATTAATATGCTCAATTACCTAACATAAGCCTAAATAAACCTAAGAGGGAAATAAAATGGGTATGGTTGCCACTCCAAAAAATGTGAAATGACCTCTCCAAATGACTACATGGTCATTTTGGATATCCATATACTAACCTTGTTGAAGGCTTTAGGCAAGGATTGAACTTGGCTATAAATCATATTTATTATATGAGATGTAAATCAAAGCATTGTGTAAAGTATTAAGGCATGAGGTGAGTCCTTTTTATAGTTTTTCATTTGGGTAAAACTTGTATTTTGGTGCATGTGGGACTAAAATCCTAAATTAGATTAGAATTGCTAGTCATGATTAAGATTTACTAATCACAACTAGTGAACTAACAAGTAATTAAGATGTGTATAGCGTTAATCAACCATTTAGGGTTGACTAGGAGACTAGGATAAGATTTTAAAGCTTGCTAAGATGTTTTGGAGAAAAGTGGGGTGATTTTGAGTGGTTAGAAGAGGGTTTTGAGCCAATAGTAGGGTATAATGACCAAAACAAGAGAAAAATAGGCTTACTTAGCTAATAAACGCTAATTATTTATTTTGAAGAGGATTTTGGCTGACGATTCATTGCAAAGTGGCATCTTGAATGTGAAAGGGATTTGGTAATAAAAAAATCACTTTTTAACTAACCAAAGTGGCAACAACTGTTAGTCAATTAGCAGAAATCACTAATTATAAAGGAATTGATAAAAATGAGAACGATTTGTGTGCGTTTTGGTAATAAGACTGCAAAAGTAGAATTTAGGTGTCTATATATTGTTACTCACGTAAAAATCAAATTAGAATATGGTTTTGGTGAGATTATTAGGGAATTTGAGAGATTTAGGGATATATTGTTGAGATGTGTAATAAGGAAGATCTCCCAAGGGTCATCCTTATCAAAATATTTTTCCTAGAAAGGCTATAAAAGTAAGTCTTATCAATGCATAACTCCAATGCCACTCTTACAAGCTATTTTTGAAAATATCATTTCAAATCACTCTCAGGGTTCCTAAATATACCTAAATTAGTTGCACATCATCTAAGGTAGCCCCTAATACAATTTTGAAACACTCAACCATTTCAAAGAGTATAACTTCCTCCATTTGCAAGCATGCAAAGGTCATAGAGAAATACTCTAACAAGATCAAAGTCACCCCAAGAAATTCACAAGAGTTTAAAGAAAAATTGGGTTAGTTAATATAGTTAAGGCACATAAAATCTCATTAATAACATGTTGGTTACATTCTATACTATCCAAATATCATGTTATCTTGGTGTCCATAGACATGAGGGAACCCATAGGGGTTTGGTTAGCTATTCATGCTTCCAAACATAGTCAATATCCTACTCCAAATATGTTATTTGATTCCATGAAACATGAAAATGTCGAATATTACTTGTTGTATAGTGATTTCAATACTATTTCACTTACTGATGAAAAATTACACAAGTTAAATTTTAATCCCATTGATGAAGATGAGCATATGTTTCATTCCCTTTTTATTTCCACTAGTCCTAGACATTATCAACTAAAATATGCTACATTTGAAAATTCTGCCTCAGATACCTTGGATTTTAATGATACATTTTCTCTATCTAGATTTTATCCTTTACAACATGTTATTTATACACTTGATCCCATACTTATTAGTTCTATCACTATTTAAGAATATTTTGATACCCCACAAGAGTTGTTATCGATCTTGTTGGATCTTGAGTTACTTACTTTACCTTTCTACATGAAATTGATCTGCTACTAGGTTATCTTGGTTATCAGGTGACCCCTTTGTCACTATCACAACATATATGGACATGGCACTTATCATTTGTAAGGTCCTCATTCCTAACATTACTATGTTAAAGGTTGATGGGATCATTAGAGTAATTTTGAAAGAATCCCCATAGTTGGAGTTATCATATGCACATGATATAGTTCCCTCCAACATAGGACCATATCTTTATACTTCCATAGGCATGCCTATTATTCACAAACAATCCCAAACACATACTACAATCAATGTGTATACTAGCGCACACATGACTCTATCTGGGGGTCTTACTCACTTATAACTCATTTACTTTGAACCCAATGAAAATGATATCCTTGATGACCAATAAGCCTCTTCATGGGGCTCTTATCAAGTAGATATGGTGTTACCCCATTTTCTTACACATATATATTTTCAAAACACTTCAAAAACATTCAAATAATCACATAATATAAAAACATTCAAATATGAGAAAAATACAAAATCAGGACATATTCTAGTCTAATTGGATAACTTGTTAACTTTTACATGTTTTTTTTATCAAAATTATTCGATAAAAATAATATCTCTAATTTATGCACATGCATTCACATGGTATCTTGATCTTGATGTAGGACATTCACAAATTATTACAGAATGATAGGATATGGCTTTGTTCCTTACACTAATATTTTGGGGGCATCCCTCCATGTTATATGGGTGATTTTGTTTGATTATATGTTGATTTACACCTTCATCATCATGCTTGATTACATACATATTGTTTATTGCTACGTATTGGGTTAATAAGACTAACACACGCATCTTGTGCAAAACTAGCATATTTAGCAATTTTTCTTGTCACTATAATTGTGTTATGTACTTGTTTCATATCATATTATCACTATGTGTTCATATGGATTTCTTTTTTACTATATGGTTTGAATAGATTGTCTTATGTGATTACAATACATTGCTTGTTTTCTTGATACAACATAAATGCTTTGCTTGTCTTGTGACACCACATGTGTCCTATGTTTGTGACTTTATGCCTGTATTACATATATGAACTTTTTTTCTATCTATGGAACATTGTTCATTCTACTATTATTATCTTGTGACATTGTGAGTGTCCCATGTTTTTGGATCTTTGCCTATATATAACTTGTCTCTATATTATTTGGTTTACTTGTCTTTACACTATTGTTTATATTGTTGCTTCTGAAATATTTTTTTTATTTCTTTGATGTTTATATATGTGTCCTACCATGGAATACACATTTTTATATTGGTTCTAATTACTTTACACATGTGTTATTACTTTTTACATGTTTCACATTGTTTTTTTCTTTGCGACATGGTTTCCACCATGTGTAACTACTTTGTCATGTAAAATTTCTCAAGTGGTCACCATTCAAAATTTCTATGTGATCCTACATATATTATTAGATATATGGTATATGGGTACACATCTATTATTCTGAGTTGCATACTTTAATAATTTATCATGTATGCCTCAAAAGAGGGGGCATACATCAAGTTATTTATATAGTTACAAAATATAAGAAAAAATGCTTATAGGGATTGGATCCTCAAAAAAGGTCACATATATAAAAATATGATAGTTCAAACAAGGCCAAAAGTATACATCACAGTTAGGACTATGGTACAGTCTTGACCATTTTTTACATTCATAAACAGAGGGAAGACTCATTAGATTTTTGAATCTCTACAGATTCTATCAACTATTTATATAATTTTTATATAGTTATAAGTATAGATGTCACAATTAAGATCAAGTTATATGGGCATGATTACTTCATTCCTTCTTCACGACACTATATAGACTCAACTACAAAAATAGGGTTTTGAGACATATGCCTCCCCCCTTAAACTTTTAAAATTATACATGATCAGTTTCAGTTATAGTAGCATCTTATAGGGGCATGGAAATGTTCATTCCTTTCAAGGTCTAAATTTTTCAAGTTGGTACAAAATAGGTCTACATCCATCTACATCAGTGTGGTCCTTGTGTTTTTTGGAAAGTGTACAAGTGGTTAGGTTCTTCTTAGAAAAATCTTTCCACTTCTCTTACCAGATTCCCAAATGGGAAAGGCATCAAAGTAGCTAAGTTATTCATAGTTTATACCTTCTTCTCTACAAATTTCTAAAAATGGGGGCATTTTGGATCCTCTTCTCACAATCTATGATACTCAACACACAATCATGTCCTTTGGAAAAACATTAGGGATTGATCACCCCCAATCCACTAGCATTTCAACAATAACTCCAAATCTCCAAGCCATGACACAAAATGGGATCTCCTCCCTCTATAAAATGGCAGGTGTATTCCTTCCATGTTTTGCATCTCTTTACATGCTTTTTTTTCAATGTTAAAATTACAATAATTATCTATATTTTGAGTTAAATTTTAGAATCTATCTTAAAAATTGACTAAAATATGTGTTACAGGTCTCATCATGGATCAATACAACACCAACACATCAAAAAACCATAATTGAGCAAAGAGAAAGTGTGTGTGCACACTCGGGTAGGTATTTGTTTTAAGCATGAAATTTTTAATCACACACTTACAGGAGGGGATATAGACACTAAAATTTGGAAACATGTCTGTTTGGAATATCAAGTTTGAATATGTTCCCTTGGTAAGATAAATTCTCACATTTGGAATCCAACCACTTGATCTCTCTGGATCTTCTATAACTTGCTTATCTTTACATTTCTCTTTCATTAATTCTGAGAATATCATTTGATCAAATTAGTTGAAAACCTTTGTTCTTTGTGAAATAAATTTTAGTTTTGGTTTTCATCTCTCCGAACTAAAAATTTAAGGAAGGGTTGAGATGTAAGGTATGGTCTTGTCTGGCCTATACAGTTTCACCCCTTCACATTCACAGACTCTAATTTCAATTTTAATATCTTATTTAAGTTGATTCATCTTCTTAGGGTTAGTCTTATTAGAATATTTCACCTACAAGTCATTATACAAGTAAGTCATTATCACTTTATAAATCACCTGACACTCTTAAAATATCCTAGTGAAAATATCATTCTAAAGGCACTCAAACGGTCAATGAATCTTGCCAAATCAATTACACATCATCTAGGGTAGACCCTACTAAAGTATGAAACACTCAACTCGGTCAAATAGTCTAGATTCCTATATTTCCAAGTTTGTAAAGGTCATAGATATATGCTTTAGATATAAAAAAATCACTCCAAGCATTGTACAAGGATTTAAAAAACAAATAGGTCATATAGCTGAGACACACCACATCTCACTACTACCACGTTGGGTAAATTCTATACTAAGAACTTATCCTTCCATCTTAGTGTCAAGAGACATGAGAAAAACCTTAGGGGTTGGTTATATATTCACACTTACACACATGCTCATGATGTTATTCTTACCTCAACCACATATATGTGCTTTCTCCTTTTAGTTTGATAATGTTGTGATGAAGAGTAATTTAGGATGTTAGGGTTTCCATTTTATTGTAGGTAATTATAGGTCATACTGAAGTCGTGTGAGCAAGAGTGACATACAACGAATACAACTTCCAATTAAGAAAAGTATTATGAAAAGGTCTAAGATTGTATATTTCCAATTCATGACCGTAAATATTATATTTAGACCATGCAAAAGTCGTATAATCCAAGTTAAGTTTATAGCTCCAAGAACTTTCATTGAAGCATCTACAGTTCTTGATCAACCTATTACACCATCCTACACATCTAGATCATATTTGTTTCACCTTGTACAACTAAGTTTCTCCCCCCCAATGTTAATTTCAGTAAGTACTTATCATTTATTAATTATTTCAATAATTTCATGTATGAATGCATTATTATGAATGTGAATGGTTAAAGTTGGAAGTTAATCAATGATAATGTCTTACCTGTTATAAATACTTTCATCTTTTTTTAGGCTTCTACCATTACCTCTAGTCATTGTAAACACTATCTGTACAACTTTAGATCAATAGTAATTTTCATTGATTATAATTGTATCATATTGGTTTGACTATCCCTGGCGGGGACAAATGCTGCACTACATACCCTCAAGAGGGATCAAGCCTTATGTAGTTCTCATAAGATATATTCTTTGTGACGTATAATTCACATCGATTCGTATTAAATAAAATACTTATCGATCGCCAATCCGCACTACTTATTGAAAGGAATGACATAGTGGCATCTAGGCTCAACAATTTCTTAATTTGAAAATAGCAAACAAATAACAAATCATGGTCTAGTTTAGTGGTCACTAGGCTCCTACCATTACCTCTTTTCATTGTAAATACTATTTGTACAACTTTGGATTGATAGTAATTTTCATTTATTATAATTGTATCATATTGGTAGGACTATCCCCAAATAAATGGACAACAGAAAAACATGCATAATAGTTTATTAACACCTAATTAAAAAAATAACTTAATGACCAATAAGACCTAATGCTTTATTATTTTAAAGGATGCATTACAATAACAAGTCATAATAATGGAGCTTAGCAGTTACCATGTTTTTTCCTATATATAAGCTGATGTGAAATATGTGTGAAGCAGAAAGTTACGTTATACAGTTACTAATGTAAAATGTAAATAACACCATTATAATCTTCATGCCATATGTCATCATTTTAATGGGTACTATTTATATAATAATATTGCGGATTTATATAGGTTTAAAATATTTTATAAGCATTTATTTATATTTAAATTTCATAATAAATATGTCATTATATTGTTTCCTAACTATCTGGTTCAAAATTGCCACATGGAACAATTTAATTCGAGAATTATATTAAATTAGCGTGCACTACATCTAACAATGTTGAGATCAATTTTAATAAAAATTAAAAATAAATGTGCGTATACATTTTTAGAATTTATTTCTTCTATTTTATTATAATATATTTTTGTTATGTTTATATTAATATATGCTATATAGACAATAACAAATGACATTGTTTTGTATTTTTAAATTTTTTAATATCCCGTACCTTTTCTTAATAATGGGTAAATTCAAATTTTAAATTATGAATTCCCCTACTTTTGATATTATTTGAATTTTCAATATACCGCACTTTTGCTTAATGGGGGCAAAGTCAAATTTTCAATTTTTCATATCCTGCAATTTTTTTATTTTCAAAATTTATAGCATGGAATGAGCCAGAAAAACTAATAAATACCCTGGCGAACTATTTTTTGGGGTTTCTACCATTTTCGTCTTGCAAAACATTAGCTCACGAAGTCCTACAATAATACAAGCAAGCAATAGATTGCAGGGTTGAGTGCACGAATCCCAAACATTTTTACAAGGTAAGAATGAGGTAATAATTATAATATCGTTTATATAGTCAAATCCATTTTTTGGCCATTTTGGCCATAACACGCTCACGTTATGGCTCAGACGCGTTATAACGCGACAGAGAAAAATCAGGGTCACGCTATAACGCGAGTGCGTTATGGTTTGGTAAATCTGAGCCATAACGTGAGTGCGTTATAATGCTCGCATTATAGCACACTCTTGTTATAACGTGCTCATGTTTCAATGTGTTATGTGGTATATGTGTTTGTGACATGCTTCTATTGACTAAAATAAATGTTTGAGTATAAGTTTTTCTTTTATTATTATTTATATTTTATTATTTCTTATACTTTAAATTTATTTTAGTAAATATAAGATGTTAGGGTCACTCTGCACCTTATGGAACTAGTCTCACAACTCCATCTATCATGGTTTAGAAGATAGTTTTTCAGATTCTAATATGGTCAGTACATAGGTATTTTTCAGGATTTCAACATTCAACCTTCAAGCTTTTAGGGGCCTTTTCGATTGGTTATTGACATTTGTAGGAGTTTTAGATGTGTCAAAACTATATATTCACAAGAACCTCTTCTTCCTTGAAAGTGCCTAGTTTGTCTCAGTAATGATGTCTCCTTGTATCCAAGGATCGAGGACTATTGGGGTTTGTGGCAGGATTGGACATTCAAGAATCATTGAGTGTCTGAATCAGAATGTCGTTGTATCTAGAGAAACATTTTCAAACATGGGAGTAATGCATCTTGGAAAATAAAATTGAACCTCAGAAATCCTCTCAAATTTCTAGCTTACACAAGCACTGGACATATCAAGCTATGTTCTTCGAATGAAATCTTTGTTCCCGACAGCTTGCAACTGAAAGAATTATTCAAAAGAGCATAAAAAATGATCAAATTTACTTGGTATCCTAATATGTCAGACCCAAAAATACAACTGGACTTGTTATTCTCAATTTAGGGTTTAGGGTTTAGCATTTAGGGCTCATGGTTCATGGTTCAGGGTTTAGGGTTTAGCGCTTAGGGCTCAGGGTTTAGGGCTTAGGGCTCAGGATTTAGGGTTGAGGTTTATGGTTTATGGTTTATGGTTTAGGGATGGTTTAGGGCTTTAGGGTTTAGGACTTAATGTTTTTAGGATCTTAGGGCTTTAGGTTTAGGGTTTAGGTTTAGGTTTAAATCTTAGGGCTTTATGGTTTAGGGTTTAGGGTTTATGTTTTATGGTTTATGGTTTAAGGTTTAGGGTTTAGGGTTTAGGGTTTAATAGGGTTTGTTTAGGGTTTAATTGGGTTTAGGGTTTAAATTTTAGGGTTTGGGGTTTAGGGATCAGGGTTTAGGGTTTATGGCTGAGGGTTTGATGTTCAGGGTTACCAGTTTAGGGTTTAGGGTTTAGGGATCAATAATCCAAGCTCAAGGTTTAGGGTCTAGGGATCAGGGCTCAATTTTTAGTGTTCAAGGTTTAAAATTTAGGGTTTAAGGTTTAGGTGTTTAAGGTTCATGGTTTACAGTTTATGGTTTAGGGTTTAGGGTTTAGGGTTTAGGGCTTAGGTTTAGGGTTTAAGATTTAGGGTTCAAGGTTTAGGGTTTAAGGTTTAGGGCTTAGGGCTTAAGGGTTGAGTTTAGTTTAGGGTTTAGGCCTCAAGGTTTAGGGTTTAGGGTTTAGGGTTTAGGGATCATGGATCAAAGTTTGGGAAATTTAGGGTTAGGTTTAGGGTTTAGGGTTTTTAGGGTTTAGGGTTTAGGGTTTAGGGTTTAGGGTTTAGGGTTCAGGGTTTAGGGTTCACAATTTAGGGTTTAGGGTTTAGGGCTCAGGGTTAAGGGTTGATGGTTTAGGTTTAGTTTAGGGTTTAGGTCTTTAGGGTTAGGGTTCAGGGTTTAAGTTTAATGGTTTATGGTTTATGGTTTAGGGCTTAGGGTTTAGGGTTTAGGGTTTAAAGTTCATGTTAGAAGTTTCGTCACTCAAAATCGGTGGTAGGACAATCAATGTCTACCACGTGCCACCTCCAAATTCCAAATTTCATTTCATTTAAATTCACTTCAAGAAAGGTTGGAGGAAATGAACTTGTCATTTTCTTCATGCCTTCAGAGGTCCAAAATGTCAATTCAACCCAAATTTGGAAAATATGGAGAACTTGGAAAGCTGAATTACATTTATAAAGATAAGCTCGAAGCGAAGGAATGCATTTCGTAAGTAATTCCAGTCAAATTTATTTTATTTTTTTATTAATACCTGCTAAAACTAGCCTTACGATTGCATATTGATAAAAATAAGTTCCCAAGAGCCGGGGGAGATTTTATACTTATCACACAACCATGGGGAGTTCTCTCTGATAATACCATAAAGGCTACCTATGATGTCATGGGGAAAAACCAACAAGGGCACAACCCCGCCTTCCACCAACTGAATTCCACAGGCACTGCCACTGCCATTGGCATTACAAACAATCTAAATGGGAATAATTATTCAAGTGTGGATGCCTTTCCTAAAACTTCCATATTCGATGACCACAAACCAGAACCAGAAACAAAAATAGAAACAAGACCAGGAACACGACCTAGACCAGGACCTAGACTGGAAATTTGAGAGGATTTCTGAGGTTCAATTTTATTTTCCAAGATGCATTACTCCAACGTTTGAGAATGTTTCTCTAGATGCAATGAAATTCTGATTCAGACACTCGATGATTCTTGAATGTCCAATCCTGCCACAGACCCCAGTAGTCCTCGATCCTTGGATATAGGGAGACATCATTACTGGGACAAACTAGGTACTTTCAAGGAAGAAGAGGTTCTTGTGAATATATAGTTTTGACACATCACATCACACCCTTCATTAGGCTTGATGACTACCCCTATCTTTTTTAAGGAACTTTTGAAAGCATCCATGGGTTTATCATAGAAGGAATTACCAATGAATGGAAGGTCACTAAGTCGTAGGCTAATTGACTCCCATTAAGAACCAAACATGAAATATTTACTAGGTGATTGATAACTCCTTTGTGTTCTTAGTCATACCCCTATTGTTATGCTTATTTTGCACAAGCAAGACTCAATGATGGTTCTAGGCATGAGACTAGGAAATATGGTCCTAATATTGTCATGCCCTCCTAGTCGAGTAGTCGGAAGCCATATTAGTCTTGTTGATACTTAGTACTAATTACCAATGAAATATAATTCTCCAACTTTCATTTTCTTTACTCATCTTTCACATCATACTGAATAACTGATTTGATAGGGGAGTTTCCCTCTTCAACAACGATACATCGAATATGAATATGATCCTCAAGAGGGGAGTTGCACCTGGAGAGGTATCATCTGATCCTACACCTAAGCCCTAAGTCATAATCCCTAAATGCTAAATCCTAAACCTTGAACCCCAAAACCTAAACCCTAAATCCTAAACCCTATTTTTAGCACCTTGAACCCTAAACCCTAAACCCTAAGCCATAAACCTAAACCCTAAGCCATAAACCCTAAACCCTAAACCCTAAACCCTAAAACCTAAACCCTAAACCTTAAAACTAAACCCTAAACCATGAACCCTAAACCTTAAAACTTAAACCCTAAGCCCTAAACCCTAAACCCTGAGCCCTAAACCCTAAACCTTAAACCCTGAGCCCTAAATCCTAAACCCTAAATCATGTTAGCCTTAAACCCTAAACCCTAAACCTAAACATAAACCCTAAATCCTAATCCTTAAGCCTAAACCCTAACCCAAAACCCTAAACAAAACCTGAACCCTAAACCTAAACCCTAAATCCTAAATCCTAAACCCTAAACCATAAACCCTAAACCCTTAACTCTAAACTTTGATCCTAAACCCTAAATCAAACCCTAAACCCTAAACCCTGATTTTTACCACCATAAACCCTAAACCCCAAAACACTAAGCCCTAAACCCTGAAAACCCTAAACCCTATGATCCCTAAACCCTAAACCCTAAACCCTAAACCCTAAACCCTAAGCCCTAAACAATATTCCTAAATCTTCCTAAATTGCCTCCAACACTTCCAAGATTCTCTGACATCACCTCCAGATGCTTAATATATTTCTTGAACTATCCTAGAGGGTGTTTGATTAGCTCATAACTATTCAAGGATTAGGGTTTAGGGTTTAATGTTCAGGGTTTAGGGTTTATTGTTTAGGATTTAAGGTTTAGGGTTTATGGTTTAGCATTTAGGGCTCATGGTTTAGGGTTTAGGGATTAGGGCTTAGGGTTATGGGTTGAATGTTTAAGGTTTAGGGTTTAAGATTAACAACTCAGGGTTTAGTGTTTAGGGTTTAGGGTTGAGGTTTAGGGTTTAGGGTTCATAGTTTAGGGTTTAGGGCTCAAGGTTAAGGGTTGATGGTTTAGGGTTTAAGGTTTAGGGATCTAGGTTAAGGGTTGATTGTTTAGGGTTTAGGGTTTAGGTCTTAGGGTTTAAGGTTTAGGGTTTAAGGTTTAGGTTTTAAGTTTATGGTTTATGGTTTAGGGTTTAGGTTTTAGGGTTTAAAGTTCATGTTAGAAGTTTCGTCACTCAAAAACACAATATGGGGTGTTAGGAAGGTGTTTTCAACTCACAAAAATTGGCCTCATCCTCATGAGATCCTTACCCATGGTACAAAATAGTCTATTTATGATAGTACCCATTCCTAGAGGTACTTATCAACATTTACAAATATTAACCTATCACCATGTGGTGATCATATCTTTAGTACTTACAAATTTAGGGCCATTTTTGTCTGGAAATGAAAGGGGTAGCTACATTATCTTGAAATTCTTCATGAAACCTTAAATTCTTAGAGAAAAATGGATGTTACCAACATGTATAGGATTCACATATCTTTCCAGTGCCTATTTATTTTCCTCCTAACTCCTTACGGAGCTCCCAAAATCATCCAAGAAGTCAAATTTCACCATTAGAGTGTTTGTTCCCTACACCTAGAAAACTCGTTGTTGAGAAGATTTCCCTTGAATGAGTAAACCTTTCCTAAATCTTCCTAAACACTCCTACAAATGTCAATAACCAATCCAAAAGGCCCCAAAACCTAAACAATGACTATATTCTTTCACAAAATAGATATCGATTGTATAATTTAAACCCTAAAAGATTGAATGTTGAATGTTGAAATCCTGAAAAATACCTATGTACTGACCAAATTAGAATCTGAAAAACTATCTTCTAAACCATGACAGATGGAGTTGTGAGACTAGTTCTATAAGGTGCAGAGTGACCCTAACATCTTATATTTACTAAAATAAATTTAAAGTATAAGAAATAATAAAATATAAATAATAATAAAAGAAAAACTTATAATAGTAAACATTTATTTTAGTCAATAGAAGCATGTCACAAACACATATACCACATAACACATTGAAACGCGAGTGCATTATAACGCGCTCACATTTCATCTCTTTTGGGTTTGAAATTCCCAATCCATAGGCTTGGATTTTCCTTGGATTTCCAAACCAAAGGTTTGGACTATTTCTGCATGATTAAAACCGTGTTTGATAGAAAAACATCAAAATTTCACGTGTGCACCCCAATATCTCATGCATTAAAACATAATATTCAAAAATAAATTATACTACGATGTCAAGCTCGGTTTTACCTTGATGACGATATAATTCTTTCTAAAATCTGATTAGTTTAAGGCTTTCATCCATAATTTCTTTTACTAGTGCCTTGTTTTCTTGCAAAAACCTATGCATACATTTTGGTGCACAATTTACGATTTTTTCATCCAATTTTTTTTAAAAAAGTGTTTTTTATAAACTCCATTCTACACGCACTCAAAAAAAGAAAACTAAAAAATGATTTTTTTTTCTCAAAGTTATGGGGGTGCACACACAAATATTTCATTTTCGGGATATGTGCACTTTGAAAATTAATAAAAAATTATATATTCATCCAAAAATTATGAAAAATTAATGGGACCTCATACATGGTCTTAGCTAACTTTCTACTAAAGGGATTTAAAAGAAAATTTATAGAACTCAAAAAATGGGGGGTGGGGGCGCACACACAATAGGTTCTTATCTTTTTGACACAAAAATAGACATACTTTGTGTGCACACCACATTTGACCCTCTTAATCTCAACCATTTTCAAAAAAATAGTAGTTTAGAAACTAGATTCCGAGCTCTATGGTACTTATTCTTATCACTTTGTCAAATTTTAAGCCTAGGCATGTTGAATTATTCGATGAAGTTCAAGTTTCACTGATTTCAAGAAAAATGTGTCCCTTTTGACCCCCTTTTTGTCTCCCATCTCCATGTACTTACCCATCTATTATAGTAAATGTGTAACTTTTTTGATTGCGAGCTCATTCAGTCATTCTGTCTTCAACTAGTTCTTATGTTTTTCACAGAATTCTATAGTCTAGCCCTACCGAATCATGCTTCGTAGGCCATCCCTAATTTATTGTACTGAATCGTGCTCCGCAGTACAACCCTACTTTGCCCTACTGAATCGCACTCCATAGTCCAGCCTTGCTTTCCAATTCCTTTTGATCGCCTTGTCAAGACACCTCATTCTTCATGAAAATAAAATTTTTGCTATGCCCTAACGAAAGAAAATGCAATCCTTTTTCAGCTCTAGTATTTCTCTCTATTGAACGTTTCCCCATTTATACCTTTCTATGTCTCTATCTAGATATATTTTTTGGATTTTTTTCTCTCGTTCCTGCAATTATTTTTTCCGATAATAATGGCCTGTCACATAGTCACATTTAAAAAAAATTAATGGTTTGTGAGACCCAATGCATTATTTAGATATTCCTTACGAATACCTTTACTGCTTTTTATTATGTTGATATAAATAAACATGGGTAATTATTTCATTATACATTGTTTATATGCTTGCAGCATTGAAATTATGGGAAAATATTTGAGGTAAACAAAAAGCTTTAAAACTATAGAACCATATTAAGGTTTCAATTGTATCTTAAATATTTTCAATTATATATGTTTTCCCATATAGAAATAATCAAATTTAACGTCTTCAACAAGTTTTTTTTGTATAATGGAAGGTAAACATTTTATGTATACATGCAAATATTATTAAATATAAATTTTAATCACTATATGTTTAAATTTAAATTTCCTTTTCCGACTACTAATCCATGTCAAAAAATCACATAGCTTTGTGGTCGCAACAATATAATAGTTTATTTCAACCACCAATTCACAAAACCAAAAAATTATTTTGAATTAAATGTAAAACCAGAGATAATAAAGTTATTTTAAAACATAATTTTTAATATGGTACATACTTATTATTGGCGAAAGATAGAGTGTTGTTATATATATTAATTCACGATTCTACATGTATATGTATGTATCTAAATGTAAACTCCAGATTTATTTGTTATAGTTTATAGATTTTCAATTTGATTTCTCCTATCGGAATACACTCAATCATGAAAAAAATTGTCTAACCTAGCAACCGCTAGGCTATATTTTTGTTGGAGAAAACATCTGTTAAGCTTAACAGCCATGAAACTCATTTATTTATTTTCCATAGGCAACAAACTGTTTGCATTATAAACAAAACTTGGTATATAGTTTCTCGACTGATATTCTAAGTTTCTTAAATCGACAAAAAAGTAAAAAATATATGTTTAAATCTCATCGCAAATATATATATATATATATATATATATATATATATATATATATATAAAAGGATGATGTTTAGAGCTTAGCGGTCGCTCGGTAAATCCTCGAGTAAATACAACAGATAAATCTTGTTATATGAAAACAAGATCTTTATACATTAGTTGAATTTATTGTTTGGATTTAAGAAATTTTAGTAAGATATTTTGAGTTTAGTTGCCGTTAAGCTATGCCTTCAAATGAAATTTAGAGCCTAGCGGTGGTTATGTTTTAAAAAATTAGATTAAAATATTATGATCTTAGCGACCTCTAGGTTATGCCATAACATATTATTTGGAGCTTATAGTCTCTATGCACTACTAAAAGATAGTTTGAGATTAGCGGTCATTATACACTGCCACAACATAATATTTCGAACATAGGGGTTGTTAGCATTTAAAAAATTAAATAATGATATTTTTATCTCAACATCTGCAAGGTTATGTTGCAACATATTATTTGGACATTAGTTGTTGCTAGGATTTAAAAAAACAAGTAAGATATTACGAGCTTAGCGGCCATTAGGTTATGCCACAATAACATATATGGAGCTTAGAGATTGCTAGATATTTATGGATATTTTGAGTTTTGCATACGTAATGGCACGATCACTACATAATATTAAGAGCATAGAGGTTGCTAATATTTAACAAAATAAAGTAAGATATTGCAAGCTTAGCATCCGTTAGGTTATGCATTAACATATTTTTTGGAGATTAGTTGTCGCTAGGATTTAAACAAATAAGTAAGATATCGCGAGCATATCGACCTCTAGGTTATGCCACAATAATATATTTAGAGCTTAGCAATCGCTAGGTAGTTATAGATATTTTGAGATTTACAGCCGCAATGACACTATCACAACATAATATTTGGAGCATAGTGGTTGATAAGATTTAATAAAATAAAGTAAGATATATTGTGAGCTTAGCCTCTGCTAGGTTATGCAACAACATATTTTTTTGGAGAATAGTTGTTTTTAGGATTTAACAAAAAAAAGTAAGATATTGCGAGCTTAGCGGCCGCTAGATTATGCCACAACATATGATTTGGAGCTTATATTCTCTATGCACTGCCAAAATATAGTTTGAGATTAGCGGCCGTTATGCATTACCACATCATAATATTTTGGACATAGGGGTCGCTAGCATTTAACAAATTAAATAATGATATTTTTAACTTAGCGTCCTCTAGGTTATGCTGCAACATATTATTTGGAGATTAGTTGCCGCTAGGATTTAACAAAAACAAGTAAGATATTATGAGATTAGCGGCCTCTAGGTTATGCCACAATTACATATTTGGAGCTTAGCGATCACTAGATAGTTACAAATATTTTGAGCTTTGCAGCCGCAATGACAATATCACTACATAATATTTGGAGCATATTGGTCACTAAGATTTAACAAAATAAAGTAAGATATTGTGAGCTTAGCGTTTACTAGGTTGTGCAATAACATATTTTTTTGAGATTAGCTGTCACTAGGATTTAACAAAAATAAGTAAAATATCGCAAGCTTATCGACCACTAGGTTATGCCACAATAACATATTTGGAGCTTAGAAATCACTAGGTAGTGACACATATTTTGAACTTTGCAGATGCTATGACACTATCACAACATAATATTCAGAGCATAGCATTCGCTAAGATTTAACAAAATAAAGTAAGATATTGCAAGCCTAGCATCCGTTAGGTTATGCATCACCATACTTTTTTGGAGAATAGATGTCGCTAGGATTTAATTAAAAAAAGTAAGATAATATGAGCTTAGTGGTGGTTAGGTTATGCCACAACATATTATTTGGAGCTTACAGTCTCTATGCACTACCAAAAGATAGTTTGAGATTAGCGGCCACTATGAACTTCCACAACATAATATTTCGAACATGGGGGTCGCTAGCATTTAACAAATTAAATAATGATATTTCTATCTTAGCGTCCGCTAGGTTATGCTGTAAATTATTATTTGGAGATTAGTTGTCGCTAGGATTTTACAAAAACAAGTAAGATATTGTGAGCTTAGCGACCGCTAAGTTATGTCACAATAACAAATTTGGAGCTTAGAGATCACTAGCTAGTTACAGATACTTTGAGCATTGCGGACGTAATGGAAATATCACTAAATAATATTTAGAGCATAGAGATAACTAATATTTAATGAAATAAAGTAAGATATTGTGAGCTTAGCATCTGCTAGGTTATGCACCAACATATTTTTTGGAGATTAGTTGTCACTGGGATTTTAAAAAAACAAGTAAGATATTGCGAGCATATCAACCGCTAGGTTATGCCACAATAATATATTTGGAGCTTAGAAATCGCTAGGTAGTTATAGATATTTTGAGCTTTGTGGACGCAATGACATTATCAAAACATAATATTCAGAGCATAGTGGTTGCTAGTATTTAACAAAACAAAGTAAGATATATTGTGAGCTTAGCATCCGCTAGGTTATATGCAACAACATATTTTTTTGGAGAATAGTTATCGCTAAGATTTAACAAAAACAAGTAAGATATTGTGAGCTTAGCGGCCGCTAGTTTATGCCACAACATAATATTTAGAGCTTACAGTCTTTATGCATTGCCAAAAGATAGTTTGAGATTAGCTGTCATTTTGCACTTCCATATCATAATATTTCGAACATGGGGGTCGCTAACATTTAACAAATTAAAGAATGATATTTTTATCTTAGCGTCCTCTAGGTTATGATCCAACATATTATTTGGAGATTAGATGTCACTAGGATTAAAAAAAAAGAAGTAAGATATTATGAGATTAGCGGGCGCTAGGTTATGCCTAAATTACATATTTGGAGCTTAGCGATTGCTAAATAGTTACATATATTTTGAACTTTGTGGCCCCAATGGATCTATCACTACATAATAATTAGAGCATATTGGTCGCTAAGATTTAACAAAATAAAGTAAGATATTGCAAGCTTAACGTCTACTAGGATGTGTATTAACATATTTTTTGGAGCTTAGTTGTCACTAGGATTTAACAAAAACAAGTAATATATCGCAAGATTAGCAGCCATTAGGTTATGCTGCAATAACATATTTGGAGCTTAGCGATCACTAGGTAGTGACACATATTTTGAGATTTGTGGTCATTATGGCACTATCACAACGTAATATTCAGAGCATAGCGGTTGCTAAGATTTAACAAAATAAAGTAAGGTATTGCAAGCTTAACATCCACTAGGTTATGTAGCAACATATTTTTTTGGAGAATAAATGCCGCTATGATTTAACAAAAAACAAGTAAGATATTGTGAGCTTAGTGACTACTAGGTTATGCCACAACATATTATTTGGAGCTTACGTTCTCTATACACTACCAAAAGATAGTTTAAGATCAGCGGTCGCTATGCACTACCACAACATAATATTTCAAACATGTGGGTCACTAACATTTAAAAAATTAAAGAAGCTTAGTGTCTGCTAGGTTATGCTGTAACATATTATTTGGAGATTAGATGAAACTAGGATTTAACAAAAATATATATATATTGTGAGTTTAGCGGACACTAGGCTATGCCACAATAACATATTTGGATCTTAGCGATAGTTAGATAGTTACAAATATTTTGAGATTTGTGGCCAAAATAACACTATCACAACATAATATTCGGAGCATAGTGGTCACTTAGATTTAACAAAATAAAGTAAGATATTGTGAGCTTAGCGTCCATTAGGGTTGTGCAACAACATATTTTTGGCGATTAGTTTTCACTAGGATTTAACAAAAACAAGTAAGATATTGTGAGCTTAGTGGCCGCTAGGTTATGCACATTAACATATTTGAAGCTTAGTGATAGATGTCATTAGGATTTTGAGCTAATTACCATCTAGGTACTTCCACAATATAATATTTCAAGCTTAGGTGTCACCAACATTTAACAAGTCAAATAACGATATTTTTTTCTTAGTGTTCACTAGGTTATGCCACAACATAATATTTGGATATTAGAAAATTGAAGTAAGATATTTTGAGCTTAGCAACCACTAGGTTATGTAGCCAAATAATATTTAGAGCCTGACGGTGGTTATGATTTAACAAATTAGATTAAGATATTATGATCTTAGTGGCTGCTAGGATATGCCACAACATATTATTTGGAGCTTACAGTCGCTATGTACTGCCACAAGATAGTATTAGATTAGTGGCCGCTAGGTTATGTGAAAACAACATATTTGGAGCTTAAAATTTTCTAGGTAGTTTTGGATATTTTGAGATTTGTGGCCGCTAAGGTACCACAACAACATAATATTCAAAGCATAGCAGTCGCTAAGATTTAACAAAATAAATTAACATATTGTGAGCCTAGCGTCCACTACGTTATGTCACAACATATCATTTGGAGCTTAACGGTCACTGAGATTTAACAAATAAAAATAAGATAGTATGAACTTAGCGGTCACTACGTACTACCACAATGTAATATTTCAAGAAAACATGATGACAAGATTTAACAAATTAAAGGAAAATATGGTAAGCCTAGTGTTTACTAGCTTATGCCACAACAAAATATTTGGAGCTTAACAATCACTTAGTAATTTCAGATGTACAAATACTAAGTGCATGTTTAGATAAGTATAATATTTGGAATATATACACAAACATACTATAAATATTATTCTATATTTACATGTCATATATATTTAATTTCTTGTCTTTCTAGCTCTAATATTACCACTTATGGTTCATTGCGGTTCTTCCTTAATTATGGGATGGTGTTGATATGAGTCCGCATGAAAATTTGATTCCTAAGTTTATTGCTTTTGTGTGGGGCCTTTTGTATCATTTTGATTGTGTGCCACACAAACATATTATTTTCAAATCTTATAATCTCTATCTATCTTTCCTATGTCCACAATTGGGTTTCTAGATAGCACACTAGCCTTGTCAAGCAAAACCTATTAGTAAAATTTGTTTTTTTGTGATTTCCTTTAGAGCCTCTATTTTCTATACTTTTTCCCTAGTTTTGGAGACAATCTCAATGACATGAAAATTTTCTCCTTTGTTTTCCTCTGTTATTCTCCCTTGAAAATTAACCAATAATTTCTTAAGTGATATAACAAACTCTTCACTCGAAACCAATTCATAGTTTCTCTTAAATACTTCCATGATTGAGGATTTTGTAAAAATCTGATTTCCTCTCGAAATAATGTCATAAAATTGGAGAGATAGTTTTCTTACCTGATCATTTCATTCCTTTAGCCTTTCCTTGGTATAATTAGCATATGTTTGGCATATACCAACATCATCCATGGTTATAATTGAAGGGTCTTTACAAATGCCTTCTTCAAAGGACGTGTCCCATATATATTCATGTTTTCTACATCGATCCAATAGTTTTACTGATATTTTTGGTCTTTTTCAAGTAGGCTTGTTCCTTCACCTTTTCATCATTACATTTATTTATAGCATCATACAAGCCATGTAATGCCTCTTCTACATCAGAAATTGTACCCACATGAACTGTTGTCTTTAATTGATTTTAAGGCTATTTATTTTTAGTCCATATGCCTCTCACTCTTTCTACGACTACTTCAGCTATAGCTCTTATCAAGGATTCCAGATCTTCCTCATATTGCACCACTTGGGAGCCTTTGGATTTTTATTTCTTTGTAAGAGAGAAGAGGTATGAAGTTTCATGCCAGAATTTGGCTTGTTGTGTTGACATCTTATTTTTGGTTAGCCTCTTCAAGGTTCTCGTCCTTGAATTGAATCCAATGTTTACTAAGGAATCTTCTTTTGCTTCCCAATCTGGTTGTTCTTTATGAGAAATTGTGGATTGCCCAACCCAATCTTGTCTTGCTTCATGTCGAGTAGAGGGAGAAGCTTGAGACAGTTGCACTAGGATTGCGTTGGTTGAAATTTTAGTTTTCATAGTCTCTTCTTCTTTAAGTGAAGAAGATAAGGCATATGCCACAAAAGTTGGAGCTTCATTTGGTGCAAGCCTGACTTCTTGAACCTAAGATAGAGTTTCAATTAATGGAGAAAAGGGAACACATGGATTTTCTGAAGGTTGTGAATAGAATGACTCCTTTCTCTTTGTAGCCTCCTTTTTAATAGTTCCTCTTGGATGGGGAACTACCCCAGAATTCTCCATATTTTACTTAACAAGGGTGTCTTATGTTTGGGTAATTCATACCTATTCATTGACATCAACCTCAAATGCATAAGATATATTTATCTATCCTCTAAGTGACTGAAGGAGGTTGGAAACACTTTTCATGCAATCATATTTCCTTAGAGGATGTTGAGGGAGATGGAATTAATTTCTAGGGGCTGATCCAAATTTCAAATCAGGCCACCTATTAAATTTCTTGCATCACATAGTGACTGAGAGGGGGGATGTGTTTTAAGTTTCTTCTCTTTGCTCTTTCCAATAATACCATTGCAAATCTGATATGCCACCTTTTTTCTGCCAATTTATTAGGCACATAGTATGGAAATGGAAAAGGAGCTGTAAGGAGCCCCTCGATCATGATAATAGTATAATCTGGATAGAATAATAAAGCTCCTATTTTCCTTATGGAAGTGAGGATGTCAACAAATATTCTAGAAGTCGTTGTTTCATGTAATTATTTGTAGAGAATACGATACAAAAAAGTGCATATATATTGAATATGATATCTGAATTGATGGGCATACAAGTATGACTATAGTTCATTTAGCTGTAAATGGCACGAAGGAATCAGTTTTTGAAAGAACCATGAATAGTTAAGAACGCCACAAACTATGTCAAGAAGATAGGGAGCCATATAAAATGATTTCCCATTGTCTACAAAATTATTTCTTTGGCTCACTACATTGAAACTGAGAACTTTCCCTAAGGATGGAATCTTTCCTTCATCAATATTAATAGAAAGTAAATGGATCCAGGATACATCGACCTTATAACAGGAAGGTTTTCCATATAGCATGTTCGTGAGGGCCATAACAATATAGAATCATAGTCTAAACCTTTTAATAAGGATATCGATCAGATGAG
Source organism: Taxus chinensis (assembly GCA_019776745.2). Lineage (NCBI taxonomy): Eukaryota > Viridiplantae > Streptophyta > Pinopsida > Cupressales > Taxaceae > Taxus > Taxus chinensis. The sequence continues at coordinate 276,759,446 of CM034151.1, read as the reverse complement.
AATCATCCATATTATCTATTTGGTCCATGGACCAACTCTGTAAAAGAACTCTTATTTTCCTTGTGGCAATCTATGAGTCGATTATATCTATATTATACAGGGTCTTTGGATATGGAAGTTTATAATAACATTTGTATGCATGCCCAACATAAAAACCTATTTAGTTTTTCCATGACTTAGAAAATAAGGTCCACTCCTTGGACTTGGAAGGAATTTGATAGGAAACGACCAGTTCTAGAAATGTAATCACCTCTAGTTTAGTGGAAATTAAATGGAGACCAACTCTTTTTATTGCCCTTATGTCTCGAGACGTTAGTTATTGATCTACCGAGATAACCTTTTCATCTACAACATCTACATAAAGAATTTCAACTTGGACTATGGAAAAAAGAACCGAGTAATGCTAAAATTCATGATTTAAGAAAGTTGGATCAAATTCGTTATCTCTAATTACTCTGGTGTCCTCATAGGAAATTAAATAAGCATCTACAGTCGACAGTGCTGGTTCTCTCACCATGTTGAAAAATTATAGGTCAACAAACACTACATATATCATCAAAAGAAATAAATACAGAGCCAAAGGACGTAATTGGATTTACCAAAACACCCTTATAAATCTTATTATGAATATTTGGTTAGATTAAAAACTCATTTGGAAAATAAATGTAAGAAGTGTTGATCCTAGCGGTCACTAGGGTTAGCCATAATGAAATATTTAGAGCTTAGAAGTCGCTAGGCATCATTCAAATAAAAACTATTATTGCAATGAGAAAAGCGTGGGAGTGCATGCACCATTGAGGGGTCAAGAGATACATAGTTTTGATCCTTGTAGTCGCTAGGAATCATTCACTAAAAAACTTAAATGTAATGAATAAAGTTTGGAAATACATGCATTCTTGAGGCTTCAAGACATACATAGTTCTGATCCTGGCGATTGCTAAGTTCAACCATAACGAAATATTTAGATCTTGGCCATATCTAGGCATTATTCATAAGAAAATTGTAGACACAAAATGACGCACTTTGGGTAATTATATAGTCCTGATTACATACAACTATTCATAGTATTCCTAAGTAATAACCATACTTAGTAACCCATGTATTTGGAAACCTTTCTTTGCTTTATGCTTATGCTTTAAGTTTTGCACTCTTACTTGCTGAGTCTATCTTTTCACCTTTTGGCATTTTTCATTTTGGACACCATTTCCTAGCCAGGATTTCAGCGTCAGGTGCCCTTGTCCTCTTTGTACTTTGGTCGCACTTTCTGGGTCCTTCCTAGCCATTTGAGAATCTTATATTTTTGGTAGCATGCCTTTTTGGGGTAAATTATGAATTTCGAGAAAATGAATCATATAAATATAAAGTTATGTGATCATAATAAGGGACCAAAAACTAAGCATCTAATATCTCAACCTAAGGTTACATCGATCAAAGGCATCTATAGCTCTATTTACATCCATCTAGCTCCATCACAAGGGACAAAGGTTGGTTCATCTGCATCACACTTCATAGGAGGGGAGCCTATTGTTTCCATGCACACATGATTTATATTCTACATCTAGATACTTACTCACTACTTCAAGTGTAACTGACACAAGAGTAACCTAGGGCACAATTATGCACTCACACACACACATAACTACATTGGGTCTGATATGTAGTGTAATGCTCAGTTATAAGTCCATCACTTTGGTAGCTGAGGATAATTTGACCCCTTCATTTACATATATTTTTTTAGGGTTTTGATTCTTTGTTTGGGGTTTTATTGGTGATTCATTCATTCCAGATTTACAGTGACCTAGGCGATCTCACAACGACATATACTTGACAAAAGGAAAACAAGTGTGAACCTCTTGTGACACCTCAGAGGAGGTTTTCTTAGCATCTATAGAGACCGGGGTAGCCATAAATCAAACCAGGGTGCCCACGAGTGCCCCTATCCCTCTCTAAGATATCCAGTCCAGTAAAATATACCGAATCTACATTTTTCCAGGCTTCTATGTGATGGTCCTCCATCTTTTTTTAGTTGGTATCCTCTACGAAACAATCCAGAAACCTCTGAAAATCAGCTAAGACTATTCTAACCATCTTTGCATATTAGGGTTTCATATTTTCATTGCTTAGTTGCTTGGGTATTATTTTAGTATTCATTTATTTACTGCAATCGTGCATTAGATTAGGCTATTATTTTACATTTTAGCATAATAATTCTGGTAAAGCTGAATTCAATCATATGCTCTTAGGATCCTCGTTCTTTTCTTATCATTATAGAATCTTGTCATCATGAGTATCTTAATTAATGATCTCTTACTTCCCAATCCTAGACTTAAGACACAAAGTACAACATCTCCTTTCCACTACTCGTATTCCTGTTGATATGCATCCAGACTCCATATATAACTCCTTTGTTGATGCATTTTCTTAGCATATTGCTATCTCATCTAATCCTCATGCTAATGTTTCTATTTTTTAAAACAATTTACCCTTGCATATCATGATTCACATTTAAAATATGAGTATCAAGCATACTATATATGAACTTAATCTATGTCCCATGTCATTCCTTGAAAATATTTTTTTGTCGGCTGCTAATGTTAGTCCATCATGTCTCTCTCCATGCATATGATGGATCTATTTGTCCATACATAGGTCACATTGTTTTACCTATCACTATAGGGCTAAAAACTCTAAACATATTCTTCTTTGTCATTGTATTTCTAGTTTCATATAACTTTTTACTTCATAGGACATGGCTCCATGCCATTGAAGCTATTGCCTCTACAGTACATCATTGTGTCAAATTTCTACATGAGGGTGTCAAGTATACTATTCTTCGTGACCATCATCCATATAAATATTACAACCATGATACAAATAGTACACTTCCTATCCAAGAGCTGACACTAATGATGACCCACAACCTATAGATGAGAAGTAGGGGAGATATTGCATTTACCGCATTTAACTACATCTATGCATCCCCCTACTTCTACCACTGTTATAATTGGTTATCAAGGGCCTGTTCATCCACAAGACGTCACTCTAGCAACTGCAAATTCTCATGTATCACCTCCATCAGTACGGCCTCCTTTCACATGCACACTTTTCATGAATGATTCTTATTGGGAGAATATTCATTCAAACCTACTTGTGATGACATAGTATGTACACATGATGGATTGACTCAGCTAGGATTCAATTTTGAGGATCTCTATCCTCCACTACATTCTTCTCACCTTTATCATGGATTCATTCACATTACTTCCACTTATGGACTACATGTCTTTTATCTCACAGTTTTGCTTGCGTGAGCTTCACCACTTACATTAGGGAAATCCTAGCTTGATTACATTAGGGGCACGTTAGATACTGGTCACACTGATATATCATTTCCCATGCCCTTTAGTCGTGCATTCATCTGCAACAGTTTCTTTCTCAACTATACATAGAATCTCACTCACTGGTATGCACATGGGTGTCCATTTCCACCCTTCATCAATGAGGAATATTCTATGGGCATGTATAACTTACATCTCAATGGTTCATTACGTGATCAACCCAACACTATTGCTTACCAAGTATTTGATGCTTGTTTATTTGATTTTGACCATGAAAATGATGACCTCTTAGATGAGATTACATGATTTTTTTCTACGTCATACACACTTGTGGGGCATCACATTTATCCCCCTCCTAACATTACCAAATATCTAATTCTTTCATCACTGCACATATAGACCTATACACACAACACATGCATCATGTCACACACCCTACTATCGCCACTACCTAATGATGTACTCTTGTTCTTTGGTTCACACTTGACTATTGAGGTCATCCTATACACATGAACCTCACACACTACATAATAGACACTACACATCACACATCTTCACACATCTTACATACACACATCCTACATATTAGATCTTACATCTTACATTTATTATGCATCTACACATCTTATCTCATCTACGCATCTAGAATTATTTATTATACATCCTACATTACAAACTACATATCACACATCACATGACTATTTCTCATCACCACATCTAATACACATATTACACATCCTACTCATCTACTTATACGCACTGCACTCACTACCCTATGACACACTTTAGTCCCTTTGTCCATACTCGACTGCTGAGGGTTTACCATTTAAATGGACCTCATCACACTCACACATTAAGCCCTTCAATATTTCTATCATGCGACATTTCTACATAAGTGATATACGCTATAGGATACATCATCAATTCTTCTAGCATCCTTTAGTGATATATGATTTAGCCCAAATCATCACTTCTTCTGTTATCTTGTTTTGATATACACTTTAATCTAAATCATCACACATTCTTACACCTCATATCTATGTCACATATCATCACTACACATAACACATTGTTCGAACCATTTCCCAATGACACACTCTCGTTTATGGTTAATTCTTGACTGGTGAGGAGGCATAAATAAATGAGCCTCACTACATACAATTCCTATCATTCACTCTACATTCCATTCCATCCATCCACAACATATTTCATATCTTGTTTGCATTTACTCTTGTTTACATTTACTTGTTACATGTTCATCTTATTACACATGATATATAGATATCTGGTACGTCATTTATCTTTATCATACACACACACACATTTAATTTCTTTCTAGTTGTGATCACATATTCTACATATCTATTACATGCAACATGGGTGCCTAGCATAGTACCTAGTACCAGTCCCACAATGGCTCATGGGGGAATCTAATTTCGTATATCACAAGTGCTATAGTTTCATTTTTTACTTAACACTTTACATTATCATATTATACACGCTTCGACATAATTTTCATCTTTCTAACATGCTAATGGGTGCTTCATGTGTAACATTTATTTTACAGGAGTATTTTCCACCACGATTATTTGTTATATTACTTGTACTTCCTTGTCATTGCATTCCATTATTTGTGGGCTTTGTCCTTTGTCTTGTGTGCACACTTGTATGCTTTTTGATTTTTCGGCCTTGACTTTCTTGTGATATTATGAGTGGTGTCCCATGTTTGCAACCCACTTTTCATAGTCTACTTTGTATTCTTTTGTGTTTACACATTGTCTACATAGTTCACATATCATCTTATATATGAGTGTTTGTATTTGATTGTACTAACACTTGTTTTTCCTAGCCGCTTGTTTGTGTGTGCCTTGGTTTCTACCAAGTACATTCCCTTCCCCTTGCAGGGCATAGTTTCAACAGTATGTTCTCTTTTGTACCACATTCTCCTTCAGCAACGTCATATGTAAACCAAATGAGGGGGCATCATTTAGGTGAATTATTCACCCCATACAAAGTATACACAACACAACACAGTACTGGTACAATACAATTTTTATATTGTGGGGCTCAGAATTAGACTTGGGTCCATGACACAAAAACCTTACCTAGATTACCTGAGACCATGGGGAATATCACACAATGACCTTACCTAGATTACTTGAGACTAGGGAGCATATCACACAACAATTGGTAGTTCATCACAATCTACATAACTCTATACACAATAGATTTTATAGGGTAGATAGTCCTTAGCACTCATACACATAATCTACAGTGGTGTTTTATACAACAAGAAATAGTTAAAGGTTGGAGGGTGACACCAGACAGGTTCTCCCTATACTTCTTCCATTACATTGGCGTGAGATCACTCAAAAAAATTCCATGCATTGACAACATCTACAGGATCATTTCTACACCCTTTTCTCATCATGGATCAGGTGCACATGTTCTTTTTTCACATTTTCAAAATTTTCTTTTATATACTTCGTTACATTTTTTTTATACATATACATGCGTATTTGAATACTTGATCATCTTCTCTTTCACAGGTCCATCTATATGGGAAGAAGGTAGTCAACATCACTAATAACATCACATTCACACACGCGTTCCCATCCTAGGTTCATTTTCATCACCTTTTACACTTTTTCATTTTTAGTCTCCATGCTCCATATTTTTATCACTCCACACTTTGTCTAGTCCCTCGACCCTCTTTCTACATCAATCTATATGGATATCAGGTACGAATCTCTATCTACTTTATGTTACCAATATTTTTTCTCACCAACATAAAGTGGGGGAATATGTAGACACAAAATCACACTTTTTGGGTAATTATCTAGTCCTTATTACATACTACTATTCATATGATTCCTAAGTAATAATGGTACTAATTAACCCATGTCTTTGGCCACCTTTATTTACTTTATACTTCTACTTTGAATCTTACACTCTTACTTGCTTAGTCTATCTTTTCACCTTTTGGTATTTATCATTCTAGACACTAGCGCCCAACCAGGATGCCAGCTCCAAGTGCCCTCGTCCCCTCTAGGAAATATTTCCCTCTTTGTAATTTGCTCACACTTTTTGGGTCCTTTCTATATGTTTAAGTATCTTATCTTTCTATTAGTTGGACTTTTCAAGGTCAATTACAAAATTTGAGAAAAGTAATCATATAAATATAAAGTTATGTCATCGTAATATGGGACCAACCACTAAGCATCTACTATCTCCACCTAAGGTTACATCCATCAAAGGAATCTATAGATCTATTTGCATACATATAGCTCCATCACAAGGGATAAAGGTTGGTTCATTTGCATCACACTTCATAGGAGGGGAGTCTATTGTTTCTATGCACACATTATTTACATTCTACATCTAGCTAATTACTCGCTAATTTAAGTGCGACTGACACAAGAGAAACATAGGCCACAATTCCACACACAAAAATACACACACATAATGACATTGGGTCTGAGATGTAGTGTAGCACTCAATTATAAGTCCATCATTTTGGCAGCTGAGGATAGTCTGACCCCTTCATTTACATATTTTGTTTTTAGGGATTTGATGCTTTATTTAGGGTTTTGGAGGTGATTCATTCATTCCAAATTTATGGTGACCTCAGTGATCTCATAATGACATATATGCAACAAAAGGAAAACAAGTGCAAACCTCTTGTGAAACCTCAGAGGATGTTTTCTGATCATCTACGTAGACCAGGAACCCATAAATCAAACCAGGGCGCCCATAAACACCCCTATCCCTCTCCAGGTGGCCCAGTCTAGTCAAATTTTCTAGATCTGCATTTTTTCAGGGTTTTGTTCAATGGTCCCTCATTTATGTTCAACCACTTTCCACCACAACACATTCTAGCAACCTCTACAAATACGCTAAGACTCTTCTAACCCTCTTTTCACATTAGGGTTTCATTTTTTCATTACTTAGTTGCTTGGGTATCCTTTCAGTATTTTAGTGTTCATTTTTTTACTGAAAACTTACATTAGATTAGGCTATTATTTTACATTTTAGCATAATCAAATTTTTTTATTGCAATGAGAAAAAGTGCACGAATACTTGCGCTATTGAGGGGTCAAGACATACAAAGTTTTCATCCTAGCGGTCGCTAAGGTCAGCCACAATGAAATATTTATAGCTTAGTGGTTGCTAGGCATAATTCACAGTAAAACTATTGATGCAATGAACAAAGTGTGGTATTACATACATTAATGAAGGGTCAAGAAATACATAGTACTTATCCTAGTTATCACTACGATCAACCACAACAAAATATTTATAGCTTAGTAGTCGCTAGACATCATTAACAGGACTCCAAATCCTATTGTATAATCTCCCTAGTCATTAAATATAAAAATTTCCATATGCTTCCACCTACCACTTTAATTTCAATAATCAATTTATAATGAATTGTCTAGAGAAACCTCCCGATAGTGGTCCTAAAATTCACTTTAGTTTAATTGCCTATAAAATGCTTGAATGAATAAAATCCCTTACTGAAAAAAAATCTATTTTCCTCAACCTTGTCAACAACACCCATTTTCTTCTCTTCCAACAATCATTGTTGTCCATGTCAGGTATTTTAGGAAACACTTCTAAATCATCTTGCAAAAAAATACCCATAACATGTTTGTGCATTTCTTACAAGCACGGTATACACATATTTCACAAATCATTTAGGGATCTGTAGATTAAACGACAAAATAATGCCAAATCCTTTGAATTGAGAATTTTTTGTTAATATACGTGAAAGAATATGGTATCATGGACATAATTGACACTAGAAATGCACAAAATGGGTTTTGTTGAAAAGGATACAAAAAATTCTACATTTACAGATTTCCAAAATCTTGGAAGGGATAAAGGTGAGAGTGCATACCAATTTTTGACACCCAGGAAAAATCACTCTGTGCTCATAATTTTTGAAATCAAAACGTGATCATATTTTTCAATGGATGAATGGAGTGACGCGTTTATGCCTATGTTCTCGCAAAATGCTTCAGCTAATTCAATGTCTCTAAGGTCACCCACAACAAAATATTGAGATCTTGTTTGTATCTAATTATTGTTTATATGACACCTATTAATGCAATAATAAAAAGTGAGGCAATATATGCACTATTGACAGGTCAAGACATAAGTAGTTCTCATCTTGGCGGTCGTTAGGGTCAGCCACAATGAAATATTTAGAGCTTGGTGGTCATTAGGAATCAGTAACAAGAAAACTATTAATGCAATGAGAAAAGTGCAACAATACATACATTACTGAGGGGTTAAGAAATATGTAGTTCTAATCCTAGTGGTCACTATGGTCAGCCACAACAAAATATTCAAAGCTTAGTGATCGTTAGACATCATTAACAGGAAAACTATTAATGCAACGAGAAAAGTGCGGCAATACATGCACTATTGAGGGGTCAAGGCACATGTATTTATGTTCCTAGTGGTCGCTAAGTTCAGCCATAACAAAATATTTAAATCTTAGTGGTCACTAAGATCATCCTCGAAAAAATATTTTGAACTTAGTGGTTGCTAGGCATCATTCACTATTCATCTATTATTGAACTGAGAAAAGTGTTGCAATACATGTTTTCTTAAGGGGTAAAGCTTTACTTAGCTCTGATTAATTTTTTGTAGGGATGTGTATACCTCACTTTAATTATTTATAATTGTACTGTATTGGATGGACTATCCCTGGTAGAGCGAAGTGTTTCATTACATAACCTTGAGAGGGATTAAACCTTATGTAGCTCTCATAATATATATTATAAGCTATTGAAAGGAATAGATAAATTACAAATTTTAAGGATAAATGAAGTCTCAAAGGCCATCAAGGTCTCTGATTAGTCGGTAAAAATGTTAAATATTGCCAAATATCTTAGGGTAATCTTACAACATCATGATGATTGACTCATGATGCGTATGAGTACCCAAGTAACTTCGTCAATCATAACATTATTTATCCATCTACACACAGTTCTTCTTGACTTATTGTGAAGGAATTTATTTTTTATACATATGCCTCTTTTTTGGTAGTGTAGGTGATCTTGAATTGTAACTATTATGTGACCATTACAATTTTAAAACTAGAGAAATTGTCAAGAAGAGAAAACCTCTTTGATATTAAATCTCACAATTTCCTTACACTTCCACCTGCCACCTATAACAAACAAGGAATAAATTCCCTTATCTCACTTACTTCAATATCATTCAAATAAGTGGTCTTTTGTTGGCTCTTAGCAATATCTTTAGTAAAAAAAATTCATCACATTTATTAAAATTAGATTAAGAAAGAAAAACCTTGTCATCTTATAATTTTTAGTGTCGATATATATCATTAGTTTATTTAACTTATATAACCAGATCCTTTAATTTTAATATGTTATTACTGCATGTGTCTTTTCAGAACTATCTAACAAGTGATTAAATATTCAAAATCTTATTTAGCATGCATTCTCAAATCGTAGGTTTTATACTTCCCCGATTCATTGTTTTTCTAGGAGGAACCTGCACAAAAAGAACCCTTTGTATTTTCTCCTTGGTCATCACATATATGTTTTTATAAAATTGTATTTCCCAATTTCCTTATGCAAGAAAACAATTACTTGTGTTTTTTAGTCTCTTAATATCAAATTTATTGAGGAAACTTCCATACAACCTCATTAAGAAAAAACTAAACAAAATCTATTTTTATCACCTTTTTCAACAACACCCATTTTGTTCACTTCCAGCAATAATTATTGTCCATGTTAGGTATTTTACGAAAAATTTCTCAACCCGTAGTGAAAAAATTCCCATAAATGTTTGTGCATTTCTTATAAGCACGATATACACAAATTTCACAAGTACTTTAGGGATCAGTAAATTGAATGAAAAATGATGCCAAACCCTTGAATTGAGATTTTTTTATTAAAAATTGTGAAAAAATATCGTATCATGGACAAAATTTACTATTGCAAGCACACAAAATAAGGTTAAGGCTACGGAAAATTCTACATTTACAGATTCTAAAATTTTAAAAGGGATAAAGGTGAGAATGCATACCAATTTTCTACACCTTAATGAAATCAAACCATGCTCAAAATTTTTGAAATCAAACCGTGATTAGATTTTCCAAATGAACAGAGTGAAGAGATTATGCCAATGTTCTCACCAAAAGCTTCAAAAACTCAAGTTTCCAAAAAATATAACTAAAAAATGACAATATATAGTGTCATAGAACTGACACTTCTAGCCACCACTTTCTTTTGTGAACAAATTACAAAAGACACGCGTATGACACTATATTGATTTATATTTAATGGATAATTAATGACTATCAAAAACTAAATACTTCAAATGACACACATACTTTGAATAACACACGAAATTTCAAATGGCACATTTGACATTGTTCAATTTAATGGCCAATTAATTTTGAGGGAACCAAAATACTAACCATATATGTCACACGCCATTAGATTTCAATTTTTAAGAGAGCCAATACAATCTACAAAATTAATATGTGTTTTTTTGCATCGTCTTTCCCAATATAATAGTGGAATTGTATTATGGAGGAGAATCATTGTCAATATTATCATAAAAAATAACACCATGGTCATTTTCAATATTATCATCTATAAATTACATAGTGAGTATATAAGTATTCCATATTTTGACTCTACTTCTAATGATATGTGGTTTAAATGATTTCACACATATTAAATTATCATATTATTCTAAACAAAAATATACATGTTTACAGACATCATTTTAAAGTGTTTTGTTGCACAATTTTTTTTTGCGATGTGTGTGTCAATGCTCCTGGTGGCACCCATGATGCTGATTGTTGGAATTTTTCTGAAATAAAAATAAGAATGCAAAATAGAGAAGTATTAGCATCACCAACATCCAAATTGAAGGAAGCATTATCTATTCCCAAATTATTGGGGATTCTGCATATCCTTTTTCTCCTTACACAATATATACCATCTTTTATAAAGGACTGTATGATGTAATACTATGTTACTATGGTTAAAAAATTGTAATTTACTTGGGTAAAAAGACTTGCAATTTTAAGTTGTACATCCAATATTTTCTCCATTCTCTTACTCTCTTATTCCATTTTTTCACGCTCAAGTTTAAGTCTTCCCTTTTCAATTTCTTTCATTGTCTAAGTGAATAGATGCATGATATTCTCCACGATCTCTTTAAAATCTTCATAAGAGTTTCTTTTTATCTTTACATGTTTGCATTCAATTCCTCTTTTATTCAAAGGGGTTTCTTAGTTTACTCCTTCAACATTTTCAATGTTGATAGAAGGGATTTCTGATTTCCATTTCATCATGTCTTTTTCAAAAGTAGAAGTGTTTATTTAACCCATTATTTTCCATTAAAACCTCTCATAAGACTAATAACCTTGGGTGTTTTCCGCATAATGCAATCCATATCTTCATAGAAACTCCATGTTGAAGGTTTTTCTGCTGTTGTGTTTTCCAAATGTTTCTCCTTCTTGAAGGTTTTCTTCAACCTGTTCAGTTTGTATTTGCATTGCATCCCAGTGAATGTTTTTCCATAAACATGATTTAAAGCATTTACTAATTTATCCCAATGTTTCTTGCCAAGATTTCCATGGTTTAAATCTTCATAAACCTCTTCAAATTTTGAAATCAATTTTTTCACAACAGGTTTTGGCCAAATCTCTTCTTTGTATTCTTTCTTCAACTCCTCATTTGTTCTATCACTGTCATATGCATGGATTATTATCACCGTTTCTTCCATTTTTGAATCATCAACATCATCAAAAATATATGGGTTATTTATATCTATTTGTGAATGTGGAATGTAATGACCCAATTTCTGTGTGCCCCTTGTAGTTTCTTGCAAATTTGAGACACTATTTCCATCAAAGTTCTACATGCAGAAGTCCTTTTCATGGCAGTTGCTTAGCTGTCTTGAAAAATCCATATTGTCTTCAAACTTTCTTGGAGTGGATTTAAGACCTTGGGATTCAATACGTGAAAACATGCAAAATGGTGATTTTTCCATGTCCTACAAAATTATTAGTTACTATAAACATTCACAAATGAAACAATTTTCTTACTACTTCTTTTATTTAAAATTCATTTCATTTTTCAATAATATATATATACAACAGGTGTTGTGCTATGTTATTTAACAAAATAAAAAAATATGGATAAACATTGAAAATTGGTTTATGAGTTACCTAATAAAAATGCAATATTTACATTCATTTTGAAATGGGTGTACAAAATGAAATGATTCAAAATAGAATAACAATGCTTTACCTCTTTTAATTTTTTGTAAATCTATTATTCACCCATTTGTATATGTGCTCCTTGTTTTGGTGTTATCGCCTTCCAAATGAGTATAAAATTTTCCATTTTATTGCATTGAAATCAACACATTGACAGATCTTGCGTGGATTAAAATTTATTATTGTATCAGTTAGCATTAAATATAGTACAAAAAAATTAAAAAATACTTTCAAATGGAGGATTTCACATTATTTGGTTTAATAGTCAATTAATGTTGAGGGAACCCCAATATTAATTAGCATTTGACCTTACAAAAAAGTGTAATTAGTATTGTAGCGAATTAAGGTAGGAATTTTATAATTTAATTTATAATGTAAGAAAGCTAAATTTCAACATTATTTGAAACTTAAATTTAATTGAAATTTAATCTTTAATATTGACAATTAATAATAATAAACTACGTAGAATGGGTTACTTCTACTCAATATTGTAGACAATTATTAATAATAAAATTATATTATTAAAAGACTCTGTAAGATATAAAAAACTAAGAAATAATTAACACTCATAATTGAATCAAAGTATATAGCACCACCATTAATCAAGTAAAGACTAAACTTGAACTCTATACCATCAAATAAACATACATATATAATTAGAGAGTAAAATATAGTAACAAATTAATTTGACACAATATTAATGGCCCTAAATATTTACAAAACTTAAATTGGAGGACATTGAACTTTTCCTTAGTGCGAGTAATAATTTTATAAATAGTTGTCTTCAAATCAAAGGACATTAAAATTTTCCTTAGTGCGAGTAATAATTTTATAAATAGTTGTCTCCAATATTATTGCGTGTATGAGAAAAATTTAAGTTCCATCGGTTGCTAAGCTAGACTGTTATGTTGTGGAGCCTGTTTTCATGTGTGGAAGTGTTGAAGACTGTACACTAAAATTACTATACACTCTCCATAGTTTTCTTGCTAGGGTTCGGGAAAAATGTTTCTCGGGAAAAATGTTCCCGATATCTTGGGAAACACGATCTTCTCATATGGGTGGGATTTTTGACCCATAGATTTATGGGGCAGTTTTGATCCATGGTTTTAATACCCACAATATTGTAAAACTACTTAAGCAATTTCATATTGATGTGCTCTTGTGTATATGGAACATTTTAGATGGGTGTGAGTTAAAGTGTGAATTCAGGAGAGTTTGTTGAGCATATCTCCAAACATATCTGGGTATTATATTGAGAGAAAGAGGTGGCTTGTAGTAAAAATCTAAAAAAGTGATTCTTTGTGGACGTAGCCCAAATTGGGTGAACCAAGTTAAATACTGTCTCTTTGTTGTGTTCTTTTTTTTGCACTTTTATTTTAGATATGTAATATTTTCTGCATGTTAGTTTCTACTATTGCGATTATATGTGGGATTGTTCTATATATTTTATCCCTTATTTCCTAACATAGACAACTTTTGACTAGACTGGTTGGTCACAATGTTAGTGTTTCAGGTAGATTTCAAGTAAGTTTTATTAATGCAAGGAAGTACATAAAACTCAATACACAATAGGGTTTGACGATACTTACGTTGATAGTTGTAATGTCGAGAAGCTAGGAAGTGAACCACAAGTAAGCGCTCCTCATTTTGTCCTGTGGAGAGACCTGTAATTAGAGGAAGCTAAACAAAATATAATATATAAATGGGATAACGAGCCGCTCGACAAATGACGATTCCAGGAATCCAAAGGGAATTACTTGGAGGATGTCAGCTCATTTAGATAAAATCAAGTAGCTTAATAATAAAGATAAAGATAAGAAAAAGGACAATGATATAAACTTGAATTCAATATGGAAGGGAAGATCATGTTTTGCTTCGTAGGTGGCCTAAGCTGGGGTGATAACAATTTGTATAGACTCGAAATAGTCGTACTCGTAATCCTTGGTCTCTCGTTGGATCTCATGGAGGAATTTGATCTGATTCTTAATGTCCTCGATGTCATGTGTGAATTTGATAGCACACAGGGTGAATGTATGCAACCAAAATTGCACTTGCTACATTATCAGAAAAAAAGGTTACAAAAGGCCCCTGGAATGATGATTCATATCCTTTCAAAATGTGTTCAAGTTCCTAAACCCACTCGCAGTATATATTTGTAGCCTAAACATCCCTACTTAGCCTCAACACTCTTTCTTCTAGCTTCATGCTTCTTTTTATTCATGTTTTGACTTAATCACCGCCCAAGCAGGTTGGCAGTTTTATGACCGCTGCTCTAGCCAGGGTCGCAGTTTCATGTTTGTCAACCTGCGTAGGGTGGTGGTTGTGTGCGATTTTTCAAGAAACCTTCATACAAAAACTAGACATGTGTGATTTCAGTTAACTTCACTTCCAAGGTGTGTTTGTGAATCAAATTAGCTAAATTTAGGTTTGATTGTAGGGTCTTCTCTTTCTATTCTATTTTTAAGTAAATTTAATTAGTTTGAACTACCTCTTCACCTAATGAGTTAGCACACCAAGGTGGCCTTGTGTGTGAGTTCACAACCCAGCCAATTTTTTATATAACCATTGTTTATTATCAAGTAAAACCTAGAGAACATTTGTATTCTTGTTATTCCAAAGATGTTTCCTTCTTGCAAGAAATTGCCAAAACCAATCTCTGTCCAATTGTGCTTGTACTCTTCCACTTGCATTGCTTCCTAGTCTTCCAATTAAAGTTGTTGTTTCTCTTGCATCCTTCTTCTTCTGTTGTTTCTACATTCCCATCTATTGGAATAACTTGGACACAAAGATTGAAAGGATAAGCTGAGGGGACAATACTCTTACAACCAAATTTGCCACAATTCTTACAATATCCAGGTTCGAGGTGTTGTTTGATTCATTCATGAAAATTACCAATTCTGAAGTTATAATTTCAAAATTCATATAAAATATAGTAGATAAATCCTTTCATTGTTTCAATTATCAAGTTATTAATAGATCAGATCAAATTATAAGTTTTTTCTTCAACATTTCTAGGGAGGTTGCAGGGAATAATAACTTCTCTAAGGATGTGATTTATTCTCTATTTCTGAGGTAAGATTGAAGATTTTATTTGAAATATTGACATTAGTTAATTATTTAGGGTTTAGATTTACACCATTTGCACAAGCATTTAGCTACATCTGGCTAATTTCTTGTTTTACATTCATTTATTAGATTAGAAGCTTTGTTAAAAATACTAGAAAATAATAAAAAAGATTTTTTATTAGATTAGTTGTTTTATTGATTTTGTTCATTCATATATAAGAAAATACCAAAAATATAGTTTAAATTTAATTTGCTTATATAGTTTGTTTTGTTAGATCAGTTCAATTGTTCCATGCATGACAATCACAGGACCCAAAGAACCTTGATATTTTTTTCTAAACCAATATACCTCAATCAAATTTAGCAATACCATTAGTGGACATAGATCAAGGCCTTAGGTATAATGTTTTCAAATCAACTAGGGACATACACGGAATCAACAAGAAATTAGATGCACTAAATATTGAAGATGATAAGGCATTTGAGTATTGGTTAAAACAACCAAATTACCAATTACCTTGAGAATTTACATGACCATCAACGTTCAACAATAATTGAAAACCTTCGGTTGTGATCCAATGTTTCCTCAATGAAATAAAATAGAATTGCTCACAAACATAGATATGGGACTCCATCTACTTGTCTCAGAACTCGGCCCAAATGCCGAGTAT